>OY728120.1:1808559424-1809809424 GCA_963277665.1 Viscum album
TGTAGGAAATATTTTTATATTTCTAATGAATATTTATAGACAAATTAATGTTATATATACCCCTATATTAAAAATTGTTCAATTATTAAACATTGAAATTAACCCTTTTAATGCTTTTTTAAATAAAATAATAATAAATGACCTAATATAATAGTAGTGGACCAAAAAGATAATATTTTATTCTTGAGGTTTATTTTGGTTGAAATAAATTTATCCAATATATTTTTTCTCTCGATTAGTGTAATTATAATGACATTTTTACATTTAATTAACCTATTTACATTTAACCGTGGTAAATAAAACTCAAAAGTTATTATTCACAAAAAAATATTTTCATCATATTGACCTCATATTACTTACTGATGTCAAACGTGTCTCTCAGAAATTTTAAATTCAATTCGCAGCAGCAATAAAATTATGTTTTATGCAAATTTTCGAATAGCCCTAGAAGGTGGGTTATAGATGTTAAAATGTTGAATAAATTTATATACATCTAATTTTATTATTAAATCACTCCAATTAATTACAATGAACACTTATAGGTATTGTGTATCTATTTTTTGATAAAAAATTTAAATTAAATAAATAATTATTTAAATAAAAAGTATGTTTTAATCAATAACCAAGTTTTTTAACAATCCATCAAATATTTAATGTTTTCAGAAAATTACCAAAAATTCTAACTATTCTAATTTTGTTATTCTAAATCCAAAAATGATTTCCATTTTGAAAAAAAAATTAAAATTTGAAAAATTGAGTATTCCTATTTATAATGGCGTGTTTGATTGGTCCGGGTGTGCTACAACTTGAGGTTGCACATGGGGAAATCTATTAACATATTTAATGAGAAATGTACCATCGATGTTCGCGGTGTCAGATCCACGATTGATATACATTCTATGTGGCATGCATGATAATGTAAATTTTATGATGTGTATGGTGTTCCTGGAATTATATTGCAAAATGTAAATGTAATGACGTGACGATTACACCCAAAAATATATGGTACTCCCTTTAATGGGGTTATTTGATTTATCTCATGAGAAAACTAAAATTTATGTGAACATGAGGATAGATTGGTTCAATATTATGTGTTCTTGTTGACTATTATGACATGGAGTTTCATTTTTATACAATTCCACATTCTAATGAATTATCTAATGATTCATATATTGATTATGATGATGATTTAATGATTATGGTCACCCCATGATATATTGTTTGATATTATTATCTATCATCATATTAGGATTTTTTCTCACCCCTTTCGTTGATATATATCTTCAAGTGATTATTGGTATTATGGATAACATGAAGGCCAATATGAAGATAGAGAATAAAGGATTTAATAAATTTTCTTGTTTTATTTTATAAATTTTTGATGTATGGTCTTAATTTTTTCAGGAAACTAAACCATTATATCATGTTAATCTAATTATTATATGTTATTTATTCTTAAAATGATATAATTATAATTTATGAATAATGAGAGCTATTATAGATTGTATCCGAGAACAGTTAGTAAATTTTTCATATACGATTAACCTTTTTGAAACCCCTCAGTATATAAATAAGTATAATTAATCAACTATGATGTTGTTTTATAAATTTACAAACATATGGACACCCCAATATATTCCATTAGACATTATTTCATAGAGGAATAAATTATTTTTTCAGAAATTGTTCACTATGGTTTTGGTCATCCATTTTCTATTTTACAAAATGGTGGTAACCATGATAAACTATGACAACAACCATGGTGAGGGTTAATGACATGATTTATTATATGAAATCTCCAATTCTTTGGTGGTGGAGTTCAAAATTTCATGCCCATCCTTACCTAGATGTATCATGTTATGAACAATAACCTGAATAATGTGGAACATATTGTGTTACTTAAGAGTGATAAACACTCAATCGAGTACTTTATGTGGAAATAAATACAAAAATTTAGTGCATCATGACATCCTGTATTCAGGGAATAGTGGGTGAACCCAATGGTGAAGATCTTTTATCTGCTTCACTATTCTAACATGGAGATGGAGACTCTAGACATTTATCATTTAGATGGAGGGTACAAACTATTATAGCAATTGATTATCAATAACATGACGAAGGATAAAATTTAAGAGATTTAGTGGTAATACTTCATGATAATGTTCCTTAATTATTATTTTCCTCTAAATCATCATAAAAATATATATAATTAATTCATAGAGCATTTTCAAAATGAAGTTAAATCATTCATGGTCTATTTATGAAATTTTATATGTGTAGCAAGGAACCCTTTAACATTTATTATATATAATGATATAAATTTCAATAGATTCAAAAGTGGTTAAAAACCACAGCTTCATTAGTGAATTGTAATTACATGAATTGAGAGTTATGAAGAAGTTTTATGACGTGATCTCAATGAGGATATGGATTTTATAGAATGTATTCATAGTTATGGTGATATGAAATGAAAATGGACCTTCAATAGAAGAGATTTATTTGGAAATGTTAAATAAAACTCAACAACCCTCATTACCAAAATGTGGGAAGAAGCATCATAATAAATTCAATAATGTTAAAGGGAAATGGTAGAAGTGTTTCAGATATAGAAACCATTCCTAGGAATGTTTTATATACATAAGGAAGTCGGAAAATGTGGTTTAGGATTGGAGATCACTAGTCGTGGTCCAATTCAACAAATATCGGGAGCATGGGAACTATGCAATCCATTGAACTAAATATTGAGTCCTTGAGGTTAATTATAATTAGTATACTGAAAATAAAAACTACTAGGGAAAGGATTATTCCATATATATAGTAGATTTGGAGAAAGAAAATGAAGTCACAAAAGGTACTCATCTATTCACTCAAGAATTGAAAAAGACTTATTTGATTCTTGTTCTATGCATTTTGTTATATCTAGTGATTTTTCTAGAAACATTGAACCAAATATCTTAAACCATTAAGTATAGATATTTGTAAAAAGGATATGTGGTAAAATTGGTGCATCCCAAGTTTTTGACTCTTCTCTTGTTGGAAAATGTGGGAAGATTCTTACAGCAAATCTCCCTTTACGTCCCATGGTGTAATTTGATTCTCTTATTAGAATGGATTGGATCTCATTATATAGAGAACATCTAAACTCTTGATAAAAGAAAATATA
The DNA here is from genome assembly GCA_963277665.1 of Viscum album. Classification (NCBI taxonomy): domain Eukaryota; kingdom Viridiplantae; phylum Streptophyta; class Magnoliopsida; order Santalales; family Viscaceae; genus Viscum; species Viscum album. The sequence goes on from OY728120.1 coordinate 1,808,562,588, forward strand.
TTTTATTATTATGATATATAATATGATCCTCTAAAAATATAAGGAAGATGATTAATCTCTATTGAAAATTCCTTCAATAGTGTGGGTGATGAATCCCTCTGAAGAATCATACCTCACTCAAATGGTTGAGTCAATGTAATTTATTAACCATTTGGAAATTCCCATTGTGATAAAATACAATGAACTATTTCCTAAATAGTTACATCTACTTCCCTCGGATCATGAGGTAGAGTTCTCAATGGATCTCATAAGAGAAGCTACTCCTATCTCAAACTATCTATATAGGAATGGTATGTCAACTTGGATGAGCTAAAAAAGATGTAGCGTGATCATTTAGACAACCGCTTCATATGTCATAGTGTATCACCATGGGGTTCACTAGTTCACTTTTTAAAGAATAAGGATGGATCAATGCAGTTGTGAATGTATTATTGAGAACTAATCAAGATGACCAAAAATAAATAACATCCTCTTCCAAATATTGATTATCTATTTAATCAACTGTGAGTAGCTCAGTACTTATCAATGGTTGAAATTTCTCTACATATCATCAGCTAAAGAAAAAGAAGGAAGATATTCAGATGACTTCCTTCCCTAAAAGTCATGGGTAATATGAGTATCTGGTGATTCCCATCAGACATACTAACTCTACTGTAATCTCCAAGTATTTGATGAATTGAGTCGTTAGACATTACCTCGACAAAGTGTGGTTTTTTTTCGATGATATTATCTTCTACTAAAATATAAGGGAGTAATATAAATAAAATATAATGATTTTGCTGGAAACATTAAGGAATGATATGTTTTATTCTATGTTCTGAAAGTGTGAATTTAATATACATCATTTCACATTCCTAGGTCATGTTATCACATGTAAGGATATTTATGAGGACCATTGAAAAATAATGGACATTGTGGAATGTACCATACCCTTTTATGTCATGGAAATCTGTAGTTTTAATGGATTAGTAGGGTAATATCAAAATTTTGTTACAAGTGTATCATGATTTTCTATCATACTAATTAAATTCACTTAAAAAGGGGAAATTAATGTCTTGATAGTGGAATTGGAGGAATTTGTAAATGAGATAATGAAGAGGATGATCAATAAACCTATACTCATGTTACAAAAAAGTAGATAATGTTGTTGTGATATAAAGTGAAACTTTAATGAAATTTTGGTGTTTTGTAATCATAAAAAATGATAATATTATAACTGATATCTCACAGTATTTGATGATCCTTGACTAGTAACCTTGATTCATGATCATGATCTAGAAAATGTTATTTGTTTTCTTGAAAATCTGGTGAAAAAAATTCGTGTAGAGAAGTTTGATATATATACCAATTAAAATATCATATAGTATAAATTCACAACAAATGATATCAATATAAATAAAATTATATGGTTACATCTAATAAAAGACTAAAAATTTTCTATTTTTTATCATCCTAGTAAGTAGGACAAGGTAGGTGATTCTCTTAGCACAAATGAACATGCCACTCTATTTATGATGTATATTTAGAAAGAACATTTATTTATGGACATGAAAACCAAATATTTTTAAATCATAGTATTGGGGAATATATCCTACCTTGACCAAAATATTTACCAACCATTAATCTAACATATATTTAAGGAGGCACAAAATGATGATTTGGAGTTACAAAATTAGGTGAATGATATAAAGGAATGGATGCTTCAATATTTCCATATTGATGATGATGGTGTGATATATTTGGAAAGAGCCATTGTGTTCTTTCAACACATTGAAAAATGAAGGGGATATTGGGGAATGTATATCACTCAACATTCTTCTTTCCATCTGGGGTGTAACAAGTTGTAACTTGGTCATTGAGAATTCCACTCTTTGGAAAAAATGTAGATGGTGATTGCATAGTATATCTCATAGTGATGGATATGTTAGAATGATAATGATTAGTGGAATAATTGAATTTGTATTATGAAACCATTACTATAACCATGTTAAAATGAGAGAATGTAACTATATAATTTTTCATGGGTCTTTTGAAGACATTCAAAGGAAATAATGAGATTGGGGTTGTGTTGGACCGAGTCATAGATAAGGACCTCTTTATCACTATTTGAGATGATCTATTTCTTTATAAACATGTAAATTTATATATGAAATAAGTAGTGAGACTAAATGGTGTTTTAATCAATATTTTGTCTAATTTTGATCACATGTTTACATACCAATTATGGTGAATCATCTAGTTGATTTGAGTATAGAATTAAATCTCATCATGGCCTATAACCCCCACTATATTGGCCAATCTGAATGGCCTATTTCAATACTAATATATATTTTAGGAGCCAACTATTTTTATTTTAATGGTTGATGGGATCAACATTACTTGTTAGTTTATTTATCATACAAAAATAGAATCCACTAGAGTATTCAAATGGATCCATATAATTCTCATTATGGAAAGCAGTGTAGAAATAGAGCCTTTTTTGATTAATATTGAAATGAAATGTACAAGGAACTGATCATGTGCACGAAATGAGAATGAATTTTCCCGCCATCTAGCAACATATCTATACGGCTCAAATTTGAAAACATTCCCATGCTTCCAATCATCGAAGGGACATGGATATTGACATTAGAGATATCATCTTCCTTTGAATATCACAATTGAAGAGAGTCATGTGGATTGGATATAATAGGAATTTAACCCTATGGAACATTTCCTTTATTGAGATCCATGATCATATAGGAGTTGGGTCCAATATTATTTCAAATACACTATATATGGATAAATTTCATTATTTTCACCATGTATAACTCCTCGGGAATCAAATACTAGATCTATGACATGTAATGAACTCATATGTGGTATTTCTAGAATATGATCTCTTTTATGAGAGTAGCTAGTAATGACTTTGTACTTGAGAGAGAATATTCTATAAAACAATACAACCCACCTGCTCAAATTCTTTTCAATGAACCATATGTATGATGATGTGGCATGGGTACCAGAGGAGGTGATGAAGGTTATGTACCCTAACGTATTTATGTAAAACAAATTTTCTAGGGTGGGTTTTCCAAAGGGGGGAAGAGTGTGATGACCCGAATTCTAATCAATGTAATTTCAACATTATTTTAGTAATATCATATAGTCTAAATCACATAATGTAACATAAATATAATTATAAAAACATTATAAATTTATAATTAATGAAATAAGAAGTATTTCTATAATTTATGGAACCTATACCAATGAAGTAGAAACATGACCCTATGAATAGTAAAACGAACATTATGAATAGTAAACTCAAAAAATGTATAGAAACCCCACCATTGAAATTATATATGACATTTAGTAATCTTATAAATGAAATAATGGTATGATTATATTAATGTAAATGATAATAATTTTAAAAAAAATTAATAATTCTGTTTTGAATTTTCTATAAGTCATAAAAATCTAATTACATTTTTTACGATTATATTAATAATTAAAATGAAAAATTATTTTCATAAAATTTATTCATAAGTTAATATTTTTAGTTCTTATGATATTAAGATATGTTTATGATACCATGAGTAATTTTTCAAAATGTTATAAAATCAGTTATAATTTTAAAATCAGAATATTAAATGATGATGATGATTTTAATTTAAAATTACATTACTCATAATCAGATTATTATATTCACAAAATAGAGTGGATTTTTTATTATACACATAATGAAATATTTAAGGAAATAATTTCTAATTTTTCTAAAATAATGGAATTTTTGGTGTATAGTGAAATACGATAATTTACGATACACATATATTATAAGATCAATATACTATTCATTGAGCCCTCGCTAATGTAAGAACAAAAATATCCAACATCCATTAATTACTTTTTTTTGTTTTGTGATAATTCTCCAACTAGTTATAACGTTCATCCAAAATAGTAATCTAATGAATATAATAATCTGAAAACACCTCTCTCCTCTACTAAAATTCCACCACTCAACACCTGTTTTCCTCACACATCTCAATCTTTTAGTCATGTACAAATTCTTCCCAAACCTTTCCCCAATACCCAACCCCAATTCTAGTATCACTTGGTCTCATAAAAATACCATCAACTTTTCCCTAATTATTCTCTCAAGGAGTCTAAATCCAAGAGGAAAAATTTCTTTCTTTTTTCTATTAATTACATTTCAATTTCAATTTTTTTCTTCTATACTACTGACATTATTTTCTAAAAATGGCATGATAACTCTTCTATGTTTGATTTAATGGTAATATATAATTTTATTGGAATATTATTCATTAAACACCTCCCACTAAATCTTATACTTTATAATGGAAATCATCACCCGAAATACCTCAATTTACAAACATTGTGGATGATTGGATTTCATATTATATTAACACCTTAATGGTTATTAATAATACCATTAAAATATTAAAAAATAAATTTATATTTTTTTTATAGAAATTTAAATTTCCCAGATATAACAATTCTATATAATACTAAAGGATAATATAGGAAAAGTTTGTTTTCAATAAAGAACTTCCAAAATTAACCTAAAGCAATCATATATACCTTGTATCTAAGGATTCATACTCATAAAATATAATAGAATTCGTAAAAAGATAAATAAATATTTTTAATATTATTTTCAATATTTAATAAGAAATATAGATATTTACCATTTTTTTACACAAACTAATGTTCATATATACAAGTGAACTGATCATGAAAACTATGAAAATGCACACTCTCGAAAGATGAAATTAAATTCTATAACTCATAAAAAATACCATAAACAAACATAATAAAACTATAATTAATAAAATTAATATATATAATGTTCATTATTCTTAATTAATTAATATAAGATAATTATATATGATATTAACATTAACTAATCATTCATATACAAGGTCTGGGGAATTCACGAACCCTACTCTCGTTCATTGTGTATTCCCTCATTCTACACATTTTTAGTGTGGATATTCCTTAAATATAATTAATTCATATTAATAATACCTTAATGTTATATAATGGTTTTATAATTGATTTTATGAAATTTAAAAAATTTATAAAATAACCCTTATTCCATGAAATACTCATCTTTTACATCTCGAGATTTTTTCTTCTTTACCCACGGAAGATGACTATTATATCATGTATGCAATTACTTATTTAATTTGGGAACCATATGATTATGAATATATTATTTATGAAATAAATAAAATAATATCCTTGGGTTATTATTGTACTATATTTATATATGTTCTATATGTCATGCATGGAAAAGTAAATGTTATGATTTGATGAGAGCACTTAGAATTTTATAGTGCAATGTAAATGATATGATGTGACAGGTGATCCTGGAATAGTATAGGATTCCATTGAATTTGGTAATTTGATTTATCTCTTTATAAAAAGTTAATATTCATGAACATCATTCAAGAAATGTTCTCAACTATGTGAGGTAGTTTACTACTAAGACATATCTCTATATTTTTATGCACTGCTATATTCCAGACCTTTATCTAACTATTCATATCATGATTATGATAATGATTTTATGATTACTATCATGCTATTTTATGTTGTTTTGGGTTATTATTTATCATTTACTGGGATTTTAGATCACCCCTTTCACTGATTTATATTCTCTTGTGATTACTTATACTAATGTGAACACAATGGAAAATAAGAAGCCGGAGGATAAGGAATTAAATAAATGATTGTGCGTTATTATACAAATGTTATGTATTGTGCTAATTATTCCAAGACACTAAACTATTGGATCCTGATTATGTAATGATTTTATGTTTTTTATCAACAAAATTATGAAATATTAATGTATTCAAATACAAGGTCTCAATAATAGATTTGTCTGTATAAATGAATCAGATTGAAAGAAATAAAGTGTTAGAACTTGTTGATAGTCCCATGGAAACCTTTATTATTAGGAATAAATTGGTATTTTTTGATAAGGATTATGTGTTAGGAACAACAATTATAAAAAAAGAAATTATTATTTCAAAAGGTTATTATCTAGAAGAAATAATGGACATTGAAAAGACATTTTCACATGTATCTAGTTATGAATATCTATGTATCCTTCTTTATTATACAGCACATTTAGATTTCAAGATTCATATAATGAATGTAAATAGTGAATTATTAAATGGAATTATAGTTGATATTTTTAATAAAAAACTCGTATTTTTCAAAACCCTTTCTCCCAAATTCATGTTTTTAAATTAACCAACACATTATATTCTTTCACACAACCTCCCATAACATTCTTTTATAGTATTAATAATTTTCTAATTTAAAAATGATATTCAAATGGAATAGGTGATGATACTAATTTCATAACTTGATTTATAGAATATTTATTAGTAGTAAAAATATACTTTCATATTATTTTCGAATCATTTTATAATTAACTTTGTAATGATTTTTAAAAATTGATACAAAATCAATTTAAAATTAGTTTAATCGGTGACTCAAATTATTTCCAAGAATAAATTATTTTTCAAAAAAAATATGGAATAATTTAAAATCAATATATATATATATATATAAATATTCTTCAAAATCATTTGAATAGATATAGCACTAATAATAGTGATGCTCTTATGTGTACCACCTAAAAATTGGATCTTTATATATCTATAAAACCAGTTAATCAAACTAGTTGTGGATATATGATTATAATTCTTCTATAATTGATTTATAGTTGACCATATAATATGTTTAGTGTTTTTATATGTTACCATTTTTATAAAAATACATATGTTCCACACCGTGTTGTTGTTAAAAGACTTTTTAAATGACAGAAGTATAAAAAATTTAATGATTATTTAACACAAGTGGACAATAATTTGATTTAGTATGTAATTTTGATGCTTATTTTGGTTGTTGAAATATAGATAGTGAAATAACATATGAATCAAGTAACTTTTGATGCTGCTATATAGTTTCATGGTGTAGTAATATGAAGAATTTTATTGCATTTTTACTGTTGATGATGAGTACACATTTATTAGTAGGTTCAGTGCATATATTTTTTGGATGAAACATAATCTACTAGACTATGGATATCAATTTCAACATATCCCCATAAACTATAAAACAACAAGAGAAATAAAAATTTCAATGAATAATTCTTCGCATTCTAGGACAAAAAACATTGATATAAGAAATCCCTTTTTGAGATACTATTTTGAAATAAAGAATTTCACTCTGTAATTTTGTAGAATAGAACATCAGTTAGATTATATATTATCTAATACATTTAATTATAATAGATTTAATTATATCAAACATGAATTATGAATAAATATTTATTGTTATGTTTAATCATGTGTGACATAGGGCTATTATTGACACATTTTCGTGACTACATTTCATTGTGGTAACACATCATTGGTCTATCATTCCACATTATCTTCATTAAATTGAATTATCATACCATTAGTTTTCACAACATTATTACTAATTACATTATATTTTTTTTTTGTTTCTTGATATTTTGAACCACCAGTTTTATGCATATTTTATGTTATTTTTCTATGAACCCAATGTGATTTTTTCATCACATTTAAATTACGATGTGCTGAATTAATATGATTTTTAAATACCTAATATCCCAACTGATATTAATTGAAAATATGTTTAATCTCAACATAACATCATCACAAAATGATATTATCATTTTCTGGTTGATCCTTGTTCCACAATTTTCCCTCTCACATTTCAATTCTCCTCCAACCCTCTTCTAAGCTTGCTGATCCAATCTAAATTCCATGAATGAAGAATTATTTTTATCTTTATCCTTCTATGTCTAAATCATCATAAAATAATAAGGAATAATTTATTGCACATGGTACTATATCTCCAATAAATCATGATCTTTCTAACGTTATAGTTGTACTGGAAAAGGATGTTGAATCAAAGTGGTTTTATCTATTAATTCATTGGTACTCAAATTAAATAAGATTTGGGTATAGATAGAGATTTTTTATTCAAATAAAATTCATTCCTATAATAATACGGTCAATGAGTTTTGTTAGAAGTTGAATTTTCGTTTGATCCAGATTCTTCTGAATGGATTAGAGCATTCAAGATATAAAATCTATTCAATTTCTTCATCATAATGGGATAAATGTATAGGTTTTTATCCTGATGGGATATATGATGAACACCAACGTGTTCTTAAAGAAGTTTGTGATTTTTATATATTAGAAATCACTTTATGGATTTATATGATATAGAATAACAAGAAGGAGTTTTTCTTATGAGATGCTTAGATAGAGTAAGAATACTATCAAGTTCATATAACACATGTGTTTCCCATTGAATGGTGAGTTCACTAAACATTGGTATTAGGATGTTTATCTTGTATATATGATGACTAAAGGTCACAAGATTAATCTATGTTGATATCCCATGATTTATATGTGTTATATTATCATTCCATACACTATATCAAATTCATTTATCTACACCAAGATGACTTCTTCCATGATGGAGGACAAGGGCCTAGTATGTGGTGATTAAGTGTATGTTATAGACTACGGTGGTTTCTGAATTTTCAGTGATATATAGTTAATAATGAAAATTAGCTTAAAAACCTGGAACAAATAGTTGGTTGGTGATTCAGATAAGTTGTATGCTGAATATAAATTGGGAGATCATCCATTTGGACAATGGGATAATGTTGATCCAGTATTAAATCCTGGTGAAGTTGTTCAATCGTATTTTGAGGATAAGGATAAATTTATTTTAAAAAAATTAATAATTGAGGAATCATTTGATGTTGGGGTGACCTATATTTTTCTCCAAAATATTCATCCATTACATTTGGAACTCCTACTCCACGTATTAGTATTCCAAAATAGAGAAAATGGGTTAAAAGTGATGAAAAATATATTGGGGTCTTAGGAGAAGAGCAGTATAAGTGTTACTAATCAACTAAAGATGATGATGATGATAATGATGTAGAAGAAAAATAATAATAAGATGAGAATGGAAGATAAAGTGATGATGATGAACACTCTATCAAAAATGATTGTAGTGGACAAATTAATAAAAGGAAGTGGAGGTTCATCCATAGCTTCAAGATGGACCTTTTTAGGAGGAGAAATTCACATCAACTTAAAATTTTCATCGAGATCCACCTATCGATGAAGTTGAGGCTAGTTCATTTAGAACTATTCTCAAATTTTCAATGTTTGATGAAATGAAACAGTTATGCGTAATGGATGTTATAAAACTACATTTTTTTAACACGAAATAAATGAACTTTTTAAAAAATAATTTTTGAATTAATAGATTGATTTTTTAATCTTGAAAATCCTTCTATAAATTAGAACATGACATTCAAAAAAACTACACATTCTTACGGTTAGTATACAATTAGATGTCAATCCTGTTAGTACTGACCAAAAATCTCTAATGCTCAAAAGTAATTGAGAAGAACCTATAGCCACTGTGTGTATTTCATTTAAAGGATTTCCATTTTTGAGATATTGATGGTTGTACCTTGTACTATGGTGCCTCCTACAACTTCCCTTGTAATTATTATGGTTTCTGGGAGACGGGTTTATTCCATGTTTCAAGAATGCAGAAAAATCAACAAAATTAAATCAAATATTCATATACATGATGTTCATATAGAAGGAGATCGAATGGGATCACTAATAGATCATGTAGATTATTATGAGCTATTAAAAAACATATATTCTATTAAAACATCAATACCAAAACCTTACCATATATTTCTTAAAATTAATATTGATTTATTAATTATTGTGAGTTTAATTATTTTATAAAATGTTGATATATGATTATAAATTGAAGATATAGAATCAGTTCCCTCAATATAATTTAATTTTTGAAAAGGAGGAAAGCTACATATTTGAGTTGGTTATTCAACACATCCATCCAATTATGATTCATCACATTTATGAGATAGTTATTGAGAATTAGTTTATATGTAGTGAATTGTAATGTATAATGTCTATAATTGATGAAATTATATATACATAATTGATTACATGAATGATATCGTTAAAATTATTGAGGATACATATTCAGTTATTCCCAAATAACTAAAATTTACTTTTAATGGATACTATGATCCATAAATGACTGACATGACATTCCATCTACCTCAAAATATTTTTATAAAAATTCTCTTTTTAACAAGTAATCCAAATAAAATACATTAATCTAAAACCACAGTAGTAACACCATTGGTTTATCGTTAATAATTTTTAGTAAAATTATTTAACTAAAAATACTGAAATATTAACAAGGAAATCATGTATTCCAATGGTAAGTGTTAAACCCTTAACATCCATCAGTTGTATGTTCAATCCATGTTGCCTTTCTGAACATGAAAGGTCATCACCATGTATTTCTATTGTTGTTTTACTAAATTAATATTAATATAATCAAAATAAAATCCCCATATTTTGATGAAAAATAATTAATAGAACATAAAATATATAAAAAACATTAATTTTTTCCAATAACAATAATAATATTTCCAAAAAAACAATAATCAAAATCTTACTCAAATACAACATTAATATACAAATCCAATGGGTCGTACAACAATAAATATTTAAAAAAATATCATTACTCGTTTTAGACTTCCATAACATTATACCAAAAGAAGGGGTGATCACGAATTTAATATTATTCTAAACCTTAAAACATGAACCCATGATTAGAAACATAACTCTTAAAAACACCATTAGAAGAAACTTGTAGAACATGTTTCATGATTTCCAATATATAATTAAATCATCAATTTAATTTGATTATAGGTATTTCATTGTTATATCGGTAATATTTTAGATGATCGAATTGACTCAGATAATTATAAGGATCCCCAAATTTATGACAACAAACTATAAATTGATCATAGGGATGATATATATTTCCTTCCATCATACCGATAATATTTTAAATAACAATTAATTAATTATTTTATTATTTTTTACACATAATAAATTTTATCAATTTTTTTCTAAAAAATTCATGGTTTTCAATTTCCAAATTGTGTTAAATGATTGGAATAGGGCCTTCATTCCTATATGGTCTCCTCACTAGATCTCATAATGAACTATATACTTATCTTTTTTGGTGAGTCCAATTGTTGTTTAAGGTATAGGTTTTTAATAACATTTCACGATAAATATTTAGGAATAATCAAAATATATTTCACCCCTCTCATTATCCCTATTTGATATTAATATTCACTATAATTTCCATCATATTAAATGTTTACATGATTACATTGGGTTCTATCAATGGAATCAAACAAAAAAAGTATTGTGTGAGAGAAAGTAATCATAGTGGGAAACAATATAATAAATTATATGATTCTAAATTGTGACACATTATAATATATATAAGAAAAATTAGGTTTAACCTAGGCTATTTAATTGTGATCATCAGTTTAAATTCATTATATTGGCTTGAAATGTAAATTCAATTAATAAAAATAATATTTGATCTATGCAAAAAAACCATGTGCATAGTTAGGACCATTGATTTTCTAATTTGATTATTAGTTTAATCACAATAAACCATTTTTATAGATATTACACCTATGTATATCTTTTCCAGAACCTCATAGACATGTAAAATATAGAATGTGATTTATTTGTAGTAATACCCACAAAAACACTTCTTTGAAAACACGTTGGGATGCTATTCTTTACATAACATCATATTTATCACAGGGTTGTGTTACCTTATATATTTTTTCCCTAAATCTAGATCCCAAGGTTTATTCTAAACATCTTTTTAGAGTAAGTACAAAGACTCCAAATCTAGGGACCCTAACCAGTTACATACCATATTACATTTTCATTAGATATATAGAATAAAATCCTAAATGACTGAACATATTAGTATGCATGGTAAACTAATGTAATGGCCCGAACCTATCCAGTCCATTACATTATGAAAATGTTGTGTTAGTGGTGTTCTGGAAGGTCAAGGTTACTTGGGGTGAATTTGGGTGGAATTTTAAGGAATGATAATGGGATGTAGCTTTAACACGGCCTACACACGTTTTTTCTAAACTGTGCGGCCAAACCATGCGAGGTTGGTGTTAGAGGAAGTGGCTAATGTATGGTTATCCCACGGTTTAGATAACCGTGCAGACTAACCATGTGAGGAGTGTTTGGAGATGTAGTGGGTAATGAAAGGATAGTGCACAATTAGTCAATCTGTGTGGACTAACCTTGTGGGCACTTAAGATTACAACCTAAAATTGTGGATCTAACTCATTTTTCCTCTAAATTGTTATTTTAAGTTCCTAAGTGTCCATAACTCGGGATTACCCTTCATTGAAGGTAGGAGAACCTCTCCCAATCATTTTGGAGTCAATATTAAGGATTCTATTGGCGAATCGAATCCGGTTTCTTGAGGTATGTGATCGTTCGTGTTTGGTTTCATAGATCTACATAGATCTACTTCCCCTCTTCCCTTGGTTTCTTAGAACTACACCTATTATGGGTATATCTATGTCTGTGGATGCCAAATATGTTGAACCTTGATCTTGATTTTTCTAGGAGGAGATATCTATGAATTGTTTTTGGAGAATCAACCCAGCTTTCTTGTGCATTCTTTTTTGTTGGGGATTTCGTCAAAAACCTTGATGTAGGGGATTTTTTGGTTCTCTTTCTTTTACGTTCATTTGTATTGTTATCATGTTTAATCCCCATGGATGAAAATTTGAATTGACATAATAAATATTTTAATCGGATAAAGAAATTGATATCGATTGTAAGTTATTGCCTCATGTTTTTCTAAAGAGTGTGATATCTATGCTTGCATGATTTTATGAACGTTCTTGATTGAAATTGGTAATGAACGTAAATTGGGATTAATTGATGATTTATTGGATAAGGGTAAAGAGTCACGAAAACAAAACTGGTTCTTGTTGTAATCTGATGTCAATAAAACTTGAGTAGTAATCATGTTTAATCATTTTTGATAGCTTACTGGTTAGGTTCCTAATTTTGGATACAACTTAATATAAATCTGTTAATTCAAGATGGATTAATTATTTTATTATTTGATAATTCATTGAAGGGTTCTGACGTACACTCTTGATTGTTTAAGGCCCAAAATCCCATTTGATGTGATGGTTTCTTTCCTGCTGCTTGAGTTGTGATGTGATCATGGATGGTTGTTGTGATATGTGGGGGCATAGTGTCCTTTTGGTAGTGGTAGCAGATGATGCCTAGGGTGGCGAAATGCATCGGTTTATGCATGTGGGTATCGGGGAGGACACCGGGGTTGATGGAATGGGATGGATGTGATTGTTGGTTTCTTGCTGGTTATTTGGTTATTTATTTTCTTTACTTTTCCATATGTCCTAAGGCAGCTGGTCTTTCATACCCTTCTCTTGAAAGGGGAGAAGATTCATGGGGTATGCCACGTGCTTTCCGTTTCTAGCTTCTCAAGGTAGTATGGGTCTACCCTCTTTCTACAGGGGGAAAAGTCTCGACAGGTAGTTCATTTACTCAGCGTATTGATCCCCCTTTTGTTTAGTAGAATATAATGCTTTTATAGAATCCCTGGGAATAGGGAAAAGTTATTAAGTAATGAATAATTGAATAAATGGTGTTATCCCATGGGGTTGGAGTTGCAGGAATGTAATGAGAGGTTGAAAACTGTTGAAAGAAATAGTTGACTTCGGGTGTGTTGCTAATGAAATTTAATGTGGATTGGTTCATGGTAAATTAATGTTTAAATAATTAATTAACGTAAAATGGAATAGATTAAATGAAAATTAAGTAATCTAATAAAGCTCTTTAAATGGTTGTGTGCTTATAGGATTCCTCGTATTAGAAGTGTAATCCCAGAGTCCAAGAGACATTTTCTGCAGTTCTGTCTAAGACATGGTTATGCCCAAAGTGTGGTTGTGAGATATAGTATATTTTGTACTTCTGTGTTTTTATATGCTAATCCACCCTATCCGTAAGGGTAACTGACACCCTTGGGATTCTGAGCCCTAGGGTGGTTGTTTTTCCCCAACATTCTAGTGGGAGGATGAATGTATGACAACCCCCTTTGGACCCGGTCTCTTCTCCTGGTATATAATTGTGCCATTAAGAACAATGGTTAGTTTTCCCTCTTATATCTCGGTAGAGGGCTGTAATGGCTTGTGGTTATTCACACACATATATTCTGGATATAGTTTCCTATGGACTACTATAGGTGTAACGTGTATACACAGTGATAGCATGAGGATCCGGACTCGGTGTATTGGCAGTAATGGATTGAAGTATAATACCTGACATATGATAAACGTTATGCGAGATGTGGTGGCTCCCGAAAACTACCTGGTTACTTTTGGTTGTGAGGATGGTGTGGCGCTTCGCCGAGGTGTCTGCAGGCAAGCCTTTTTGGTGCACGAGGTGCAGATTGTTGTGCTTCACCCACCTGTCTGTGGGCAATCCTTTTTGGAGAGAGATTCTTAGGACATGGGACGTTGGGGAAAAGCGGAAATCTAGTGGGGAATTAGTAGTGGTGTACCATTTATATTTTTTATTATGTGATATATTCATGTATACTTTACTAGGTGAGAGTATCCATGGTGAGGTTGGGAACAAAATGTACATGTTAGGTGACGAGTTAGTTCAACTTGGTGTTTAATGTGCATTATCATGATTTTTTTTGCACAAGAGCATTCGTGGAGGATCCTACTGATTATACTATTATACATACCCTACATATATATAAGCTATTTTTCAGGTTACATGGAGAAGTTTGGTGATCAAGCTAGTTTCTACTATCTTGGAGTTTTAGGAGTTGTTTAGGCTTGTGGTTGCAGTTATTTTACATTCTTTTGGGTAGATGAAGTTTTTCCCCTTTTTGGTTGTAGAAAATTGGCTTAATATTCCATTTGTGGACTTTGGTTTCTTTTATATTATCAGTTATCAGTTGGAGTTGATTGGGGTATATCATATCTCTCTCTTCTGCATGTGTTCTCATAGAGGCCAATGCCTTCCATTTGTGTTTTTCTATACCCTCAGTGCTAGTCGCCAACCCGGGGCCTACTGGAGGTGGGACATGAGGTTCATTATCTCTCTTCTGACATTTCCAACCCAGGAGGGGTAGATATTGTGGGGAGGGGGTTGTGGAAGAGTTTAATTAGAGGGTGGTTGAGGGATAGGATGGAGTTTGGAGTTAGGCACATGTGAGGTTGCATGGGTTGGTAGGGGAATAGTATCATTCATGTTTTTCCAGAGAGGTAAACATATGAGAACTACTGAGACATTAGTGTTTAGGGCCCCCTATGATCTGATGTATGGACCTTTAAATTTATAATGGCTACTTAACAAGGTGATACTAGTTTCTGGGTAGGGAACTATGAAAGGATCATGCTTCATTATTCTTTATGCATGTGGTTGAAAGGGTAGACCTTGGAATAGATTAAACTAAAATGAATGAAAGAAAAAAATAAATTAATTAATGTTGAGTCTTCCATATTCCAGGTTCAGTAGCTCTAATAGTTTGTTATTTTACAGGTTTGACACCCGGTCGACATCCTCATCAGGTTTGTGCATAAAATGTCTAGCAGGCTATTCCAGCATATCGCCGCAGGGTAGAGGGTGATAATGATGACACTTGGAGGAAAACACTCTGAGATTTTTAGCACCATAGTCTGCAGAAGTAAGAGGGCTCTATTTCAGATGTAGTTACATAAGACTTGTTGGAGTAGGTTAAGATAGGCTTCAGTTCTATCTGTGCTCATAAGGAGCACTGGGTGTCCATAGCTATGACGATGCTGCGTGGAGCAGAAATGCATAGGTGGTTCATGTTCCTCAGGTATCATAAGGAGTCAGCGATCTCTTGGGAGGAGTTCCGAGACATGTTTAGAATAGAGATCCTTTCGTCAACTACGAAGGCGTACAGTTTCCAGGAACATCATACCCTTTGACAGGGGAGGTCTATTGATTGAGAGTTTGGAATCCATTTCAAGAACCTTTTAAGATATGCTTTGTACCTATTACCAGACGAGGAGGCTAGGGAGAGGCATTTCAAGGAGTCTTTTCATCTAGAGATCCCTCACCAGTTCACCCCATTTATGATGAATACATATCTTGCGGTTCTGGAAAGGGTAGAGGTTGTCACGATGACATTAGCCATGATAGGATCCTCATGAGAGGGGGATAATCATGATCCCTCATAATTCAAGGTTGTGGTCTGGGGTTCCAGGTTTTCAAGGCAGAAGAGTTTTCGTTTATCCAGGTGTAGGTTCCGGCCCTTCACATATCGTTTCTCTAGTGTTAGAAACTCTCTGTCCTATGCTAAAGGAGGATGCACTTTTTTTCTTATGGTGGTCATGGCCATAAGCAGTGGGATTGCCCGACCTTTCACAGTGGTAATCGTGCAAAAGGTGTTACACTCCAGGTTCCTCCATTGAGGCAGTTCCAGCCGAGGCAGCAGCAGCCAGTTGCACTAGCTTTAGATCAGCAGATGGTAGATGGGGTAGGCAGAGGACAACTCCTTGATGCTCCCCATCCTCATAGAGAAGAGAGTGGCTGTGGTGGTGGTCGTCATCAGGGTCAGAGAGGCCGTGTAGGAGGACATGGTCTACTTCATGCCCTAGAGTTGCCATAACCAGATGATCCAGATGTCGTTCGAGGTACCATTTTCTTGTTTTATACCATGGTGTATGCCTTGATTGATTCAGGAGCGACACACTCCTTCATATCACCCACCATTGCCCATGATTTGGGAATTGCGGTAGATAGGCTTCTAGTTCCCTTGGCGTTGACTACACGAGTTGGAGGTCGAGCAGACCTGTTTGAAGTATGTAGAGACTATGAGCTAGTGTTGGGGAAAACTGATCATGGGGAGATTTCCTATGTTTATGAATACAACCATATGATTTCTTCCTTAGCATGGATTTGTTGTATTCGGTTCAGGCTATAGTGGATTTTGTGAGGAAGAAGGTCGTTTTCTTTGGTGCAGATGGTGAGGAAGTGGTATTTGTTGGTGAGTGAGATCCTCAGATGGGTCATAGGTGAGTATAATCATTATCGTTCATGATGGCCGATATGATGATGAGTTCTTTAGTAGTTCAGCAGTTGGAGTTTCCTCAGGTCATAGAGGAGTACCCTGATGTCTTTCCAGAATAGGTTTTAGACTTATTCCCTTGATGAGAGATCGAATTCAGGATCGATCTATATCCAGGATCCTCTCCTTTATCTATGTATCTATATAAGATGTCCCCTTATGAGTCACGAGAGCAACGTATATAGCTTGATGGTCTATTGCAGTTCAGTTTTGTTCGGCCAAATGTGTCACCATGGGGTGCACCAGTTTTGTTTGTTAAGAAGGCCAACAACTGTTTGTGGTTTTGTGTCGACTATCATCACTTAAACAATGTGAAAATAAATAATTGTTATCCTCTTCCATGGATCTATGGCTTATTAGATAAAATTATGGGTGATATTTGGTTCTTAAAGATCAACTTGTGGTCAGGATATCATCAGATGCGTGTGAAGGTTGAGGATATTCCGAAGACTACTTTTCCTTGTCGTCATGGGCATTATGAGTTCATTGTAATTTTATTTGGTGGGATGAAGGCTCAATCTTTATTCATGGGAATAATGAATTTTGTGTTCCATGTGTTCCTAGAAAAGTTTATGGTATTTTTCATCAACGACATCCTTGTGTACTCCACGTCTGATGAGGAGCATACATATCATCAATGATCCATTTTGGGAGTTCATTGCCAACCTCATCTTTTTGGGATGTTTTCGAAGTGTATGTTTTTCTCATGAGAAGTCAGTTTCTTGCGGAATGTTGTGTCCCAATAGGGAGTAGCTGTGGATCCATTAAAGATAGTTTCAGAGGTGCGATGATTCCTTGGTATCACAGGTTACTACAGGAGGTTCGTAGCCAATTTCCCATGAGTTGAAACTCCTCTGACAGATTTGACCAGGAAGGATCATGCATTCATATGGATTGATCAGTGCCAGGCATCTTTTGAGTATCAAAAGGATAAGTTACTAAGTGCTAAATTCCATTTCCTTCCAACTGAAGGATTTTAGTTTGATTTTATCTGTGATCCTTCATATCTAGGGTTAGTCTATGTTCTCATGAAGTAGAGGTCAGTTGTTTATTTTGGGTCTCAGCAGTTGCGTCCCCATTATTGCAACTATGCCACCCACGACCTTGAGTTGGCAGTCATGGTGTTTCCTCTGATGTTGTGTAGACATTACCTCATTGTTGAGCGCTTCGTGGTTTTCACCAATCATAAGATTTTGAGGTATGTGTTTTCCCAGCATGTCTTATACTTTCAACAACATTGGTGAATGGAGTCCTTACAAGAATATGACATAGTAATATAATATACACCAAGAAAGGGGAATTTTGTAGCTGATGTGATGATTATAAAGTCATATAGTGATGTTGTTTGTGAATCCTGTCATTACTGGAGAGTATTGGAAAAATTGTCAGCATTATATCTTGATATGGGAGATGTTGGGGGTAGAGGCTGTCTTTTTTAGATGATTGTACAGTCGTCCCCGGTGTAGAATGTGGAAGAGTCATAGTGGTGAGATCTAGAGGTGGAAGTCTGGAGGGACCGAATTTTTTTTGGTGAGGCCCTTGATGGTTGGACTGAAAATAAACAACACTGAGTGTTGTTTCATGGAAGGCCTTTTTCCCTTGGATGATGTGTGATACGGTCCTGAGAGAGTTCCACAATTAACTGTTAGCAGCACATCCTGGCATGACAAAGATGTACCGATCCTTGAGGAGCCACTTTTGGTGGCCTGGGGTGTAGAGTGTGATTGCGAAGTTTGTTTCTCGATGATTGGTTTTTCAGAAGGTGAAGGCCGAACACTGTGTCCCTGATTGTCTACTCCACCCATAAGATATTCCTCCGTGTAAGTGGAAGGAAATCGAAATGGACTTCGTTTCGGGTTTACCTCGAGCTCCAGGAGGACATGATGTTATTTGGATGGTAGTGGATCATTTAACAAAATCGGCCAACTTTATAGAAATCAAGGAGTCAAGATCAGTGGAATATTCCTCAAGGTAGTATCTAGAAGAGGAGGTGAGACTTCATGGAGTCCCTAGTATGATCATCTCTGATCGAGATTCTTGTCTTACCACCAGGGAGTGGAGAGGTCTCCAACATGCTTTCGGTTCTTGACTATGCCTTAACACTGCTTTTCATCATCAAACGGATGGTCAGAAAGATAAAACTATCCAGACTCTTGAAGACATGTTATAGTCTTGTGTTCTGGATTTTGTAGGCTCATGGATAAGGCATGTACCCTTGTTGAATTTTACTTACAATAATAGTTTTTCACTCCACCATCGGCATGGCGCCGTTTGAATCCTTGTATGGTCCGCCTTTTCGTTCTCCATTGTGCTGGACTGTGGTAGGAGTGTTAGCAATTCTCAGACCATAAGTAGTGTATAATACAATAGATATGATTAAGGTGATTCATGAGAGGATGAAAATAGTGAATGATCATTTGAAATAATATGTTGATCGAAGAAGGAGGCCCTTATAGTATACTGTTTGGGATCATGTGTTTCTGAAGGCGACTCCCCGTCACGGGCATCGAAGGTTTAGTCATGGAAGTAATCTTTATCCCCTGTTTGTTGGGCCTTTCTATGTGTTTTCTCATGTTGGATATGTGGTGTATCGAGTAGCACTTACCCCTCAAATGAATCGGATACATGATGTTTTCCATGTATCATAGCTCCATCGTTATCCTCATGACGACTCTCAAATCGTCGATTAGGGAGTGATCGATGTTGATGATGATAAAACGTTTGAGGAGCGACCTGTGGAGATCCATGACCACCAAAATAAGGTGTTGTTCGGGTGTTATATCACCTTATTTCGTGTCTTGTTGTGACACAGTGTCTTGGAGGAGAGTAACTGTGAACGTGAGTCACAAATGCGTGTCCAATACCTGTAGTTTTTTTTATGTTTGACTCTCTTCAGGTATCATTGTATCTTTTATGGTTAAGAAACATTCATGTGTATGTGATGGATACCTTTGTTGCTATTTTGGATTGCTCTCTTTTTAGAGGTATCTCGAGGGGTGGTTGTTCAGACCCTGTTTTGTTTTTACTTTTGGAGGGTTTGGATTCTTGAGGATGAGAATGTTTTTAGAGGTATCTAATGTAATGGCCAGGACCTCTCATGTCCATTACTTTGTGAAAATTCTATGTTATAGGTGTTATGGAAGGTCAAGGTGACTTGCGGGGTGCATTTTTGTGGAAATTTAAGGAAGACTAAAGGGCAGTAGCTTTCGCACGGGCTGCACACAGTTTGTCTAAACTATGCAGCCAAACCTTGCGAGGTTGGTGTTAGAGGCAGTGGCTAACGCACGGTTAGTGCACGATTTGGCTAACTATGTGGACTAACCATGTGAGGATTGTTTGGCGAGGTAGTAGGTAATGTACGATTAGGGAACGTTTTGTCAAACTGTGCCGACTAACCATGCAAGCACTTAATCTCAGATCCTAGAATTTTGGATCTAACTCGTTTTACCTCTAAAACGTTCATTTATGCTCCTAAGCAGCAATAACTCGGGATTACCATTCCTTGAAGGTAGTAAAACCTATTCCATGAATTTTGGAGGTGATCTAAAGGATTCTCTTGGAGAATCTAAGCCGGTTTCTTTAGGTATATGATTCTTCTTGTTTGGTTCCTTAGATATACATAGATCTACTTCTCCTATGCCCTCAGTTTCTAAGATATACCCATGTTATGGGTAGATATAAGTGTGTGGATGACAAATATGTGGAACTTTGGTCTTGATCATGCTAGGAGGAGTGATCTAAGGTGGGTTTTGGAGAATCAACCCGACATTCTTGTGGGTTCTTCGTTGCTGGGGTTTTAGTCAAAAACCATGAGGTAGGGGATTCATTGTTTCTCTCTCTTTTATGTGAAATTGTATTGCTAGCATTTTTAGTCCCCCTGTATGAAAAATGGAATTGACATAATAAATAATTTAACCAGATAATGAAATTGATATCGGTTGTATGTTGTTTCCTCATGTTTCTCTTGATTGTGTGATATCTATGGTTGATTGATTTGCGGTTCGTTCTTGATGGAAATTGGTAATGAATGTAAATTGTGATTAATTGATAATTTTTTGGCTAAGGATAAAGAGGAACAAAAGAGAATCTGATCCTAGTTGCAATTTGATGTTAATTAAATTAGCATAGTATGTATGTTCAATCATTTGTGATAGCTTATTGGTTAGGTTCCCGATTTTGGAGGCAAAAGATTATAAATCTGTTAATTCAAGATGGTTTAATGATTTGATTTTATGATAGTTACTTGAAGGGTTCTGAGTTTCCCTCTTGATTGTTAATGGTCCAAGAGCTCAATTGATGTGATTTTTTCTCTCATGCTGCTTGTGTATTGATATGATCCTAGATGGTTTTTGTGATATGTCGGGGCATATAGTCCTTTTTGTTGTGGCAGAAGATGACGCCTAGGGTGGAGATATGCATCGGTTTATGCATGTGGGTGTTGAGGAGGACACTGGGGTTGAAGGAATGGGATAGATGTGATTGTTGGTTGCATGTTGGTTCTTTGGTTTTTTATTTTATTAACTTTTCCCCACTGCTCATGGTATTTGGTCTTGCCTACCCTTCTCTCGAAAGGGGTGAAGACGCCCGATGTATGCCACGTGCTTTCCGTGTCTAGCTTCTAAAGGGAGGATGTGTTTACACTCTTGCTATAGTTGGAAAAGACTCGATGGGAAGTACATCTAGTCACCGGGTTGATCCCCCTTGTGTTTAGTATCATAGAATACTTTTCTAGAATTCCTGGTAATATAAGAAAGTAATTATGTAATGAATAATTGAATAAATGGTGTTAACCCATGGGGTTGGAGTTTCTGAAACAAAAGGATGAGGTTGAAAACTGTTGAAGGAAATAGTTGAATTTGGCTGTGTAGCCAATGAAATTTAATGTGGATTGGTTCATGGTAAATTAATTTTTCAATAATTAATTAACATATAGTGGAATTGGTAAAAAGGGAATGAATTAATCTATTAAATCTCTTTAATTGGTTGTGTGCTTATAGGATACCTAGCCTTAGAAGTGGGAGCCTGTAGTCCGAGAGACGTTAGATGCAGTTGTGTCTAAGACTATGTTATTCCCATAGTGTGGTTGTGAGATATAATAGATTTTGTACTTTTTGTGTTTCTCTTTGCTACTCCACCCTGTTAGTAATGTCAACTGACAACCTGGGGATTCTGAGCCCTGGGGGGTGTTTTCCCCAACATTCTGGGGGGAGGATGAATAGCTGACTAGCCCCTTTGGCACCGCTCTATTCTCTTGGAAAATACTTGTGACATTTGGAACAACGGTTAGTTTTCCATCCTATTTTTGTGCAGAGGGTTGTAATGTCTTGTGGTTATTCACACAAATATATTCTTGATATAGTATCCTATGGAATACTATAGGTGTAATGTTTATAGTCTATGATGGATTGAGGATCCTTACTCAGAGTATGGTCTGTAGTGGCTTGAGGTATAATACCTAGCGTATGATGCACGTTATGAGATCTATTGTGGATTTTAGAAACTACCTGGTTAATTTTGGTTGTGAGGATGGTGTGGCACTTCGCCCAAGTGTATGAAGGCAAGCCTTTGTGGTGCACGAGGTGCAGACTATGGTGCTTCACCCAGGTGTCTGTGGGAAAGAACTTTTTGAGAGAGATTCATAGGACGTGCGACATTGGGGAAAAGAAGAAAACCAGTGGGGAAGTAGTAGTGGGGTACCCTTGATATTATTTCTTTTATGATATATTTACGTATGAGTTATTTGGTGAGAGTATCCATGGTGAGGTTGGTAAGGTATTATACCTGTTAGGTGATGAGTTAGTTCCACTTGTTGGTAACTATGTTTTAGCATGATTTATTTATTTTTTCAAGAGAGGATTTAGGGAGGATCCTACTGAGTATACTGTTATACTCACCCTATGTATATATAAACTGTTTTTTTGGTTACATAGTCTATGTTGGAGATATAGCTGGTCTCTACTAGCTTGGGGTTGCAAGAGCTATTCGGGATTGTGGTTAGAGCTGTTTCTCTTTCTTTTGGGTACTTGCAGTTTCTCCCCTTTCCAGTTGTAGTACTATTTCATGAAATTCCATTTAAGGACATGGATTTATTATATATTTGTAGTTCTGAGTTGGAGTTGATTTGTGTCTATCTTATCTCTCTCTTCTACATGTGTTCTCTTTGAGGGTAATTCCTCCCATTTGTGTGTTACTATACCCTCAGTGGTAGTCGCCAACACGGGGCCTACTAGAGGTAGGTCTCAGGGTTCATTATCTCCCTTCTCACATTGCCAGCCTAGGAGGTGTACACTTTGTGGGGAGGGGTCGTGAAAAATAAATACATATATTATTCTCATAATATGTATGAAAACAAAAATATATATAACATTTTTTCTTGGAGAACATCATTCTACAATATCATGTCCTTTCATATCCATCAGTATACACAAGATGGATATGAAGGAATTGAAACATAATAACGGTAAGAAATATTTTTCCTTAACGGTTATGTTGAGTGGAATCTATCATAATTAAATATTCATAATAAATATAGAGAGGTAAATAATTTGACACACATTCCATTTTTATAACTTAGCTACTATGATATGATATGTCTTAATAAATATGAAGATCAAAATATCTGAAATCACATTATAATAAATCTGTAAATTAATATTGAAATTCATCTAGATATACTATATTTTAAAAAATATCATGGATAATAAAATAAGGCATAATCAGAATTATATGGAAAATAATTTAAAACATTTTACATTTATAGAATAAGCTCAGTTTGAAATGAATCTATATATTACATCATTTTGATAATCTCATGGATAATAATAACTAGTTTATAAATGATAAAAATTATTTATTATAGGATTCCATGATATTATGAACATGATACTTCTAATATAAATACCTTTCAAAAGATTGTTTAAAACTGATGGTTATGGATTACCCCAAAATTCATCTAACTAATTTTTTCCAAATGAAATTTTGATGATACTTCAAATGCATATAAATGATATCTATAAAAGGGACCCACTTGTATCTTCATGTAAAAATAAATCTTCATAAAATAGGTAATTTATTTAATTAATCTATAATATGACATAACATTAAATAAAAATATTATAGAATGAATATAGATTATCAATATTTACCCAATCAATAAAAGAACAATCAAAATAAAATCTAACATATAGTAATGATATATTTTTCATGAAATAAGAATCTATTTGATAATAATATTTATACATAGGGTAAATTTAAAGTCCAATTGTCATTGGATTGTGAATATATTTATGAAAATTTAATGACTACCAAAATAAATCAAGAAAGAGAATGTGAATATGATACATGGTAAAAATAACCAAAACCCATCCAAGTTAATAATGAGGATGATATGAATTCAGCATGTAATAAGTAGAGTATATGTAAAATAAATGTTTTTCTCATTGTGTAATAGAAATTAAGTTAAAAATATCACTAAAAACATTCATATGGAGAACATCCTTTTAATTTTTAATATAAATATTGAATACTACTTGTTTAAAAATAAAATTGTAATTATATTATTTTAATGTATCCTTAAAATAATTTAATGGAATATTTTAAAAAATTATGGCCTGTTATGGTATTAAATTCCATACATTTTTTTACAGGTTAAAAAAATTTAATCCACTTTTTTGTTAAAATCCAAAAAGAATTCTTGTTATAATGATATGAATAATACATTAAAAATATTTTTTATAAAAAAAATGTTTACATTATAATAAAAATCATGAAGGCCAAATACATTTCTCAAAACATTTTTATAGAACATTTTCATTAATTAAATAAGTCTTTTGACTGATGTGATAAACGTATTTAGATATCCTGAAAAAAAGTTCTCAATAATTTTAAGCAAGAAAGAGAGGAAGATGATTAAATTGCTTTTAAAAAATTAATAACAAGAGGAAAATAAAATTAATTTTTTATTATAGAGTGATTAATTGATTTACATTAATGGAAACATGGGAATAAATAATATCGAGTAAAATGACATCGTGAAATAACCACTTACAAATATCATAATGTTGAAGTGGAAGTTAATAGATGAAATAATTATAAAATGTAATTAAACACATATTATTTTAATATCATTGACAATGAAGAAGTAATATATGCCAATGAAAAAAATTGACATATGAAACTTATTATCAAATTGTATTTTTCAGGACCAATCAATTTAGAAAAAATTATTGAAATTGATAAATAAAATAATATTATATATTTTTGGATGATGATATATAATTTGAAATGGGTACTATAACAAATATAAAATATTTTTGGTTTATAACATTAAAATATTTCATAATATACTAGAATTGAGATAATTTCCATAACCTCTTACTTCATTTTGGCTGATCATGTATTAACCTCATGTATATTGGTTTTAAATAAGATTTTAATGTACTCCAAAACCATATTAATATTTATAATGATATATATGATAATATTATTACATCTTACCCCCATTTTATAAATAATATTCATTTATATTCATACCCAATATGGTTAATTTCCTTGTTTTATCATTCATTTTTTGTTATGAACATTGTTTTTATTGTGCATATGATATAGTTCCATAATATCCACAATTATATTTCTATTATAAAAGTAATTTTTTTCATTTTATAAGTTTTTACAATCATTATTGAAATGTGTACAAGGATAATGGATGACATCACTTCGTGGAGAAAGCAGGTAGTATGTAAGCATAAGTGACATTATCATTTTCTTAATGAGTCAAAGGGTTAGGAATAAGATGATATATTTATCTTATAGAATATATATAAAAAAATCTATATATTATATATTAATTAAATTTAATCATATTAATTTCCAGGTAATGTGTATGTGAAAAAAAATTACAACACTTCGTGAGGCGATAGTTCACCATATATAAAATGTATTACATCTGCAGTCTAGTTGGTAGTCATCTATACACAAGATCAATAATTTTATTTCCCATTTGAGGGGGAAGGACATTGAGCAAAAATATCCCATAAACCTAATATCACATAATTATATTGTTGATACTTGTGTAATTATATTTTAGGTGATTTTAAGATTTTTAATGTTACTAAATATGTAATTATATAAAATGTATTTGTTATGCTTATTACCTTCTCAAAGAGAAATCTCCTTTACATATCTTCTTAAGGACCATAGTGTTTGTTGTTATTAACGAACAAAATTATATAACAAAAGTTTATGGATTAACAGGTGGATTTGGAATAATTTGGATGAGTCATTGCTCTTGAGACATTATGATAATTCATGGGAAGGAGTGCCATTTTATAAGTGGGGTAGAGGGCCCCTCTTGGAAATTGCATAGAAATTTCTAAACAGAATTCAAAATGATAATGTAATTCACAATAAAAAATAATGGAAAAACGTCATGATAATATTTTGGATATGATATGGTGATTTTTTGTATATAAAATATTATTTTATAATTATTTACAATTTTTTATCCCTTATCTACTTAGATTTACCACTAGTATGTCCATTTTCAAATTATCAATTGTAATTAATTTTTACAACATTAAATATTAAAATTGGGTAAAAATAATTATAAACATATTTCATAATATAAATAATGTTGATTCCAAATATTTATAACAATATTCATATTAAATTCATTGAAACAGAATATTTCAATTCAAAATTATACTTAAAAGCGCGATAAAATGTGGGTTTCTAGTATAAATTTTCATTAGTATAGAATAATGTATTACGAAAATTAAAATTCAAAATCATTAAAATCACATAAATTTGAAAAAATTTAATATATTTGATGGAATTTTTCTTAAAAATTTGTTAATATGTATAGTTGTCAATTATTATAAAAATGTTGTCTTCCACAAAAAACTAGATTTTCACTATTGATCCAAAAATGAAACAATTCATGAATAGTGAAAAACATAATCACATGATAATTATTAGATGATAATTTAAAATATTATTTTTCTTTTATGAAATAAATTTTGTACAATTGGTATAAAATAATATTATATAATGTCTCCAAAGCATGACTAATCTAAATTTTTTAATAAGTATAATTTATCAGAAATCATTTATTTCCATATGAAATAAATTATAATATATTTTTTATTAATGGATTAAATTATTTTTATAAATTTATAAAAAATATAATTTGAATTTTATATTTATTATAAATAACACCTGATAAATATTTGTGTGTCAAATGGTTCTGTGATCTGCATACTAACGAACTGATTAAATTTAAACAAATAATTTTTTTTGATTCTATTAAGTGTTTCGTGTACAAGGGAATACTGATAGAAATTTTAAACTTTAAAAAATGTTATGCTATTATAATGATGGTGGTAAATTCTATTCATGTAATTTATTTTAAATCAATGATTAATTTCAATTATTTAGAAGACATTCTAGAGTTCCTAATTTATTAAATTACATGGATATTTATTATGAAATATTTTTTTAAAATGAAATAATCATGTAAAATGATTGGAAATAATCAATCTACATTAGAAAATAAATAATTGAAAATTATTTCATAAAAAAATTCATGGATGTTAATGAATTTTCCATCGATGAGAATATTATGTTCAGTTATACCTACAAGCATTCTTTTAGCCTATTATGTAAGTAATGAGAGAAATATAAATGGATTAAATTTATTTTTTATTAAAAAAAATGGGATTATAACATTTATTATACATTTGGGAGGTATATTATGAATATTTACCATAAGAAATAAAATTGAAAACAATCGAGGTAAATATTGAGATTATAACAAAAAAACCATTCCTGCATTTGTAATTATTGAATAATATGCCTCGGTAAATAAAGATCATTCTATTTAAATTTAAATCCTAATAATTTTCATACTTTTATTCATTAATGTACTTAATGGTTATTATATATACCACCTAAAACAAACTAGTGGTGAATATTCATTGTGTCCCACGTAAATAAAAGTAATATGAAATGCCATACCTCATGTATAACTTTCTTCATACGTGTTAAAACCTCCTATAATGTAAATATATAATTATTGAACATCCATTAAAATTCTATAATAACATAAAACATATTATATAATGTATTATTATAACATTGTATCACTTGTATTATTTGAATTCATTATTAAAATAATTGTTTCATGAGAAAATTTCTCCATTTATCATGTATGTTTTGGTTTGGTAGTTTTTTCCGTTTATATATTTATGATTATATAGTATTGATTATTTATATAATTATATAAATAACATATACATTATTTTTAATCATAGGTAATGTCAAATAGTAAATTTATAAAAATAAAATTCAACTACACCATTCATTCAGATAATTGGTCATTTGTATGCATGAATATTGTTTGCACATTTCAACATATGAAAAAACATAAAATAAAATATACTTTATATTTATAAAATTATTATTATTTCATATAAATATTTTATATTTATTAAACACAATCATGGTTCCATTCATGTAAAGAAGGAATGAAAAATTGATCACATTTCTTCATGGGTGTGGAAGTGAACATGTACACACAAGTGGCGTTATCGTTCTCTGGATAATGATAATAAATGAAGGTATATGTGATATTAAACTTTTATAAGAATAAAAATTTCATAAATAACATATATATATATATATATATATATATTGAATACATCATTGTAAATATTCATTAGAGGTCGTAATGTATAATTATGTACATCAGTTTGCGTAGAGGTAACCCGACGTACATGTGGTCTGTGGTATTGTTTTCAATATGATGGAAGAGGAGAAAAATATGTTATAACATTAACATAAAAACAAATTAATTTATTTTAAATATATTTTTTTAAATATTTATCATATTTTAAAAATATTTGAAGTTGGTGGAATGTGAAAAAACACAAAAAATTATAGGCTAAGAATGATTCCTCTTCTTTTGAAAACATTTTTTGAATTGATACAAAATCCATTCGATGATGTTTCCATAATAAATCCATGGTCTCAAGGATTTTTTAAAGGAATTATAGATAACAATTAGGAATTTCATGGATTAAACCAAAGAAATTTCATGTCTAAATAATGAAGGAGTCTTGGGTGAATTTTATAATAGAGGGGAGTGCACTCATATAAATGCTAAGAGTATAAAATTAAAATAAACTAATTTTCAAACTCAAAGGGATCAAAATTTATAAGACTATAATTTATTATGAAATAGAGTCAAAATAATATCATACAATATAAATTGTAAAAAATTTGATTTGGTTTCTACCCTTTTTAATTTTTTATCCCACCATATGCCTATTTAAACATTATTCCGTTATTAATTTATTTCATATTTTGGGATCAAAAATTTTCTAATAAAATGTAAAAAATTTAATGGAAATTATATTTTGAGTACATTACTTTATGAGAATATATTCTCTGAGGTGTTCTTGGAGATCAAGGTTTCACTTTTCAACACTTTGAAAAATTATTTAGTTTTCTTAAATTTCATATAGTACCTCGCCAACAAAATCACATGGCGGAGCTATCACGCTAGAGGTCACTCTCCTTTGGTACCTCACCCTAGTGGTTGTTCAATGGTTGTGTCTCACCCTGGAAGTAGCTCTCTATGGTGATGTCTCACCCAATCAGTTTCTCCCCATTGTTGCCTCGTCTAGTGGTGCCTCATCAAGCAATCCCTCATCTAGCAGTTCCTCGTCCAACTATTCCTTGTCCAATGCTGGCTTATCCAACAGTTCCTCACCTGGTGATGTCCCCTAAATACTGTGTCCATATAACAACCCAGCTCTTCAATAGAAACATAAAATTTTTATTACATAAAAAAACATAATATAACATTGGGGATCGAGAGGTCTACATTCATAGGAAATTAGAAAAATTATAAAACAAGATTGAACATAAAACACAACATCATTATTGAAAACATCTTTTACATGACCACAACATTCCTTCGTACATAGCATTTCATGGGATAACCTGGGGACGTGGATTGGAAAATAGAAATCTATAGATACCTATAAGAGTGTAAATAAGGAATAACATGAATAATATAGTACATTTTAGGAAATATCCATATCAAAGGAGAACATGATAAACTAAAATATAAATGAATGACATAACCTGATTATCATAACATGGAAAGGTGGAAACAGACTTTCACATGTTATTAGCATGATCCAATGATCATTGCATATAGAGTGTGAGTGAATCCTCATTGAACTTTATTTATCATGTTTAAACCCCTATTGTTCAAGACATATCATGATTCTAGTCTCTACCTAATGCATTGGAGTTCTATCAGGGCTTACCCTTCTTAATCATTTCCATTCATGCATTTGTTTTGCAAATGGATCATATATCATCAATTAATTAAAAATCATAATTTATTCCATTATAATGGAACATTTAATTCATACATGAAACTCTATAATAAATATGTAAATGTTCATAAATTTGAATTCCCTTGTAATATAATTTGTCTTGGTATTCTCTACACAATGATAGTGGCATGGAAAATTCCGGTGTAATTTCATTTGCCTAACGACATGACATAAGAATTGATAAAAATGGTTGAAAATAGGTAAATGGGTGTCTCATTATATTTACATGAAATTTACAATTTTCGTTCATATAGATATATCTCTTAGTATATGTAATAAAATTTAGATTCATAAAAAAAATGAACTGGTAGAATGTAAATGAGGATAGATAAATCTTGTCAGAATTTCATCATGGTAACAAGTTTATATGGGAGGCATTAATCATATTGAAATGGTTATTTCATCATTAAAAAAATTTATGGGATTATGAGGGAGGTCATAAAACATACACCAACATTTTTAATTGAAAATAAAAGTGTAGAACAATATAAAAAAATTGGACAAAAATGAAAAAGGAGAAAATACATTGTAAGTCTGATCCCAACGTCTTTGGAGAGGCTTGAGAGTGGATTATTGAGATCTTAGGTTGAATTGAGAGGATTTTAGAGATAGAAGGTCAGAGGTTGGTCTATCTACAAATGTTTTGAGTAGTGATAATTTCGATCATGGGTGGGTTTATATAAGAATAGGGTGGGAATTCATAATTATTTAGGTTTTGGACACTACAAATTAAACTAATCAAAACCACAAACTATATCATTGATTTTGCACATGGTTTTTTCCAAAGTGGACTGTAAAAAATTATTTTATAATCCCAATGGCTGAACATATTATAATATTAGTCTTTATTATGTGTAGGTGAGTCTCACTCTCATGTAAATAATTATAAAATGTAAAAATGATTTATATGTTTTGGAGGGTCCACTAAGGGAACATAAAATTAATAAAAACAATTTAAAATCACATTATTTAAATGTATAACATATATTTTCTGAATAACCTTTTTATAGTATTTTATTACATCACAATTATGTAATAATGATGTCATAAAACACATAATATTTTAAAATAGTATTTAAAATTTATCCAATAATTAGACAGCAGAAGAAAATTATGAAATATTCTTCATTAGATAATTTCCACAACCTAAATCCAAAAAATAATATTCTATTTATCGTAATAATTTTCAAATTATTCTAATATTTACTTTTAAAATTAAATCCAACATTTATAAAAAAAATCATAGGTTGTGACAAAAATGGCTTTCAAACCTTAATAAGAATTACAATTGTATTAATATAAATCATACAATCGTTTATATATAATAATAATTAATTTAGTAATAATATTTTATTAAAATATTATTTAATTCAAAAATCATTTAATTATTAAAAATAGATCTCGTATGTGAATATTAACTGAAATTACTTTATGATCCTTATACCCCATTTACCAAATAACTGTATATTAATAATACAAATAAATAATGAACACAATCATGGTGCTAGGGTATTGGTACATATCCCCTTATAACACTCGCATAAGACATAAGGGTATGGTGTGAGATGGTGACCAACTATTATTGTGTCTCAAATAACATCACTCGGTTGGTAATCCCTATTTACATCCTCTTATTCTGTAGGTGGATCCATTCAAGCTTACTTTGTAAAAAATCGTCTTGGGTTTGGTCGAGAGCAAAGC
The DNA here is from genome assembly GCA_963277665.1 of Viscum album. NCBI lineage: Eukaryota > Viridiplantae > Streptophyta > Magnoliopsida > Santalales > Viscaceae > Viscum > Viscum album. The sequence continues at coordinate 1,808,594,807 of OY728120.1, forward strand.
CCAGTGATAACACCTCATTTTCATGCAACGAAAAATGGTCTTGGTATGATGAAATTATACTTCAAGCATCCATCAGATACATTGCCTATGTAAATTGGATTTGATAAAAGCCTATATTTATATTAATCATGTGATAACAGTTCAACAGCTATATTTTCCATTCTACCAATTCATAACCTTATTTTTAAAACCAAAAACATAAAACTAGGAAAGTGTTTTTTTACCATTATACATACCAAGATATTCAATTATATCAAGAGGAGTTTTCAATATAATGATTTTTTGACGTTAAAATGTTCTCCCCTTATAAAATTTCCCCTAGAGATATTCTTTTCCCACACTAAAATATATGAGTGTAACTCTGCTTCATCACTTCCTCTGATTCCCATGTTGCTTCTTCAAACTTGTGGTTTCTCCAAAACACCTTGACGATGGTCATTTTATAGTTTCATTGTTATTATTAACAATGATCTAAGATCATCACATACTTCTATTTATAAGAAAGGCCATTATTCAATGGTACCACCTCTATATTGAGTAAATACAATGGGTCAGAAATGTACATCCTAAAGAGTGATACGTGAAATACATCATGAACTTGAGATAGGTATGGTGGGAGTGATAGTCTATAGGCCGCTACTCTAATGTAATAAAGGATCAAAATATGGTTGATTTACCATGGAAAAAAGCATTCCCTTCTTACAAGATCACATAACTCTCTTCCACTGTGATATGCGGAGGAATACCATGTATCCAACATCAAACTATGGGTCTCGTCAACTATTAGCAGCATATCTCTATTGTTGACTCTGATCATAATTACACTATATGTTAATGGTCTTATCCTTCTCTACTATTTCTTCAACCATTTCTAGACCTTTTATTTTTCGGTCCCCAACATCAACCTAACATGTTGGTGTTCTAATCCCTTTAAAATATATTGCTTCATAAGTAGCCATATGGTTGATTGAGAGAAACTATTATTGTATGAGAAGTCAACTAGATAAATATGTTGATCCCTTCTTCCTATTAAGTCCATTGAGAATGATCTCAACATGTCTTCAAGTGTTTGGATAGACTACTCAGATTGGCCAAATGTCCGAGGATGATAATCCATACTGATGTTTCGCTCTGTATTCAAAGCATGTTGTAGACTCTTATAGAACTTAGTGGTGAATCATGGATCACAATCGGAGACAATATATAGTTTTACTCTATGAATCCTCACCACTTCATTGATATATATTCGTTCTAGTTGATCCAATGATAAATCATCTCCAATTACATTGAAGTGGGATATCTTTGAATGACAATCCCCAACAACAAAAATAGCACTGTTTCCATTGGATGTCTTCAGAAATTTAGTGAATGTGTTATGGGGATGTTCTCCCATTTCCATGATGGTATGGGTAATGGTTTTATCATCCCCTTAGAATTATACATATCAGCCTTCACTTTCTGACATACAAGGAACATTGATTTATACACAGTTTTCTCCTTACTAATGGTATCCAACAAAATGAGAATTGACCCATCCTTCATCTTGACGAAGAGGACTGGTGCACCCCATTGTAAATCAGTTGGGAATATAAACCTATTATCCAAATTATCCAATTTTCGTTTCTTTAGCTCCTCAAACTCCACAACATACATTCTACACAGACTATTGGATATTTTCAATGACTCGGGTATAAGATCCATCGATATTTCAACATCACTTCTTGGTGGAAGACCATGCAATTCCTCAAGAAACACATATGCAAATTCCTTCAGAATAGGCATGTCTTTAAGGATGGTTTCTTCTATAGTATTAATAATCTAATAAAAATACACATGCTCATAGGGAAGTAATACCCATTCTTGATATGATGGTGCTAAAGAATATTCATCCTCCTCCTTGCACAAGAATAGAATCGGGGGTCAATTTTCCATATGGAGAGTGATTTCCCTCCTAGGGAAATTTATGTTGGATTTATATAGGGAACGCCAATCCATGCCAAGATTTTAATTAAATTCCACCATAGAGAGTATGACCAGGTTATCTTATAATTTCAATCCATAAATACGACATGGGAGGAGTTATATAAATAGTATATAGATATTGCCTTATTTTCCATTCTCACCAACATATTTACATCCCTGATTTGTTGTGGTGTTGGGATTGTTCTACTAAACATTTCTAGAAATAAAAAAATGTGTATAACTAGAATCAAAATGTATGATAGTTTTTTTGAATGAATTACTAGAGTACCTATCACCACTTCATTGTTGGGATTCGCTTCAGTAGTATTGATGGAAAAATGTCACCTTTTCTTCCATGGATGTTATTAGTTTCCTCTAAAACCCATATTATTAGGGAACTGGTTTGAAAAGTGCCATGTTTCAATGTAATTAATGTAATAAAAAATGAATTTATCGTAAAATGGTGCATTCCTCTCCTCAGTAGAAGTATGGGTTTTTTCATGTCGGATGTTAATGGATAGGTTCCCTTCTCTTCCACAACTAAATCATTTCATCTTCACCTTTAGAGAAATTTTTCGGGAGCTTCTTTCATCACCTTTAGAACAGGGGGGGCTATAATTTCATAGTACCATTGGATTTATCATTTTGAATTCCTGTATTGAAGTCCACCTTATACTTCTTATCCCCATGATACCCTTTAAGTTCACTAATCTCCACTTTAAATTTGTGAGGACATTAAAAAATTTCGACATAGTTGTAGATGTAATGGATCAATAGGGCTTTCCATAGGATAGATTTTTGCCCAAAAAATTAGAGGTCATCATTTAATTTGGTGGTAAGAACAAAGCTGAAGGTGTATATTGCATTCCTTTTCATGATTCCCTTGAAAACTCTGATGGATTCGTTGAATTTTTTCTTGAGGTAAAGGAATTCCCTTTCCATCTAATGTTGGATAGTGCGAGGAGAATATTTATTGATTTTTTTCGAAATATATATATTTCATCACATCAATCTGTTCCTTGATATTTGTATTTTTGGATAATTTCCCCCATTTATCAGCTTGACCATCCATATGATAACCAACTACTAGAACCATCACTTTTTTAGAACATTGAAGGTAGGAGATAATATTTTCAATGGAGTTGATCCATTTTTCGGAGATTTAGGGATTATATGATCCTTTAAAATTAAGAGGAATTTGTCTCATGAAGCTATCGATTATGGATTGTTCAATCATAGGGGGATTTTGATGTTCCTCTTGACCCATATTTCTATTAAAATATTATTTAACTGGGATAGTATCATAACAATGTTTGTGTTTCCCTCTCCCATTGGATTGATCATGTCAATTGGATAGTCATCAAATTGATCCTCACATCTTTTGTTAGCCTAAGACCTCCTATTACAGGCCATTGGAAGCAATAAATGAAACATTAGGGGTAAAAAATGAAGGGGAATCCAAAGAAAAAAATTTATAACATATAAAATACATTTATTTCCTTAACTTATTACTTTATAGGATTCAGTCAATGTTATCCGTGATCTACTTGCCAATGTATATTCTTAGTTTAATTTTTTTATTCCATTAAGAATGGGTCATACTAATTATATGAATTTAGTGAAGCATATCCCCCAATAGGGTCACATCCAAGAGTATAAGAAGGCCTGTTGTCGTGCACTGGTTCCCATTCGTGTATAGCTCAAGGTTTTGTTTTCAAGTTTTACCAAGAGATAATCTATGCTAGAGCCACCTATACATGCTCATATCCAGATAAGGATGAATTTTGTTGATAGACCACTAACTCAATACTCACAAAAATTTAGGGATGTTTTTTTATGTCTACTCTTATCCCTAGGGCTTTCACTACGGTTTTATATGTCTAATCCTAGAAATACCCAAACATATCCTATAATACCAACTATAAAAACCATGTTCTTTATTACAAATTTAATAATTATTTGTTACATATAATTTTACATTACATAACTCTAGGGATAGGTAGGTATAGTGTATTAGGAAATTAGGATCATTATATAATAACTTAGAAAATATAATACAACATATTTATTGAAAACAACTTTTACCTGACCACAACATTCCATTGTACTTATCATTGCATGGATAACCTAAGGACATGCATAAGAAAAGGGTGATCTATCAATCCCACTAAGGGAATAATCTATATATAAATTAATGATTGTATTACATGTTAGGAAATAGAAATATCAATGGAGGACAAAATATTCATCAACATAAAGGCATGATATTGGATGATTACCATAACATGGAAATGTGGAAATATCATTTATGATGATATTATCCTAAACTAAATATCATTGAACATGGATCATGAGTAAACCATTATTGAACATGAATTACCATGAGTAACACCTCATTTCACTTTATTTATCGTGATACAAGTCTATAACCCATTTAATGGAGTTATATTAGGGTGAACCATTCTTAATCATTTTATTTCAGGCATAAGTGTGCCACATGGATCATATATCATTAATTAATTAAACAGAACAATTTATTCACTGATAAGTGAATGTGAAATTAATACGATAAAATATGAAATAAATATGTAAAATTTCATAATTGTGAATTCCCTTGAAAGATAAATGGTCATGGTATTCACTACATAATGACTTTGGCTTTTAAAACCGCGGTTCAATTTCGGTAGCAAAACGGCGAGACATAAGAATTCATAAAAATGGTTTGGAGATATAATACAGTGTATCATCATTTGTACATGAAATAGTTGGTAAGGTGTCATATAAATAAATTTCCAAAAAAAATTAATGGATTTTGATTTATAATACAAAATAATTGATTCAATATAAATGAGGAGAGAGAAATCTCGTAAAGAATATATTCATGGTAACATATATACATGGGAGGAATTAATAAGAGTTAAAGGGGTATATCATAAATCAATAAAAAGATGGGTAGTATGTGGGAGGTACAAAATCAGACCCCAATATTGTTAATTAAATATAAAATGGTATAAAAATATAAATAATTTTGGAAAAAATTGATAAAGGAAAAAATATCTTACATGAATGTGTGATCACAAAGGCCTAAGAGAGGCTTGAGAGTGGCTTAGTGGGATCATTGGGAGACATGGGAGGATTCTATTGAGATTAGGGTAGTGTTTGGTCGATCTCCAATGGTTTTCAGTGAATATAAATTGTAGCTTTGGTCTGTTTATATAGAAAAAGGGAGGGAATTATTTATTATTTATGTTTTTGACACAAAAAATTAAACTAATGAAAAACAAAAACAATATTGTGGTTCCTAACCACAATATTTACCAAAGTGGAGTGTAAAATATTATTTTATAAGGCCAACATCCTTACTTGTTAAAATATATGGCTAGCTTATCTAGAGGTCAGTCACACTCGCATGGAAATCACTTCAAAATTTTAAAATGCTTTATAAGACTTGGGGGGTCCACTAGGGAACCATAAAATTAATAAAACAAATTTAATATCACATTATATTAAAGGTAAAAAATATATTGGACGAACTATCTTTTTATAGTATTTTATTACATCATTATTGGTTTAAAATTACTTCATAAAACAAATTATATATTTTTATGATATTTAATTTTTATACAAAAATTCGACTGTCATAGAAAATTATGAAAATTGATCCCTTAGATAATTTATACATCCTGGATAAATATTTAATATTAATTTTATCTAAATATTTTTCTAAATATTTTTATTTTCACTTGTAAAATAAAATAATACATTTATCGAAAATTCATGGGTTTTGAGAAAAATGGGATTCAAGCCATAATAAAAATAATAAATGTATTAGTAAAAACAATATAATCATTTATATTTAGTAAAAATATATTTAGTAATAATATTTTTTAAAAATATTATTTAATTAAAAATTCCATTAATTAATCAAAATAAATTTTTTTAATTATTTATTAACTAAAAATTCAATTTTTTCATTAAAATCCATTTACAAAATAAATGTATATTATTTGTACTAAAAATAATACACACAATCGTGGGGCTTGGGTATTGTTACTAATACCCTTATAACACCGACATAAGTCCTAATGTTAAGGTGTGTGATGGTGATAGACTCCATGGGTGGCTGAGATAACATCGCTCAAGTGTTTATCTCAAATAACATCCACTTCTCCCATAGGGGGTTCTGTTCAAGATTAAAGTGTTGAAGCTCGTCTTGGCCTTGGTCTATAGTGATGTCCAATAACACCACCTCGTTTACAAGCTCTAATAAACGGGCTTCCTACATAGAAATTATACTGGATGATTCCATCACGTTCTTTGTCTATGTAAATTGGATATGTTAAAGCCCTATATTTATACCAATAAGGTGATCATGGTTAAATGGCTATATTATCAATGGTAACAATTATTAATAGGATTTTGAAATCCCAAAACATAAAATCAAGGAAGTTCATATTTTTTATATCTATATTACATAATATGACATTTAATTATATTAACAGGAATTTTCATTAATAAAAGTTTGGTACGTTATAGTATTCCCCACTTATGAAATTTGGTCCATGAAATAACTTTTTACCACACTATAACTAATTATTGCAAATATACTTCATAATTTCCATTGATTCCTACTTTTGTTGTTCAAACTATTGGTTTTTCTACATCTCCTAGTCAACGGTTATTGTCTAATTTCATGGAATGTTTTTCCAATGATCATAAATATTCACTGGATTCTCTTGATAGGAGATGAAATTATCCAATTGTATATCCTATAGATTGACTACATGCAATGGGACAGATATTTATGTCCCCAAATGTGATACATGGAATACATCATGTACTTGAGATAGTATTGGTGTGAGTTCTAGTCGATAAGCCACTCCTCAAATGCGATCAAGTATCTAAAAAGGGTAATATAACTTTGACTAGGCTTTACCTTATTCAAAAATCTCATAACTCTATTCCATTGTGATATGTGGATGAATACCGTATATCCAACATCAATCTCTGGTCTCGATGATGATTATCATCATATCTCTTTTGTCGAATCTGAGTAGCATAAATGGTATACTGTATGGCCTTAACCTTATCTACCATCTCATCACCCATTTTTAGACAAAGGAGTTTTTTCTCCCCAAAATCACTAAACCATGTCGGTGTTATGTTCATCTTCCCATAAAGAGATTCATAAAGAGATATTTGGATGATTTAGTGGAAGCTATTGTTCTAGGAGAACTCAACCAGATGAAGATGTTGATCCCATCCTCCTTTGAATTCCATTTAAAATTCTCTCAACATGTCCTCATGTGTTTGGATATTCTGTTCAGATTGACCATTAGTTTGAGATTTTTAAGCCATAATAATGTTTACATTAATATTCAGATCATGTTGAAAATTAATTCAGAACATAGAGATGAATCATGGATCTAAATCATGTATACTAAATAGTGGTACTTCATGAAACCATACAACTTCTCCGATATACTTTCATTCTAGTTATCCAATGAGAAATCCTCTAAAATTACAATTAAGTGTGAAATATTTGTATGACCATCCACAACAACCTAGATATAATTTTTTCTTGATTATGTATTCATATGTTTGGTGACAATGTCCACCGTGATGTTCTCCCATTTCGATGTTTGTATGGGTAATGGTTTCATCATCACCTTAGACGTCATCTACTCAGCCTCTATAAGCTAACATAGAAAGAACTTTGATATATACACAGTGATATTCTTTTTCATGTTTTCCCACTAACAATGCTCTCAGAGATCCGATAAATTTTTGTGTTTAATAGGTGAAGGGAGAAATTTAAACTATGTGCACCATCGAAAAGATCATTCATTAACTCTATATTTTATGGTACACATAGCATTGTCACAAATCTCAAAAAAAATTCTTGATTGACATTGAACTCGGATAATTTCCCTTTTGTAATATTTTTCACTTTCTTTATAATTCCCTCATGATCCTTTTGAGCATTCGTTACCCTTTCCAAAAGAAGTCTTTGGGAAATCATTTGTGAAAATTTTGATGTTGTCCCCTTCTTTATTATTTCCATGTCCATCTTCCTCAAATTTATTAAGATTGGATCCTTTTCAATTCTCATCAATGATAGAATTCTTTGGTCCTTTCTACTTAGATTATCTTCCACCTAGTTTACATTCCATGGTTGGTAATAGATTGTGCAATCTTACTCTTTGATTGGCTCTATACATCAATATTGGAGAATATTCTTCTCTTTATATGTATATATATACTAGAGACTTTTTTTATCTGAATATATTTTAGACATCTCCTCAAAGAGATAATGTCTCCATATTTTCAATGCAAATATTACTACATCTAGTTCTATATCATGTGTTGGATAGTTTTTCTCATGAAATTTCAATTTCCTTCAATCATAGGCAATGACATTATAATTTCTCGTCAACACATTTCCTACTCTCTTTTTCTAAGGAAAACTAAATTCCATATAGAGTTCTCCATGTGTTGGAAGTGTGAGCATTAGCGTGGTGATAAGCCTCCTTATCAACTCCATAAACCTATCATTGCATTCATCACTCAATGAAATCATAACTCCATTATGATTTAGATTGGAATGAGTGTTTGATAATCATGATAAATTTCTCAATAAATAGGCAATCATTTCCATATAAACCTAGGAATCTATGGATATCGGTTAGTAATGTTGTCCTAGGATATCAATTAATTTCAACTGTCTTGGATGGATCCATAGATATCCCATTTCTTTTTATGGTTTGAACCAATAATGGGACTTCCTTTAACCAGAACACACAATTGTTGTACTTTTCGTAGAACTTCTCTATTTGTAATGTCTCTAGTACAGTGTTTATATGTTCCTCATGTTAATCAATGGGTTTTGGAATATATTATAACATCGTCAACAAATACAACAAATTTTTTTTGATGTAATCTCAAAAGACTCTATTCATCATGTCTGTGATGATTGTTGAAGCATTATTGATTCCAAAGTTCATAACTATGAATTTATAGTGCTTGTACCTTGTATTACTACTACAAAAATGGGAATGGGTAGCGTTGCCTCTTTATCAGCGCTAAAAACACTATCAAAGGGGTCTTTATCAGCTCTAGAAAAAAGCAATGATAAAGGCCCCCATTTATCTGTGCTTTTTGGAGCACTGATAAAAGGGACCCCTTTATCAGGGTTTCTTTTAATAGTACTAATAAAGGGGGGTTTTATCAGCACTGAAAAAATATATATTTCAAAAAAAATCATGAAAAAAAATTATTGTTATATATGTATATTTATTCATATATAAATATAATATATTTATATTTTTAAATATGTTTTAGGTACGTATAAATAGAGGGTTACATTTAATATATAATAAATTTAGTGAAAATTGTTTTAAAATATTAAAAAAATATTAGTAATTAATAATTTTCTAATTATTATCAAATAAAAATCATTTAATAACAATTTGAAGAAACAGAAAATCAAACCAATTAATAAAAATCTAAAATAAGTTGAAAATGTAACTCAAACATCAAACAACCATAAATTTTTATCTGGGTGTCCGTTTGATCTCTACAACATATCAAATCGAAGCATGTGACGAGAGATATGTGATAGTGACCCTGGAAAAGCCTCTGTCGCATTCTTTGAGGAATAAAAGTCTTATAAGGACTCATTAACTGAGGTTTTAGTAGGTATACCCTAATTTGTTAACATTCAAACATGGATAACATCTGATCTATATGTCTGTTATCCCTATTCCACATATCATATAGAATTTTGTTTCATTTTCTTCGATTTGACTAGTTTTGGAATTGAAACAGGATTCTAGATTATATATAATGGTCATTTCAACATTTTATGTCTTTTCAAACACACAAATATATGTATTTATTCTTAAATATATATGTGTATGTGTGTGTGTGTCTATGTGTGTGTTTTTGTGATGTATATATATATATATGTTTGTTTGTACATATTTATTTATTTATTTAAAAACACACATTCAAAACATATTTAATAAATTTATTTAAAACAAATCTTATAAGTATATATTAATATAAAAATAAATATACAGATAATAAATTAGAACTAAAATGTACATATAAATAAATAAATATAAATTTATATTAATATTGGAATTAATATATATATACTAATATATGAACAAATTTATTTATATTAATATGAATCTATATCAATATACGAATAAATATAACTATATATATATAAATAGATATATCAATAAATAGAAAAAAATGAAATAGGTTAGTGGTAAAGTTGCATCGCGAAAGGGGGAGGTTGCAGGTTCGATTTCGGGTTGAAGAAAAAGGTGTGTGCACGTGTGATGATGCAGGGGAAGGGCAGCGTGCGGGAGACCTCCTTCTAGCATTGATAAAGGCGGTCAAGCACTGATAAAAGATCTCCTTGCATTATTAAATTATTTTTTATTTTTTTGGTATTTTTTGTCGTTAATGAGCGCTTTTTTTAGCACTGATAAAAGGGGCCACTATTTGTGCTTTGCAGAGCGCTAATAAAAGGGACCCCGGTATATGAGTGTTGAGCTTTACATTTCTTTTTTAGTGATGTTAAAGCCTATTTTGTGCGATTATATAGGCTGTTTTTGTAGTAGTGTATGATATATAGTCATAGGGATATCCTCCTTCTTCACCCTTACATGGTAATTTCCTAAAAAAAACCCACCTTTTAAAAGTATTGTTCTACAATAGTTGATCAAGAAATTCAAAAATTCTAGATAGTGGATATTTTTTCTATATCGTGACTTTTTTGTGTTCTTGATAATCAATGCAGAGGTGCATTGACACAACCATCATCTTGATGAAGAGGAATGGCGCACCCCATGGTGAAGTACATGGGCGTATAAAACCTTTTTCCAGATTCAAATATTGGTGTATCATAAGCTCCTCAATCTCCACAACAACAATTATCCATGGTGTCTTGGATATTGGAAGTGCCCTCAGTATAAGATCAATCGAGAATTCAACATCTCTTCTAAGAGGTAGACAATGAAATCCCATGAGAAACACTTCATCGAATTCCCACACAATGGGCATGTATTCAAGGACGGTTGCATCCATTGAGTCAATCATCAGTGGAACCTACGCATGCCCATATGGTAGTAATATGCTCTCAAGATATGATGGTGCTAATAATTATTCATCCCCTTCATTGCACCTTTATATAATCGGGGGTCAGTTTTCCAAATGGAGAGTAATTTCCATATCATGACAATTTATGTTTGATATATATATAGGAAAAGACAATCAATGACATGAATTGCATAAAGTTTTTCTAGATTGAGTATGATGAGGTTCTCTGTGACGTTCAATCCATAAATTATGATAGGGTATGAGTTATATTCATGGGAGGCAAGGATGTCCCTTTTACTATTCTCACCGAAATATTTACTTCTTTGTTGTGTGGTGGTGTTCATATTATTCTACTAAACATTAAGGAAATACAAGAATACATAGAACCAGAATAAAAAAGTATATTCTCTATTATTTAGTTAATGACTAGAATACCTATCACCAATTCATTGTCAAGATTCTCTTTGGCTAATGTAATGGAAAAAAGACCACCCATGATGCCTTGGTGGTTTTTGGTTTCCTTCGTAAACCCCTGACGTTGGGAACTGTTTGGAAAAGTGACCTATTTTTTGCAGTTGAATCAATGAACAATGCATTGAGGTTCATGCATGGTGTTCCTCTACTCTATTACTAAAAAAGGTTTTTTTATCTGTAGTTAATGGCTAGTTTCCCCTCTCTTTTACACCAAATGCATTTCCTCATCCCCTTAAGGTAATTTTCGAGGAGCTTCATTCCATACCTTTGAAAAGTGGAGTACTAGAATTTCATATCACCGTTTGATTTATCTGTTAGACAATAAGAATTAAATTCTACCTTACACTTATTTTCCCCACAATTACCCAGAGATTCACCTATATCCATTTCGACTTTAAGGGCACAAGGGATATCTTCCTCATAACTATCGAAGTCCCTGATCACTATGGAATTTCATAGGCTATGTTTTAGCTTACCAATGAATCATTTAAACATGAATTCAGGGGTAACAAAAAATCCAAAGTCAAATACTACAACCCATATGAATATTTACCCATACGCTCTGATGGATTTGTCGTCATTTTTAATGAGGGAAAATATTTCCCTCCTCATTTTAATTCAGATGGTGTATGGAAAATATGTATCGAAATATATTTTAAAAAATTTCGTCATTTCTAATGCCTCAATTTCATCCTCAGGAATTATATTTTTGATCAATTTCCACCATTGATCAGCTTCACCCATCATACATTACACAGTTAGAAGAACATTCCCTTGTTCCGAACATTGATGGATAGAAAATATTGTTTCGATATAGTTGATCCATTGTTCAATGATTGGAGGATTTTATTATCTTTTAAAATTAGTTGGACATTGTCTCATTTAGCACTTGAAAATGACATTTGATTTCTTAGGAGAGGTTTAACATTCCCCTTTACACCTGATTCAATTCAAAACTGGAGTTAACTGGGAGGGTATCATGACATTGTTCGTGATTCTTACTTCCATTAGATCTACATCTCAATAGGAAAGTCATCTCATTGATCTTCACGTCTGTTGTTAGCCATAGCCCTCCTATTTCCATCCATTTTCCCGAATAAAATGACATTTAGGTGTAACACATACAGGGGAATCGAAATTGAAAATTGGATAACCTGTAAATTACATTTATTTCCTTAGCATATTACTTAATATGATTCAATCTATGTTATCCATGATATACTTCAAAAAATATTCATAGGGTAATTTTTTTATTCCCATAATAATACTTTATACTATGATTATAAATATACCAAATAATATCCCCCTGGATGTATCATAAACAAGATTGCATTAATCCGTATTGTCATGCACCAGTTCTCGTATAAGGGTATCTCAAAACAATGTTTTTTAGTTTACCCCTAGATACATTGGTTCCAAAAACGCCTCTACCTGATTTTATCCAGAGAGGTATTTTTTATATAACACTTACTAAGTACCCAAAATATTAGGGGTGTTTTTATTTTGATTAGTTTTATACCTATGCCTTCTAATGTGGTTTTCTAATCCTAATCCCAAAATAATCAAAACCTACCCTCTGATACCAACTACAACATCCATACTCTTTATTACACAAATATACATGATTTATTATATAATCATTAACTAAATAAAACTTTGAGGATAGATAATTCAAGTGTCATGGGATATTAAGAACATTACATAAGAATGTAGAACATAAAACACAACATATTTATTGAAAACTTCTTTTACTTGCCCAAAATGTTTCTTCATACATAGCATTGCATGGGATAACCTGAGGACATGAATTAAAAAATGGTAATCTATAATTCCCACTAAACGAGTAGACATGAAATATCATGAAGAATATTTTACATGTTAGGCAATAGGCATATCAATGGATCATAAGAGAAATATAAAAAAATGCTTGATATATCATGATTATCATAACAATGAAATATCAAAATGAAATTTAAAATTATATTAGCATGATCCAAGGCTCATTGGACATGGATAATGGGAAACCCCTCATTGTGATTGAATTACAATTGGTAAACCCTCATTGTACTAAATGCATCTGAATAATAGTTTTTACCCAATGCATTGGAGCACTATCACGGTTGACATTTTTTAATCATTCAATATTAGGCATAAGTGTGCCACATGGATCATATAAATTGGATTAATTAAACATCATAATTTCATCCACATTAATGGAAGGTGGAACGAAAACATTGAAATATACAATTTTTAATTAAACATGAATAATGTTGAATACCCTTGAACAAGAAATGGGCATGGTATTCACTACACAATTACATTGGAATGGAAAATCATGGTGTAATTTTGACAGCATGACAGTGAGACGTGAGAATTCATAAAAAATTGTTATGAGATACAAGGGGGAGTCTCATCATATGTACATAAAATGGACAGTATGGGTTCATATAGAAAATTCATCCAACATAGGTATTTGAATTTTGAATTCATAATTCAAAAGAATAGCTTGAATGTAAATGAAGTGAGAGGAATACATTAAGGAATTTCAGAATGGTAACGGGTGTACTAGGGAGGCATTAAATAGAGAGAACGGGGTCTCACATCATTAAAACATAAGTATTTAAAGAGTATATAGGTGGGAAATAATAAGAACAAAATTTTTAATTTAAAACAAATGTGTATAACAACATTTTGAAATTTGGGCAAAATGAGAATGGAATAAATCCCTTACCCGGAAGTGTGATCCAAATGCTTGGGAGATGCTTGAGATAGGTTTCATGAGAGTATAGGGAACCTTGGTAGGATTATTGAGAAATGAGGACAGAGTTATTTCATTCTACAATGGTTTTTAGTGAGGAGAAGTGGGAGCATGAGTGGGATTAAATTGGAAAAGGGAGGAAATTCGTTATTATTTTGGTTTTGGACACTACATAATAAACTAATCAAAACCACAAACCATCCCTTGGTTAATTCCCACATTTATTTGAAAAAGTGGAGTGAAAGAAAATTATATGTCCAATGTCCGAACTAATTAAAATTTTAGGCTTCTTTATGTAGATGTGAGTCACGCTCTCAAGAAAATCATTTTAGAATGTTAAAAATATTAATATGTCTAGTAGGGTCAAATAAGGCACCATAAAATTTATCAAACAAATCTAAAATCAAATTATTTAAAAGGAATTAAATATATTGTAAAAACTAATTTTTTATTATATTTTATTACATCACTATTGGGTCATAATGCTGTTAGGAAATACATTATATAATTAAACGGTATTGAATTTGTAAACAAAAATTCGAATGCCTCAAAAAACTATGAATAATCTCCAATAGATAAATTAGTCTTCTTGAATCCAGAAATAATATTAATTTTATATAAATAATAATCCATGTATGTGAATTATGTATTTTAAAATAAAAACCATCCATTTTTGAGAATTCATTGGTTTTGACAAAAACATCTTTCAAATATTAATAAAAATTAAAATTTTATTAATTAAAATTATTTGATCATTAATATTTAATAAAAAGTAATCCAGTAATAATATTTTATTAGACTAATATTTAATTAAGAAATATATACATTTATAAAAATATATTTCTTAATTTATTATTAACAAACAATACTATTTGTGCATTAAAAATTGTTTATAAAATAAATGTATATATTTTTACAAAAAAAATAAAGCACACAATCATGGTTCTAGGGTCTTGTTACATATCTCCTTATAACACCCGCATAAGACCTATGGTTAATGGTTGAGATGGTGACAGAAACCTAGGGTGGTTAAGATAACATCACCCTAGAGAAAATATCTATTAACTTCCACTTCTCCCAAAGGCAGTTCCATTAAAGAATAACATGTTGGCATAAGATTGGTCAAGAGAGAATCATAGGGACACCACCTCCAATATATGCTCCCACATATGAGCTTCGTATGGAGAGATTATAATGGATGAGGCTATCACTTCTATTTTCTGAGTAAATTGGATTTTTTTAAAGCTCTATATGTATACTATTAATCTGATCAATGTTCAATGACTATATTAGAAACAATAACAATTCATAATGTTATTTTGAAATCCCAAAACATAGAACCAAGGAAATCCAAATTTTATTTAACCATTATACATAATATGACATTTAATTAGATCAAGATGAATTTTCATTCATAAAATTTGGGTCCTTATAGTACAGTTCCAGCTTTTCTATTTTTTGATGCCTCAGATGATGTAAATCGACTTTGATGCTAGATTATAAAGGAATTGAGGAAGATTCAATGAATTTAAATCTTATCTCAAATTCCTAGGTTTCTGGGGGCTTTTACTCACAAAAAATGTGTTATCATTATCATATTTTCATTTAATGTAGAATCAAAGACATATCTAAACTGATAATCTATTTTATAAATTATCAAGCCATAATACCCTCCACCATTATTTTTATTTATTATTTTCCCTTTTTATGGGGATACCAAAGTTATTATTCCCATATGCGTATTAAAACCAGGTGGAGGCTTATAGATCATTTCCCCCCTGATGTCTTCATGTGGCGTATACGTACCCCTGTCTTATAGTAATTAGGAAGTGAAGACCACATCATCTTCCATGAAGGTTTTACCTACATCTATCTCAATTGTGATTCATGTTGGGTGGGTGTATAATTTTTTCCCCTTATTAACATGGTTTAATACCAATTAGAAAAGAGAAATAAATTTTTGTATAATTTATATATGAGGGTCTAGGAAATGACATGAATATTCTTGTTATTAATTGTTCCCTAGTGATATATTGATATGTACAGGATAACCACCCACTGAAAATCACGGTCGTTGGTCGTCCTTGTTTTTTCTACTATGATGTTTTGTGAATTCATTTTTATAGTTTTCTATTTAATTAATTTTTATATGAAATCTATTAACCATGTATATTCGGTAATCAAAATTGATACACCAGGATCTTATGCCTCCTGTGATCACACAATCAATTTAAGAAGTTGAATTTGAATAATATACCTCTGGTAAAAAATAAATAAGTTGTGTTATGGTATTGATGTGAAGTTTTTTGTGGGTTTCTTGTGTTGGGATATGGATGGATGTGGTAGTATGGTCAGGCTGTAATGGGTGTGGTGTGGTTGCTCAGTAGGGTTTACAAAAATTGTTCTAATGAGATGTAATGTTGGGTGCAACATTGTGTTAGGGGTTTCCTATGTCCAGAGTATGGATTGGGTAGGATGAATTTAATGAAATATTATGGTATAGGTTGTAATATGTAAATTTTTTGGGGTTTCTCTATCAATAGTATTTTGAAAAAATTTCCAAATGTTTATGGGTTGGTGTGTGGTATACCATGAATGTGTGTTAAAGGGAGAGCATGTGGAATGAGTTTTTCCATGGTTACTATTGTTCATAACTGTCTCCTCTATAGTGATGTAAAAAATGAAGGCTTAACATTGATGAAATGACAGTAGTTGATTTTTTTAATGTAACGGAGTTAGATAATTTATTGTTAAACGATTTGTTTCATGGTTAATAATGCTTAAAGCTAAAAACTAAAATGAATGGTTGTTAAGTGAAGAAGCATTGTGAAACCACTAAAATTTATCATCTTCTAATGTGAATTTTTCTAATACAAATAAATTCATATAGTTTTAGAAGTTTTATTGAATCTTATATGTTGTTCTTGAGTGCTTGATACTAAATATACATACATTATATATTCTTCAAATTTCAATCCACATCCCACCCTAATTTCGAAATGTGTTCTGAACACCCCCATTGTCATAGGAGATAGTGTCTTCCCAAAAATCCCTATGGGTGGATGTATGGATGACCACCCACTCATCAATACTCCATATTCAATGTTGATATAGAACAAGATTATTTGGTATGGTTGTTTTTTTGGGGGACAAGGTGTTTTCTGTTGAGTTGTGGTTTCCAATGAGACTTTGGGATGATATGAGTTTTCCATTCCCAGGTGTCTTCAGGATAAGATGAGATATTCTGTCTTAGGTATCTTCGGGGATGGGATTTGATGTGTTTTTTGGACTTAGTGTCTACTAGTGGTATTTGGGGTGGTTTATGAGTCCTATGTTTGCACGACTGGGTTGTCATGTGGTATGTTAAAAAAATTTGAGAGCGCTAGACATTTTCTATTAGGGTGGGAGAATGACTAATCATTGGGAAAGTGGCAAGGGGTAATATATAATACATGTTCTTTATATTATATGTACATGGATTTCATTATTTTATTAGAATTACATGGTGAGGTTTGGGAGGATATTTTACCTATATAGGTGTCATTTTCATTCTATTGTTTTCTTCTAGGAGAATTAGTATGATTCATTCAAATTTTCAGGGGATAAATTATTTTTTTCTACTGAGTATACCTACATGATTTCACTAAATATATTTTTATGGATTCAAGTTTCTAGGAGGATTACAAGGACTATACTGGACCCGACAATCTCAAATCCTGACAGTTGGTGTGTCGTTGTTTAGCTTCACTTATGATAATATCATTGGAAACATTTATACTTGTAATAATTGTAATTTATAAATGAATGTGAGATGGACTTTGGTTTTCTTATAGTATTTCGTAGTGTTTCATTGGAAATGATTCATCTTATCTTTACAACATGTTTCCTGAAAATTTTTAATCCCTATAACTTTGTGATATGTTTATATCCTTGGTTCTGGCCACCATCCCAGGGCCTACTAGATGTGGTACAATAGTTTTATTATATCACATTTTTCATATCCACCATAAGTAGAGTATAATTGGAGGGAGGGGTCATGACTGGATGATATAAAATGGGAGGTTGAGAGATAGAATGGATATTAGGGTTTGAAATGGTGTGGGTTGTATGGGATGGTACAGAATCAATGTCCGGTTACGGTGGTTCATGATATAGGTTATGGATGACTGACTAAGAAACATGATATTATGGCCCTTTGTGATCCGATGAAAGGACTATGAGACTACCGAATGACCAAATGATTGTACACTATTTTCATGGTGGATATATTGGAGAGATACAAGTATCATAATGAATTTTTATTGTATTTTAATTTTGTTACTTAGGGAATGTTGAAATGATTTAATAAATTTTTTAAATGACATAAAAATTAATCTTAACAAAAATTAAATAATACTCAATTATAGGAACTCTTTTTTTTCTTTTTATCTTTGTATTTTTTATGTCTCCCACATGTGGATCATGTGACGGAGATTCATTAGGATGATCTATTCTATCATTGTAGGGTCGGTCCTGTTGAGGAGGACATTTAATGGAAGAAGGCGTTTCATGACTTCCAGGGACATTGTTTGGTATGTACATCAGTAGTGTTTTGGAAATAAAGAATGAATGTGAGATCGCGTTGAATGATATCACCTTTAGTTTTATATGGTTCACAATAGTGTACCGGGTTACACTGGTGGTCATCCATATGTGTTTTGTGCCGCGTTAGTAGTGGATTCTTTTTCTAGGGGAGAGGAAGAAACCAAATGTTTTGTCGGTCTATTATGATAAATAATTCCAAGGTTAATTCCTTTAATCAACCATGTTTATATATAGTTGTAGGAGCTACTATCCATCTAGTATGGGAGTATATCTAAATAAAATTTGACGGTCATTATAAAGGATCTCCTTTTTTCATGGAAACCCTTTCCTTATACGTATTCTTGTGAGAGACATCTGGAGGATGCATTTATTCATTCTATTCAGTACATGGTTCCTCCCTTTATGTTGTTGATATACATAGAGGATTAGAAGAAGGATGAGGTGATTGAGGAACTGCACTTTTGAGGAGGTCTAATAGGGTGGGGTATCTAGTAGAGTTATTTGATAGGAAGGGTTGTCATTTTCACATCATAGGTGGTAGGGCCTTTGAGTTTTTGACCACCGGGGGGAAGACATCGTCATCTTGTTTTATATATTCCTAGTTATGATTGTCCTCATTCATTTACCATGGGAGTGGGGGAAATGTGGTTCCTCTATAGGGTTTGCATCCATCTTTAGAGTCATTTCCCAGTGGATTCTTGAGACTAGTTTGGTGGATGTGAATAGTTTTAGCATCATCTTAAATAATATTTTTCTGTGAGATTGATTCAGAAGTAGGGATAACCTTCTTTGTCACCATTGATGGGAGATGGATTAGGTTAAAACCAACATCTGAATGTCCCTTGGGCTTTAGGACCGTGACCTAATCATGATCATGGAAGTTTCCATCATCAGGGAGGTAGAGGGGATGGGTGTGGTTAGTTACATTTCATAGAGACAGTAGTTCACATTGTGCCAGATATCGTTAGAGGTACGGACAATGTAATGAGTATCCTTGGTTATTATTTGTTTGATTTCAGAGCTTCACACTTATGTGTTTCACCCACTCTTTAACATGTTCTCGTACTAGCCATAGAGATCCTTCTCATGCCCCATGTGTTGAGTACAAACGTCGGCGACAAGAGTAGAATGCTTCATGCGTGCTATGGGTGTAGACTGAGGATAGGACTACATCACTCCCATGGGGATCTCTTCTTGTAATTGATACATCCATAATATGTCATCCCCTATAGTGACTGGTTGTATTAATTGAGTTTTTTTATTGAATGCTTCCATATGAGAGTCTTTCTTTGAGATGTCGATGGACATCATGTGGTTTTCAATGGCCATCGATGTTTTCAGGTGGTAGTCCACATGGGTATCCCCTTCCTTCCATATTGGAAATGATGTAACAATAATAACAAGATGATTTGATGGTAGAGGTCCCCATATTCATTGGGAAGTTCCTTAATGATTTCCCTAAAAATGATATGATGCTACTGCTAGGTTATTATGGTGCTTTTGGGATAGACATTCAACTGGATGATTATCTGATTTTGATGGCACATTATTGGACGGAACCCTAAAAGAATCAAGTGATAAAGATTCAGATTGATTATCTGATTCTGAATGGATTTATCCATACATGTTTTTCATCTTTGGGTTCCTGTTTTTTGTTCCCAAAGAAGTAGTATGGTGGTATGATGTTCTGTATAGAATACAGAAGTTTGAATCTTGTGATGGTCATAAACATTTTCCCCCTTTAGTGGATTGAGGATCTTTTCGACCAGCTTAGAGGGGAATTGTTGTTTTTAATGAATGATATGAGCATCGGATATGACCAATTTGGGGGGGAGGGGATATATCAAAAAGTATTATTTTAGGAGCTTGTATTGTAAATTCTAGTTTGTGGACTTGTCGTTAGATTTTACAAACTCACTATCCTTATTAATATGAATTATGAACTATATTTTCTTGGAGTTCTTATATTGATTCATTATCATATTTATAAATGATATTTTGATCTACCCAATGTCATATGGGGACCATACCGAGAATCTTTGGGCTATTGTACTAATCCTCCACTACCTATATCTCTATGGAATGTTTTCCATGTGAATGATTTGGACACAAGAGTTGAATTTCCACAAGAATATGGTATCTATGAGAGTGTGGTATTGGACCCATCAATTGTTGAAATAGTTGTTTTCTAGGGAGCAACAATGATTGTGGCATAAGTTCACAGTTTCCTCGGACATGTAGGCTATTATTGGAGGTTTGTGCAGAATTTCTCTTCAGTTGTGTATCCATCAATAGATTTCACAAGGAAAGGACAAGATTTTGTGTTGATTGAGCAGAGTTAGGTAGCATTCGGTAACATTGAAGGGAATTTGGTCAGTTCTCCAGTGGTCTATTATCCAACAGAAGGGGTTCCATTTGATTTGTTATATAATGCTTCCCATATTGGATTGGGATTTGTATTGATTCATCAACATGTATTGATATCTTATGGGTCTCTTTAGTTATATCCCCACCAGAAAAAAATGCCACCCATTATATAGGGTTGTCATAAGTAGTATTCGAGGAGAATTTGTGGTGGCATTACCTCGTTGGGGAGTGCTTTGTGGTCATTTGATATCAAAAGAGCATAAGGTATGTCATTTCCTAGTATGATCTATATTTATTATAGTGAAGGTGGATGGAGTTTTTATAATGCTATGATTCTGAAATATTATGCACCACAGTAAGGGTAAATGTGGTTGTTGATGGTTTGATCAAGAAGTTTCATAGGGTGAGTTTACGGGAGTCCTGAGACACTTGTATAGAAATGGATGAGTTTGATGCCTTCCAGTTTGATGCATGGGTGGATGGTGGAAGAGGATATTTTTTTATGATGATGGTATAGTCTAATATGTTGATGTCGATGGAGGAGTCTTAGTAGGGAGATATAGAGGAAGATGTGATTCATGATTTTGTTGTCCATGGTGAGACTCTAGAGGGGTGGAGGGAGGATGATCGAACCCATTTGATGTTTCATGGAATTTGTTTTTCGACAATATCAACATGCATGGGTTTCCTTTTTAATTTTCTTAGTTCTCCCTTGGTGGTGCATCTGGAATATTCCATGATGTACCATTTCTGGAGGATTTAGTTTTTAGGACCCCAAATGAAATGTTATAATTCATTGTTTTCCACAAAGTACCTATTTTTTCAGTATGTGAATGTCTAGCATCGTGTCCCTAATGATGTTTATTGTCCTAGGACATTCCCTAGTGAAAATGGGATGGATTCTAAATGTATTTCATCACATGGATACCTAGGTATGAGGGAGGCTACGATTCTATCTGGGTTTTAGTGGACCAATTTAGAAAATTGTCCCACATTAGAGTGATCAATGAGTCTCGTATAATGGATTTCATAGAAACATTGTAAGTGGACTAGGTGGTGTGGTTACCCAAGGTTTTGAGGTCTATTATCTCATATTAGGATGAAAAGTTTACCTCATGATTCTGGTGGTGATTTCAAATGAATTTGTAAGCTAATTACTCCTCCACACAACTTCCCTTCCATATAATGATAGGCAGACAAAGAAGACTATCCTGAAGCTGGAGGATACATTGTGGGTGTGCATATTTGATTTTGACAGGTCATGATTACAACACCTACCCATGGTGCATTCCGCTTATAATAATATATATCACTCTCTCATTGGGAAAGGCCCTATTTAAGGCATGGAACTGAAGGCTATTTAATTATCCATTATGATGAAAAGAGGATACAGTTTTAGCAGTTCTTGGTCCTGATGAGTTGAAGGATATGACCCAGAAGGTTCACCTTGTTATGGAATGGATGATTTTAGTGAAAGACCAGTAGAATTTTAATTCCATCAACTTGATGAGACCCTTGGAGATCACGGTTGGGGAAAACATGTTCATAAAGGTGTACTCTCATTCTGGGAAGCTCTGGTTTAGAAGAGGATATAAATTTTTTCCAATGTTTCATGGGCCCATTGAGGTGTTAATGAAAGTTAAATATGTGACATACTAGTTGGAATGTCTACTGTAGTTTGAGTGGATCCACAAAATCTTCCTTGTCTCCTATATTCGTTAGTATCATCACAATGAGACACATACTACTGATATGGGAGAGTTGGATATCAATGACGGCATGAAAATTTTCATACAACTAGTAGAGATCACAGAATATTGAGAGAAGGTGCAGTGTGGAAATACCATTAATTTGGGTAGAATGTTTTTAGGCGCCGTGGACAAGAAGGGAGAACATAGGAGAATGAAAAATAGAAGAGTTACCAATAAAATGAGTTTCTTTAGTTTTATCTTGTTCATTTTTGTTTTAGAATTTAATTATGGATCCACTTTCAATTGGTGATGACATTTTTTCCCTTGGTAGTGTTATGTACGGTGTAATTTATGATAATATAATTACATGTGGACAAGATGGGACCAAATTCATCATGATGAAATATTAATTTTTATGTGGTAAAAACCATGCAGGTGACCTAGCACTACCCATAGTGGATATATCCTAAACACTGAGGATTATATTCCATGGTCTGTGTGTTGTGATATTGTGGGTTGTGTGCATCTATGGTGTGTCATGTAGTTCTTTGGTTTAGAACGTTTTAGAGGATGTCTTTTTGGATGTGTATATTTAAACTACATATTTTCAACAACACTATGTGGTTTATCATTGGAATATTATGTGGTTGGTTGTATGTAGTGTTTCATGTGTAGTGAGACCCTTCAGAGATATCTTGATGCGTGGGTTTTAAGGCCCCTTTTTCTTCTTGGATTTTATCTTGTATTATGAAAGGTGAGGATAGTTTGAGAGGTTTATTATGTATTGGTTATGTCCACATTGATCCATACCATTAGGATAATTTTTTGATTGAGGTGTCTTGGGAGATCATTGTGGGTCTTTCCAACAGTTCTTTAATTTTCTATGTTTTCCAATTTTTCCAATGGTGCCTCCATAATGGCATCCCCTAGAGGCAGTGTCACCATGGAAATGTCACATAGTCGTGGTATTTCTTTGGCTGTGTCACCCTTTCAATGTAACCTAGCATGGTTTTCACCCTAGTAGTTGTACCCCTGTAGTTTCACCCTAGTAGTTGCTTGCTAGCGGTAGCTCCCCTAGTAGTCACACGCTAGTAGGTTCTCACTTTGGTGGTATATCACCATGGAAGTCGCTTGTTGGAGATGTCTCAACCTAGAGGTCACTCACCCAGTGGTGCCTCATCTAGTTCTTCATCATCCAATAGTGTCACGTTCAATGGTTCCCCACCTGGCGGAGTCTCGTGGATATTATTTCTACTCTTACTTTTCCCCTTTTGATGTCTCATTTGATGTAAAATGGCATAAATTCTATATATGAACGAATTTTAGGTCAATTAAAATCCCATATATATTATTTCAGATTCCTAGGTTTTTGGGTGAAATTTCATTGTTAGAATAAGTTATCTTGAAAGGCTCTCCATGAATGGAAAATCCAAAACATATTTAAACTGATGATCTTTTTAGATCATTCCCAAGCCATGATAACTTTAACACTTGTTATTCCATCTTATTTTCCAATTTCATGGGGTGTTGTGTTTTTTTATTACTATATGTGTTTTACGATTGGGTTGTGTCTTCTACATTATGTTCCCCCAACTGACTCCCTATTGTTTATATGTCATGGTTCAATATAGAAGGGAAGATCTCCTATACTTCCAATAGGTATTTCTGTCTTCTCTCTCAATTATGAATCATGTGGTGTAGTGGTATGAATTTTATCCCATGGGTTTGTGATTTTATACTAATTAATAAAGATAATTTAATATTATTTGTATTAATAAACAAGCGTCTAGGAAAATGGATTCATGTTCTTGATGTTCGACATTCCTTTTTGATAATTCCATCTATATGTGAAAACTACCCAAAGGAAATAATATCATTTGGGGTCATTTATTGTGCACAATTAATGACTGGTGAATTCATGTTGTCAGTTTTATGTATAATGAAAATTTATATGAAATCAATTAACCTCTTATATTCTATTAAATAAATGTATAATCCATGATCTTTTGGAATCTGTGATCGCACCCTTGATTTAAGAATTTGAATTTGAAAAATGTCAACCTTGATAAATATAAATATTATTTTGTGGTTTTCAACTACGTTTTATTATGGGTTCTATTTGTTGGGATGTAAATTAATGTGGTATTTTGATTCGTATATGATGGATGTTATGTGGTAGTGCAACATAGATAACAAAAATATTCATAAACAGATGTATTGTTGGGTGATGCTATGAGTGGGGGGTTTCCTCTGATGAGAGGATGGATTGTTTGGTATGACATTGAATAATTACTATGGTATTAGTCAGTTGGGGTAATTTTTAAGAATTTATCGATGATTAGATATAACTCCCTTACCCCAAATTCCTGGATCCAGTGCAATATTTTTATACATTATCATGATATAAGTAATCATGTCTTGAAGGGATAATCTATTTAGTAATCGTGGAAAATATATTACGTTCATCAACATTACATTACAATTCAAACCATAAAAAATAGAAAAAATAATTCATCGATAACACCATTATTCTCAAATATTAACCGTTAATTTCTATAATAATACACTTCATGGAATCCTTGAAAAAAAACAATGGTAATGGGTGAGATCATATTCTTAGTAAGGGAAAAAACATATCCAAATATATAATACACAAGTTAAAAAATTGATGGAATAGTATAAAACTGAAATAAAATCATATTAAACAAAAACATTAACACAATATTGAAATAATAAATCAAATAATTACATTTAAACATTCCCATGGATATTCTACTAGTCGAAAATTCATATTTTATATCAAAAACTATTCTCATAATGGGACAATGAAAAAATACAGACATCTGAATCCTAACCTAGAGGCCTCAATAAAGAAATATAAAAATAAATGGTTATGAAATTAGCTTAATCCATATCTGAAAATAAATGAGCAAGGCCTCAGCCATGTCAACAAATTTTTTTCTCATTGGACCTACTGATGACTAAATGGGCAATATTGGGCCCTACCAGTGACATTATTCTTCCAATACATTCCTTGTATTAAATGGGTCAAACATAGCACACACATTGATATTAAAACCACTATACTAAATTTTATTACTTTAACCATAATCCATGAATGGTATTAAAATAGAACATCCACTATAACAAAAGTCCTAAATCTTTCAATACAGTAAGGATGATTTTCACTTAACAAATCAATCATAATTTTGTTTTAAAAATGTGTCAATTTATATTGAAAAATAAGAAAATATTCTAAAATTCATTAAAATTATTTGAGGTAAATAACCATTTATAATTTCAAAAAATTAAATTTCAGGCATTTTATAAATGTATAAATTTAACAGTTATTTATGTGTAAAATTTTCCCATACCGCATTGAAAAATTTTAAAGGAATTAACATTTTAAAACACTGATGTCCACATAAATAAATCCTTAAAACAATTTTCAAAACATGAACATTAATGAGATAGACCTAGACCGATAAATATTAAAATCATTTAAAATGATTTTTTAGTAAAAGGTATTCTTACAAAAAACATTAAAAAATTATTTTTGAAATCATGAAGATGGATGATAAATATGTCCCATTAAATACTTACTCATAATAAATATATAATAATAATGATATTGTGAAATTAAGAATTACATTATATTTTCATTTGGTCGAGGTTGTGTTAATCTAATGAATAATTTTAATGCATGTTATTAATTTATAATAAAACCATACCAGTATTTTTGATATAATATATGATCCTATTATATAATTTTGTTAATATTATTTCAGTATTACCATTGTTTTGGGTGTTAACTACATCATTTTTCTATACATGATTTGTCATATAAGTAAAATTGTATATGAGTAGATAATATTTAATTCATGTCCATAATGAAAATAAGTTCATAATGATTATATTAACATATCATATGAGATTTTTAATCCTTTTATATTGGATAACATGGAAAAAATCTCATTGGGTCGTGGAGATGGTAGGTCATATGTATGCACGGGGGACAATATCTTTCGCTTAATGGTCAAATGGTATGAAATTGAATCGTTTATTAATTTTAATGAATAAGAATTATGTCATATAAATTATTTATCTCTATTATACTAATTTTATACCCATATGAATAAATTATTGTTTAACAATAAATTACATTATGTATTGGAAATGGTAAGTTGTACGTTCACATGCATGGTGATATTTTTATTTTTGTGAAGGATAAAATGAGGAAATATGGTTGTCCCATGATTCTAATAACATAAAATCATGTATTACTTCCAACATTTATTAATATAGTATGTAATAAAAATAGATATATGATGTATAAAAAGAAAATACCTTTGAAAGAGGTGATAAAACAAATTACCTATTCTTCTTTGGACTTCTATTGGAAATTTTCCTAGCGACACTAGGGATGGTCTATATGAAAAACTAGGAACACCATATGATAAATAAGAATACATATAGTATAACTGGGTTTGTTTTGGATTATATAGAAGGCTCAAGGGTGTATGTGTAAGTGTGAGATGATATTCCTTTTTATATGTTCAGAGAGGGGAACTTTAGGAATGTCTTGTAATATTATTTATTATAAATTTATATTCTAAATATAATAGTTACAAAGTAAAATCTTTAGTGGATAAGTTAATGATGTGTCTGAATCCTCTCATCCATTAGGTTTTATACATGTTTAGGTTACATATATGACTTTATCTTTTGACATTCATCCTTAGTTAAATAAACTAACTCTTATAGTGTCATCTTTTATTTTTAAACTAAATGGTTAATATAAAAGCATAAAATTCCAAGAGAATAAAAAGTTGATAATAAATGGAATTTTTTACATTTTATATTTCTTTTGGAAGAATATTATATTTTATTTCAATATTATATCATTTAATAAAATAGTGTTAGTTTTTAAAACTCATTTAAGTCAATTTTGTTACTATTTAGTAATTGATTTTTTGTAATATCATAATATCATAATTAATTTTAAAAATCTAAATTAACTCAAATATAAAATGTCCAAATAATCCAAAAAATTTATTTATGGTAACAATAGTTTCACATTTAATTTAATTTAATATTTATAATATCAATTATTTGAATCATTTATTAGTAATTAAATCATTTCATCATCATTACGTCATAAATAAATTTTATACATTTACTGCCTAAAATTTATAAAAAGTACCATGATTTAAGAAATAATTATAGTTTTATTATTACAATTTTTAGTCAAATAGATTTGTTATTTAATCCTATATTAATATTGTTTTGGTAAAACGATATTTGTTTATGTTTTATTTCCCTTTACATTAATGTAATTATTATATCATGTCATTATCTCCCACAATTAGATTACAAAGGCCAACAGATCAGCCAAAGGACTTTTTGGGCTCACCATTACTCATAAAATAAGATAAGAACTTGTTTAATAGTAGTTTTATATTATCATAAAATTATTTTTAACATAAATTAACGTATTTAACATTAATCGTCATAAATAATAATAATTACTAAAGTGTCTATTCATAGAGTCTAAAAATAAAATGGACATATATACATAATTTTTAACTTTTGATTATAAATATGTAAAACATTTTTCCAAATTCAATACTCATAATTCAAAGAAATTAATTAGAAATTAATTTATGTTGCGAAAATGAGATAGGGGTTTTTAAAATGTAAAAACAATCAAAATATTGGAATACATTTATATAAAATTACCATTTAAATATTAATAAAATGACTATAATTAGATTAAATTGTTATAATATAATCCAATTATTATTTATAATTATTTAAATGGATAATAAAACTATATAAATAAATTTTATGAAAAAGTTATTTTGAATTAAATTGTAATACTCAGCAGTATTCAGTAAAATATTAAATTTATCATTTAACACAAAAAATATATCCAAACTATATTTTTATGTCTTGTTTCTAAGGAAAAAATTTATTTTTTTAAAAATTAATATATAAAAGTTTAAAATATTGGATTTGAAATAGGTTCTACATTAAAAGGAAGTAAAACTACAGTTTTTAAAATATTTATTCAATCTAAAAATTTGTATTTATTCATATATTATTTATATTAATGAAATAAAATTAATGTTAAAATTTTATGTAATATATTAATGTCAAAATGGTATTAATTTTATTTATAACTCCCTTTTAAATGGAAAATTTGATTGGTTGTGGAGTGCACGAACTCAGTGTTGTGTGTAGCGCAAGCTATTGAAATTTTTAAAAATAAGTGTACCATGGAATATTGGAGTCTTACATTCTCCCCTCTAAAAAAATTCATTCTATAAATTTAAACTCTTTATTGAAAACTAGGGTTTACACCTTTTGTAGTATAATTGATGAAAGACCAAATAAAAAAATTTGATTAATGAGACCACGATTTTAAAATAATGAAAGGTAAGTACAGAGGTAACGAAGGATAAATCATACTATGGTTCAATGTTGAAAAACATGGAAAAGAAAGAAAATTTTACAATCATGTTCAGATAGAGTGTGATGGAGAAAATTATTTGGAGAAATTTATAATCATGAAAGTTATAAATCTAAAATGATCCAAGGGACCACTAGATTCATCACAATCAATGTACTAGGAAAACATTTTTTTTCTAATCATTCCCCTTTTTTTGAAAAATTAATTTAAACTATATACTAAAAACATAAGGAAGAATACTTAATAGACATGTATAGTTTCATCCTTTAACCAATTTTTACAACAATCTCATCTTTTATCCAAAATATAATAAAATTAAAAATATTATATTCATTATTATAATATTGGGTTATAACTATGAATGTATACTTCATTTGTCATACCATTTATATAAAAAAACTATGTGATACAAACCAGGATGTCACCCATGACATTGGATGGTGGTGAACCCTTATCTCCCTTCGGTTACGAGTACATGTCTCGTTACCTTTTCGTACATGATGGTTTGTCACCCAACCTATGGGTTGTCCTTTTCATAAATTTATATTATTTTATCATTCTAAAAATTAACTTAAGATACTTTTTATCCTTAATCAATACTATAAAATCTACAAATTAATACATCACAACGATAAGTCCATTGAAAATAACATCTTTTAAATTATCATTTATAAAAGATCTCTAAATTTTAAAAATCAATCTAAACATCGGATTCCCCAAAAATTAAATTTTTCTCTTATTAACACATGTCAAATATTTGATAACCTTTGAATCCATAATGAAAGCTCTTATGCCTCCAAATCCATAAAGAATACGTAATGTTTCACAATCCTTATATATATATTCAATCTAATAATCATAGAACAGATGATATAATAATTCCTTAATAGAAAAAATTTCCTTAATAATTTACCTTTAGTATTCAACCATTAACTTTTTCTCAACATCAAATTACACAATACTTCCTTCATCTCATTTTACTTTTGTATAATCTTCATTATCATAATTATAAAATTGTCTTGTATAACTACACTAATTATATCTATTGAACAAAACTCAATGCTCAATGTTACTAACAATAATCTTAGTGACACAATGATGAAGATTCATTTATAAGATCTATAAATGATAAAAAAAAATTATCAATCCATTTATCCCTAGGATTAACATTGGTAGTCCATTACCCAATTTAATTAAAGAAATCCTATATGTAAAACGGTCCTCAAATTAATTCATAGGGATATGTTTTCTAATACATGTTTTTAAATCTAATTTCTAATGTTGTCTATAACCATCAAATGATGCCAAATGTAATTCCCTGACACCAAAAGTTCAGAGATGGTGAATTATTTTACTACATTGGAATGATTCAGTGAAGCGTGTCTTGGTGGACTGATCAGTTTAGTAATCTTGGAAAATATATTACATTCATCAAACTTACATTACAATTCAAAACACAAAATAAAGCATATATAATTATGGGGGTATGCCATTATTATACAAGATTAACCATGAATATAAATCGTAAGATACTTCATATAATTCTAGGAATATAAAACACATGAAATGGGTGAGCTCATAAGCATAGTAAGAGATGATACAAGCTCTAAATGAGTGAATAAGTGTGGGAAGTGATGTGATGAAGTGTTGTAATAGATGACTTTTTATTAGAGAGGAGACATGCATCTCTTCCCAAACTAGATAATATTAATATTTTCTAGTGGTTGGTTGAGCTAGATGGATCCTAGAGGTGTGAAGAAGTATGGGAAGAGATTCCTTTTATTAAGAGAGGCGACATGCAGTATAAAAGTGCTTGGAAATATTATTTAATTATAAATTGATTATAGATTTCATATAGATCCAAATTGATATATTTCAACGGTTAAATTTTTATGGTTTTAAATACTCTCAACCAACTGGTTTTAGAGATGTTTATGTAACAATTTTAACCTTATCTTCTAACATTATCCATTAGTTAAATAATTTTACTTTTACCATGTCTTCGTGTATTTTTATACTATACGGTTAATGTATTTACTATAAAATTACAATATATCCTCAAGGGGATAACTAATGAAAATTTAAACATTATCTATGTCATTTTTCTGAATATTTTATTTTTAGTACTAATATATCATTTAATAAAGTAGACTTTTCTATAAAAACACATGAATGTCAATTTTTACAATATTTAGTAATTGATTTTTGATAAAGTCATAAAAAAATAAATCATTTTATAAAAATAAATTAATTCAAATATAAAATATCATAATAAAACATAAATTATTTTATGGAATCAAATGTTTCAAATTATGTTTATTTTAATATTTATAATAACATTTATTAGAATCATTTATTTAGAAGGTGATCACTACATAAGAAATGCATGACATATAATTTCTTTTATATAATGTATAAAAATTATAAATAAAATACCATGACATAGGGAATATTTTTATCTTTAAAATTCCTATTTATCTTCTATGATATCATTTTTATAAACATATATTATAATAATATTATTAAAAATATATTTGGTTATAGTATATTTCCCTTTACTTTAAATTATATATTACAACATGCCATTATCACGCCTATGTTTCTCACAAATGCTAAATGTTCATAAATTGGATTTTCATGGTCTCCCATGACTCCTAAAATAATCTATGGACACATTCTATGGTTGTTAACTATTATTACAATGTTTTTATTACCTTAAATTACACAATTTACCATTAATTGTGCTAAATAAAAACAATTATTAAAGTTACAATTCATAATGTCCAAAAACTAGGGGGACATATTTTCAAAACATGGAACATATGATTCCAAATATGATATCCATTTTACAATAATAACAAAATGGCAGAAATTAATTTAGAATTATTTCCCGTTGTCAAAATGAGAAAGCGGGTTTTTAATAATGTTAAAACCATCAAAATATCTGCATGTGTTTATTTCAATTTTCAATGTTAAATTACATTAAACTATCACACTTTGATTTAATGATAAAAAAAATATAATTACACTTTAGTATCAATTATAAGGATAATATCAATATATAAATAAATTATATGAAAAATTTATTTTGAATTTAAATGAAATATTTTTTACTACGCATTAAAATATTAATGATATAAAAAACTCCCCATATATACCAAAATAAATTTTTATATTCTTCTTCTGAATAAAAATATTATCTTTCCAAATTTAATGAATAAATGTTTCAAATATTGGACTTAAAACGGTTCACTATTAAATGGGTCTAAAACATAATATTTCTAAAAATACTTCCTTTATCTAAAAAATGGAAAATTTTAATATATTATTTCTATGTAACACATAAGATTAATGATAAAATTATATTTAATATATAAAATTCAAAATGTGGTTAAAAATATTCATACCTTTTTTTTAATGACTAATTTGTTAGGTCATGGTGCACTCGAGCTCGATGATGCATGTAGCGCTATCTGTTGACATTTTAAAAAAAACATATCGTGGATGCGTGGGGTGTTATATAAGAAGTAATAAGTCATAACCCATTTTTTTGCGGTTGGAGTGTGGTTTAATAATAATTTACATTAATTGGGGTGGTTATGGCATGATATGTTCTATGGTTTGTGTTGTGCTCAATAGTGACCCGGGTAGTTATAGAATAATTGAATGCTTAATAATGATGAGATGGCATGAGAGGATGGTGTTTGTAAATTAAAATTTAAATGATGGGTTGAGCTATAACCAATGTTTTACGATAAATAATGAAATGAATTGGTGTTATGTGAAGAAGAAATGTGAAGCAGTTTAAATCTATTATCTTCCTATGTGACTGTTGATGATACTAATAAATTCATTTTGAGGTAGCAGTTGTTTTCAATCCCATATATTGGAATTGAGTTCTTGATACTATATATACATACATTTTATATTCTTGTGATGTTTATACACACATAACCCTATTATAGAACTCTGTTCCAGACACCCACTTTGTCATGTGGTCGACTATCATTCCCAATCATTCTGGTGTGAGGATGGATGGATGGCCACCGGGTCTTTCATGCTTATTTTTTAATGAGGTTATAGCCAAAAAATCGTTTGTAATGTTGGGGTGTGTGGGGCATTGTTTTGTGCCTTAAAGATGCTCATTTCCATCGATCTTTGTGAAGGGATGAGTTGTTCTTTCCTAGTTGTCTTCTAGATAATTTGATTTGTGATTTCCATTATATCATTGGGGCGAGATGTTATTTGTAATGATGAAAAGTTGTCTAAGAGGGGGATGTATTGTGGTTTGTGGGGCCTAGATTTGAGTGGGTGGGTAGTGACGTGGTATGTTCAAAAAAGGTGGGATCCCATGGAAATTTTTTATTAGTAATTAGAGCTGCTAATCATGAGGAAAGTGGTGTGGGGTACCCTATCATCTATGTGTTTTATATTATACTACATAATTTATTTTATTTGGTAGTAATTCTTTGTTGTGTATTGGGTGGATAGTTTACCTAAAAAGGTTTTGTTTGGGATTTGATGTATTCTCACAAGATCATTAGTATTCTTTCATCACATGTGCGTCAGAGACATTAATTTTTCATAGAGAGTATACTTGTATACTCACCATATATTTATAGACATTTCTTCTTATTTCTAGGAGAATTAAAAATATCATAGTAAACACTACTAACTCAGAACATGACAGTTGTTTTGCCACTACATCGCCTTACTTTTGGTGTTTACTTTGGATAATTGTGTACTATAACATTTGTAATTTGTAATTGCATATGGAAATAATTTGGGATTTTTATAGTATTTATTTGAGTTTCATTATATATGATTAATCTTTTATTCTAATAATTTATCCTAATAGAGGGTAATTCCTCCAACACTGGTACATTTTAGTACCCTTCATCCTAGTCTCCAACCCAGGGCCTACAGGAGGCAGGACTGGGGGGTCATTATCTACATTTCCTCACAACCGGCCTAGGAGGGGTCTCTTTAGTGGGAGGGGTCCTGATAAGATGGACCATAAATTTAATATTTTGTATCATATTTACCATATACCATTTACAAGGCCGGTGATAATATTTTTTAGGAATTTTAAATTTAGGAATAAATTCACATTTAATATTATAAATATATAATGTCAGTTTGGAATCTATTTTATTTATGTTGACTTTTAAAACATTAATACAATGATATAACATGAATTTCGTATATTAACACACCCAAATTATGGACTAATTTTAGGAAAAAGTTGGATAATTAAATAATTCATTTAAATTATTTTTCATTTATTAATTTTAATATTTTTTATTTTATTTTCATTTTAATGAAATAAATACTTCATTAGCAATGTTTACTAATTTATGTTGATTATATAATTACTAAATATTTGAAATATGTAACCATAATGAAAATAATATAATTATTCTAAAAAATAACAATTTATATTCATTCATATATTTATTATTTCTCTCTTTTAATGTTTAATATATTTCTAAAATTAAGAGAGTGACATTTTTGTATATCATAAATTGTTATATAGGACACATTCATGTACATGTGTCCCATAAAGTAAAAATAATTATTATATGTTAATTACGGTCTAAATAACATCATCCCATAAGGCATATGATTTAAAATTATTGTCTTATCACTTAGTTTTAGATTACACTATCATAATTTAACCTTGTATTATGGTGAATTTTTTTAATTTATTTACTGTTTAGTATGACTAAAAAATATTTTCACCTTATTAAATAATATTAATTATGATGATCCCGAATTAGGATCATCATGTTTTAAAAAATTTAACAATATAATTGGAATAAATTCAATATATATGTATCCCGCAATATAGATTGAAAATTGAGATTTTCATAAAAATTTCATATTTCATACAATTAATCATCTGACATTAACTATATACATAGAAGAAATTTTTTTATGAATTTTTATTCAAAAATTACATATATGATATATAAATATAATTTATATATTACATTTTGTGGTATATAATTGTTGGTTAATATGGATAATCAATATGACATTAAAATAATTTGTAGAAAACTATGTTTTTTTCATAAAATTTAAATAACACTAAAAACATGAATTTTAATACTCCAAAAAAATTAATTAAATTTTAATAAATATTTGGTTTATTATGTCACATTTAGGCTATACCCAACTTATATTTCCAATTTTAAATTAAATTATTCAATGAAAATAAATGACAGAATTTGTAAACTCAAATATTTTCACTATTCACCAATAAATCAATCATTTCATAAAAATATAAAATTTTCACCAAAAGATATTTCTGATATGATGGTTTTTAAAATAGAACATATTTTGAATAATAAATTTGAATAAAATTTTTCAAAATATTTATATTATTTTAATAAAACAATTATAAGAATATTTTTTAAGAAATTAAATTTTTTAAATGATACAATGTATTCAAATAAAATTGATTTATAATTTAAATTAAATTTATAATTATATTTATAATTATTAGGATAATTATATTAATATATGATAATATAGGTTCTCTTAATCATATCCAAAAATATAATGGCTACAATATAACTGTTAAATTTATATAAAAACATTTCACATCTTTTTTTGGCACTGAGTAGCATGATGTATATTTCATCAACCATACTTTTGTTTTTAATATTATTTGGGTCTTACATTTTTCCCCATTTTATAAATATCATCGAAACAATTTTATATTCACCTCACTAATCAATGGTTTTCGAAATGAATTTGTTTTATGAAATCAAACATCAAAAAATGGGTTTACAAATCCTCTTAATAACAGAATTATGGATGTAGAAAGTTGTTTTATAATAACAAATAATTATGTTTACAGGTATGAAAAATGTAATGTGAAGTGAAAATATTTACAGCTATAATATGTGTACATAGGAAAAAAAATTATTGAAAGAGATCAATGATCATTTGAAATTTAATTGTCATGAGAAAGCTAATGACCAGAAATCCATAATCCCTAGAGGTGTGAAAATTACCATCAATTAATGGAAAATGATCGTATTATGATAAGTATTTTGTTTCATGAAAATTAATATAAATTTTAAAAATTACATTTTACGTAAAAAAACTAAATAAGGAAATAAACATAAATTATAAGAATAAATGTATACATAAGTCATTTTGAACAAAAGTCTCATCTATTTCCATAAATGATATGTTTTCAAGATGAAATACTTAAACAGGAATCAATAATGTAATCATCAAATGGAAAAAACTAATCTCATATTTGATAAAGTCATATTAAATTGATTTATATTAAATAACCAAATATAGTTTTTTTAATGAAAACAATCATTTGAATAAATTTAACATTTACTATGGACTACTCAAAAATAACACCTATATTTCAACATATATAAAAACATACCTAACTAAGTATAAAATTTATAAAACTTATTCAATAATAATGTGTAAAATTAATTATTTATATTCTTTAATAACATATTAATCAATGAAAAATTTAAATTTTTTCTCTAAATGATATCTATCACTGTAATTTTCTCAATGAAAAAACAAATTTGTCCAAATCAAATAATAATAATGATATGAAAATTATTACCATAAATAACATTAATCCCCATAAAAACATATTAATATATTTTTTAAATCTAAAATAATATTAATCCATTATTCATTTAATTAAGTCCCATTATATTTGGTTTTCCATAATATTAAATTCTTCTCAAAATATTATATATGTTGTAAAATAAAATTAATCTCCAATTCACTTAATCACTTTTCAATCAAATTTTTATCTCTATGATAAAAAATACATTCTAAAAACAATAAAATTATTTTTCTATCATATCAATTTTATATAATTTTCATACATAAAAATTTATTATGGAAGCTAAATGTTTGTATTAAAACCTTTTCACCGTTTAATTTTTGGTTGAAGTACTGCAACCTTTCCAGTTGAAAGTGGTTGTCCATTTTTCATAAGACGTATTAATATAATTATTATAACAGTTGGGGAAATATGATTAGCATATTTAAAAATATATTTCATAAATAATAATTACATAAAACCTAATGGTTATCAATACTATTATTCATATTAAAATAGTATTTTTTACAGAAATAACAAATCATGATGAACATATGGGTTACACATAAGATATACTAATAAATAATCTCCCAAATTTAAATAGTAAAATTATAACCCCATCAGTTCAAAACTGAAATGGGGAGTTTATGATATCTAACTTATCAACAACATTAATCTCAAAAAATTAGGATATTATACATAAAACATGAGCTATAATTATATTATGTTTCATATTATTCCAAAATAATAACAATTATATGACTTATCATGATTATTGTAATCAAATTTTCATTTGTAAAAAGTAATTACACACTATAATTTTTTAATCTCAATGAATAAATTATTAAACTATTTAATACATACTTCCTTTTCTGGGAGTTAAACAATTAAAAGAAGAATCTATATCATATAATTCACTTCTTCCACATATTTATAATATGGAATTATAAATGGATCCCTATTATAGAATTTATTTCTATCCATTGATATCTCCAATATTCCTTGAAAACCCATTTCTCTATGAAATTATTTTCCAAAAATAAAAAATTTGTTATCACATTGAGAAATTATTTTTGGTATCTCATTCTACATTAATAAATTGATGGAAATTATTAATTAATTCCTTAATGGTCTCCACTATCTGATCACTTAGACTACTCCATGATTATCTACAATGGTGACACAAAAGGTTTGTTAAAAAATATTTTTCTAATCAAATTTCATCTTACATGATTAATAATTTTCCAAATATATTTTACATAAATCATGATCCCATTTATTTTTTAATAATCTTAGAATTGGCAACCATATTTATCTTTAATATCATTCACCATTGTTCTAAAAGTTAACTTAAAAAAACATCTTTAAAAAATCATTATTATTATGATTATTTTATACGATGTTTAAATCATGAGACCATCAATTTAAATAAATTAATACTTAAATTAAACTATGGTTATTCATGGTAATCATCAATTAAAAACCATCAAATTAGATCATAATGAAAATTTGAATTAGCCTAATAATTACCAATGGGTGATTAGTGCATAAGAGGGAAACACTCAATGTGTATCATAATGACTGACATGATATAATTCAAAACCAATTTTTAGGGACATTATGCATAGATATATTTGATTCAAAACCACGTCCACTTTTATTATCCTAAATGTTATGTTTTTAGTAAATACACATATTTCTTTAGAATAAATTTGGGCATTATTCAATACTTATAATTATCTTAGGGTTTTCAACAATGTTTTCCAATACTATATTCAAATTTTTATCTAAAAAATTAACTTGTATAAAATATAGTCAATCGTATATTAGATATATATATATGACATATTAATCTATGATAATTCATTAAAAAACCTAAATAAAAAATTAATAATCATATATAAATATAGAATTTGGAAATATTGATATATTTAAAATAGTTTTTCAGTTTACTAAATCATCATCGCAATGTGTTATTCATAACTAGTACCCTTCATAGAAATATCATGCATAATATAATTCATCAAATACTATGGATTTAAAACATAATAAAGGTTATATTTTGGTGCTCAATAAGGGTAAAATGATATTTCCATTATCAATTAACTATAACATGAGAATAATGTCATGATAAGGTTTGAATAACATATCCAAACTATATTATACATATCATATTTTATAATCCAATGTCATGAAATAAGTAATGGAAGTTAATAAAACATTAATCAAGAAGTAATCAAATATAATGATTCATGAGTTCATAACATAGGAATATAACATGAGTTTTGTGTGTGTAAAAATCGGCATTGAAAATCGTTGGCATAATTTTCAAAGAGCATTTACAAGTCTTTCATACAACAATGATTTCACATAATAAACCATCAATGTAGTCATTTACCAATCCCAAAATAGTCATTATGGAAATATACCTATTCTGAATTGGGATTAATCACCATTTAAGTCATGTTAATCTTGTGAGATATCCATCTTTTTTCAAATTAATTGGAGTTATATATAATTTCAGGATTATATGTAACATAATAAATATCATAAATTTGTTTTCAATAAGATCATAAAAGATTCATAATATCAATAAATATGACAGGAAATTGAGTTACAAAAATTATTCTTCATAATATAAACTATAGAAAAGAAACATGATATGCAATCATTTTATTAATTCTTCCATGAATAAACCATTGAAAATATACATTTTTCATAATCATTTCCAAATTTCATCATCGAACAACCTATATAGGAGGATTTATTTTAATAATCGTCATTTCATTATAATCATAATCTATTATGATAATGTTTAAGGACAATATCGTTGAATATTATACACATTAATAATTTGAAAATGTCAATGGGTTTCATCTAATAAAGAATAATATTTTAAAAGATATTGGGGAACTTTTCAGAGGAAAATTACCCTTTTAATGTTTAATTATACTATTATAAATTTAATAATTACCAAATAATAATAAATTATTTATCATTTAAATGAAAATTTAAAACATATAAAGGGTGATTCAAATTATTTATCGATCTTGAGAGTAGGAAATTTCATTAATTGCGTATACAACAAACAAATTATTCCTTTATAATTTTATTTAAAATGTCCAAATTACCTCATCTATGAATTTCAAAGAATATTTCTTTTAATTTATTTTGTAAAAAATAAAAATGGTTCAAAATAAATTTGAAAATTAAAATTAAAGGAGTAAAAAAAATCATTAATGTATTATTACAAATAATTGAGGAAAAATATAATGGCTTTTTTATCAATGCTAGATATAATGTGGATATTAATTAAAAATTATCGTTTTCTCTGTTATCATCAGAAATAAAAGTAAATTATCTTAAAACATGTATTTTATTTAAAGTAACATGATAGAATAAAATCCATATTATTGGTTACACAAATATTATGGAAATAAATTATAAAATTCATAACCATTAAAACCCATGATAAACAATGATATCGTAACATAAAAATCCAAACCACTTTTGAAATTTTTCAATCATAAAAATTAATAGAAATAAAATTCAATGATTTGGAAAACCAAAATAATTATTTTAAATTTTAATAAAATATAGTATATTTCACTATATATACTATCTTATAGAAAACTATTTTCAATATTTAATTTGATTCAAATAAATAAATGTGAGGAACAAATCCCTTACTATAGGTGTTACATCCATTGTACGTAATCCAAACTCAGGTAAAAATATTTTTTAATTTTATTAAATATATTATATAACCGTATTATTGTATATAATACTATATTTTATTTCTTTGATAATATTTTATTAACATTTGTTTATATTTCATTATTAAAATAACTATTTTGGGTGAAAAAAATCCTTTTTCATTTATGTTTTGGTCTGGTTTCCATGGTCCTTCTAATTTAATCTAATTAAAATTGAATTACAAATTTTAATACTAATATAAATATCTTTTATATTAATTACATAGATATATATAATTCTCAAAAATAGTTTAGGATTGAAAAATTAATTTAATAATTAATGGAGATGGTCAATTGTATGTACGCAAGAACATTGTTTTCATTTATTGTTTAATATATCTTACTAAAGTTAAATAATGATTAATTTCTATTAAATGTTTATTATATATATATTACATATATATTCGTACAATAAATCCTTATTACAATCCATATAAGATAAAAAAATAAAAATGAATCACATCAATTCTTGGTGGGGGTAGTCCAATCATACACACGAGCGACATCATTTTATAGTAGATTACTAGGTACAAATTTATATGTGATATTATAACTCAAAAAGTATAATAATGTAATTAATATCATATATATACATTAAATCTATCATTATACTCAACGATGCTATGTGGTGATGGAAAATGAGTGACCTTTGTTTGTGAGGCAGTAGTCTGGCCTACACATGATAAGTAGTTTCAACTCCCATTTGATGGAAGATGAGATTTTAATAGTATATTTCAATTAACATAATAATTCACACACACATATATATATTTAACACACTTTTTATATTATTATATATTTGATCAATTTTATTTGATGAATATGGGGGAAGAAATTAAACAAAAATGCTCATTTAATTACGTTACGACTTCATTAGATATCCTCATTGGGCTTTAA
Source organism: Viscum album (assembly GCA_963277665.1). NCBI lineage: Eukaryota > Viridiplantae > Streptophyta > Magnoliopsida > Santalales > Viscaceae > Viscum > Viscum album. The sequence continues at coordinate 1,808,636,475 of OY728120.1, forward strand.
AGAAAATATTTTCTAGGATATTTTTTATCAAAAAATGACTCCAATAAAAGTGGATGGAACGGGGGATGGGATATGGGTAGGTATATATTATCCAAATGGAATATGAAGTGTAATAAATGGGGGTATTATAGATACTTTTATAAAAGAGTTTAATGAAATCAAGGATATTGTAATGTATTAGGTAATAATAAAATTTCATTTATAAAAAAATATGAAAATATATAAAATTATAATATTTTATTAATTTTTTTGAATATAAATCAACCAACAAAATTTTAAAAATTAATGTAATTTTCCACAATGATATTTTTATTTTAGAAAGTGTTAATTCTTTTTTTTACAATTAGCATATTATTAATGTAAATACAATTTATGGGTCTAGAATATAAAATTTAAAATAGAAACAGAAACAACATGGTCCATGGTTGATATTATCAATCTATCGACTATTACATTGAAAAATAACATTTTTTAGGAATTTTAAATCATTTAATATTTCATTATTTTTTATAAATTATCAATAATCTAAACATTGGAAAAATACATTTGAATATACATTTATAATATCTTGAAAAAAAATTAATTGTATTATACAATTTCAAAGAATTTTTTTTATAATTAGCTATTTTTTTTGGAATCATGTAATTCAAAAACAATTAAACTACATTTAATATATCTAAAATAAGATTTTACATTTAATTATGTAAACATCACATAAACATCGTGACTGAATTTAAAGAAATTTTATATATACTAAAAATTTTAAATGAATGATCATTATGAAAATAATTGCATTATTCCGAGATGAATCAATGAGATTTATTCACAGATTCTTTTTATCCTATCTTAACACATATTATATTTTTCAAATTAAGAGACTAAGATTTTTCCTTATTCATTTCATTAATTATTATATAGGTCATGTTCATGGAGAAAAATAATTTAGACAAATAAATATCAATAAAAATATGATAATGTTAAGAATTTCAACATAAAAAAAACTGAATATGAAATGTGGCAGCCTTATCCCTTAGATACAACAAAAATTGTCATGATTTTATCTTTTATAGTGGTTTCAATTTTTCACCCATTATACTGTTCGTTATAACAAAATTTATGTTGTATTTAATAAATAATAGGAATTATTATAATTCCTATAATTTAATGAATTTTAAAAAAATAAATATATATATTTTTATGAAATTCATTATAATATGGACACATAATACATGTTGAATATAATTTTTTAGAATAAATGAATTTTTCCTGCAATAGTTGATCTCATATTAACTCTGACAAGTAATTATATTTATATTTATATATGATAAAATACATATTATTATAGTATATAAATTAAATCTAAATCATTCTTTATTACGGTTTATTTGAATTACTTAAAATGACTAAACCTTATGCACATAAAAACAATTTTTTAAGAACAACATTTTTAAGCACAAAAACTATATTATTCCAAAATTAGGAAAATTTATAATTGAGATGAATTTAATTATATTATTATAAATAATATGGAACATATATTAATTTATGAACACATTCAAAAAATAATTGCACTTTTATATTACTTTAATTTATTAATACAAATGACAACCTATTAAAAATACATAATGTAAACAATTCAGTGAAAAATATATCATTTCGTAAAATTGGATTTTTTTACCTAAGATAGTTTTTATGTTAAATTAAAATATAAATTACATTTCAAAAAATATTTTTTAAATTTTCTATAAATTAATTATTGTATTTATCTAAAAAAATAAATTTATTTTTTAAATAACTATTTTTTTAAGAAAAAATGTATTCTTTTAAATTTTAATTTTTACAATCTAAGAATTTATTAATAAATTAATGTTTTATATTATATTTATATTAATTTAATAGTTAATCTATTGTTATTTATACCACCCGATTTAGAAAATGCACTATAATGGCCCTATTTAAATAATAATAATATATTGCTCATTTAGGATCAGTGTTGTGTGTTATATACAATATCAAATATTGTTCCATATTTAGTAATATAGGTGTGTTACATAGGGTTATAGGAGAGAAAAAATAAATTATAGATACTGAGTAATAAAAAAATTTATTTTTATTCCACATAATATTTATTACATGATAATGAAAAGGTGATGTCTTATGAAAATCGTAAGTAACATGGATAAAGAAGAAGTGAATATTTAATAGTGATGATAATGTAATCAAGGAACTACAAAGGATCTCATATTCAAGGGTGTCTTTATTATCCATTATCCTATTGTTATTTCTCAATATCCTATATTAGTGGATTATATTACCTTAGCGGAACCACCACATTTGTCAAAGGATGCAAAAAAGAAACAAAGGTCTATGGTTTTGTAGTGTTGAGATTATACAATCAAATTTGAATAATTTATTTTATAAATAATAAAAATATAATCCATTTTAATAATAAAAATACCCAGGTTACAAAATAATAAAATATAAGGATGGTATAAAATAAATAATGTGGCATGTATACATAGGATGATATAAGTATTCATCAACTGATCACCCACATTTATGATCACATATATAAATAATCAAATGAAATAAAATAAAAAGATAATCGATTATATCATTATGTGATACCTAATCCATTATAATTGAATCTTCTTCATTCATCTATATCTTCATCATAAAAAATTAATCAACATCCATATCCACTTCATGTCCCATCATTTTTGTGAAAGAAGACTGAAGGTATAAATTCACACCAGGGTGTTCAACAAGTTGGTGAGAAATAAATTATCAAAATTAAACATGTTGTGGTAAAATTATAATTTTTTATAAATACATTAATTTAAACATTTTATTTTAAAATAATTATAGTAATTGAAAAAATAATTATAAATATCTCTCTAATTCATCCATTGTTCTAATGTTCCACATAGTTTTGAAATTAAATAATTTTTTTAGAATTCGATCTATTTTTCCATAAGGTATAATTAAGAAAATAATATCAGTTATTTCTACTATATTTGAAGAGGTATATGATGCATCCATATAACAGCAGTCACAAACTCCATATCCTTTAAAGAGTCATAGGATTAAATTTAATGATAGACACAAATATAGATCATAGGCTGTTACATCGATGTCTCATCATATAAAGAGTAACTAATGGATCATAGGGGGTATCCAAGGTATCCATATAGTATCATGTAATTTATGAATAATAAGATACATTGTAGAAATCTAGTTTTATCAGGAATCCTCACTGTAATCGAAGTATTCTTTTATGAATCTTGTATTGTATCAAAAATAAATTCAAGACCCCAGGAAATCTCATATGAATATCCTAATATCAGGATCAACCTCCACTACCTAGGATATCTTTCCAACAACAACTATTTTACAATGAATAATCATAGGATACAATATTAAATCATAGGCTTCCAATATATCAAGAATAATTATGCATTATCCTAATAGTATATTTTAATTTCTAATAGAATGTTTGGAATTACCACTAAATTATAGGTGATATCTAAGGAATTCCACATATTATACTCATTCGGAAGAGAATCCCACCAAACATAGTTTTCATCATCATTAATAAAAATGGGTTGGTGAAATTCATGAATCCATCATAATTAAGAAAAACTATAATCATCATATTCTAACATCCTTTGTGTTTTATGGGGAAACATGATTTTTCCATGTAAAATATCCCAGAAATTTCATTTACTTTGGTCACCATAACACGAGGGAAACAATAGAGATCCCATAAATGACACCATATATCTGACATCTTACATAAACTACACTCTACTATTTGTCAATTTGTGGGATAGAATATTCTATGGTTATTCGATATCATAATATTTTCATCACAATAACATAACACCATTTTGAACACCCCATATGTTCCTGGATCCTATATGATATATGTATCTTGAGTAAAATAATCCTAGTCTAAATCCACTTCTTGTCTCCATTTCATATAGTCAATTATCTAAAAATGGGATATCATAATCTATATATAATGAAAGATCATAGAAACCCAACTTAATTTAATCTATTCATTATCATAATCCTCATATACAACTCAAATAACATACCCCACAATAGAATTATTAATTCAATATGTCCACGATAGTTCTCTATATCATATCTCATTGCCACAAAATATAATCCCCATAAGAATCTAATTCTCATGATATAATAAATAGTGTGCTCTAAAAGAAAAATATTTATAAATGAATCCACGACATTTTAATCATGATAAGTGTCAAAAAATCATGAAAACTCCCATTAAGATGATTGTACATGTCTATTGACTCATATTTCACCATTGTGTATTTACAAAGACCTATTAGATGTCGGTATCCCAGATAATCGTGGCATGAATCCCCAAACATGTGATGTTTTCCAATACTAGTTTTCATGTAACAAACATCGGATATCTATATATGTGATTGAAAAAGTGTATATAAAGGTAACTAACATGGAATCATCCCATTTACCACACATGATGTCATATCATGTACCCCATATGGTATCTAACCCCACTCATGGGGTCTAGATGAGTAATCTTCCACACAAAAATTCATGTACCAAGGCCCTAAATCTATTTCTATAACGATTAAAACCTTTTTTCCACTATTTACAAGAACTTTTATCACTATAGAACAACATATTTTTGTTCCTGAACTATATACCGTGTTGTATAGCATTCCATAAAATTGCCTCCAATGAATCCCATAAAAGCCACAATGTCATCCTAAATAAAGCCTTTATGTGGCATTAAACCTGTGAAAAAGTACATTAATGTCATTTTAAATTTATGAATTTTAATTTAAATATGAAAATAATAAAAATAAATCATATGCCTCAGTGAATTGGTGGATTCTTCATGCCTAAATACTCACTCTTTAGTTGATGAATCATAATCTAGACTCAGTTGATGCCACTAAAGTGGCTTAGTGACACACCAAACTTTTTATATTACGTCTTACTCTTGGGATAGGGGTGGTACCATACCCCTTAAATATCCATTGGAAGTAATAGATGTATAAAAAACTAAAAAAACAAAAAATTCAAAAGGCTCTATCCTAAACCCAGAACCTAAACATTCAATATACCATACCCAGGTCAAACCAACCATTTATGAATCAATCATGACAGAATAATTTTAATCAGGAAATATATTTTGGATATATAAACATATATGTTATTAGCAATAATTATAATATATTTAATAAATATTTTTATATTATAAAAAATTTACTAAAAAAAATTCTTTAAATTTTATCTAAACAAAAACATCTCATTCCAAGACCAATAGATTCATAATAAACATACTATAGGTATATTTGGTATAAGGAAACCAATTTATTCTATATAACAATGGGATAACTAATATTCAAAATACTCATGATTTTCACAAACCATAATGATAATGGTGTATACATATTGCCCACCATATCACAATTAATCCAGGAGAATAATAAATGTTTCTCCAATAATAATCACAACCCATATTGATGAAAAATTATAAAAAATCCCATAATGTTAAAACATAAATAACCAAATGAGTTTCTACTCTGAAACTCCATATATGATTCACACAATTAATCGAAGCCTATTCCTTTTGCTCGTCATGGTGGAAAAAATAACAAATCAGTCAGAATTAATTTTATCTCTTATGAAACCAACTAACCCTCTAATGATTCATCCAAATTACATTATGTCAATAAAACATAATAAATAATCAATAATATATGATTCAATTTAATAGTTATCAACAATATAAGAACTATCTATAATTAATACATATTTTAAAGTCAATTTTGTTTCATAATATTGGTTCCATGCTATGGAATCCAATTTCACATGATTTCATAAGTCATACCTCCCAGACAAACCTTTTATTAAAATGAATAATGTTTTTAAAAAATTTGAAATCATCGAGCATGACATAAATTTTATAAATTGAAATTCAAAATGATGATCAAATACAAAAATATGGACACTAAATTAGGAACCTCACTCTTTGTGATATATCATGATTAGATCATCAACCAATAAAACCATCAATAACATTCTCACCCCATCTAAGGGATGATACCTATTCAGATTTATTCCTGAAATACTAAAATCTATCGAAATTCCAATGACAATATGATAACTTCATCAAATACCATATCATAATATTTAATATGATAGTTATTATGGATCCTTATAAAATTTTATTCTCATGATCACCAACATCATCAAACCTTAAAATGTTATCACCACATCCTAATATCCCACACTCAATCCATTAAAAAATAATGAAATGTGTTTTCAACAATACCTATACAGGAGTGACACCACAATGTATCAATAACCACACGTTCTTGGATCTCCAGAACATCACCATCTACATCCACTGTAATTCCATCTATTTTATGGGACATATTCTATAATTAGAAATTGTGAAATACCTACCAAATAAATTTCCACGCATCACTCCTTAGTAGAATCCTCAATATTCTTGATCTATAAAATCATGTCACTCTATTTAATCCACAATCTTCCAACCATTACCTATGAAACCATCGATCTGATGTTTCATCATCAGGAACATGGGTCCCATCCCAATCTCATTAAACCCTAGTACCACCAAGATCACTAGAATTTGGTTGATACTATCATTCTATATCTCTCACACATCCTCACATTGATCTAAAATCCTGAAACAATAATCATAACTTGTGGGTACCATCTAAATATCATGTAAATATATTAGGCGCACACTACACTACAACCCACTGACACAACACAACTCAACCCCTAATGAGTTTTACAATGATTAATAAGGTCTCAAGGTTCTGAGAATCCATCCATGATCATATATATGTCAATATATATTATATCACGTGGTTTCCTCACCTTCCATCCATAATATATCTATTATTTACACCTTTTAATGTATTCTGTATAGCCCCCTTGTACTTTGGAATCCTTCAACAACCATAAAGCATTGATCTATTATTTTTATGTACCATATAGACATTTATCAAAAATATATTTCACTAATAATCCCACTAATCCTTTCATAAAAATATTATTGAGACCTTTTCCAATCTATGTTCTTTTTATTCAAGGATTCCCAGGATATATCCATTGTTATTTAATGTGTCTATTGATATCACATAAGGCCCACCAATCTCAAGGTAAATCTTATACCCACTCTTATCATTCTAATGGGAACTCACAATGATTGGATGACCCCTCGTATAGGGTGACTGTATATATTTAAATTGTAGTTGTATACCGGACATAATATATAAAACTATTCAAATGTAACGGCCTCCTACCAAGAATAATGACTACATCTCCGATATTAAATACAATGAGGTAACTATTTTTCTAAAAAAACATAACATGTGTTGTCACACGTACATAATGAATCAAACTTCATGTCATCATCCAACATTAGTGAACCAATACTAATTGGTCTACTATATTCGGGACTACACCCTCATGGATCATGATACTAAAAATCTATATAGATATAAAGACATAAACATATGAAGATTCATTTCATGTAAAAAAATATATTCTTTGGTTAAATATATTTCCATCATTAAGATATTCTATAAAAATCATATATGTTATATAAATTTAATCTAAGAGTTTATTGATTATAATAACTCATTCAATTTTCATCACAATAGAATAAAAAAATATTACCAACCCACTAGGATTCACCTCACATGCATTTCTTGTAGTAACTATGTATCTATCCCTGGAGGAAATCATTATCTATGATATAAATGGAATGTCCCCAAAACAATATCATAGACCATGTTAATATAATTACACTAACATATTTTTTATGGAATAATTTATTATTTATTTATATGTTAAATGGGTTCATGCTCATTATTAATTATATTTGTTTTAGACCCCATCTATAATTTCACGTGAATCCTATATGGAAAAAATTATACATTTAAAGACTCCTCATTTCAAAGTTAAAATATCAAAAAAATAAAATAGAAACTAAAAATATTAAAATATTATTGAATAATTATATCAAACGTAACCTATAAATGAACTATCATATATATTATTCATATATAACCTTCTTTTTCAAACAAAAATGTGTTTTTGATGCTCTTGTATATGGTATATCAAAAAATCTATCAGGTTACAACATAACATATATAGCATATCATAAAATTTTAAGTAAATATAAGTTGTTTTAACACTACATTTATATCACATAGTCTATATCTGCATTCTATGTCCCCGTGTAATAGTTTTACGTGATATTAGAAGCCCCTACAAATAAACCAATGAATGTTGACAAGTACCGATTTTCTATAGTGTTACTATAGGGGGCTGTGTCTTATTATTGAATTAAACTGTAGGGGAAATAATGAAATATCATCCTAATTGAGAATTTATAGTAAATATTATCAACTAAGAATATAAAATCATTAAATAAAGAGTCTAATGTTTCTTAAAGAGAATTTTTATATGAGAATACATCAAATGATTATGCACTTGGAAGGACATGTATAAAATAAACCATATAAATAAAATAAAAATGATCCAATGTTTCCCCATGATATACCATAAATTGTTTCCTTGAATAACCATTAATATTATCCTTCTTGATTTTTCAATACAATATCTAAATTAAATCCACTAGGAGTATCATAATAAACATGAATTTATATATATTGAGAAAACATGCACTAGGTTTCTCGTATAGGGGATGATAAATTTTTTCTTAATATGACAAACCAAATGGTGTCCCTTTAATATAGAGTATTAATTATGTTTATGAAAATTACATATTCCCATTCTAGTTAAGTAATAAAGGATTCAAAAAATAGATAATTCAACATATATTATTAGGTTTTAATATGTGTTATAAGATCAATAATACTTTATTAAGATATTATAATTTTCCTATAAGTATGTGACATACAATTCAATATAATATCAAGAATATTTTATTCTATTGAGGACACATTCATAGCATATATATAGTATCCTTCAAAAAATAAATATCCTTGTAATAATTTAATTTAATTATATTGTTTCTATATCAATTCCAAAAACATGGGAATACATAAGAAATTATATCATATATTGTATAATACCCATATCTTAGGCGTTATCTGATGGAACCAATATTTTACAAGGAATCATTGGAAAATACAAGGTTGCATCACCAAAATCCCATCATATCAGGAATCATCATTGAATCTGAGATAATTTCTGGGAAAATCGATGAATTATTAGGCACAAATACCAGATCATATATCATATTTTTGCCATCCAATCTTACTAAGCTCAATAGTTTGATTGTATAATTTATCTCACACATATAATATAGTATCAGGTAAATATAAAATATCTTGGTTAAAATCATAAGCATCCCTATAGAAAAAATCATATCACCATATACTGGAATTACATTCCTTGAATCAATGAGAGTATCATGAAGATAACATAAATTATTATCTATGTACTCTCCATTCTACATAAAATTAAAGTATGGTATATTATCCCACTCGATAAATTTCATATCGTCACTAAGGAACCTATGTTGGAAAACAATAGAACCTCTAACTGATACTATTTCAAAATCAGGTTTAAACCACTATCATTGATGTTATAATGTGATATTTAAATTAAATAATATAGATTTACCTACACTATACCACTATTGGGTCATCAAGAATAGGATTACCCACCATGGTCCCAAGAGGCACAACATATCCTTAGCATCACACATGATATATACTATCCAATATTAAATCTCAGCTGTATAGAATCATGTGCAGTCCTCTAGACCACTGATAGTCTCAACATGTCAATAAGTCCTCATATCCAATTCCCATTATATATTGGAAAACAATTGTGCATAAAATTACTCATGCACATGGAGAATGGTCCAAATAACCATCTATTATCAATAAAATATAAATATTTTACAAAATAATTGATTACATGACCTATCACAGAAAATTGACCAAGATCACCCTATAAATGGTTACCTAGATAATCCCAAATTCATCACATAGGATTGATATCAATTCCCCTAAAGGAACTATTATTCTAACATGGCCAGAATATTCCACTTATTCAAATATCATTATCCCACAATCATCACAACACCTACCCATAATATCCATGGGACCTTTATCAATATATTCTATAAATAAAAATACTCATTATGGACACATATTCACTTCATTATAAATCAATGAAGGAAAAACATGAAAACCCCCTTCAATGGGGATAATAAATGATCTATACCTCATAATACATTACATATAATCTATGATCCCTACTTTGGTAGTATAAATCACCCCATTTTCTGTGTAAAACAAAATCTTATGGAATTTAATAAAAAATAATTTAATATAAATGGTGTGTTATGTCATTTTCCTTAAATAATGTCTGTAGAACTTCCTCATATATCCTTTTTCTATGTACCATGCATGAGGTGTTATGTTTTACCAATCATTATTTATACCCACATGCAGAATACAAGGATAACCACTTTGACACAAACGAGTTAATTTTCCAAATAATTGCTTAAAATTTCCAAATAATACTTCGGATATATATTAACCATATTTAATCCAAAATATCACCAAATAAGACACAAAATGTTTCCTTTAAAATAACATTGTGTGGTAATGGTTACCAAAGAAAAACATTCTATAAATCCGATGATCCCCAGTTTGAGACAAAATAATTCCTATATGGGATACTAAACATATCATAAATTCCACATATGTCTACTAATATTTCAAATTATAAATATATAGCGGAAAATAAGAAATAAAAATACATCTTATCTTGTAGAGAAAATGATGAAACTACAAGATTAAATCATCTCTCTAATGTTGATGCTTTAGGATCTATTATTAATTAGTAGCATTGATCATGTTCTAAATCACCTACTTATTCCATAAGACTATTCTATGTTATGTGGAATGGAAGAGACCCACCACCTATCAATGTGATCATAATGAAATAGGGATAGGGAAAAAATAAAAATATAACAAACAATAAAATTTAAATTAAAAGAACATTATAAGGCCAACCCACTGATAGAAAAACAGAAATATATTATACACATTGAATGAAATATCACACATTTATGAAACTATTTATAATTCATAATTTCAATCCAAGACTCAGTTTAGTTTATATATAACTAATTGAATAAGACAGAGTGTCCAATAGGTATTTTTTAAATATTCAAAAATTCAAAAACATGACTGACAATGAATTTCAATATTTTTGAATTACATTATTAAAAAACATTATGATTTCAAGAAATTCATTATAAAATTCACCATCGATAATCTAATATTATAAATTAACATTTTACACACATAAGAACCTCTGATATAAAATTAAAATTCCCTTCGATTTTCACACATGTGAAATGTCATGGGTCATTTTATGAATCATTCTTTAATAGAGTACTATATATATATGACGATAAGAGGTGGTGGAATATATGGGTAAAGTGTACTTGATCCACATATTCATCAGGGTGATAGCCTTTTTAGGTATCCTGAAACATTTTTTATAGTATTTGAAAAATCTAAGAGAAGATTTGTGATCTTATGCTAAATATATACATATCCAATTGTATGTGAAAATTTTAATTCTAATGAAATATATTTCATAATTATTTTTATTGAAATGTTTTGAATTCCTATGATATTATATGTGTGTTTAAATTTTTCATAGTTCATTCAAGTGATAATTAATAGTATTATTTAATGGATCGATTTTAATTTTAGTTATTTATTATATCCATAAAAATTTATATGTGTATAAAATAGAACCACCATGATTCACCCAATTTGGTTCCATAATCCACCATATGAAAATAAAAAATAATTATCTTTATCTTAAAGAATATTATTCCATATTTACCTACACCATCAAAAAATAATATTTTTATAATGATATTCATGAAATATCAATTAAAATATGAATATTAATCAACAATATTTTATCCTTCATCAATAGTTTCCATCACTGGCTGAATTCTCATTAAACATTATAATATTTTATGGTGTTTTTATAAAATATTTCTATAATAAATAATATAATCACCAAATTAGTGATGAATTAATTATTAAAAAAATTCCTTTAACCCATTTACTGATAGAATATTCTTATTTTTGAATTACTAGACAAAAATATCAGTTTCAATGAATTTAAATGAATTTTACTGAAGAATATATTAATATATTAGGTTGGAAGGATTATTTGATATTTTTGGAATAGGATTTAATGAAGAAAGTGTTTTATATTTTATAGTGTAATTTTTTTTATGTACTTGTGTAAATACTAGTAAACTCTATGTTTTTTTTAAATATTCATCATTTTTAACTTATAGTTGAACTTTACACAATATAATTATTTAAACTTTTATAATTTTGAACATGTGGTGAATAATAATAATTATAGATAATTTTTGATGATTTCTATGGAATGAGTATTGAATCACACTACATCAATCAATAGTAGTGAATGATTATATTATGAGAAAAATGATTAAATTTGCGACTCTGTAGTATTTTCCCCATAATAGATCACCTCTTTCTGAAATGTAGTGCAATGGGAAATATGTATGACTAACCCTGAAAGAATAGCTTTGACCTATTTTATATTCCTTATAGTATTCAGGAATAATAAATATTGGTAAAATGTTGATGTAATCAATGTTTCATCATGACCTTAAACACACATTCACACACATTGGGCACAATCAATCATAAAATATGGAAAAGTGGCATTGAATATTTTCATACCTCATTGGAAATATACATAGTATATTTTATCAAATTTGTAAATCCTAAGGAGTAGATGATTATTTGGGATGTGTTGTGGCCACCTAATACCAAAATACCATGCATGAACAAACTACTTATATAATGTAGGAATAATCTTAAAAGGAATAATGATGTGGAATATTGTTGGGTTGGTTTTTTTTGAAATTTTTTCATTATTTTATAACCCATTGCACCATATAACAATGGTCTTGATCAATAATATTTAGGATCATAGTATTTTAAAATGATTTTTTTTCATAAATTCAATGAAAATTTGATTATAGTTTTACAATGTATCACAGAAATCATATGTCATAGCACAATCCACTCTGAAAAATTATTATTCATATTTAATATATTTTGAATTCAAAATTTGATGTAGTAGAATTGGTGTAGCACCATGATACATATGATATTGTCATCTGTATAAAAAAGTAAATTATTAACACCATGGACGACATTATTTATCCATGATGTATGCAAGCTGATGGTAAGAGATAACATTTTTTCTTGAATATTTATACATCCATTATACAATAGGTAGTGATCCCACATTGATGTATTCATGTTTTATAAATTGATAGTTCTTATAACTTTTTATGTGGAGAGATTTCCTTTTAGGAATTTTTCACAATTTCATTATATAATCATGTTATTTTATAATAATGTTTTATTCTAAAACATGATTTTTTATAATAGAAATCTAATGCCAATATGTTTTTATTTTATTGAAATACATTCTAAATTTTATAACATTATTTTCATTCCATTGTTCAATTCATAATATTTATTAATCATTATTGATGTAGTTCCTCTTGATAACAAGTGTCTAATAGATGGTTTTTTTATTATATGTATTTAATAAATTACGAGGAAAAAAAAATACTCATTTAAGAATAATTGTTTCATTTGATCTATTTTAATTCAATCATTATATTTAGATATTCTTTTCTCTACCCAATGACCCGACATGATGGAAAATATAAATCGAAAGTGGATTAGGATAGAAACATCAATTATTATTATTTATCATTTATTTATGGGGTTTCCTATACATAATAAATCCAATAATAATATAAAAACATTTAGTTTATTGAAATCAACTCTATAGATGATTCAGAACATAAGAAAAATTGTATTCATGCCCCACAAAGATCTCCATGGACACATTTTAATAATTTAAATATTTTTTGATACATTCATTCAAAATATAGTACCATAGCATACATAATGAAGAGAAAATAAAAATTCATAGTCAAATTTGTGGAGAAATACACACTGATGTTTCAATTATATGGTTATAGTACTTCTTAGGACATCATCAAGAAGATATTTGATAATTGATAATTCCTAATTATATATAAATTTAAAAAAAATATTTAAGAATATTTTTCTGCATAATATATGAAATGTGTTCTATGTCATTTCATTCATGCCTCGAGGATCTTGTATGAATAATTATTACAATATTAAAAAAATAATCCCATTATATGATATATAGTTATTGAAAAAAATTTCTAATTCATTTATCAAATAAAATTGATCATAAAGGATTGTAATGATGTGTTTTATATATAGGGTTTTATTCATTCATATAATTTTTGTTAAAAAATTAATTTCGATAATTAAAACTATGATAATTAATAATTTAAGCATAATTAGATATTATTATATTTTTTATAAATTAGTTAGAAATGAAAAGAAATAAATTTTGTTTTAATAAAAGGATGTTTTTATGAAAAAAAATTGTATGCTAGAAATGTGTCTTCATATTAACAAATTATTTTAATCACTATATATTAATTATATTAATGTAACTATTAGATAATATTTTCTACCAATATTCTAACATTCATTTTATTTTGTTCAAAGATATTAATTTGAATGAATTTAGTGTTACATATAAAGAAATATTTTTCTAAGAACGAGTTTTCATTTAAGGCGTTTTTTTTTCAAATTTTACACATATATTAATTTCAATTTATAAAATATATTCCATATTTAGAATCTTTATATTTTGGTTTTATTCCACACATATTTTTTAGTCAAATTAAATATTTTATATTTTAAAGAAAATTAACCTATATTCTAGTTAAAAAGGTATCAATAGTGTGTATAACTATAATATAAGTACTAAAATATGTTATAAAAATATGAATATTAATTTTATTAAAGATATATAAAAACTAAATTAACATATGTTAAATAAATTTACCTTTGGATCCATTTGAACATGAATATATATTTATAATAATATTATTTATTAATTATTTACATGTTTCCCACCCAAATCATATATAAAACGAGGTCAATGCACCCTTAAATATTCGAATCATTTCAGTAATATATTCTAGGAAACCCCTCCTAAAAACCTTCTTAACTAATTTTCCCCATCTTAGAGAATCGTTTCATTCTAAAATTCAATACAATAAATCCCTAAGGTGAAATCTAATTGAGGTTTCCAAAATAAGATATAATTTTATTTAGATATCAATGAATATTCAATTTTTTTCAATGTAGAACATTGGAACATTTCTAGGAATATTTTTTAAGACATTTTGTAGTATGATGAGTGATTCCAAGGCTCGGAGAGACTCAATGCAGTAATATTAAAATAATATTTTTTTGATTCATTATATTTTTTTGAATGTTGAATTTTTCAAAATTTGTGTCTATGATTGAAAATATGATTCCACACATGAATTCTAAATGTGTGTTTTATCTTTGGAGAAATATAAAATTTATTATCAATGTGTTCATGGTTGTCGGTCATTTTTGGTGGAGCATAAAATTGATGATTATTAGTTAAATAAAATAAAATAAATAATCACCCATAACCTAGAACCCATGATCGATGGTTTAGGGTATGCCTTCTCCTACAGTGACCAACCAACACAAGTGAAACCATAGGTGAGAGGTGGTATTGTTAGACTCTTATCATGTTGATGATACCTCCTAAATCATCTGGTATCAACGTCGAAGCATGAATCTGCACCTGAATCATGGGGCTTCTTCATTAGATATATGGTTTGCGTTTTAAGTCCCAATATCATTAATGTGATTTCATTTTAGGATTATGGTCCTTAATTCATATTTTATGGTTCTCAATGCTATCGATCTGGGAGAATTTTGGGAGGAAATAGATGTTCATATTAGTCATATAAAGTTATGATTCAATAATAACAATAAAACAATGTGTAAAGTGGGAGATAATATTTGTGTTATTATCATTTGGGGAAGAAGTTATTAATGGGATATATAACATACAGAGAGTATACCCAACATTGTGGTATTCATCCATGTGTATAAGGACATAGGAAGCTAGGTCATATCAAGGGAGATGGTTTTGTTGCAGTACATGGTTAGAGTACAAAGACATGTGATGATTTCAATGGAATTATAATGAGGAGATAACCATCTTCCTCATGTTCTAGGAAATATCGTGTACTAGTGGTAAATGTTATCTAAGATCACATGGCATGTTAAATAATTTATGATAGAGAAGTATTGAATAATGTGTGATGTGGGAAAAAAATGTACTTCATGAAAAATCCATGTAAGTTAACATGGATACTAATTTCGTGTGGAATAGGGAAATGAGTATTTATCTGTATGGGGTTTCACATCACGTGGACCCCAATGCACATTGTGCACATTTTATGGATATTGAAAACATTATTATACACTTCGTAAGGGATATGCTAAAGGCTATTGGGTATCCTATCTTTATAAATTTTACATATCAAAAACCATGGTATCCTTTATATTGTAATATGATATATTACATAGAGAGTCAGGAAAGATGATTCTACAGGGGTGATTAATCATGCATAGTAATTTGGATGGATCACAAGAGAGTTGTTAGGGTTATTAATAATATGAATCACACATGAAAATGGGTCCCATATAGTCTTTAGGATGGTATGGTAGTTATCCCATATCACTAGGGACAAGGTCCTCTATTTTAGGTAGAGATATGATGTGAGGTATGATGATAAGGAATCAAAATTCATTGACATTGGACTAATGTCGGTGATTGGTTTTGTTTCTCAGAGAGATTTTGAGTATAATAATCCTCTATCACAATAGGTAACTCTATTCAAATACATCTAAGACGTGTAGATACATAACTCCCCCATTGTGGCTGTTGGTCATCTATCTACTTACTAGATTATATGGGGTAGTTACTCCCATATCGATTGAGGGTGTGGCCCCACTCCCCATAGCAAATTCCCCTACACATGGTTGAAGGACCATTATCTATGGAGTGGTAATCCCCTAACACAATTCATTAGTTTGCAGCACGTCATCCACATTAGTTGGGGCTCCCACAGCTATGTAGGATAGTTTAAAAGGGAATGTCCCACCACTTATAGTAAATTATTATAGGAAAGGTTTTCTGGTGCGATCGGCTCGTTGAGGAGCATGAATCTCCATTGTGAGGAAAAAAATGTTAATCAATTGATTTTATCCCATATTATAATACTTTAATGTAGTATAAATTACAAAAAATCACTTATATATCATAATTAAAACCTTATAAGCCTAGAATAAATGAAATAAGATGCATTTATAGAAGTTATGGAAGCAATACTGATGAATTTGTAACATGACATTAGGATTATTAGTGTGACCATTATGAATTCCAATATATAAAATGAAATGGTAACATTACCGATGAATGTATAAAAAATAGTCATCATATATGTGAATGATTAGTATAATTATATCACAATATAAGTAAATAAATATTTTAAAAATTATTAATTAAGTGTTAATTTTTTTGTAATATATACATATTTAATAATAATATAATGATTAATTTAATAATTTTAATCATATTTTATTTTCCTAAAATCTTTTCAGAAATTATTATTTTTATGTCTTATGATTTTAATATATTTTTATGAGACCTAATGTGAATTCTCAAAGTGTTATAAATTCATTGATAAATTTAAAATATGTATATTCCATTTAAATTAAGTTTTTAATTAAAAATATGATTAATCATATTGTGAAAAAACATCATATAATTTAGGTCATTTATTAATTATTCTTGTCGGATAATATTCAGTGTTAGTTTTTGGGTTTTTTATGAAATATATGGATTTTTTGGTGAATAGTGAAATTCCATAACACAAGGTATATAAACATTATATGTCAAATAAAAAATTAATGAAGTCATCTCTAATGTCAAAACAATAATATCAAACTTCCCATCATTATTTTTATATTTTTGGTGACAATTATCGAAATATTCATATTATGAGCCAATGTAATGTACAAATTATTAATATAATGTGAAAACACCACTCTCCTCCACTATAAATACCACACTAACCCCCTCTTTTCCTAAAAAATATTATGCTTTGAGCCTCAAACAAATCCAACCCAAACCTCTCACCAATTCCATTTACTATGGCTAGGAGATCTTGGTCAAAAGAACAGACCAGGCCATTTTTCAATAGAGGTTCTCAAAGAGGATAAATCCAAGAGGTAAAATCCCCTTCAATTTTCATTAAATTTAATTCCAATTTTCTTCAATTAATATCTTATCCATATTGAATGATAAATTCAAAATATTTTATATTATAGTTTTCTACCATGTTAATGAAATAATCATAAGTAAAATCCTCTAACATTGACAATTATTTTAAAAATGAAATTGTCACCCATGATTTGAAAATTTACAAACATTATGCATTATGAACCTTAGAATTCATTTAACACATTGATGGTTGTTTATAGAACCATTATAAGGTTGAAATTAAACATTTATTGTTATTTAAAAACCCTTTTTATATTCTATATCAAAATTATAAACATTATTCTAAATGATAAAACAAAACATGTTCATTGTGATTGAATAATAGAAATAATTAACATTAAAAATCCTCATTAAATATTTTCTAATGAATTATATTCATACCATATAACCAATTTTTTATAATTTCATTTAGACATATGTATATCCAATAATAAAATATAATAACAATCTGGGTTATTTATCCACATTTTACAAGAACATCCATTCATGTATACAAGTGAACCAATCCAGAAAACTATGAAAACAATCACTCCTGAACGACGTATCTAAACTCTATAACTCATAGAAAATTCAAAAAATGAACACAATAGAAATGTAATTAATCAATTTCATGTATAAAATTTTCATTATTTATTAATTAGTTAATGTAATGTTATTATACTAAATATGAATGTGAAAAAATAATCCAAACATACGGAAAGGGGAATTCTCAAACCCAGCTATATTTCTTGGGGTTTTCCTTATTTTGCCCAATTTTCAGTTTTCATATTCCATGAATATAATTTATTGACAATTATCATACCTTTTATGGGATATTATTATTTTTACTTGAGTTTCTGAATAAAAAATATTTTTCAAATGATGTATTCTTTTTAGAAAACCAACCCTTTACTTCTCCAAATTGTTTCTTCTTCACTCATGGATGATGATTCATACATTCTATATCTTTCTCAATAATTAATTTTGGAAAACAATATAATGGAATTTATTATTTATGATATGAAAACCATTTGTTTTCATGAGTTATTTTATTTCCATGTTTCATATAAGTTGAATGCATGATGATGTAAATGTTATGATGTGATGGGTCCACCAAGAATTATATAGAACACAATAAATGATATGATGTGATGGGTGTTCCAAGAATTATATAGTGCTCCAATTTATTTTTTAATGAGATTTATCTCTTTAGAAAATTGAAATATTTATGTAAATGGGGAAATATTTTTTCACAACTAGTTGGTGTAGTTGACCACTATAACCAGATGCTTTATTTTTATACATTTCCACATTACAATCCAAAATTAAATTATTCCTCTAATGATTATGGTCTTATACCTATTTTCATAAGATTATGATTAATCTCACCACATGTTATATTGATTCATGTCCTCACATATTCTCTTACTGGGATTTTATCTCACATATTCCATTGATATATATCCTCGAATAATTACATTTTTTAAGTGGAATTAAAGTGACAATATGTAGCTAAAGAATATGTAATTAAATAAATGTTTATGTTTTATTTTTTAAATATTATGTACAATATTGATTTTCCAAAGAAACTAATCCTTTGGATTCTGGTACTATAACAATTTTATGAATCTATCATTAAAATGATAAAAATAGTAATTTAAGAAAAATAAGGGTCGTAATAGTTACTATTAGATCAATTTATAGTCAATTCAATAATTACTACTAGAGAAAAAATATGAAAACCCTTTTTATGAGACTATGTACTACTAAGAACATGAGATTTTTTTTATAAAATTATAAACATAGGGAAACTATAAGATATTCCTTTATAATTAATTTCAATAAGTAGTAAATTATTTACCCATGACAAGTCAAATTATGGTTTTTTATATCATTTTATATATTAGAATATGGTGTGAACCAGAAGATAATATTACAAAAACATATTCAAGGGATGATGCACTGATTTTTCGAACGACCTAATCAATTCTTCGGGAGGTGGAGCTCAATATTTCATGGTGATTCATACGAAAATATCTCAGTTTATTAATGATAACATGAATATTTTTATACATCCATCATCACATTAGAGGGATCCACATGATATTGAGTTTTTTATGAACCAATGGTCATCAATGTTTAGTGGATCTTCAAATCATCGAGTCACGAAACAATGTTACATCTCAATTATGAAGATTCTTTTTTTGTTTAGTTTTTTTCAGATGGAGAAGGCGACCCTAGTTGTTTACTATTTAGATGGATAGGATGATAAATAGTGTGATTTGATTAAAAACTACAACGGAAATGAAGAAACTGTAGAGATAAAGTGGGAAGAATTTAAGATAATTATACATTTCAAGTATTTCCCTCAAACACTACATACATTAATGTAGATAGAATTCATAGGGTTGATGAAAAAAAGAAAATTAATCTTTCATGACTTCTATAGAATGTTTGACAAGTATTTAAATGTATTATTTAGGTCTTTTTATAAAAATGATTTTCAAAATAGATATATTCTTTAGTGGTTTATAACAACACCATATAAAGGATTTGTAATTCCAGAATTTGGGATTTAGGAAGAAGTTGTTCAATGTTCTCTAAAATTGTAGATAGAGTTTGGATAAAGTTCCATTGGATAAGTTGATAATAAATGAAACATTGAGTGTAAAGGAGGAAATCACCTTAAATATGTAATGAAAACTCAACCACCAACTTTTCAAAAATGTGTGAAGAAGCATCATGGGAACAACCTCAACAATATGGGTAAATGAGTCATGTGTAGTCGATAATGACACCAAGCTCAGGGATGTCAAAAAAACTTGAGGATGCAAGAAAAGGGTGTGGAGTAATATAGAGAACCACCAAAGGTTTAATTCAACATTTTTAGGGATCTAGGGTACATTTCACTACAGTACACGAATCCTCGGGTCCTTGACTGTAACCGCATTTGTAGCAATGAAAGAATGTGGAAGAAGGAAAGTCATACTCCATAACTATAGCTGAAGTGGAGAAAGAAAATTAGGTTATACAAGGTATAATTATTATTCAATAAATAATATAAATGATCTTGTTTTATTCAGGTTTTACGCAATCCATTATATGATGCATTAATTCTAGAAATGTTGAATCAAATTCACTAATCACTAAAATAGAGATATATGAAAAAATTGATAGTGTTGAAATCATTTAAACCCATATATTGGACTCTTATCCTGTATTGAAATGCTGGAATATTCTTCCATTGAATTTCATGATACTTTCCATGTTGGAATTTGATGCTATAATGGGAATGATTGCTCTCTACTTATATATTGATCATTTAAAATTTAGGGAAAATGATATATCATTTCATATTATGAACCATATCAAGATCCATTACAAATGAATGGAATATCAAGATTCTCATTTATAAAATACATCAACTATGTGGGAATTGATTTCATATAAATACCAATACCTTGCTCAAATGTTATGATCAAATGAAATTATCAACCAAGGGAATATTCTCATTATGAGGGAATACAATGATGTATTTCTGGACGGGTTTCTCAGAATTCCCCAAGATCATGAGGATGATTTATAATTAGAACTTATTCCCTAAGATATGTATATCTCAAGGTGTCAAATTAGGATGGATCCTAATGAACTAGATGAGTCATAGAAGAAGATATAAGTGCATTTAGATAAATGGTTCATATGACCTACTGCATCCCCTTGGGGTTCACTAGTCCCCTTTTTCAAGAAGAAGAATTGATCAATGCAGACGTGTATCAATTATTGGAAACAAAAAATGATCAACATAAAGAAAAATTATCATATTTCAATGTCTAATGACTTGTTTGATTAGCTACGTCGAGATCTATGATTTTGAAATATGGATATCAGATCAGGATGTCATCTACTAATGGGGAAGAGCGAAGATATTAATAAGACTATATTCTATACAAGGAATGACAACTATTTTTTTTCTTGTGAAAACCATTGATACATACTAATTCCCCTGAAATCATTATGGATTTGATGAATAGAGTCTTTAGACCTTACCTCTACAATGTTTTGATAGTTTTTATCGATGATATTATCATCTACACCACTAGAAACGAGGAAATAAAGAATATCTATGACTTTTATTAGGGATATTAAGGAGGTAGAAATTTTACATCAAGTTCAGTAGGTGTTACATTTGGATACAACATGTCACACTCACGGGACACGTGGTGAAAAGTGATGGAATCTATATGGAACCTTTATAATCAGCGATAATTGAGGTGTGAAAAAGACAATATAGTTTCATAGAAATATATATTTTTCATTGATTAGTTTGGTAATAATTGTGTTTTTTTATAAATTTACCATTACTTTCTAGACTGATAACTATGTTTTCATTGAACATTTTAAAATGTAACTGAATGAATGAATGTGACGAATGCTTCATGGAGATAACGAGAAGGTTGATCACTTCCCTTGTACAGATAATATTGAAAAGTGGTAAAATTTTTATGATATACATTGATGCATCCAATAAATTCATGTAATGCGAACTTGTGAAAAATGATAATGTGATCACCTACATCACCGGGAAGTTGAAGAACCATGAACATAAGAACCCGACACTAGATACAAAGATGGAAAAAAAGATTTTTACATGAAAATACGGAGGCACTACCTCTATGTGGAGAAGTGTGAAATATATACCAATCACAATTGCCTAGTGTATTCATTCCGAGAATATGTGTAAAAATTAATCAAAATATATTGTTAGAGAGAATCAAAGGATAATATCTCTCTATTAATTATCATACTGGAATGGAGAACAAGGTAGATGAATCTCTTAGAAAAATCTAACCATATACTCTATCCATGATGTGGATTGATAATGTCCCTATATTTATCGATATGGAAATATTTCATTGGAAATCATAATGGTAGGGAAAATATACTATCGTTCCCTAATGACAACTCAACCATCAATCATAGATAATAATACTGAGGGATAATGTGATGATCTAAAGTAAAAAAATAAGGTGAATGAAATAATGGATGGGAATTTTTGAGGGTTCCATATTGAAGATGATGGTGTTATTGTAGTTGGAATGAGACTTTTTGTGTCTTCTTCACCATGGATAATGAAGGATATTTTGGATAATTAACATATCTTATCATTACCCATCTATCTTGGGTGTACCAAGATATACCATGATCATCAAGAGCAATTTTGGTTGGTTAAAGAGAAGAAGTATTTTGTGGAGTATATCTCAAGGTTTTTAATATGTTAGCAAGTTAAAGTAGACGGATAGAATTACTATGGGATGATACAAACATTTTCTATACATATGTCGAAATGGGAGGATGTATCTATGGAATCATTCACTTGTGTCCCAAATACATCCAAATGATACAATTCCATATGGGTTGAGGCGTACTGTCTCGCCAACACTACCCACATTATCACTATTTTGTAATATCTATCACTCAACAAAAGTATAAACTTTGGAAATTTCCATACCTCTAGCTGGACGTGGCATGTATTTTGTTTGATATAGCGAGAATATATATACACAATTATCATTGTATATAGCCATAGTTCTACGTTGTGGTAACAGAGCTATTTCCATGATGTTAAAACCCATAGATATAGCCCCCATAGATATTTGAAGTGGAAATTGGGATGTAGAAACATTTCCCACAATGGAAAAAGGGATATAGAGATGATTTTAAACCATGAATATCTCTCCAATAAACCCTAGATATAGCTCAAAAATAATGTTTTCCCAACATGATTCAATCTTTGTACCTCTATTTAGTGCACCTACCCCCTTAACATTTCACCATTCAGGCCATTGGGTATAAATTTATATATTTTTTAATATATATTCGAAATAAACATGGATATACACGTAAAATGTTTCTATACCTCATCCCACCATTTTTAGGCGATTTAATTTTTTTATCGTACAAGGGAGGGAGTCCGAGATACACTTTTTTCACAAATTGTGGCTATAGAAAATAAAATAACAAATATAGACATGGTTTTACAGGAACCATTACTATATCCCTTGTTAATAAAATATATATCCATGATGTTATAGAATACAAGGGTATAGGTCAGGGAAAAAGACCCTATATCCATGACTTAACAGAAACACTGGTTATAGCACACATAGAAACACTGTATATCCATGGTTTTATAGAGCTGTGTCTATAGATATCAAAGAAAACACTATAGCCTCAATTTCAACAAATAGTGGCTATATCCATTGAAAATATTACATATAGGAATTGTTTTATTTATAATAGTAGCTATATCCATGGTATAAATACATAAATCCATGGTTTGCGTAAATAGATTCTACAGGTCGATGGTTATAGCCTAGCTTTCCGGTTGTGTAAAAATATTCTATGATATATATGAATGATGTTGTCAGTATTTATGGGGATCCAACATATAGTGTATTTGATCATGATCCATGGTTAAATTAAATATTTTAGAGGAGTATTCATCATGCTTTGAGTATTGAATAATTTTTCAGCACATCCTGCCACGTCCGATCTAAGGGCCAACTAGAAATGGGGTTGTTTCTTGGGTGTGATCAAAATGTTATTATTGTTCAATTTGAGGCAACAAGTGTCTTATTTATAATTAGATACTTATAGATTAAATAAATTTAAGTTAATAAACACACACATCAAGCATGGATCCCATGATCATAAAAATAGTGGAGGTCATATCTCATGTGGATGTTCCACGTGATGAGGAACAAAGGGAGATACAAGGTTCCTTTGAACTCCAATCATGATGGTGACCTCTCCTGAATCATGGTGAAGTGGATTCATAGAACAGATCTAAAACAAATGCACCATATTCCCCTAATTAGGTAGGATATTATATTATTTATTCCCAAACATCTATGTATGATTTATTTTAATGATTTAGACCCCCAATACGATTACTTTAGATCCCCTCGGGGTATTTTTGATCGAATTTTTGTGAAAATGAATTTTTATGTGCATCGTAGGAATTTTACATTAAAAATTATCACCACAAGGGTTATAAGGTGAGCGACACACAGTTTATTCTTCCCATTCATTTACTATTATCTTTATGGAATATATACAGTGAATTGGGAGTACACATATTCTAGTCATGTATTCCCCTATAGTTGGGGATGTGGGTAGAATTTTTGTTTCCAGGGAAATAGAACTGTGGTTTTTTAATAACAATGTATAATGATATAGTATAAATTCATGGTTACTGGATGCGGGACAAAAAATAGTTCTTTTGTTCTAGAATATGTTTTATACCAATTCTACAAATAGAGTAAGATCACATAGATAGTGAAACCACGTGGGATAGATCATGTCCATGGGTTGGTTGAGGTGAGAAACACCATGTATTTCATTTATATTATATGTATGATCACATAAAAAGTGAATCCGAGTGGTGTAGTCAATGGGAAAAAATCTATAAACGGTCACACATCATTTGGATCCTAGTAAATTAAATTAATTTTTTATTTATTTAAAATGCTAGTATCTACATCTGAAGGACATAGTTCGAGACCCATGAGAATCCTATCCTACGTAGTTTCCTACATCGAATGATATGGTAGCCTTCGTATTGCCTTCCAGGATATATTTTTGCATTATTAAATAAATTCGATGCACTAGAGATTCTTGACCAGGGGAAGTGAACATGATAGATCACTAGATAGATGGAATTGTTGGTAATATTAATTTTCAGACTAGGATGTGGGCCCTTAGACACCGTAGGATGATAGGTACGTCTTCCCCTATTACTAAGGTGTATTTTCTCTATCTATGACAGTTATACAATGTGATGCATAATGTCTGTGATAAACCATTCCAAGACCCCTGAATGATGTCGCAGATCATGCTGGTTGTCATAGAGACGATGAGACTAGAACTCCTATAAAATAATATTGTCTTGGATAAGCTAACGTCTGTAACCGGTAGTTATGGAACTCCTCCATAATTAGGGATGTTATTCTACCCATAGTGTAGTTCTACCGGTGTTAGTACACCAATATCATGTCAAGGTTTGAGTCCCACATTGTTTTCAAATATGTATTGTTGGGACTCAACTACACAAGGTTACATGACTACTATCCATGGTGTTTTACTCACCTTTATTCAATCTCGGGTAGGGAGTGACTCCAAATAGGAGTTGGAGAACCCTTTTTTGAGGAATAAAATTTTGAAGAGAGGGAAAAAACACTTCTTAAACCTGATTCTTTATTGGGATTTCGTGCTCCATTCACAAAAATAGAAGATGTAATCACCCTATGTGTTGTTTAGAGGTGTTTAAAGTTATTTTGGAGCAAGTAAACCTTTTTACATTTAGAATTGATGATGTGAATGGCCCACTATTTTCTCTCTAAAGAGTAATCATGGAATTCTTGGTTTGATGAGTGTTCTCCCTCATCTTTGAGTGTCGTGTGGAGGGAAAGGAATCTCCACTATAGTTACAATGGGATTCTAGAGGACATATGTCAAAGAATAATGGACATAAAGTGTTTGGAAACATAGTTGTACATAGAGACCAGTTTGGAAAATAACCGTTATTATTTAGTCTATAGAGATTGATATCCCCATTTTTCCTTTTTATGGGATTCATTTAGAATATATTGTTTGGTATGATTTCACCAAAAACAATTAGTTTAGATTAAACTTTTTACTAATAGAATATCATTCACACATTATAATTTTGGGTCTTTGGGGTTCCTATTGGGTGTTTTTGTATTCAGACCTACATGGGATCTACCAGATTTTTTAGGTCATATATAGGAGACTAACAAGACAACAGTGATATCAGTGGTCCAATATTTGTGGACCATAGTGACTCTCGTTGTTAACCATGTGTTGTAGTCGTCATGGAGATCTGATCAAGGATCTATTTAGTTATCCATATTATTCAATTTTATTATGCTGAGGCACTAACCTTGTTGGTCATGTATTTTTTTATTTTTAAAAATTTTATTATATAATATTTTTCTAATATTTTATTACGATTTTTATAAATGATGGTATATACTCTAGATGTATAATCACTATTATAGATTTTTATATTTTAATTACATGTTATATATGTGTTTATAGGTACATAAGATAATTAATAACATGTTAATTATCCAATCATGATGTAGTTTTAATCCCTTGGCCAATTTGAGGTGGACATGGGATAGTAGTGGCTTGGCCTTCCACTAGAAATGTGAGCTCTGATGGGTCTGGTCATTATGAACATTTTAATATCATTCATAAAAAATCACTAAAAATTTTCTATAACCATAATAACATTTTAGAATATGAATACATAATTAAATTAATTGATTTAATGTTAATGATATAATCATATTCTACCTCACTTTTAAAAATAGTAATTATAATGTTTTTTGTGAATATATATGGGATACCACCACCAAGAAGTGATGTGATCCATTTTTCATGTGCTCCAAAAATGAATCCTCGTATGGATTCATTTAGTGAATATATATGATATTTCATATATTATTCTATTAATAAATATGATTATTATTTATCATTATAACATTTCATTCGTTGAAAATGATTACTTTACTCATGTGTATGTACTGACTACTTTGTCCAAAAATTGATATAATTAATCATTAATCAGTGATTTACATGATTGTCTAAAAAAGTAAATATAATAAATAAATATATTACATAAAACCTAATTTATATTTTATAACTGATTGAACCATTTTTATGGAGCAATGACAGGAACCGTCAAACCAAAAAATCAATAGAAAACAAACCGTTTTTGAACTGAATTTTGGTTTTAATGAATAATAAAAGAGTATTTCAAATTAGAAGTTTTTGTTATATTATAAAAAAATTAATCTATGTCTAGTAATTATTTTAATAAATAAATATTTATTATAATGAAATTTAAGAAGTAATAATAATAATGAAATGAATTAATGTAATGCATTATATAATAATATTATTTTTTTTAGATTTTTTTAGGTTGAATTTCCCATGAGGGAAATAATAAAAACATTATCAAATAAAAAGTTTGTTTGTTTTATTTAATTATTTAAATGGTTTTAAATTTTTATATTAAATCTCCTCTATTTGGTACCTAAATTTTTTTATTAATTTATTATTGAAAATATAATTGTATTTCCACTTCGGTGGATGAATGTTTTCATACATGACTATGTTCATTAAAATTAGTTTAGGAATTTAATGTACTATTTTAAAAAGATTATTTAATTTAGTATTTAACAATGTTTTATATTTTTCAAAATCATAATATCGAGCGTACGAGTCTTTTTCCTAATGAGGTTAACTTAGAATTTTTAAACAAATGGTGAGAGGAAAATATTTTTAATCAATACCACAGAAATTAATTTTCAAGTCATCGTGATCAATATTTGATTTGATTCATAATTTACTTTATTTATTGGCTATTTTCAATGAAATTTTTTTAATAATATTCTAGTAATTTTTATTTTAAAATATACCTTCGAAAAAATAATTTTCATTTATTTTGAATGAAATTTTAAAATTATATTTTAAATGATTTTTTCTTATTTGTCAACATTATATAATTTTTATTATAAATCACATGGTATATTAAACAATTTAATGGTCCAAGATATTTATTTGTAAGGATTTTCATTATATAATAATGTAATTTTAATGACACTAGTTTCTTTTAATGATTTTATTATTTGATGAATTGATGAATGTTTCGTGATCTTATGGCACACAAATGGATTTTTATCATTAATTGAATATTGGAAAAAAATTTCATCCATATAAATTATAGGAAATGATCGGTAGCCCATTATATAATATGATTGATTATTTGAATTAAATCTTTTAAAATAATGAAAGGAGGATGCATACTGAACATGGTCCATTATGTGGTTTTTTCCACTCTATCATGATGGTCTTGTAGGTGATATGTAGATAATAAAACCATTTTTTACACATATCATTGTTCTAATAATTTTATTACTTATTCTTAAATATATGGTAATATTTTTCTCTCATGATTCATTTATGATGATTCCTTACACTGAATACCTTTCCCTTTTTTAATGATAAATCATTATTCATGTACATAAAATTTATAATATATGAATTAGTGTGTGTGAAATTATAATGTTAATATTTATCTATTATACCCATATGTTTTCTTGTTGTTTTATATGATCATTGACTAATATCTCCCCGGAATATCTCAATTGAAATTTTATGATCACCCTGTAATATGTTTTTATTTTCCCTATGTTATGGAGAAAAGAATTAGGTAGAATATGATTAGGATGGGTACCATAAGAGGAGTTATGTGTGGGACATGTTAATGATATTTCGTAAAATATGATGATTATGTATTTATAACCTGAATAAACTAATCCATTACAATTCTAGGTTGTGTTTAAAATTTAATTATATTGAATATTCCTAAAAAATGATTCCACACACACACACACACACACATATATATATATATATATATGTTATCATCATTTTTTATTAGTTTTTTTAGAGTTGTCTTTAGTTGTTTTTGGAGATGTTGTTATGAAGAATATATGGATATAATTGATGAATACATTTGATGATCTAAAAGGGATATAGATTTGACATAAAATAATCCTTGGTCGATATGATTTTTTGATAATTTATGTATATTTAGGTATGAATTTCCTAATTAGATGACTTCTCACTCTAATTATTATATGTACATTCTGAAGACTTTATTTTTATATTTTTTCAATGGATTAATGTAGGAGTCAGCATATTTAAAATGATTATTGTCGATACTAAAATGATTTCCTTCTAGGGTAACAAAGTGAAAATGAATTTAAAATAAAAAATTCAATATTATTATATAATAACACTATAAATTATCTAATCATGTCATGAATCCATATTAGTAGAGGAGAGACTAAAGAACCGTTATGTATTTCATGAAGAATCATCCACCTTCAACATGTGGGTTTCCAAATCCACTAGTGAAAATGAAATTGATAATTACCACTAAAAATTTAACTTCTACTCTACACTATATATAATAATAAAAAAAATCATATATTTCTTTTATTTGGATAAGAATTAAATGATTTTTTTTGAGGAAATTAATATAATTAAAAACATAAAGGTATAAAAATTAATTTACCTTTTGGTTCTAATGTGTGGAAATAAACATGGGAAAATTGAATTTAAGGAATTGGTGAATTATTCATTTTTTGAATGAAATGACATTGAGTAAGTTAATTACTAGGATATGTAAATATGAATTCCATTGGATAGATTGTGGTGAATGGTAATTTTATTTCACCGCCCATAATCTAATTCTACAACTATAAGGTGTATGTGAATTATACTATCATGTCCCAACATATAAGGTTTGATGATTAATTATAGGATGGAAAACCTCTAAATATACTAGATAATTGGAATTATCATATTATTATAGTATTATAATAGGATATCAATAATGAATCAGAGAGGTCCACTATGGAACTCCAAATTTCATATTTGATTATAATTATTCCCACTTTTTATATATGGTATGGTTTATAAGTGTATTATTACACCACCTAAATGAATATATACTCAACTACATATGATTTCCCATCATAGTATGATGATCATGTCTAATGTCTTCATACCCCTGGTAGATCATTAGGGGAATTTACTTTCCCAAAATTTAGCGATTCTCCTTCTAGTGGATTATTCTATGATTTTGGGCATGGATGCCTGATTTTAATAAATATCACATAACATTTTTTGAGAAAGGGAAGTCATGTTTGATATTCCAAATATACCTGTGGTTTTATATCATTATGAAGATTAATGTGTATTTTAAATGTAATCTTCATCCATTGTATTTGTATCATTTCCATTTCATGAGGTGTATCTAGTTTATTTGGTTGGTGAGAAACTAATCATTATGGATATTCCTATCATGTAGAAATGTGAAAATTCTTTTTTATACTATTTTCATAGTCATCCCCCAAATCATGGAATATATTTTTAAATATAACTCATAACATGATTTAAACCTAATTAAATGAATCCTCATTGAATTAACCTAATTTAGTCAAAATGATTATATTGGATGATTATGAAGAATTTTGATAGTGGATTCATTTGACCACATGTATCACAATTTGGGGAATCATTCTTTTTTTAACAAAGAATCGTATATCATTTCATCTTTTAATTGATTATCAAGAACATTAAAATATATCTATCATGAAAATGTATTATCTACCCTAAATTGATGATTTTTTCATCATGTTAGAGGATTAAAATATATTTTGTAGACTTACACCTCGACTAGATATCATCATATTATTTTGAAATGGAGTAAATATCCATGAATGCATATTATATTGGGTATAAATACTAGGAAATAATGTTAATTCAATTTTGAAATTTCATTTCCCATATATATTCAAGGATCTAATAAATAGAGTCTTAAATTAATGTCAAGATCTATTTATGGTAGTGATTCATAATTGTGTTATTAGATATTACAAGATAAATGATGTGAATATAATGTATTTAAGGAAAGTTAAGAGGACCTTGAGGAAAGATACAGAGAATAACAACATTTTGTAAATGTGACTACTGGGAAGAAATTTAATTTCATTGTTCACATAATAAAATGTTATGGTATATCAATGTATCCCATAGAAAATATAATTACTACAAATTATCTTAGACCGACCGTGAGGGGTGAAATATTTATTTTATTGTGTTGCATAGAAAATTTCAATTCCTTCTGATAAATTTATCATATTTTTCAAATTCACTAAACGTTTTTATGAATATTTGACAAATTTTCTATATATTGATGAATGTGGTGTAAATTACAAGGAACTAAAATGGTTTTTGGATGATGAACCTATTTTAAAACTACCATACTGTGGATTATGTTTCATGATATATAATTTTATTTTAAATAAAGGACAAGGATGTGTTCACAAACAATTTTACAATGTTGTACATTATTCCTCAAGAAAATTCATAGTTGAGGAGAAACAATACCTTACTATGTATTTGGATCAAGAATCGGAATGTTTTATTTAAGTATATCAATGAATAATAATTATGGTGAAATTTGTCACATATATTCCAATCATAAATGTTAACGTATATAGTCAAAAAAAATTAATGATGCCTGAAATAGGATGGTTGAAACCGATTTTGGTTTATGAATGATAAATAAATTACCACCATGGGGAGAAGAAAAAGGTCTATTATTATCTGATTTGAATGAACATGCTTGTTTATCTATAATGAGTATAGAAATAAATACATGACATGTTTATTTATAATATATGGTAAATAAAATAAAAATAAATATAGAAATATTATAGAATTATAAGATAATTGTTCAACATTCAATTCAATTGATTATTGATGATGTATATAAAGAAGAGATGGACCTAAAAAAGTATGTATTTGTCTAACATACGACTTTAAAAATTATGGAATGATCATGAATGATAATAGATTATGTATCATGTCATTACCAAAATAGAAGAAGAAATTGTTAGATGATGTTAAAAGGTTATCATTCTATATTAATTTAGGAATCACACAAATGTGTATAGATCTTAAAAGGATTTTCATGTTGGATATAATGAATTCAAATATTATATCATATGAATCTTGGTTCTTGGTGTGTGAATGAGTTATTAATGAGAGACAAATGTGTAAGGTTATGTTATAGCAATTACCCATAACTAATTGGGAATGGGAAAATAACCCCCAAGATATCACTCTAGTACTTTCCAATACATCTAATGGGAGATTCTATTTATTAGTAGTCATTTGGAGAATGAAATTATCAAAATTAAATGATAATAGATTTTATTTTTCTCGTGTAACATTTATAATTTACATTTTAATGATGTGGTATTGTTTTTTGGATTATTAATCTCAATGTTATATAATAAAGATATAATTTTTACTTCATAATTATATATAATTATTATATATATAGGAATAAAATATTTTAGCCTTATTAATACATATCATCCATAGAATGTGGTCATTCTATCAGGAACATTTACAACCTAGAATATTTTTGAGAGAATCATTTTTATATTTCAATAGTGGATGGGATCAGAAAATTTCTTTGGTAATATTTTCGCAAAATAATTCCTTTTACTGAATTATGAAAATACCCATTTATGTATACTTTTATAGATATATATATATATAACCCCATTATGTGGTATAAAGTCTAAGAATGAAATATAATGGGTTAATATTACCATGGAAATTGAATTGAATGTTGGAGCTAATAAATAAAATATCAAGGAAGCTTAGTGGAAATAAAAAATTTCATTGAATATTATTAATGTAATATATTGTTCAATGATAATTTATATGTATTCCTTAAAAATACTCCTTGATCACTATTTTCATCATTCAAATTAGAAGCAATGTTGATCCCCATGCATATTAATTGTAACATCCAAAGTAAGTAATGAATAATAGATATTTTTATCTATGTCTATTAATGATTAAGATAGTGTTATAGAGTCTTAAAATGAAAAAAATACAATCTTATGCATGGAATACACTAATATTCTTAAAAGATTGTTTTAGTGCCTTTTGATGGCAAACCATTTTTGAATCTATATTTTGAAAATTTTATAAACTATTTTTGTCAAAATAAACTTATCCTTTATGATTGGGACATCAAAATTTACCTTGTGTGAATTTTTGGTATTTTTCTGACAATGTTCATTTTTTAATGAATAGTGAAAAATACTGCATTTTACATCAAAACTGCTTTTTAATCTAATTTATTTATATGATTAGATTATATTTTGAATTGTTTTTGAAGTGAAATTAGAATATATTTTTAAAATTTTATCCAATGGTGGTCATTGGAATCAATTTCACTTTGAAATTAGACTTAAACTGGTGTCAATCTTTTGATACTTATTGTTTTGTAAAAACACGCTTTTTGCTCTGGCAGTGGGAATTAATTATTAAATTAATTAATGTGACTTATATGATTTTAATTTTGTAAAATAGACTTCATTTTTGAATTAAGAATATCAAATATAGCTTAGGGTGAATTTTTCATAATTTTCTGAAAAACTTCATTTTTTGATGAATAGTGAAACAACTAAGTGGTAATCAAGCAAACAGATTTTTCAGTTAAATGAAAGTTTACAACTAATGTGTATTGAATTTTGGGAATCCGACATACATGGTTGTCATTAAGAAGTAAAATGTGGTTCAATGAGATTATAATAATTTTTTGGTGAATAGTAACTTATTAAGTTTTTAATCGCGATTAATGGTAATTAGTGTAGTTTAAGGTATAAATAATGCTTTAATAAAATGAAATGACCTAGAAACATGTCCCAACCTCATTGGTTGTGTCATGGCCGACCATTACATGCCATGGGTCAACTTGGGGACCCCATGGATCCACTTTTGTTGGGAAATGACATAAATTACTTTTTATTTAATGTTAAAGTGAAAATGACCCAAACATAATATGTTTTACGAAAACAATTTTTAAGTGGGGTTATAGAAGTCCATATTTTGATTATAAATAGTCATTGGAAAGATAAAAAGATTTCCTACATCATAGTATTTTTTTATATGATTTTTAGACAATAAATAAATTAAAGTATTTATGACATAATAATGATGCAGCGATGACATCATTATTTGATGATTTAAATAAAATAGAACAATAATGTAAAATCTATGAACTACACATGTCCAAAACCAATTGGATGAGTGGACTTAGAAACCTTATCACCTTATCCACGAATTTTATCAATGTGGGACCTTTTAAAACCGAAACACATTTTCAAATAATGTAATATTTCTTTACTTTCCAAAAGTGCCCCTCCTCTCCTCTTATAAAAGGCCCCCACCTCTACCTCATTTCACACACTCCTCAAGCCTTTGGCTCGGCCATACCCTGCCCATTTTCTCTCTCCACATCCCTCTCCTCATCCTAGAGGATTAACTTTGGGCAGAATCCTTTCAAAGGAAGCCTTTAGGCTCAACTCAAAAGGAGTTACACTTTTAAAGGTAATTCATTCTCTCATGTTCATTTGTTTTATTTTTCTTATCCGACCCCCTAAACTATTTTTATTTACTTCTTTTGTATCAACACCAGTATCATCAATATACTAGGATGTTGTTATAAGATTTATTTGAGCTACACTCTCACACAACTACATAAAATGTTTAAAGAACATACGGTTTCCGTGGATGGTGAAATTCTGCCTCCCGAAACGATGATTGTTCAACACTCATTTAACACCTTCAAAGGTGGCCATTATGATGTCACTATTTTTATATATGATATATAATATGTTTATGTTTTCTTTAAGTTTCTGTTTTTTTCATTTTGGGCATACCTTTATGGTTTCCATTATGGGTAAACACGATATCTTCATTTTAGGAAGTGCGGACTACCGCCCCCTCAAAGTGATTTGATTCGTTAAATACCATATGTGGGACATATAAAGAATGGAACTATGATATTATATATGATATTATACTGGAATTATAATATACCTTTATATCATTATGATTCCATTCTATAAAATATGAAATAGAAATGAAA
The DNA here is from genome assembly GCA_963277665.1 of Viscum album. Taxonomy (NCBI): domain Eukaryota; kingdom Viridiplantae; phylum Streptophyta; class Magnoliopsida; order Santalales; family Viscaceae; genus Viscum; species Viscum album. The sequence continues at coordinate 1,808,672,476 of OY728120.1, forward strand.
GTAGCGTTCATGCGTACGTACGACTTACCGTCTCCATTAACGGTGCATTTCATTTCTTACCTCTAAATGATTATGTAATATTATAAATTCATGTATGTACTGGATATATATTACATATATGATATCTAAATCATGAATACCATTCTGGATATAATGAAACTTTGACCAAATTAACAACATTTAAGTGTAAGAAGTCTATTTTTGACTTAAGAACCAAATACCGGCAAAATGAACATTATTAACTTAACTGATTACATGATGTTCATAACATGTATAAAAGGAATAATGAACTTGAAAAAGATTCATAAGAAAGTAGAGATTAACTCAAGTTTATTATTCAGGAGAATAAAGAACGGTCGGGTCATGTCGGATACGAGGTATGGGACTTCGTCTCAATCTCCTTTCGTTGAGAAATATTTTATTTAATACACAACTTTCTTATATACAGTGTATAAACCCCTTTGACTTTTACTTTTATTCAAAAGGAATCTTTTTTATACGAAAAGTTTACTAAACGAAAAAAGGGAATGTTTTTGTCGTACGTATGTGGCGACAACGACTTCTCCGCCGTCGTGACCGTTATTTGAGTTTCGGCTTCCTCTACAAGCCATACCTTCTTTTTAAAAGAAAAATACATACCATGTTTTACTTTCCTTTTATTTTAGTATTGAAAATGGTTTTCATAATGTTTTTATATCAATGTGTTGTATTGATATCTCATGATTGAAATGTGGAAATTTTATGTTTCCTTTATACATGTTTTATGTGATATGATTATGTTATGGTTCTTGGGCATTATTATGAAGACTGGTGGTTCCGTGATAAACTAAGGGCGGGTGAGCCCGTTATAGCTCTCCAATGCATTGGGTAACGCGAAGGAGTGAAACGTTAAGGTTTCTCCGAAGAGATTTTAGGGAATATACTGTGATGGGTATTCCAAACGTAACCAAGAGGGTTACTCCCTACGTAAGAATGTAATGAATGCCTCAAGTTACCTTTATGTCTTATGATTTCTATGATTTATTCATGATTTTATGAGGTATGTTAAAGTGCCTATGTTTTATAGGTAAAGTATGATTTCATTCTTATGTATGTATGAACTCATGCTTCCTTTCCATGTTCTTTTTAACCCATACTGAGTTTTTATGCTCATCCCAAGTTTTTGAAATGTTTTTCACAGGTCAAGGGAAAGGTACATGATAAGATGATAGAGTCAAGGATGTGTCAAGAAATAATCCATGTTTTATTTTAAACCTGTTTCCATTGATGGGAATGAAGAATACTATCTTTCTGTAACCACTTTGTTTATATGTGGAATGTAATGAAAGTTTTATGATCTGATTCTCTAAAACTCTAAACCCAAAAAGATCCTCAATGTGTATCTTGTAATAACTCAAGATTAAGTAAGGTTTAAGGCTGGGGCCTTATAGTTCGTATCAAAGGTCGGTTTAGATAACATTAGGAGTTATAATTATATTAAATGATTATCCAAAAATATTTTTTTTAAATGATATAGCATTTAAAGATTACCATGTCGCTTCATCTAAGACATGTTTGTTCAGAATGGTTTTCCGCAGAGGAAACAGGGAAGCAGTGCTAGGAAGGCATACAGAAGGAAATAACCTTCCGAATCAGCATCCAGAAATGGTCGGAATTGGAACTGAACAGTTTGTGGCAGTAATGGCGCAGTTGACTCAAGTGATAAATGGTGGTGGTATCCATGCACGAGATCAGGCAGATCAACCGCAGAGGAACATGTCAGTGGTGGAACATTTCATGAGGAAACATCCACCATCATTCAGAGGATCATCTGACACTGTGCTAGCTGAAGGGTGGATTAAAGCACTGGAGAAGATTTTTGATGTCATGGGGTGTTCAGACAATCAAAAGGTTAGTCTTGCTATTTACTGTTTGGAGGGTGAAGCAGATCAGTGGTGGTCTAGGGTTAAAAATATCAGGGATGCCGATGATATTGATGCTCTTGACTGGGATGAATTCAAAGGTATGTTTCTTGAGAAGTATTTTCCTAAGGCTGTTCGACTTAGGATGGAAAAGCAATTCTTGGAATTGAGGCATGAGGAAGACTTAGTGGGTGCCTATGAAGAAAGGTTCACTCGATTGGCAAGGTATGCTCCAAATTTTATCCGGGACCTTGATAGTAAAACCAATCGTTTTTACTCAAGATTGAAGCCAAAGTATCGAAGGGCATTAGATTCTCCTGAGCTTAAAAGTTATGAAAATCTTGTTCGATGTGCTGAGAAGGTGGAAATAGAGTTTGCCGATGACCAAGTTTTCTATAACAACCAGCAGAAGAAGAGACCGAGGTGGCCGGAGAAAGGTAAGAATTCTTCAAAAAAGTCTGATGGTAAGAGAACTAAGTTTCCAGTTTGTGATAAATGTGGAAAAAGGTATGCTGGGGAATGTCTTCTGAATTCTGGTAAGTGCTACCGATGTGGTAAGATGGGACATAAGGCTCGTTATTGCACTGAAAAGGATCAAGGTGAAGGTAAGAACAAATTTTATTTACAGTTAGTGAAATGTTATAAGTGCAATGAGATGGGTCACTATGCAAACGAGTGTCCGACAAAGAGATTGAGTGATGGGAAGTAGTTAGACTACAAGCAAAAAGGGGTGGTTAAATCCTTTGCAACTACTTCAGCAGATGTCGGGCCATCAAATGAAGTTGTATCAGGTACTTTGTTTGTTTTTTCAGATTATTCCAGTGTGTTGTTTGATTCGGGGTCTACACATTCTTTCATCTCTGAAACCTTTTCTAGTAAAATGGGAATACCATCTCAAGAAATGACTCCTGAACTTTTGGTAAAAACACCCGGGGGAAGTGTCGAGGCAAAAAGAATTTATAAGAATCTTCCTATCCATATCTATGGAAAGAACCTACTTGTAAACCTTATTGTTCTACCTCTAGTAGAGTTTGATGTTATCCTGGGTATGGATTGGCTCTCTATTTACCATGCTAAGATTGACTGTAGAGCTAAAGAAGTTTCATTTCAGAAAGACTTTCAGTTTGTTTACAAGAATGAACAATTACTTTTTATAACATATCAAGAGGCCGAGAAACTTGTAAAATATGGAAATGAATGTTACCTTGCACACGTCGTTGAAAATAAAGGAACTGTTCAGATTAATGATGTGCCAGTGGTAAATGAGTATCCTGATGTTTTTCCTGATGAGTTGCCTGGAATAATACCAGATCAGGAAGTTGAGTTTACTGTTGACTTAGTTCCTGATGCTAAGCCAATTTCAAAACCCCCTTATCGAATGGAACAAATTGACCTTTTAGAGTTGAAGGATCAATTGCAAGATTTATTAGAGAAAGGTTTCATTAGACCTAGCACATCACCATGGGGTGCTCCTTTTTTATTTGTTAAAAAGAAATATGGTTCTATGAGACTTTGCATTGATTATAGAGCCTTGAATAATATCACTGTTATGAACAAATATCCTTTTCCTTATATTGATGATTTGTTTGATCAGCTCCAGGGAGCTCAGTTTTTTTCAAAGATTGACTTGAGATCGGGGTACCATCAGCTGAAGGTAAAGGAGGCAGATATTCCGAAGACCGCGTTCCGTACGAGATATGGCCATTATGAATTTGTAGTAATGCCTTTTGGGCTAACCAATGCACCTGCTGTATTCATGGACTTAATGAATAGAATTTTCCATGAGTTCTTGGATAAGTTTGTGGTGGTTTTCATTGATGATATTTTTGTGTTTTCTAAAAGTAAAGAGGAGCATGAAAAACATTTAAGGGTTATCTTTCAAACCTTAAAAGAAAAGAAACTGTATGGGAAATTCAGTAAGTGTGAGTTTTGGTTGCAACAAATTTCTTTCCTTGGTCACATTGTTTCTAAAGATGGAATAACTGTTGATCCTGTAAAAAAAAGTTGTGGAAGAATGGCCAAGACCCACAAATGTAACCGAGATTCGTAGCTTCCTTGGTTTGGCGGGCTATTACCAAAGGTTTGTTAGAAATTTTTCACGGTTATCTAGTCCAATGACTAAGCTAACTTGGAAGGGTGTTATGTTTATCTGGACAAAAGAATTTGATGATTGTTTTCAGGAATTGAAAAGAAGATTGGTGAATGCTCCAGTTTTGGCACTACCTTCCAGGAATGGTGAGTTTGTTATATACAGTGATGCTTCATTGAAAGGACTTGGTTGCGTCCTAATGCAGAATGATCAGGTAATTGCTTATGCTTCACGACAGTTGAAAACTCATGAGTTAAATTACCCTACACATGATTTGGAACTAGCTGCTGTTGTTTTTGCTTTAAAAATTTGGAGGCATCATTTGTATGGAGTAAAGTGTGAAATATATACCGATCACAAAACTTTAAAGTATATATTCACTCAGAAAGAGTTAAACATGAGACAAAGGAGATGGCTGGAATTAACCAAGGATTATGATTGTACAATTCATTACCATCCGGGAAAAGCAAATAAAGTGGCTGATGCTTTGAGTCGAAAAAGTAATGCTTCATTAACAATGTTGCGTTTGGAACGTGATCCTTTGGTTAAGGATTTGATGAACTTTGGCATAGAAGTTGTTGGTGCAGGAAGTCCTTCTTTTTTGTTTCAGGTATCAGTGAGATCATCTCTATCAGATAGAATCAAGCAAGCACAGAAGCAAGATAGTGAGTTGCAGAAAAAGGTAGAGCTGGTTCAGAAAGGTAAGTTTCCTGAATTCAACATTGATAATGATTGCGTTTGGAGATTTGGGAAGAGATTGTGTGTTCCTTGTGATTCACAGTTGAAGAGAGAGTTGTTATGTGAAGCTCATAGTTCTCCGTTTTCAGTTCATTCGGGCAGTACTAAGATGTATAGAGATCTTCGGGAGTATTACTGGTGGGATGGAATGAAAAGAGATATTTCTGATTTTACTGTGAAGTGTTTGACTTGTAAGCATGTTAAAGCAGAGCGGTAGTTACCGAAAGGGATGCTTCAGCCTTTACCAGTGCCAGAGTGGAAATGGGAGAATATATCCATGGACTTTGTTGTTGGATTACCGAAGACATCTCGAGGTAATAATGCAATCTGGGTTATTGTTTATCGCTTGACCAAATATTCTCATTTCCTTGCTATACGAGATACTTTCTCTCTTGATCAACTTTCCCGTTTGTATCTTAAAAAAATAGTCAGGTTACATGGAGTTCCTCTCTCCATTGTATCGGATCGTGATCCCAGGTTTACTTCTATCTTTTGGAAAGGCCTTCAGAAGTCGTTGGGTACTGAATTAAATTTTAGTACAGCTTTTCATCCTCAATCAGATGGGCAGTCAGAACGAACAATTCAGACATTGGAGGATATGCTACGAGCTTGTTCTATGGATTATCATGGAAGTTGGGACCAACATCTTTCTTTGGTTGAGTTTTCATATAATAACAGTTTTTATTCCAGTGTACAGATGGCACCATTTCAGGCATTATATGGGAAGCGGTGTCGAACTCCAGCTTTCTGGGATGAAGTGGGTGAAAGGAAGTTGATGGGACTAGAATTGGTAGAAGATATGGCAGAAAAAGTTCAGCTGATTCAGAAACACATGAGAACAGCTCAGAGCAGGCAGAAGAGTTATGCGGATAACCGGAGGAAGGATCTATCTTTCGAGGAAGGTGATCATGTTTTTCTCAAGGTTTCTCCTTGGAAAAGTGTGATGAGATTTGGTAAGAAAGTAAAGTTGAGTCCAAGGTTCATTGGACCATACGAAATTCTGGAGAGAGTCGGATCAGTTGCATACCGGGTGGCTTTACCTCCGAGTTTATCTCAGGTACACAATGTTTTTCACGTTTCGACGTTGAGAAAGTATATTCCAGATCCATCTCATGTTTTGGGTCCAGAGGTAGTTCAGCTGGAAGAGAACCTATCTTATGGGGAACAACCGGTCCAGATTCTTGACCACAGGGAGAAAGTGTTACGGAATATGGTGATTAATCAGGTAAAGGGTTTGTGGAAAAACAACATGATTGAAGAGGCAACATGGGAATCTGAAAATGCAATGAGGGATAAGTACTCCCATTTATTCGATAAGTAAATAAATTGTGGGGACGCAATTTTCTAAAGGGGGGAAGGATGTAACATCCCAAGTAAGTAATGAATAATAGATATTTTTATCTATGTCTATTAATGATTAAGATAGTGTTATAGAGTCTTAAAATGAAAATAAATACAATCTTATGCATGGAATACACTAATATTCTTAAAAGATTGTTTTAGTGCCTTTTGATGGAAAACCATTTTTGAATCTATATTTTGACAATTTTATAAACTATGATTGTCAAAAAAAACTTATCCTTTATGATTGGGACATCAAAATTTACCTTGTGTGAATTTTTGGTATTTTTCTGACAATGTTCATTTTTTAATGAATAGTGAAAAATACTGCATTTTACATCAAAACTGCTTTTTAATCTAATTTATTTATATGATTAGATTATATTTTGAATTGGTTTTGAAGTGAAATTAGAATATATTTTTACAATTTTATCCAATGGTGGTCATTGGAATCAATTTCACTTTGAAATTAGACTTAAACTGGTGTCAATCTTTTGATACTTATTGTTTTGTAAAAACACGCTTTTTTCTCTGGCAGCGGGAATAAATTATTAAATTAATTAATGTGACTTATATGATTTGAATTTTGTAAAATAGACTTCATTTTTGAATTCAGAATATCAAATATAGCTTAGGGTGAATTTTTGGTAATTTTCTGAAAAACTTCAATTTTTGATGAATAGTGAAACCACTAAGTGGTAATCAAGCAAACAGATTTTTCAGTTAAATGAATGTTTACCACTAATGTGTATTGAATTTTGAAAATATGACATACATGGTTGTCATTAAGAAGTAAAATGTGGTTCAATGAGATTATAATAATTTTTTGGTGAATAGTAACTTATTAAGTTCTTAATCGTGAATAGTGGTAATTAGTGTAGTATAAGGTATAAATAATGCTTTAATAAAATGAAATGACCTAGACACATGTCCCAAGCTCATTGTTTGTGTCATGGCCGACCATTACATGCCATGGGTCAACTTGGGGACCCCATGGATCCACTTTTGTTGGGAAATTACATAAATTACTTTTTATTTAATGTTAAAGTGAAAATGACCCAAACATAATATGTTTTACGAAAACAATTTTTAAGTGGAGTTATACAAGTCTAAATTTTGATTATAAATAGTCATTAGAAAGATAAAAAGATTTCCTACATCATAGTATTTTTTTATATGATTTTTAGACATTAAATAAATTAAAGTATTTATGACATAATAATGATGCAGCGATGACATCATTATTTGACGATTTAAATAAAATAGAACGATAATGTAAAATCTATGAACTACACATGTCCAAAACCAATTGGATGAGTGGATTTCGAACCCTTATCACCTTATCCACGAATTATATCAATGTGGGACCTTTTAAAACCGAGACACATTTTCAAATAATGTAATATTTCTTTACTTTCCAAAAGTGCCCCTCCTCTCCTCTTAAAGAAGGCCCCCACCTCTACCTCATTTCACACACTCTTAAAGCCTTTGGCTCTGCCAACCCCTGCCCATTTGCTCTCTTCACATCCCTATCCTCATCCTAGAGGATTACCTTTGGGCAGAATCCTTTCAAAGGAAGCCTTTAGGCTCAACTCAAAAGGAGTTACACTTTTAAAGGTAATTCATTCTCTCATGTTCATTTGTTTTATTTTGCTTCTCCGACCCCCTAAACTCTTTTTATTTACTTCTTTTGTAACAAAACCAGTATAATAAATATACTAGGATGTTGTTATAAGATTTAATTGAGCTACACTCTCACACAACTACATCAAATGGTTAAAGAACATACGGTTTCTGTGGATGGCGAAATTCTGCCTCCTGAAACGATGATTGTTCAACACTCATTTAACCCCTTCAAAGGTGGCCATTATTATGTCACTATTTTTATATATGATATATAATATGTTTATGTTTTCCTTAAGTTTCTGTTTTTTTCATTTTGTGCATAACTTTTATGGTTTCCATTATGGGTAAACACGATATCTTCATTTTAGGAAGTGCGGACTACCGCCCCCTCAAAGTGATTTGATTCGTTAAATACCATATGTGGGACATATAAAGGATGGAACTATGATATTATATATGATATTATACTGTAATTATAATATACCTTTATATCATTATGATTACATTCTATAAAATACGAAATTGAAATGAAGGTAGCGTTCATGCGTACGTACGGCTTACCGTCTCCATGAACGGTGCATTTCATTTCTTACCTCTAAATGATTATGTAATATTATAAATGCATGTATGTACTGGATATATATGACATATATTATATCTACATCATTAATACCATTCTGGATATAATGAACCTTTGACCAAATTAATAACATGTAAGTGTAAGAAGTCTATTTTTGACTTAAGAACCAAATACCGACAAAATGAACATTATTAACTTAACTGATTGCATGATGTTCATAACATGGTATAAAAGGAATAATGAACTTGAAAAAGATTCATAAGCAAGTAGAGATTAACTCAAGTTTATTATTCAGGAGAATAAAGAACGGTCGGGTCAAGTCGGATACGAGGTATGGGACTTCGTCTCAATCTCCTTTCGTTGAGGCATATTTTATTTTATACACAACTTTCTTTTATACGATGTATAAACCCCTTTGACTTTTACGTTTATTCAAAAGGAATATTTTTTATACGAAGCTTTTAATAAACGACAAAAGGGAATGTTTTTGTCGTACGTATGTGGCGACAACGACTTCTCCGCCGTCGTGACCGTTATTTGAGTTTCGGCTTCCTCTACAAGCCATACCTTCTTTTTAAAAGAAAATTAAATACCATGTTTTACTTTTATTTTATTTTAGTATTGAAAATGGTTTTCATAATGTTTTTATATCAATGTTTTGTATTGATATCTCATGATTGAAATGTGGAAATTTTATGTTTCCCTTATACATGTTTTATGTGATATGATTATGTTATGGTTCTTGGGCATTATTATGAAGACTGGTGGTTCCGTGATAAAGTAAGGGCGGGTGAGCCCGTCATAGCTCTCCAATGCATTGGGTAACGCGAAGGAGTGAAACGTTAAGGTTTCTATGAAGAGATTTTAGGGAATATACTGTGATGGTTATTCCAAACGTAACCAAGAGGGTTACTCCGTACGTAAGAATGTAATGAATGCCTCAAGTTACCTTTATGTCTTATGATTTCTATGATTTATTCATGATTTTATGAGGTATGTTAAAGTGCCTATGTTTTATGGGTAAAGTATGATTTCATTATTATGTATGTATGAACTCATGTTTCCTTTCCATGTTTTTTTAACCCATACTGAGTTTTTATGCTCATCCCATGTTTTTGAAATGTTTTTCACAGGTCAAGGGAAAGGTACATGATAAGATGATAGAGTCAAGGATGTGTCAAGAAATAATCCATGTTTTATTTTAAACATGTTTCCATTGATGGGAATGAAGAATACTATCTTTCTGTAACCACTTTGTTTATATGTGGAATGTAATGCAAGTTTTATGATCTAATTCTCTAAAACTCTAAACCCGAAAAGATCCTCAATGTGTATCTTGTAATAACTCAATATTAAGTAAGGTTTAAGGCTGGGGCCTTATATTAATCCTATGGAAATTCCTGGTTAAATTATGTTGATAACTTATTGCATCTAGATTACTCTATTCTTATCATAAGTTTTGTATGTGTAATATATATATATATATATATATTACAAAATATGTATAAGAGAATTCATATGTACTAATCTCCAAGGCCATGTTATTATTCCTTTATGTATCTAGAAGATGTGTAACAACCCGAGATTTTATGAGAATTATTCATTTTAATTTCATTCATGAATTGTGTTGTACGATACACTAAGATTATCTTGCGCTATACGTAACATGGTATTACCTTGCAGTATTCAAAACACTATCCTTCAATTTTTTTACACACAATTTCATGTTTGATTGATAAAAGTCATTCTACGCAACCTTGGGTATATATATATATATATTCAATGTATAACTGGAATATGGTTGGATTCTGTAATACAAAACCACAAAGGAGTCTTGCAAAACATGAAACCCCGACTTGGCTTGCATTACACGCAATCACGACCTTTCTCGATAGTGTGTGTAGTACGCAATATCGGGGTTCACTAAACAACGATATATTGTTATAATATTATTATGGAATAGACGTTATGAATAGTATTAACTACATTTTGAATTTTATAACATTATTATTCATCTTACACATTTTCTAGAACATTTTACGAGAACAAAATATATTTTTGGGGTAAAATAAGTATTTTTAAAAAAATGCACTTTTGTCCCCTTTTGATGGCGCACGCATATTAAAAATAGCTTTTAACATGTTTATAAGTATAATTTCAAAAAATAAAATTCTTCCTTTGAATCGGGATATAAAAATTTAATTTGGATAAATTTTTCATATAATTCTGATAACTTTCATATTTTAATGAATACTAAAAACACCCTCTATTTTAATTAAAAACAACATTTTTCATCACAATAATTTATAAGGTTATATTGTATTTTTAATTTATTTTAAAGTGTAATTATAATATATTTTTACCATTTAATCCAATGTTGGTCTTTGAAAATAATTTCACTTTGAAATTATACATAAACAGGTGTTGATCTTTTGATAATTATTGTTTCTTAATAACACACTATTTGTTTTGATAACGGGAATTAATTTTAAAATTTATTAATTACACTTCTATTTTTTGAATTTGGGAAAATATACAACATTTTTGTAATTGGAATATCAAATATATCTTATATTGATTTTTTTTTATTTTTCCGAAAAACATAAATTATTGATGAATAGTGGATCAACTTATTAATAGTTAAAAAACTAACACTTTCATTTAAATAAAATTTTACTACTTATGTGAATTTAATTTAAAAAATTAGACATAAATGGTTATTATCAAGAAGTAAAATGTGGTTCAATAAGATGAAAATTGTTTTTGTGAATAGTAACTTTTGACATTTATTTACTACGGTTAATGGTAAATAGGGTAATTTAAGGTTAAAAGAATATTATAATAATTCAAAATTACCTTCACACTTGTCCAAAACATATTGTTTGAGTCATTTACGACCATGGGAATCCTTGGGTTGATTTTGGGACCCCATTGAGCCATATGGTAGTGATAATGACAATTTATATTAAATAATTTAATGTAAAGACAAAATTGACATTAACAAAAATCTTTTAGTAATTAATTTTTATAAGGGGTTATATAAATTATCATTTAGAATATAAAGATTAATTTCAAATATAATAAAATTTCCAACATGATTTTATTTTTTTAAAATTCTTAGACATAAAATAAATTAAATTATTCATGACACAATAATGATGTAGTATTTACCTCATTAATAAATGAATTAAATAAATAAGATTATAATGGTTAAAATATTTTACAAAACAAGTACAATTCTGATTGGATTATTTTATTTCAAACATGAGTCATCTTATCTTCAAATTTAATGATTTTTGGACCTTTTTAAACTAATGATACGATTATAATAAAATAATATTTTCACACTTTTCAAAAGAGCCCCTCCTCCCCCTTATAAAAAAGTCAATTTCTATCCAATTCCTCACACCTCTAAATCCATTTTTCTCATCCAACCTCTCCCAAATTATTCTTCCTACATCCCTCTCCTCACCCTATAATCCTTACCTTTGGCTTAAGGCACTTCAAGATGTCCTTTTGGGTCAAACCAAAGGAAGTTACCCAAATTAAAGGTAACTGTTTCACATAAATTGTTTTCTTTTATTCTATTCTACAACCCCTAAAATCTTTTCAATATTATATTTTGTAAAAAAACCAGTATCCTCACTATAATAGGATGTTTTTATGAGTAGGATTCGAACTACACATACACACATCTCCATCTAATGGACGAATAACATAATGATTCTGTGGATGACAAACTAACACCTTACGAAACGATGATTGTTTGATTTTCTACTACCACCTCTCATGGTGGAAATTATGATTGAACTATATTTATATAGGATATATATTATTTTTATTATTTCCTTATGCTTCTTTAATTCCAAATTATATCATGCCTTTATGGTTTCCATAGTGGGTAAATACGATAATCTCTTTCGAGGAAGTGCGGACTACCTTCCCCTTAAAGTGATGTGATTCATTAATTCCTTATATGGGATGTATAAAAGAAGGAGTTAATGAGATTAAATATGAAATTATACTGGAATTATAATATACCTATGTATCATTATGTTTTAATTTCATTAAAATACGAAATATAATTGAAAGTAGTGTTCGTGCATATGTACGGCTTACCGTCTCCATGAACGGAGCATTTCATTTCATACCTCCATATGTTATGTAATATTATAAATACATCTATATACTGGATATATTTGATATATATGATAAATAAATCATGAATATCATTATGGATATAATGAACCTTTGACCACATGAACAACATGTAATTATAAGAAGTCCATTTTTGACTCAAGTTCCAAATATCGACAAAACGAACGTTATTAACTTAAATGGTTACATATTGTTAATAACATGGTAATAAGTGATGTAAAAGGAATAATAAACTTGAAAAATGTTCTTATGAATGTATAAATTTACTTTGGTTTTTTATTCATGATATTTTTGAACGATCGAGTCAAGTCGGACACGAGGTAAGGGGAATTCTTAACCCAATTTCCGTTCATTGGGTTGATATTCTCTTTCTTGTTTATGTCTTTCATTGATTATGTGAGAAAAGAATTTTTATATATTATCATGTATTTATACATTCTTTCTGTAAACTTATAGTGAATAAACATATGTGATCTATTTTATTTACAAAAATATCATTGTAAGGGATAACTTTTCCAATCTTGTTTTTATCCGAGATTGTTTATTCATAAGTATTTACTGTTGTTATATTTATCATCCATGTCCCTATTTTCAAAAAACGTTTTCAACAATGTTTAAAGGCCTTTTTATAAATTTGTTTACTACATTGTATGTAATTAATCTTTCTTTTGTTTACCATATGAGGTACTTTTTGACTTTTCTAGAAAAAGTATGAGAAGAATGTTTTTTTAATATATACTGTATGAACAGATTTTTACAGTTTTATAACACCTTATTTTCATCAAGCTTAATCTACAAGATTTCATGACTAATTTCAGCAAAATACTTTTCATTAAAAATTGCATGGAATTTTGTGAAAATAAAATGATTTTAAAGAAGAAAGGTTATTTTACTCATGAATTCATTTCAAGTGTTTTATCAAAACAAGTTTCCATCCAAGATAACATTATTTCATAAGTGTTTTTCAAGTATAATGTCTATATTATTTACATGGTTTCAATATTATTAGGATGAAATGATATCCATTTGTTTTATGTGGATTATGTAATGATGGGATGATGCTTATAAAACCCATTTTACTCTTTGGGTTATGATGAATGATTTATGATTATTTTGTGTCAGAAGTAATAATGATTTCAATATGAGATAGGTGGGACCTATATCTCTATACAATGCATTAGGTAAAAATTTATATCTCAGGAGATAGGCATGGGTGGATCGGTAAATTAATCCAGTTCATTGTTACAGGACTGGAACGAGAAGTGAACTCGATTCAGAAAGGGACATTGTCCACTAAGATGGTCTTGGCAGAAATGCCTTGGCTACTATGGAAATCATAACAAGTGCTTAATGATTGCCATAATTACATGTTTTATTCCCATTATATTTTTTCATGATTAATGTGTCTTTATGATCTATTCCTTACATACTATAATGTTTTATGTCATTGATAAAGATTTTGATGTTTTATTATTATGTTCATGTTTTTAAGTTGAAATGTATATGATTTTATTTATTTTCCCCATGCATACCCTTACTGATCATTTAAGATCACCCTTTATATTTTTTCTTTTCCCCAGGAAATAAAGAACGGTTTTAGCTAAGAAAAAATGAGATGATATTTATGGGAGATGATTAAGATCATTCACCATGATTAGAAGATTATATTCAGAGTATACAAATACACTAAACTCTTACAGTCATTCTGTGTCTATTTTTTATGTATTATGTATTTCGCAAAAAGTAATGTAATTTCCATGTACATCAACATTTTGGTCTATACAGTTGGTATCAGTAGAAAATGAGGTTGGAATGAATTTGATCCTTTGATACCCTCACATGTGAGCATTGGACAAAGCATGGCTCTCCGCCCAAGGGCATCATAAGGAAATGGCTGCCACTGGAGATGGTGGTGTGTCCTGCCCAGTGGGTGTAGCCGCTCATAGAGTGCCTTGATAGGTATCAATTATAGTACACTGTAATTAATTCCATACTTCTATAGTCGATATCATAGAAAAGGATTAGTTAACCTTAGAAAACTAGGATGCAAAAACTTTAGTGAAATCCCTAGAGATATTTCTAAGGTATGTGTAGGGATGTTCCTAAGGTTAAGTATACATATAGGTTATAGTCCTATAATTATTTTGACAATCATGAATAACCTAGTATGAACCTATGGTGTCCTGGATTAAATAATTTTTGATAAGTTAATCATCCCATAATTTACTTTTTATGATTATGTGGTTCCTCGTTATTTTAACTGTTTCTTACTCTATGGTTTCTGGTCATAGTCAATGGTGCGAACGAGAAGGAATTCAGTTAACATTGATTCCAATGGACACATTGGTGACTATGATCAACTAAATTATGTAACGCCTGGAGAGAATGATATTGTGATTATGCCGAATCAGACATCTGCAGATATAATAAACAAGGTAAACTTTAGTTGTCTTCCCAAGTCATCAAATAAGAGGAAGATGGATTTTTATTCATGTTCGCATGGTGAGGATCATAGAGAAAGGAACATTGATATTTCTATAGATGGGAAGAATAACCTTTAGGAATACCTATAATGGAGGGTAAGATGTTATCTGTGTGGAGAAAAGTGTCATAGAGTGACAGACTATTATGGAGTCCAATGTATTCTCTGCGGAGAACATGGGAATTACCCAACTCAGTTCCCTGACCTAACATGTTGCTTCTAAATCTAGGAAGGATGTATTCAATGACAATCATTGAAGATGATTTATTGAAGAGATTATGTATTGGAATTCAATATTCATTTCGTTGAGGTACTTTTAGAGTATATAGAAATATCTGTGAATTGGTCCATTGTGGTTTTCTATAAGAATATGGTACTGGTAACCATTAAAAGTGATTAAAATGCTTTGGAATGCAGATGATATGCGAAAAATTAATGGATAGGGAGAAAATAAATGGTTTGATAGTATTCATGAACTCATGACTGATATAAAGACAATGTAATATCATGGTTTTAGTATATAGAAATTTCAGGATTTTGGAATGTGGAAAGAGATAACATTTGACCGCATACATGTTTTCAGTAAGGTTCAATGGGTTTTAATTTTCATGAGAATACATGATTAAAAATTCACATGTTTGGAATGTGACCAACACGATATATATATCTTATGATATACCGGATATAAATGATTGCATTCAATTCTTGGTAGATGGAATTTCTAGTAATCTCTTTATTTATAATATGAGATTGGAGAAATGTATTTTTGATAAACCTAAAGATTGTAATATAATATGTTCGACATCAGACCGTATTTTTTAAGTCTAGAACATTTTGTTATGTTATAATAGTATAGTTATAAAAAAGGACATCTCATAAGACGAGCGACAACTCATCACGTCAGACAAGGTTACGGGAATCGAACCCACAACTGAAGTGCGATAGGCCTTTATTGCCTACCACTCGCCTACAGGAAGTCCCTGGTTAATAGAAAATAGTTTTATATTATTATGTGGTATGATAGATTGTGTATAAATTCATTTTGGAACAATATATGTTTAATCTCACCGTAGATGGGCTTATGTATATAATTATTGCTCTCTTTATGTTTGAGACATATGGAATGACCTATGATTCTATTGCATGATCCGCTAACACATCCTCGAAGACAAATTCAACTTCATTTCTTTAAGAGATGAAGTGGACATTATTCAAAGTACGAACAACAATGAGAATGTACCAAAATCAAGTAAGTATATATTTAAATTAAAAAAATACTTCATCATTTGAAAAATGATCTTGAAATTTTTTTTGGCTGAGTGCTCTTATATCTAAAGAATCAAATGGTACCTTAGATCATCACAAATTTCTGACTTTTTGATTGATTACTTTTACATAGCCATGTTCTCTACCACTCTCCATCAGAACTTCATGGTTAGATTTCTCTTCCATATCAATATTTTCACGTATGTTGTCCTATGTGGAAACCCAGTGCTGAGTTACTTTGTGTTACCATTATGATTCTAAATTCAATTTTTAAAATGATGTTTTAGTATTCCTTTTTACAATGTGGGTTTCTATGTATGAAACTTTCAAGTAGTAAACCATTTATAACCCCGATTAATTTCGAGGGAGAAATTCATTTTAAGGGCGGTAGAATGTAACAAACCGAGATTTTATGAGAATTATTCTTTTTCATTTCATTGATGTCTTGTGTTGTACGCTACACCATGATTATCTTTCACTATATGCAACACCATATTATCTTGCAGTATATGCAACACTATTCATGGATTGTGTTACACAAAATTTCATGTTCGTTTGATAGTAGTCATTCTACGCAACATTGAGTTTATATATATATATTCAATTTATAAATGAAATATGGTTGGATTATGTTATATGAAACAAAAAAGGAGTCTTTCACAATAGACAACCCTGAATTGTCTTGCATTACATGCAATCGCAACCTTTCTCGATAGCATGTATATTACGCAATGCCAGGTTTCACTAAACAACAATATATTGTTAAAATATTATTATGGACTAGCCGTTATGAATAGTATTAACTAAATTTTGAATTATATAACATTATTATTCATCTTAAACATTTTCTAGAACATTTTATGAGAACAAAATAAATGTTTTGGGTAAAATAAGTATTTTTCAGAAAATGCAGTTTTGTGGCCTTTTGATGGCGCACCGACATTAAATCTAATTTTTTAACATGTTCATAAGTTTAATTTTACAAAAGAAAATTTTTCCTTGGAATCATGATAAAAAAAATTAATTTGGATAAATATTTCATATTATTCTGATAACTTTCATATTTAAATGAATATTAAAAACACCCTCTATTGTAATTAAAAAAAATATCTTCACAATAATATATATGGTAATATTATATTTTTAATTGATTTTAAAGTGTAATTATAATATATTTTTACCATTTAATCCAATATTGATCATTGGATTTAATTTCACTTTAAAATTATACATAAACAAGTGTCGATCTTTTGACAGTTATTGTTTCTTAAATACAAGCTATTTGTTTTGATAACGGGAATTACATTTAAAATTAATTAATGCCACTTCTATGTTTTCAATTTGGAAAACTAGACATCATTTTGGAATTCTGAATATCAAATCTAGATTATACTGAATTTTTGTTATTTTTCAGAAAAACATCAATTTTTTGATTAATAGTGAAACCACTTAGGGATAGTTAAAAAACTAACTCTTTCATTTAAAAGAAATTTTACCAATTCTAGGAATTGAATTTAAAAAATCTGACATACAACGTTGTTATCATGAAGTAAAATTTGGTTCAATAAGATGAAAATAATTTTTCATGAATAGTAACATTTGATATTTATTTACCGCAGTTAAAGGTAAATATGGTAATTCAAGGTTAAAATAATATTATAATAATTCCAAATTACCTTTACACTTGTAAAAACCTTATTGTTTGAGTATTTTACGACCATGGGCATCTTTGAATTGATTTTGGGACCCCATTGAGCCACTTGGTAGTGATAATGACAATTTTCATTAATTAATTTAATGTAAAGACAAAATTGACATTCACAAAAATCTTTTAAAAAATAATTTTTATAAGGGATTATATAAATTATTGTTTCACCTATAAATATTCATTGGAAATATAATAATGTTTCCTACATGATGGTATTTGTTTTTACAATTTTGAGACATAAAATAAATTAAATTACTCATGACACAATAATAATGCAGTATATACCTCATTAATAAATGATTTAAATAAATAAGATTATAATGATTAAAATATTATCCAAAACATGTCCAATTATGATTGGATTATTTTATTTCGACCACGAGTCATCACATTTTCATCTTTAATGATTTTTTGGACCTTTTGAAACTGAAGATATGTTTATAATAAAATAATATTTTCACACTTTCCAAAAGAGCATGTCACGACCCGCCTTCACCAAAAGGAGGGAAGGGTCAGCAAACTGCCAAGCCCTTCTTTATTTAAGTTGAATGAGAGATAATTACCCACGAAACCCGCCTTCAATAGGTCCTGGAGTGGAGACTAGCACCAAGGGTATAGAGTCACACACTAAATGGAAGGCATTACCCTTTTTCTGTTTTATAGGATCGGGAGATAAGATGGTGGAACCCAACAACACCAAAACTAAAAGAAAATAAAAGCCAAAAGTAAACCATTCCCACATGCATGTTTCAAAAGTAAAATCCACAAAGTACAAAAGTGTCTACAAGGGTGAGTACCAAATAAGGAAAAACAACAACTGCAACTGCCCCAAAGATCCGAGCCAGTATGGTCCTGCACGATCCCCGAAGTCCTTCGGGAAACTTGAATGCAGTTTTATATATATAGGGTGAGCATACAAGTACACTCAGTAGGGAAAACCAAAGAATCTCGTGCACAAGTGGGGGAACGTAATAATGTCCCGTGAGAAGCAGACAACCATTACTATGAATGAGTTCACCTATCCCACTCACAGGATACACTCACCAAGTAACGCAAACTGAGTAATATATATAATAAGAGCGCATCAATGTTTGGGTACCCTGCGCCGCTTTCCAACTAGTTATTGAGACATCTTACGAATTGAACCAATACCTCCATTCTCACCGCAGTCCCACTGCCACACCCACCCCCACACACCTGGGCCACAACCGCACGCAGTTCCACTGCCGAATCTCACCCACAAAAACCTGGGCCACAACTGTCACACGTAACCACGCATGCAAACCCCTAGGCCAGAACAACCACCGTCATGCTCGAAGACTCCTGGGCTAGAAGATCCACTGCCACGCCCGAAGACTCCTGGGCCTCATCCCGAAGACACATGGGAAACCACCTGGCCACATACACGTGGTCCATAACCACCACACTACCCCGCTCTGAGGTTCTTGGGCTAATAATCGACCTCAGGCCATCGCAGCCAGCCCGAAGATACATGGGCTATCCGAGAAAGGGAGCAGAAAATGAGCTAATAACCGGCCACTAATAATAGTGTTGGAAAAAACACCCTCTACCGTGAAATGGGGGTGTTCGGAACTAAGTGCTCAACTTGGGTGGGGTGAAACTAAGAAACACAAAGCTACAAGTATATATATAGGAAACAAGCACTCAACCAAAGTTAGGTTTTTTAAGACAACATATAGATCAAAACGACACTGAATTCTGAGTCACGACTCTCGCAAACAAACCCCATTTGTCCCATTCTTTTTTTCACGTTCAGTAATAATTTTTAAATAATTTCATGCAATACTGGGCAACTAATTTAATAAGTGAAAACAACAGGATAAGAGAGATCCGTTGAAGTACTGGAACCAAATACAACCCCGAGACACTGCCACGTGTCCCCTCTCTCAAAAAGGTTTTTCATCAACAGAGGATCCCACCCCAATTCGTGCTATAAACACGGTAACCACCCAGTCATAAAACTCACAACGACCGAATCCAAGAAAATAAAACAGGGGATCCCATCCCCTCCCACATCTCCATCAATCTTCCCGTAAGAGAACAACTAATCCACTACCAGCAACACAATGCCTGGCCATGCCTGTATATTCATATTTAAAATATTTTACACACTCTATGATTTCAATTTCTATGTGCTATAACTGGGGGTTATCATAGAAGGATTGATCCTGGTGCTTTCAATTTATTTAGCCAGGTGTACGTGATTAATTCCTTTTTACATCAGGATCTCACAACCACAAAAAAACCACTGAAAAACATCATGAGGGGTTCATTAGTTCACAGATAAAGACCACCAATGGCCATGATTTTCAGTAGACGTTTGCCTGCATAGTTTAGATTTATGATCATAATATAAAATAACAACATCGATCACATCCCCCTTCCTTCTTTCTTTATAGGATTCATTCATTATCTCTATTTAGGCCTGGTTTATCCAATTCTACAGAAACAAAAGCACGCCCACCCCGCATGAAACACAAAAAGGGAGAGATGAGGGAGACTTCCCTACTTGTTGGTCAATGATCGACGCTGGGGCCGGGCGTGGAACTTCACGGATAGCGATGTGGCTCAACTGAACAAAGGGTACTCTAGCACAGGGTGAACTAGAAAATAACCCTATGGGGAACCCTTTTTGTTTATAAGGTCCAGGACAGTTGAGATAGGAACGTGAAACCGCGTAAGCCAAAGGGTCGTGGGTTGACCACGTGTCCCCACACTTTATTAAATGGGTCGGGTGGTTTAAACTGACGTACACACCATGTTAATTCATTAAATATTTAATTAAAACATTTATGGTTGTTACCGGGATTTAAAAAATGATTAAATGGGTAAAAATAGGGTTTAAAACCCAATTTGAATAAGAATGAGTACTACTGGAAAGTACCCGGGGGGTAGGCCAGAGACACTAGTAGCTGAGAGCTACCGGTGGGTGACAGCCACTGGTAGCCGAGCTACCGGTAGGCTGCAGCGACCGGTAGATCGAGCTACCAGTAGGCTGCACTACTGGTAGACCAAGCTACCTGTAGACATACCTACCAGTAGCTGCAGCTACCAGTAGACTGAGCTACCGGTAGACAGAGCTACAGGTAGGTTGTGGCTACCTGTAGACCGAGCTACTAGTAGGCCTTCTACCGGAAGGCTAAGGCTACCGGTAGGCCTACCATTATGACAAACTTCACAAAGATTCCCAGACCAGAAAACCCAACACTTAATTTTCACAATGTAATGGACCCCAAAAACTCAGGCCATTACATCAGATACCTCTTAAACGATTCTCGTTCTAGAGAATCAAAACAAACCAGAAGGGAAGAAAGGGTCCGAACAACCACCTTGAAAGATACCTCTTAGGAGTGAACCCATGCTAACAAAAAAACTATCCAGTCAAGAACCAATCATAACCTGACATACTGCACAGGCATGTGGGTTGGAGAGTCTCCTCCCCCATGTCAAGATATTATCCACATTGGGTGGCACTGACTAGCCCGCATGGGTTTAATCGCATCCACCTAAATGCGTCTTGATTAGGGGTTGGGTTCCTTCCTCCCCCATAGCCAGGGAAATTCACACACATTCATAGGAAATAAAACAAGTAAATTTCATAACCAAAAAGACAAAACATTCTACCACAACAGGTACAACAATGGACAAAACTAAAAACAACTCTGGGTACTGGGTTCACATATGTGATTCCCTCTCCCACGTACTCTACTCCATCCCACCATGTCTCCACAACACACGAACCAAGGGAATGGTTCTCCCACAAAGCACCTTCTCCTTGCGATCCTAGATCATCACTAGTCTCTCCAAAAAAGTCACGTCATCCTCGATGTACAGATCACTGCAATCAAGGACGTGAGAATCATCGTGCAGATACCTATAGAGCAAGGACACATGGAATACATTATGTATCCTTAGTAGCGGCGGTGGTAATGCTAGTTGATAGGACACTTTGCCGAACCTCCACAACACATCGAATGGATCGATGAACCTGGGAGAAAGCTTACTCCCCATATCGAACCTCTGTTGTCCACACCGAGGGGAGACCTTCACGAAAACGTGGTCTCCAACCTCAAACTCCAAGGGCCTCCACCTAGTATCAGCATACGACTTTTTTCGGTTCTGGTCCACCTTCATCCTTTCCTGTATGAGCTGAATCTTCTCTGTCGTGCTCTGCACCACCTCTGGGCCAAGGATTCCAGCCTCTCCAACTTCGGTCCAACACACCGGTGAACGTCCTGGCCTCCCATACAAGGCTTCAAATGGGGCCATAACAATGGTATAGTGGTAGATATTATTGTAGGAAAACTCTACGAGGTGAAATTATCGTACCCATGATCCTCCTGATTCTAGAACACATTCTAGGAGCATATCTTCCAAGGTCTGGATGGTTCAATCTATATGTCCATCTGTCTGGGGATGAAAATCAGTGCTAAGACACAGCTGAGTTCAAAAATCATGCTGCAATCCTCTCCAGACTTGCGAGGTAAACCATGAATCCCTATCCGAGACTATAGACCTCGGAACTCCATGCATCTGTACCACCTCATCAACGTACCTACGTTCCAAATCATCCGCTGTACTTGACTCTTGATTGCCAGAAAGTGAGCCGATTTTGTCAAATGGTCCACTACCACATAGATGGCTTCGTATCCCCCTTGGACCTTGGGTAGTCCCTTGACGAAATCCATCAAGATGTCATCCAAATTCCACTAGAGGAAATCTAGAGAATGCAGTTGGTCGCTTGGAACTCGGTGTTCATCCTTCACTTGCTGACACACTAAACACTTGGCCGCAAACTCTGCCACCTCTCGCTTAAATCTGGGCCACCAAAACTGTCTCTTCAGTCCCTGGTACATCTTGGAAACAAGAGGGTGTACTGCTAGGGGTGATCTGTGGAACTCACTGAGAACCCTGCCACACATCACTTCTGGGAGAAACAACCTTCCCTGGAAAAGCATATGGTTCTAACCATCCTCTGTCCATCCTTCCAGAGCATTCCTCCGGTCAACTCGGCCACACATCACTTCACACTCTGGGACTCCACACTAAGACTCCTCCACTTTCTGCAACAGAGACGACTACACTGCCATCTGATATAGGCAGCCTCTACCGCCATCCATCCTCGCATCTAGGTGTAAGGCAGCCAACTCCTCCATCGCCTTCCATGCATCTGCCGATTCTCGGACCGTATCCTTCTGCGCCCTCCTGATCATGGCATTGGCCACTATAATGCCCTTCCCCATAGTATAAGAGATCTTGAAGTCGTAATCCAAGAGGAACTCCATCCATCTCCGCTATCGCATGTTTAGGTCCCGCTGGGAGAAGATATACCTCATGATTTTGTGATCTATGAAGACCACAAAGCGTTCTCCGATGAGGTAGCACCGCCATTACATTAGCACAAAAATGACTGCTGCAAGCTCCATGTCATGGGGGGCGTAATTACACTCATGTGGGCGTAGCTTCTTGGACCCATAAGATATCACCCCTTGTCACTCCATCAACACACATCCTAGTCCTTGTCCTGAAGCATCACAAAACACCCCATACACCGCCCCTTCCTCTAGCAATCTCATCACTGGGGAACTGACCAACATCACCTTCAGATAGCTGAAGGCTGACTCACAGTGCTCACTCCACACGAAAACCTGCTCTTTCTTGGTCAAGGTCGTCAAAGGGGATACAACTTGGGAGAAGTTGGGTACAAACCTCTGATAGTAACTAGCCATCCCAATGAAATTACAGACCTATGCCACATTCTTGGGTGATCCACAAGAAAAAACTGCCTCATCCTTTGATGGGTCCACCGCTACCCCCTGCTCGGACACCACGTGCCCGAGGAAGTGCACTTCTCGTGTCCATAATTTTCATTTCGAAAACTTCCCATAGAGATGATTTTGTCGGAGGAACTCCAAAACTATCCTCATGGGCTCTACATGGTCCTCCACTGATCATGAAAAGTTTTGGATATCGTCGATGAACACAACCACGAACCGATCCATGTACTCCCGAAATATGGTGTTCATATGCCCCATGAACACAGCCGGGGAATTTGTAACACAAAAGGGCATGACCACGAACATGAAGTGTCCATATATGAACCTGAACCCCATCTTCGAGATGTCACTTTCCTACACTCTCATCTGGTGATACCCCGACCGTAGGTCGATCATCGAGAACCATCCTTCCACTTTCAGTTGGTCGAAAAGATTGTCTATCCTCGGAAGAGGGTAGCGATTTTTGATCATTACCTGATTCAGCCTCCTGTAGTCTATCCACAACCTGAGACCACCATCTGCCTTCTTTATGAACAAGACTGGAGCACACTACGGTGACACACTCGGCCGAACATAACCCATCTTCATTAGATAATCAATCTGGA
Organism: Viscum album; assembly: GCA_963277665.1. Lineage (NCBI taxonomy): Eukaryota > Viridiplantae > Streptophyta > Magnoliopsida > Santalales > Viscaceae > Viscum > Viscum album. The sequence continues at coordinate 1,808,696,768 of OY728120.1, forward strand.
TACGCAATTTTCATAGCTCTGAAGGTGTCATCCTTTAAGGAGCCATCGAGATCGGACGAGCGCCGGGCTACAGGTCTATCACGAACTCGATATCCCACGAAGGGGGTATAGTCGTTAACTCCTTAGGAAAGACTTCCATAAACTCACGGACAACCTCGGGCACTTCCACTATCTCAGAACTTACTGGTTCTACAAAAATCTAATCTAACAAGGAGAGGAGGGGTTCCTCTCGCTTGTTGCCCTTCTGAATACTCCGCTCGCCGGTGAAGGTAACACGCCGGCTGCCCATGTCCAAGAACACAACCCATCCTCAGAAACATTAGATGATGGAACACACAGAGAATAGCCAGTCGATGCCTAGGATGACATCGTATGGCTGTATCTGTAGGATAAGAAGATCCCTAACCGACTGATGGGCCCTACCATCAGTCTGCATCCCCGAAAAACAAACAAGTTGGTCTGACCTCCGACTGGTGTTCTCAACCCAAGGGGCATTGGAAGTCTCTTGGCATCTATACCCAAGGAACGGGCTACACTGGGTGCAACAAAGGAGTGTGAAGCTCCGGTATCGAAAAAGGCAAAAGAAGGGTACTGAACAAACTGATCATACCTCGAACAACCTTCGGACCTGCTGGAACTACTGCATCCGCCGCATGTAGCTATCCACACCTAGCTCCTATGCACCTCGGCTGTCGGCCACCTCCCTAACCACTCCCTGGTCAAGGTCCCTGAGGAGTGCCCTGAGGTTAGCCTCCACCTCGTACGTCTTCCCACGGAGGAGCGAGAGCTCGCTGTCCCTACTGCTGCTACTAGAAAGGCCTGGCTGGGAGCTGCTACTAGAGTGGGTGGTGAGGCTGTCCACCACCGCCGTACTGTACCCAGTCCGGGCACTGACTCCGGAGATGTCCAGGGCTCCCAAAAACGAAGCACCGCAGCCCTGGACCCGTAGAAAAAGGGAGAGGACCAGGGGATCAAAACTGAAACTGATGCAGCCTTCTCCCTAGTGGTCAGAACCTAGAAGGTCTTGATGCTGGTGGCCTAGTGCTGAAGGCCTTCCCCTTCGATGGTCCCAGTTGGATCCCCTCTCATGACACTCCTCTTAGAGCGTTCATCCTCTCCACCACTTCGTCCTTCTTCTGGATGTCGATGTACGTCTACAGGGTAAAGGGTGTAACAACATACTGGAGGGAGGGTCGGAACGCCTCCTCTAAAGGTCTTGCAAGAGACTCCACGTCAGGAAAGAGGTCCAGTGATAAACGTAGGAGGTCCATGACCTTGATTCCTAGCTCCCTCACTGACATAATCCCCTGCTGTAGGGAGAGTAGCTCCTGTATCTTTTCCGCCATCATCGTCGAGGAGAGGAATTCCGCCCGGAACGCCCTCTCGAAATCATCCCATGCCACCTCAGCCTCTCCCCCCAGGTAAAGCGTCCACCACTAACGTGATGCTCCCCACATCTGGCTGACATCCAGAGGAACCCAGTACTCTCTTGGGGCCCGAATCAAGCTAAAAACTATCACTAGCTCCTCTTTCCATCCTTCCATCTTCATGTCAGAGGAGTTTCCCTCATACTTCTCAAGGGTCTGTCATTGGAAGGCCCAAAGTGTCTTCTGCGACTAGTCGTCCTCCTCCTCTCGATCAGCTATCTGTTGATCGGCCAAAATAGTCTCTGGGGCCTCGATCGCAGGTACCACACATGGTCACCTTCCAGGTGCCATAACTAAGGTAAACAAGGAATGCCTAAGCCCAAGTAGTGCAGAATGTCGTTCATTAAAACATCATAAACTTTTCATTTATTCCTCATTCCCAAAACACCCCATAAACACAAGAACACAAGTCATTATGATGCATGTACCATTCCTAGGGTCTCTACCCTGCAATGAGCGTGGCCTCACTTGGTCGTTCGGTAGGATCAGAGTCCTTGCATCAGATCACGGGGGGGCCCTAAAATCATGTGTCCTAGCCGGTCTTCCCTGGCCTAATTCATGCACCATGGTCACTCAACACCATTGCCCTACCATTCCATGAAATCCTCACTGTTCCCAACTCAAGACTCCATCCTATCACTCAACCATCACCTCTGATACCATTCTGTCATGACCCGCCTTCACTAAAAGGAGGGAAGGGTCAGCAGACATCCAGGCCCTTCCTTTTTTAAGTTGAAGGAGAGATAATGACCCCTGAAACCCGCCTTCAATAGGTCTCGGAGTGGTGACTAGCACCATGGTTATAGAATCACACACTAAATGGAAGGCATTACCCTTTTTCTGTTTTATAGGATCAGGTGATAAGACAATGGAACCCAACAAAAACAAAACTAAATGAAAAGTAATTCCCAATGTAAACCATTCCCACATGCATGTTTCAAAATTAAAATCCTCAAAGTACAAAAGTGTCGACAAGGGTGAGTAACAAAGAAGGAAAAACAGCAACTTCAACTGCCCCAAAGATCTGAGCTAGTATGGTCCTGCATGATCCCCGAAGTCCTCCAGGAAACCTGAAAGTAGTTTAATATACATAAGGTGAGCATAAAAGTACACTCAGTAGGGAAAACCAAGGTCTCTCATGCACAAGTGGGGGAACGTACTAAAGTCTTTTGATAATCAGACAACCATTACTATGAAGGAGTTCACCCATCCCACTCACCGGCTACACTCACCAAGTAACAAAAACCATGTAATAGACAAAATAAAGGCACATCGATGTTTGGGTACCCCGTTCCACTTTCCCACAATTTATTGAGACATCCTACGCATCGAACCAATACCGTCATTCTCACTGCAGTCCCACTGCCACACCCACCTGCACACTCCTGGGCCATAACCGCATGCAGTCCCACTGCCGAATCCCACCCGCAAACACCTAGGCCACAACTGTCACATGTAACCACTCCTGAAAACACCTAGGCTAGGACAATCACTGTCACGCCCAAAGACACATGGGCTTGAAGATCCACTGCCAGGCCTGAAGAAACCTCGGCCTCATCTCGAAGAAGCTTGGGAACCCACCTACCCGCACAAAACTAGGCCATGACCACCACACTACCCCGCCCAAAGGATCATGGGTTAATAATGGTCCTCAGGCTATCACAACCTGCCTGAAGATACTTGGGCTATTCGGGAAAGGGAGCAAAAAAGGAGCTAATAACCAGCCACTAAGAATAATGTTGGGAAAAACAACATCCCCCATGAAATGGTGGTGTTCGGCACTAAGTGCTCAACTTGGGTGGGGCGCGAATAAGAAACACAAAGATAAAAGTATATATATAGGTAACAAGCACTCACCCTAAGTAAGGTTTTTCTTCAGAATGCTTACAGATCAAAACAACACTCAAGTCCGACTCACGAATCTCACCAACAAAACCCATTTGTCCCATTCTTGTTTTCATGTTCAGTAATAATGTTTAAAAAATATAATGAACTACTGGGAAACTAATATCATAAGTTCAAACAATGGGATAAGAGAGATCCGTCGAATTACTGGAACCAAAGACAACCCCCCGATACTGCCCCGTGTCCCCTCCCCCAAAAATGTTTTTCATCAACAGAGGATCCCACCCCAATTTGTGATATAAACAAGGTAATCGCCTGGTCATAAAACTCACAACCAATGAATCTAAGAAAAAAAACAGGGGATCCCATCACCTCCTACATCTCTAGAAATCGGCCCGTAAGAGAAAAAATGAACCACTACCACCAACACAAATCAGGGTCATGCTGGTATTTTCAGATTTAAATGATATTACACACTCCATGATTTCAATTTCCATGTGCTTTAACCGGGGGTTATCACAGAATTATTGATCCTGGTGCGTTAAATTTATTTAGTCAGGTGTACGTGATTAATTCCTTTTTACAGCAGGTGCTCAGAACCACAAAAAAACCACTTAAAAACAACACGAGGGGTTCATTAGGTATGCCCGTACAATTTAGAAAGATGATCATAATATAAAATAGTGTAAACGATCATATCCCACCCCTTCTTTCTTTATAGGATTCATTCATTATAATTATTTCGGCCTGGATTATCCAATTCTATTGAAAGAAAAGCACACACACCCCGCATGATACAGAAAAAGGGAGAGACGAAGGGGAATTCCCTACTTGTTGGTCAACGATCGATGCTGAAGCCAGGTGCGGAACATCACGGATAGCGATGCGGCTCACCTGAACGAAGGGTACTCTAGCGTAGGGTGAACTAGAAAATAACCTTATGGGGAACCCTTTTTGTTTATAAGGCCGGGGATAGTTCAGATAAGTACGCGAAACCACATAAGACGCAGGGTCGTGGGTTGACCACGTGGCCCTACACGTTATTAAAGGGGTCGGGTGGTATAAACTGACGTACACACCAGGTTAATTCATTAAATATTCAATTAAAATTTTTATGGGTGTTACCGAGCTTTAAAACACGCTTAATGGGGTCAAAATAGGGTTTAAACCCTAATTTACTTATTATTCATTAATTATCAATTATATTAAGCCTTTATGGTTTCCAAAGTGGTTAAATACGATAATCGAATTTGAGGAAGTACGGACTACTGCCCCCTCAAAGTGATGTGATTCCTTAATTCCATATATGGGAAATATAAAAGATAGATTTAATGATGTTATATATGATAATATATAGGAATTCTATTATACCTATGTATCATTATGTTTTAATTCCATCAAAATATGAAATATAATTGAAAGTTGCATTCATGCGTACGTACGGCTTACTGTCTCCATGAACGGTGCTTTTAATTTATTACCTCCATATGTTATGTACTAATTTAAATACATATATATTCTGAATATATATGATATATAGGATAAATAAATCGTGAATATCATTCGGGATATATTGAAATTTTGACAAGATGAACAACATGTAATTATAAGCCATCCATTTTTGACTCAAGTACCAAATATCGACAAAACAAACTTTATTAACATTAATGGTTAAATAATGTTTATAACATGGTAATAAGTGATATTAAAGGATTAATAAACATGAAAAATGTTCTTAAGCAAGTATAAATTAACTTTGGTTTATTATTCAAGAGACTAAAGAATGATCGAGTCAAGTCGGACACAAGGTAATGGAACTTCTAAACCAAATTTATGTTCTTTGGGTTGATCTTCTCTTTCTTTTTTATGTCGTTCATTAATTTTCTGAGAAATGAATTTTTATATATTAGAATGTATTTATAAATTCTTTATGTGACCTTATAGTGAATTCAGATAAGTGATCTATTTTATTTACCAAAATATCTTTGTAAGGGACAACTTTTCCAATCTTGTTTTTATCTAAGATTGTTTATTCGTAAGTATTTACTGGGGTTATATTTATCATCCATGTCATTGTTTTCTAAATATGTTTTCAAGTATGTCTAAAGTCATTTTTACCCATTTTTGACTTTTAGTACATGGTATGTAAGGTATCTTTCATTTGTTTACCATATGAGGTACTTTTTGACTTTTCTAGAAAAAGTACGGGAAAAATGTTTTTTAAATTTATACGACAGGAACTTATTTTTACAGTTTTATAACACCTTATTTTCATGAAGCTTAATCTATGATATTTCATCAGTATTTTCAACAAAATACTTATTTTTAAAATTGCATCGAATTTTGTGGAAAGAAAATGATTTTGAAGAAGAAATGATATTTTCCTCAAGAATTCATTTCAAGTGTTTTATCAAAACCATTTTCCATCCAAGATGACATTATTTCATGTGTATGTTTCAAGAAAAATGTCTCTATGATTTACATGGTTTCACTTTTCTAATTATGAAATGATATCCATTTGTTTTATATGGATTATGTTATGATGGGATGATGTTTATTAAACCCATTTTACTGTTTGGGTTATGATGAATGATTTATGTTTATTATGTGGCACAAGTAAGAATTATTTCAATATGAGATTGGTGGGTCATATATCTCCCTCTAATGCGTTGGGTAAAGATTTATATCTCATTAGATAGACATGGCTGGATCGGTAAGTAAATTTAGTTCACTGTTACAGGACTGGAAGGAGGAGTTAACTCGATTCAGAAAGAGACTTTTTCCACTAAGATGTTATTGGTAGCAATGCCTTGGCTACTTTGGAAATAATAACATGTGATTAATGGTTTTGCACAATTACATGTTTTATTCCCATGCTATTTTGTCAGGATTAAGATTTCTTTATAATCTATGCCTTACGTACTGCCATGTTTTATGTCATTGCTCAAGATTTTGATGATTAAACATTATGTTCTTGTCTTTAAGTACAAATGTATATAATTTCCTTTATTTTATCCATGCATAACCTTACTGAGCATTTGAGCTCACCCATTATATGTTTTCCTTTCCCCAAGATATAAATAAAGGTTTTAGGTAAGAAAAAAAGGGGAATATCTTTATGGGAGATGTTTAAGATCATTCACCATGATTAGAAGAATACATTTTGAGTATCCAAAGACACTAAACTATTATGGTCATTGTGTGTCTGTTTTTGTTATGTATTATGTATTCCGCAAAAAGTAATGTAATGTCCATATACATCAAGGTTTGGGTCTCTACATGATGATGGTTTTCTATTTTCATACCATGATGTGGAAAGTGAATCCAGGTTCACCAAATATGTTCCATGACCTAATTTGGAAGTATTGGTGGATGGGAATGAAAATTGTTATTATTGGGATCATGATATGATGCTCCAGCTTTCCACATGTTATGTTTTTGAATAAATGATCCATCGGTTTTCCATATTTGTTACTCCTTCTCAAATTAATGTTTTACCACATTACCATGGATTTAATGGAGGGTCTCCTGAGGAAACCACAATAGAATGATGTTTTTTGGGTGATTGTGGATTTAATTATGAAGATAGTCCATTTATTTTCTATATGGGACAAAATATTAGTGGATCAGTTGGTAAACATGTACATTTGGTAGATAGTCCATCTATAATGGGATCCATAATGTATATTTTGATACCATAAATCACATTTTACATTTCCAATCTGTAAAGGCATGCATAAGGCTCTTGGTACACATATATAATGTTGTACATATTTTTACCCACATCATGATGGGAATTAAAATCATTTGATCCTGGGTTTTTAGGATATTCATTGAGAACACCATCATGCCATTGGTGGGTATTGGACGTAGCACATAGTTTTTATTATGTTATCCTATAAAAATATTTATTTGGTGACTATTCAGATCAATAGAACCCCTATTTTGAGTTATGTAACACTTATTCATATCGTTTTGTGTATATATGTTTTTTAGGTGGATTTTAGGAGAGTTTTGGATGGTTTTTGAAAACATTGGATGCCTTTTAAGGATGCAATGTTTGAGTACAGTTAAGGGGAAACCATGTGAGATAACCGTGTGGGAAGTGGGGTTATTCTAGTTTTGTGAAAAAAAATTATAATTGTGAGACAATTCCATGCATGATTCACCTTTGAGGTTGAAACATATGCACGATTATTGAACGGTTATTCTCGTAATGATAGTTAACCATGTGACCCTTCAAAAAGGTTTTTTAATGAGGCTAGTTTAGATTTACCCGAACTCAACCAAATATTTTACCATGCGAACACTACAAATTATTTCTACTTATCAACGGTTAGGGGTGCTCTCCCACTCATTTTGGATGGGATTTGAAGGGGTTTCTAGGTGTCTTGTAGGCAGTTAATCTCAGGTAAGTCTTCTCTCTTGTATGTTTTTTAATCTAGATATTCTTTTCCAAATCACATGGTGGTATATATCTACATCTTTTTAATGTATATATTGGTTTTTTGTAGCCTAATGTGTTGATTTTAGGTCATTTTGGTTGTGAGGAAGGTGATCTATAGTGGTTTTGGTGGAGCTTTTTTCTGGATTTGTGGTGTGGTTGTTCATGGGTTGATTTCTCTAGAACCCTAAGGTTAGGTGGCATCTCTATCAATTCGATTATGTTATAACTAGAGGTATTGTTCATATAAATTTTTATTTATTGAATTAATTGGGTTTTTTGAAAAATTAGTTGGAACCCACTCAGGTAATGTTTGTCAATTTTTGGGAAAAATGGATTTTTGTGGTGTAATGTTTTAGTTTTTGGAATTTAAAATTTCTCAGTTAGGTTGATTTTGTGAAAATGGTTTTCAATAATTATTATCTTATATTTTTATGTGTTTTGGCATGGAAATATGGTTAAATGGTGTTTCCAATAAATGGGTGATTTATTGATGTAAATTGACATGTGTTGGAAATGATGAGGCACTTATTGTGTGGCTTTGGTGTGTTTTGCTTTGTTGATTGATTAAGGGTTATGGCTTGTGTAGATTTTGGGGAAGTGGGTGGGATGTCTCGCTATAAATGGTCATTGATAGTTGATGGATGATCCAACATTAGAGATATTGGTCAGGAAGAACCACTAGTTGGAAATGGGTGAACGGGTTGGACGGAATCTCCACCACTTTGGTTTCCTTGTTGTGTGTTGCTATAAAAAAATGTAATTTAGTGTGTTAATGTGAAATGGTGAAGAGGATTATGGCATGTTAGTTTGGATTTCCCATGGATTTCATTATTTTGGTAAGGTGGTTTGGAATGGTTGTGTTTGTATTTTTTGTAATCATGGAACTATTTCATATTGTATATAATCTGCTTTATATAAATATGATATTGGTTCATTCCTTGTGAAATGTGTAGTGTTGTCATTTGTGGAAATCCTATTGAGTATTATTACTCACCCATACTTTAGAACTTGGTATCATTTGAAGATGTTGTATTCTTAAACACCATATAGGGTAAACAATCTGATTTTCAAGCAGTTCAGCACGATGGTTTGGTGATGTAGTGGTGCATGGAGCATGGATCTTGGTGTGGAGTTATTGATGTTGTCCTAGTTCTTTCGGGTCTTATCGGTTAGTATTCCACTTGGAATCCTTTTTTCATTGAATTGGAATTTGGGATTTGTTATGGATTGGTTTTTGACTTTTGGTAATGTATGAGTTGGATTGTTTTGTTGACATGCATCTTGTGGCTTTGATGGTAATGGTTTTTTTGGATAGTTGATTTTTTCATAATAGAAAATATTTCCCAAATGATTATTGAAGTAGTAGTCATTTATTCCTAGATGTTGGTGCCCTGGGGATGTAACTATTGTTCAAGGAGAATTCGTCTACCCTCTCAATCCAATGGGATGGTTTGGGATGTTAAAAGTCTTAACAGTTTTTTTCGATCATTGGATTTCAAGTCAGTGTAGTTGTTTTGTCATTTGACATTGACTATTCAAATTGGTGTTGACATTCATTTTCTATCCAATCCATGAGCCCAGATTGTATCAATGTTTATGATTGTCAGAAAATGGACTGCATAGCATATAGGGATGTATCTAAAAATGTTATGATGAACATGATGTTAATAGGATTTTGGGTGCATTTGTGTTTTGGAGAAACATAGAGGCATTGGATATCTCATTGTCATGTGTGTAGCCAATGAGATGAGCATGAAATACATGGTAGAAATGACTTCTTTATAGGATGCATATTATATTGGGCAATAATGATTTATGGTGACCTATGAATGTGGGTATTTTGTAAAATGTACATTGGGTTACAAAATAGAATAATTTGAAACATAGAAACTTGGGGTATTTTGAAAATGGGATAATTTTCAAAACATGGTGTTTTTTTCTAGAGTAGTGAATCTTTTGAAATGTCACCTTGTGGAAAGCCCAGTTGTGATATTTTTTATGTAAATGAATTATTATTTTATGAATTTTTTTTCTACATGTGTGGGATTAATGGTGTCTTTGTGTTGATAGGAATGGTTCTGGGTAGGAGTCTTACAGACCAACCAGAGGAAGCTATTAAAAATTTGGTTGCACCTCAGACTTAGGTGAACATGTTGCATGTTAAATGTATAGTGAAATCATTCCAGGATATGGAAAGTGGTAATAAAGGGGATGAACCATATAATAAATATCATGAGTTATAGATTCAAAAGAAAAATTCACCCATATTTTGGTGTGATTCAGAGCCAGAAAGGGTTGAGGCTTGGATGAATAGAATGAATAAGAAATTTGAAATCTTGGGAACACTAATAGAGCTGAATGTGTTTTTTACCTCATACATGATAGATGATATAGCCCTTTAGTGGTGGGAGCTAGCGGTCCAAGCTAGGACAAACCAAGGTGTAACATTGGAGAGTTTTGAGGATTTTTTGACAAAAAATTTGACCCGTGTAGATTTATAATTCATCAAAAATAATATTTCTTTAGTTTTATGCAAGGGAACACAGAAGTAATGGAATCCGTTTTTATGTTTATGAACATAGCGTGGTTTTCTCCTGAGGTGGTGGGTAGTACATCGTTGAGGGCACAAAATTTTGATTCTGGGTTGATGTAGGAAATTCTTTCCATGATATCAGTGATGTGTATAATGGATTACATGGAAAATGTGAATAGAGCTATGCTGAATGAGCATGATATTTTGGGGGTTACAGGAAGGGGATGTATGTTGGCACCCATGGAGAATAGTGGGAACATGGAGACATGGTTTAAGCTGAAGAGGGACACAAATTTCCAAGGTGGGAGTATGTCTTATAATTTGAAAGTGGGATTAGTGAATCGTTCTCTGAATGCCTAAGGTATGTTGGGATATTTTTAGTGCTTCACAATGGTACATATCATGTAGGATTGTACAGAAAAACGTTGAGCATATCAAAATTATAAGTAGATTGGGAATCTTCAGGGTTACTGTTTGACTACCCTGAGGTAGGGTATTCATGAAACTCCTTAGGGGTCACAGAGGTGTTACGCCTCAACGAGATAGGGGAAGAAGTTTACCCCTTGTCAGCCGAGAAAATTTAGTCATGGGGATTCTCGGAATACCATGATTCCATTGTAGGTAAATAGAGAGTAGAGCATGACAAGAAAGAAGTTTTGTGGAGATGGGAAACATGTGGTGGATGATTAGATGTGACCATACACATTGCGTTGAATTTTTAATTTATATTACATGTTGATAAAATCATTATTTGATACGGGTGTATTTTATCCTTTTATTTCTTCTTGCATCATTGATTTTTTGGGATTGTGGGTTGAAATGATTACAACTTTTTTGGACACTACAAACTCTTTTGCGTCCATGAGAGTGTCAATCCTTATTATGTTAATTAAATTTTGTAGTTTTGGACGACATTGAATGATGTGGGATTTCTCAGTGCATAAGATCGATAAATATGACATAATACTGACAATGGATTTGGATGGAAATGTTTAAGGTCCACCTCAATTTCTATTTTTGAACTCTTTCATTTATGATAAAGGATTGCATTGAACATATCTTTAGAGGTAAGAAGAAGTATATGTTCGGAGAAAAATGATTTTATAGAACCATATATTGGAATAATCATTAATAAGTTATCCATGTTTTAATTAGCATTTGTGGAAGAAGATTAGAATATCGTTCTTCTAGTAGTTGTAGATCAGTTTATGGACGTATTTCCTGATGAATTATCAGACATTCTATGAGTGTGAGAAGTGGATATTATGATATTTCTACTTCTGTAGAATAGTTCTATATCACTTCCTTCTTAATGAATGGATCCATAAAAATTGTTGGAATTTAATTTTTAGTTCGAAGTGTTTCAAAAAAATGGGTTTATCATGCCTAGAACATCTTAGTGATCAACACGAGTTTAGTTTTTTAAATAGGTGGATGGAACACTATTGTTTTGGGTTTACTATTGTATACATAATCATGTTATGATAAATAACAGACATCCACTTCAATGCATTGATTCTTTTTTTGACCAGTAAAACGGTGCTCTGTGGTTATTCAATATTTACATGAGGCTAGGACATCATCAACTGCGTGTGAGTAAGGATGATATTCCCAAAACAACATTCATAAGTAGATATGGCCATTATGAGTATGTGGTTCTTCCTTTTTCTCTAAGAAACGCACCATCAGTGTTAATTTCATTGATGAATCAGATATTTCAAACATATCTAGATTCTTTTTTGGTGGTGTTTTTTTATGATATATAGGTGTATTTGAGGAAAAGGGTAGAGAATGAGATGTACCCGGTGATAGTTTTGTGGATCTTAACGGATCTTCAGTTATATGCCAAATTTTCAAAGGGATAATTCGGGATATAGGAGGTTAATTTATTTTGACATGTTACATATGTAATAGGTGTTTTAGTTGATCCATAAAATATAGCTATTGTTATCTCCTGGAAACCACCAAATAACATTTTCAAAATACAGAGCTTCATTGATATAGCTAGCTATTATAGACTTTTTTATGATTTATCAAGATTGGATTCTCTAATGGCAGCTTTGATGAGAAAGAATATTATATTTCAATGTGATTAGAAATTTTAGAAATGATTTGAAGAGCTAAAGTGTAGCTTTACACAATCACCGATCTTGTTTTTTCCTGAAATAGGGAAAGGGTACATTTTGTATTGTAATGCTTTAGGATTAGGGTTGGGGTGTGTTATCATATAAGGGGTCATTTAAACTATTATGGCTCAAATAATTTGAGGTTTCATGAGAAGAAATAACCATCACCAAATTCTGATTTCATGGCATCATTTCATTCTTTAAAAATGTACCATCATTATTTATTCGGTGAGAAATTCATGGTGTTTTCTAATCATTAGAGCTTAATTCATATTTTCTCACTAATTTATTTGAATTTGAGTTAAATTATATGGATAAAAAATATAAATTTTTTTATTCCAACTTAATATACACACCTGTTAAGGAATATTTGGGGGAAAATTCATTAAGTTTGAAATCATATTCTCATGTGGTGAACAATGCATCATATCAGTGGTAGTTGATGTCAGTAACAACCAACAAGTAGTCAGAATGTGAGGATCGGGGAAATAGAGTGGTATTATTTCTTTCTTAATTGGTTCCTAACATTGTTGGTTTGGTTAAAGTGACACAAACTTCTTATTGAAAATGTATCAAAATGAGGTAACAACTCAATGGTTGGGAGACAATTGCGAGCGAGGAACTAAATGAAAATTAAGACTCTTGTTTTTTGGAATTTGATGGAGGTACCAGTGTATTTTAAATGGGAAAATTTCAATGTTTATCATCATTCTAGGTAGTCTATCCAATGTAGAATTCCAAAGATGTATAAGTATTTCAATGCACAGTTTCGGTGGGCATGATAGAATATGGTTTTGGACAATATTGTTTCATGATTCTTGACATGTCACCATGTTAATGAATAACATCAATGGATAGTAAAAATGTTTCAATCCTTACCTATCCCAGTGTGGAAATGGTAGAAGATAACAATGGTTTTGGGGTTAGGACATCTGAGAATGATCTGGAAACATGATTCCACATTGGTGATTGTGGATTGACTCATAATGTTTACCCAATTAATCCTGATTCACGATTCCCATATAATGGAAGATATGTCCAAAATATATATCTTGGAAGTGGAAAATAAGAAATATGTTCCTATTTTGATTTTATCAGATAGATATCTGAGGTTCACATCTCATGTTTCTATGTACATACAACAAGCCCTTCGGATAAGATTAACGATGATAATGGTGTATAATCCTCAGATGGATTGTCAATACAAGATGATGATACATGAATTGGAGGATATTATAACGAATTTTATGATGAATTTTGATGGTTTTTGGGAGGATCACCAGTGATGTTTAGTGTTCAACTATATTAATAGTTATCCGTCTTAATTACATATGAATATGTTTGATGCATTGTATGGGCGTTTGTCACGTTCTCCACTATGTTCGGCTAAAATTGGTGAGACATCAATTATTGGAATAAGCCTTGTCCATGAGACTAATGATATGATCATGTTCATCTATAAAAGGAGTGAGAGGGATCAAAGTAGTCAAAAATAATATGTGAACCATCATCGAGTGATGTTTTCATTCGAGGTGGGTGATTGTTTGTTTTTTAGAATCTCTCCAATGATGGGGAATCATTAATTTGGAAGGTAGGTTATGTTATCTGCAAGCTATACTAATTATTTTGATAAACATGAGAAGATTGTAGAGGTGTATTATCAATTAGATTTTACACCATTGATTAGTGTGGTGTATAATGTTTCTCATGTGTAGCAATTGAAAATATATCATCTAAATCATGACCATGGGATTCATTAGAATCATGTTGAGGTAGAAACAGATGCTACTTTAGTGTACATGACAGTGCTGATTGTGGATAGGAAAAAGAAATTCATTAATGGTAAAATAATTTGTTTAGTTCATCTCTTGTAGAATAATTTTTAGATACAGTAGGAGACATGGGAGAGGGAGAAAAAGGTGGTTGAGCAATGGCCAGAGATCTTTCGGAAAAGAGATGGTTCTCTATTATTCGGGGATAGAAATTACAGTGGTGGGGAGAATTTAGAACCCTATTTTTGAGGTTTTTGACCCTTATACATGTATTTTTCATTATATAAGTTGGTTGTGTGGTGTTTGGGACTCTTTGGGATGGTTTTGTAAATCATTGGTGGCCATTTAAGGATGCACAGTTTGAGCACAGTTGAGGGGAAACCATGCAAGATAACTGTGCGGTTAGTGGGTTTATGCTGAATTTGTCCACATTTTTTCTAATGATGTAAGGATTAAATTCTCTATTCCCCTTTGTGGAAGTAGTAGGTGCATGGTTACGGCCTTGTTTGTCTAACCGTGCAAGCTAATCGTGCAATCCATAAATTTGTTTAAAATTAGGTTTGTAAGGATTATCCCAAACTCACCAAAATTTTATCCCATTGGAACTCTAAAAGGTATTTCTCCATCTCAAGGATTAGGGTAGCTATCCCACACATCATGGAAGGTATTTTAAGTGGTTTTATGTTCTTTTTAAATAAGTTCATCTCATGTAAGTATTCCCTCTTGTTTGTTTTGTGGTTCTCTCAAGATATTGACTTCCCTATCAGTTTGTTTTCACTATCAACATTTGTTTCATGTAGATATTGGGTTTTGGTTGACTCAAGTGTTTATATTATGTATTTTGGTGATAGGGATGGATATCTATAGTGGTTTTGGTGGAGTTTTTTAATGGATTTGTTGTGTGATTGGTTGTGGGTCGATTTTACCAGAACCCTAATGGTATGTGGGGTTTCTCTCGACTCCACATTGTTAGATCTAGATTGATTGTTCAAATTAATTGTATTTTCATGAAATAAATGATTTTTTATGTGATATATTTTATGGAAACTACTTAGGTAATGATTATTGTATTTTTTGAAAAATGGTGTTTTTGTGGTGTAATGTTTTTGTTGTTGGATTTTAAAATTGTAATTTTAATGTAGATGGAATTGGTTGATTTGTGAGAATGGTTGATGAAAATGGTTTCCAATAATGTTGTTATATTATTGAAATTTGGTTTGTCATGGAATGTATGTTAACATGTTTTTTTAATAAATTGGTGATTTATTGATTTGAATTGAAATGTGCTGGAAATGATGGGGTGTTTATTTTGTATTTATTGTGCTTTATTAGTATTGGTTTATTAAGTGATATGGATTCAATTAATTGAGTGGATGTGTGTGGGAATTATCATTATAAAATGTGATAGACAGTGGATGGATGATCTACCATTATTTTTAGTGGTAGGGAAGCACTACTAGTTTGAAATGGGTGAACAGGTTGGACAGATTCTCCTCCATTTTGGTTTCCTTGTTTTGTGTTACAATGCATGATGGTAATTTGTTGTGCTATGGTGAAATGGTGGAGTGTCTTATGGAATGATTGTTTGTATTTCACTTTTTTTCATTGTTTGGGTAAGGTGGTTTGGTAGTGGTGTATTTTTCTTATTGGTAATCGTTGAACTATTTCATGTTTTATATAAAATACTTTATAAAATATTTCTAAAGTTCATTTATACTGTCATTTGTAGGGATGTCATTTGGGAAATTACTATTGAGTATTATTACTCACCCCTACTTTTGAACAGGTTTATTTTGCAGATTTGGTATTTCAGGACCCATATAAGGGTAAAGCATCACATATTTCTCGTACTTCGACATTATTTTCTGGTGATGTTGTGGGTCTTGGATTATGGATCTTGGTTTGGAGATATGTATGGGGTCATAGTTAATTGGGTTCATGTTGTTTAGTATTCCACATTAATCTTTTGTTTTTGTTTAGGTTGTGTTGGAATTTTGGAGTTATTATGAATTAGTTTGTTTGTATTTTTGTAATGTATAGGTTGGATTTTTGTTTTTTACAGGAATCATGTGGCTTTGTTGGTAATTGAATTTTTGGTTGGTTGATTTCGTCTAAAGGGAAAATTGTTCACAAAAAATTCTTGAAGCCCTTGGAATTTATTTCCAGCCTTTATTTCCCTTTGGATATCGCTTATGTCCAAGTATCAATCATCCACCCTCTCAAACCAAGGGGATAGGCGGGATGTTACAATATGACACTATATGAGGCTCTTTTTCATATGAAAAGTAGATCAACTCTTTGTTGGATGCAGGTAGTTCAGTTGGAATTTATATAATAGAGTATCATGTAGGATATATTGGAATATATTCTTATTATTTGAAAATTAATGGCCATGGATGAGTGTTGGAAAATTTTTTCTTTTGATCGATGTTGATGACACATATCATTTACAATAGTGGTTGTGTATTTATTTTGGAATATCCTAGAATTGGTCACCTTATGATACCATGGTAGGCTAGGTTTTAACCTAGGTAATTAATTCGATTTGATATTATGGAGAGAATCATGCCAGTAGAATACATATTGGATCATCCAAGGAGGTATAGTTCAATGCATGATGTTTTTCATGAGTCATATATTCAGAGGTATCACCCCAAAACTTCTCATTTGATATTTATTAGTGATGTTGAGCTTGATATTAATGTATTCTTTAAGGATCATTTCATTCACTTCATGGATCACAGTGATAAATTGGTGTGCAGAATGACTCTCAAGATAGGTCGGTTATTATGGAAACATTGAATTGTTTATGTAGAAACATTGGGGAGAGAAGCATATATACATGCTTAGTTTCATGATCTTTTAACCTTGGAATCGTAGATATTCCTGGCACTAAAACATGAGGATGAGATATTTTACATTGGGGAGATAGTAACATCCCAATTTTCTTAGAGATGTCTCATTCTACATTACACCTATTGGGAGGGTATCGTGTATCCTTGACCCACATTCTGGATGGATAAAATATCCACTCAATGGATTTTAATTCTGTGGTTTTTGGTCTTACATCATCGGCATCATTGTGATCATGGTATTTCCACATCAATTTTGGGATTTTTAGTTGGGAGATTATACATCGATGGTTGTGGAATAGGTGACCTATTTTTCAACTACCATAGTGTTTATTATTATTGTATTTCTGTATTAAATAAATTTCTATATAACATTTTTCAATCATATCTTGAATTGTATAATAAATTAATTAATTGATAATGGAATTGGAGTAATAATTGGACAATGATATTTTTGGACTATGATTTTTTTTTAATGAATGGGATAACGTAATTTGGATAATAATGGAAACTAAATGTATGGATGGATTAACCTGGATGATTTAACGGGTTATATGATAAAATATTGATAGATGATATAATAGTGAATTGTTCATATTATTCCATGTGTTCTATGTAAAAACCCCTAATTGTAATGATAAATTTAAATGGTGAAACACAATGAGAATGTTTTATTAGAAGCTTAGTGATGATTGAACATGATAAATACGTGCTATGTGATTTATTTGACTCATTAATAAACTAATGTGTGATAGGGACTAAGCCTAAAAATACCATTATTTGATAATGAGTAGGGAATAGGGACTGATGATCCATATTACAATATGAACATTGAGGTGTGGGACGTTGATTTATGTTCCAACATACCATGGGAAGTTGAAAATGAATTTCTAGTACCATTGATTTTGATTCATATAGTAGTTCCACACATCCATGTTATGAAATTTGATTTAAATGAACAATGAAATCCCATTATATAATGAATTGTGAGTCCTTATGTGATATGGTTGGGAATATAGAATGGTCTGAAGTTGGTATAGATAGTTTTGGTGTCAATGTGAACCTAAGAATGTATGAATTCAATTAATTATAAATGAATTTTGGTAACTATATACATTTTTTTTGTAATTAATTATTTATAAAACATTATACACTATAGTTGAATAGATATTTATCTAGATACCAGTGATGTTGGATTACTATGGTGTGCTCACACCCTATATGGGATACCTGATCTTTACCCTAATAGACCTCATGTTTACATGACACGAAAAGTGAAATACACCTATATTAGATGAATGGTTTAGGATGGAGCATTGATGGGAGAACTAGTCAAGATGTAAAGACCAGATTGGGTGTTGTTAGTGTCTTTATTTTTTATTTTTCATTTGACACTTAGAAAATATATGGAATTATATATCTACGGATTCGGTTTAGATTCATTTTTATCATATTTTGGTTTACCATGTGACACTAGTCTGTATTGGTTATAGATTTTTTCTAATTATTAATATATTATCAACAAGATATTGAAAGTTTATTTCCACAATTTTTATTTTTTGATGAAGAGGGTATAGTATACTGATTTTATATATTATACTCTAACTACTAGTCAGTATCCTCTAGTGTGCTGAGAGGTTCTCTTGAGGCCGTGTATGTGACTAGATTTGGTCATTACCATATGGAACCTTGTTCCTGAAAATACATATGAAATATATATATAATTATACTTATTATATCAGTAATCATTCATAATATCATGTTTTAATTTACAAATTCATTTTAATTCATCAATGGGTATATCATTTCAATGTATCCTTCTGGAAAGGAGTGAGATTACTTAATTTCATGTCATTGGGTGATGTTACGTCCACATTGACTTATGAATTATAAGATTACATGTACAATTTATTTTTATTATCTTATGTATCTTTTTAACATATTTTAGGTGTATTTACAATTCATACACATAATCAATGCACTGATTAATTCTAACATCATATTTATCATCATTATAAGTGTTAATCATTTAATATTTTCTTCTATAGGACATATGTTTATATAAACATATTATATTTTATGTGATACATCTAATTCCTATTTGATATGATATATCATGAATTTATTTAAATTCATTTTATTAAAGGGTTAATTTTAATTAATTCATTTTTTTGGATATGTTTCAATATTTACCAATGT
This sequence comes from Viscum album, assembly GCA_963277665.1. Classification (NCBI taxonomy): domain Eukaryota; kingdom Viridiplantae; phylum Streptophyta; class Magnoliopsida; order Santalales; family Viscaceae; genus Viscum; species Viscum album. The sequence continues at coordinate 1,808,715,969 of OY728120.1, forward strand.
GGTAAGAGTTTATTTTATAATCACATCATTATTCATGATTATTTGTGTTTATATCTCTAATGGGTTAATTATTTGATCATTATATCATAAACTAAATATATTTTCCTCTATTTTTTTATTTCTATAAATTTTATGTTTAATTATATTTTATATTATATGATCTCAAGATAATAACCTATTGTTTTAAAGGAAAACTAAATTAATTTTACACTTAAATGAATAAATCTTTAAACTATACTCAATTTTTTTTGAATTATTTTAAAGAATATTTATAAAAATATCATGTTTTGTATTGATGGTATATTTACCTTATTTTAACTTTTTTAAAAGTGGTTTAATAGTAACCTTCATGTCAATCTCCAAATAAAGAACATTTTTAGTTTTTACCAAAAATTTGAAAGGAATCTATGTTTTTTCATAAGAATCCGAAATGGTATTTTATATAAATCATAAATAATCATTTATTTCAAGTTTCCATTACATGTTTTCATGGATTTAATCAATGAAAATATTTTTTACATTATTATAGAAATATTTTATTTTTTAAATGATACTTTTAATTGGGAAATGGTATTTCAATCAATATTTAAATTAATGATTATTTATATTATTTATACTAATAAATGACAATAACCCGTTATTTTAAATATAATCCAATAGATATATGTTATAATTAATCTACCAATATTATTTTTATGGATATTTTACGGTCATTACCATTAGAGATAGAACTAAAATTTACATTATATATTAATTCTGTTTTCATTTACTGTACTTTCAAATAACCACATTCATGTTATCATTAGACATTACAATTCCCTAAAATATATATATTATTTATCATATAAATGATTATTTCATAAACTAGATTTCACTTCTATATACGATGTTTTACATTTAATGATTATTTATTGATTGGGAAAATAGTTATATTTTCTTTCTTTATTCTATATAGTCATATATTGATAAGGAAAATGTTTATAAATTTAATTTTTTGTTAAATATATTACGAATTCATTGTACAAGTTGATATATATGGAACATAGTTATAGATATCCCCATAATGGATTGAATTTTCCAAGAGGCCAACTAATATGCTGGAATTAAATTAGGTTTTGTGTACACAAACATATAAATTAAATTGTATTGTCCTAAGGTATTATTGGTATAAATATCATGATGCCTTAGATTATAACATATAATAAAAATAATTTAAATAATTATTAATTTGGTTATTATTATCCATAATATTACTACATTAATATTATACATGGATGCTTTTTTCATGTAATTGATTTAATAGAATGCGTTCTTTGTTATTTATCATGCTATATGTATTCTTCCTTTCTTTTTCATGATAGATTCAATTGTAGATAACTCATTCATAGAATATTATCACCCTGTTATTATTATTCTGTTCCCTATTATATGAATAATGAATCATTGAATTATTTGAGTGATGGGTAAAATTTATTTTTTATGTTTTATTATTCTTCTCAATGAAAACTGTAATCATGTTTGTTTTTGACTCTAAAAAACTACTAAACTACTTAATCTATGAGAATATGTATCATAGTATGTAGTTACAATGTAATAAATCAACCACAAACATTAGGTGAATAATTTTAGTGGATTTATATTTTTTAACATAGATAGTTATGTAGAAACATTTGTAAGAAGATTTATGATATCAATGTTATGAAAAAATAAAACTATGAATGAGATTGTGGAAAAGCCTATGTATAAGATTACATCATTGAATTTTTATAAGCAAGTGATTATTTGGTTATAATAGAAATTAATTCCTGCATAGATTATTGTCGTTGAAATGGTGTTGTAATAGATGTATCAAGAAATAATAACACATAAAATAGTCGTTCAGAGAATATATTATCCATTATTTTAGCTTAGGGTGAATGTTCCCTTACTGCTTGAGTAGCTTGACACTCCCTTGGGATATGATGATTAATGTAATTTTTTCTATATTCATCGTATTTTTGTTATTTTTATTTGAATAATATTCATATATATTTTATAAAAAGAAAAAGTTCTTGTTGATTTACAACATGTAGCAAATGAAAAGGTCATTAGGCATTAAAAAACAATTGAGGGGTGAAAATTGGGATGTGCATACCACTATCCAACATGATTTCCTGGTAAGTATGAAATTAATTTTTCTTAAATTGTGTGAGGGATAAATATTATTTTTATTTTTTAAAACATATTATTAAATCAAATAATTTTTTCTATTATAATATAAATGAAATTTTAGTATATTTTTTTGGATGAGTTTTATAATCACTTGTGTTAATAGAAATAATTTTTTTGGGAAGATTGATATTACAAATTTAATTTTTTTAAACATAATGGCTTGATATAACCTTTGTGGTCAAAAAAATAATTAATTATTATTGATAATATGGTTATTTGGTATAAATTGTTATTTATATATGGAATTATGTATCTCATATGATTTTGATTTATTATTAATATTAGAGATTAATGTATAATTTCCTCTTATGATGGGTTGTTCAATGTGAGTAATATAAAAAATTTGGTAAACCATTTTATCATTGTTATATATTTGGGGAATACCATAATATTTATAAATTAATTTTATGACAGATTATTTGAATATTTGGGTACTTCTTCTATATGAAAATAATCATGGATATTCATTTCATTGAATATAAAATAAAATGGAAATTGACTAAAGAAAAATGTTGGGATGAAACTATCATTATGAAAAAAATATCAACTGAGTATATTTTTTGATGTTTTATATATTTATAGTAAATAATCCTTCAAAATTATGGAAAATAAATTTAATTATATATTTTATACATTTATATTCATTTTGATGAATCAATGTCCTTTCCACCCATCATAGATACACATAACATTGATAAATGACAATCTTGTGTCCAAATTCACTATCATTTTATGATATTTAATGAGAGTTATTTTTCTCCTCCATATAAATATTTTCAACTCTCATTAAAGTTTTCATATTTTGAAACATTGATTTAGTTCCTATTAGTATTTACTTTATAATGAATTTAGTTCTATTCAGACTGACCAATTTATCAACTAAAAAATAATGGTTATATTTAAATAATAATTTAATTTTGTTCATTTTGGGCCAGTGTTGTGTGTCATACACTATATCAAATGTTGTTCCCATTTCTGATATAATTCTCTGTTACATATGCTTAGTGTAGAGGAAAAATATAATATCTCTACTAAGTTAAATTATTAAATGTTTCTATAATTCAAAATATTAGTGAGATTAGAAGGAAAATGTGATCTCTTATGAAAATATAAAGTTACAAGGATAAAGAAGATGTTAATTTAGATTAGTGGATAAAATGAAATCATGGTGCTACCAAGGATCTCATAATCAACAATGTTATTATTATTCCTTATAAAATATTCACTCCCCAATATCCCGTATTGGAGGATTTTATTACCTCAGCTGAACCACTATGTTTTTCATATGATGGAATCTCGAAACAAGGGACTAATTGGTTGATGTGTGAAGATTATACCATTATATCACGATAAAATATTGTATAAATAATTTAAAATAATCCATAATAACAACAGAATAACAAATGTTACATAATAAATAAATATAATGTTGTTATAAAAATAATTACGTCGCATGTTGACATAGGATAATACAAGTATACATCAACTGATTTCCCACTTGATTGATCACATAGAAAATATGTCTAATAAAATAAATTGAAAAATGCATTGACGATATCCACATGATATACCTCAACCCTTATCTTTGACTCCCTTTTTAGATTCTACAGTTTGATCATACACGATTTTTAAACATCTATATTCAGTACATGTCTCGCCCTTTTGTGAAAGAATACTGAATGTACACATACATGCAATGGTGTTTATGTAGTTGGTGTAAAAAAAAACTCAAAAATACAACAATAGGGGTTATCCTATGATGTTTTTTCTTAAACATGTACATTCACACATTATATTGACAAACAAATTTTAGTAATTAAGAAAAATATTAAATCATTATCTCTAGTTATTCCTTGGTTCTAATGTGCCTCGTTGTGTTGAACATACCAACATTGTTTACTATCAAATATCATTATGCATATGGAATAACAATGAATATAATATACGATATTTCATGCTGATTTAATGAGGTATCTGATGAATCCACAGAGTAGTAGTCCCAAATTCCATATACTATAATGAATCATAGTAATAAATGTAATGTCATACACACATATAGTTAAAAGGATTTAACATAGATTTCAAACCATATCAAGAGTAACCATAATATCTCAAGGATTAACCATGGAATCCCAATAATATCATGTTATTGATAAATCAAAAGCCAAAATGTGTGTATCTTGTTGTATCAAGAATAATCACGGAATTCTAGGCAGTCTTTTATGAATCCCATGTAATATCATGAATAAATTCAATACCCAAGGAAATCTCGAATGAAAATCGAAATATCAGGATCCAAATCCACATACTAGGATATCTTCTCGACATCAAACATTTAATCAAGCCTAAACAAAGTATAATAGTTAAAATACTATGCATCCCTTATAGTATCAATAATTATTCCATATCATATGATTATATCATAGGTTTCACTAGAATATTTTTAATAATGACCAAATTCCAAGTAATAGGTGAATAATTCCAAAATTTATACTCATATAGAAGAGGATACAACCCAAAAAATTTGGTATCATGTTTATTAACCATGGGTTTATGAAAATCATGAATCCATCATCAATAAGAATTCTACAAAATTCATATACCACCATCGTTTTTGTTCATTGGTGACACATGATTTTTCAACTAAAGGAATCCACGAACTATCGTTTTCTTTGGTCACCATAACACGCGGGAAACAACAATGGGATCTTATAATATATCATCTCCTAGACAACCTACTATGATTACACTCTCAAATTTTAAATTTAGAGTGCATGGAAGCATCTATGTTATTCATATCATACAATAGATTCATAACATTATCATAACGTCATTTCGAAAACCCAACATATTCTTGAATTATTTATGATATATGTATTTTTATTCACATGATCCTAGAGAAAATCCTCTTATAGTCTAAATTTCATATACTAAAATATCTAAACATGGGTTGTTACCAACCAAATATATGGAATTTCCTTTGAAAACCCATTTCATGTTATCTAGTCATTCCCACAGTCCACATATGTAGCTTACAGTGCATACCCAACCAAATTAATCATAATCAAATATATCCTAGATGTTCATCTATATCAAATCTCATGAATTAAAAATCATCTCTCCATAAGAATCTAATTTTAATGACATTTTCATTGGTGTGTTATAAAATAAAAAATATCCATAAAGGACTCCCCATTTTCTGATTCTTGATCAGGGTCAAAAATCATTAAAGCACCCATTAAGATGATTGTATATTTCGTTTTCCTTGTAGTTCGCATTGTTTACTCCCAATGACATATTCCAGGGGGGTAATCCTACAAATCATGGCATGTAAATCATGTTCACATGATGTGAACCAAAAATAATAGTTATGTAACCAACATCATGTATCTAGAAATGATCCTCACAATGTGTGTATGAATGTAAATAGTATAGAATCTATCCATGTACCACACAAGAGGTCATATCATGTAGCCCCCATGGTTTGTACCACCAAGGATATTGTTTGGATGAGTAATCAGCCACACAAAACATCAAGTACCATGGAACTACACTATGAATCTATAAAGACTAAAACCCCTATATCCACCATTTCCATCAATATTTACAACTAATGAACACATGATTTGTGTTCTCGAACATTATAAAGCATGATTTAGTTTTCCTTAACGGATCCCCCTTATGGATAACTTTAAACCCCCCATTTCATCCAAAATGAGGCCATTATGGGTCATAAAACATGTGCAATAGTACATAAATGAATTTTTATTTTTATGAATTTTCATTTAAATGTGAAAATATAGGGAAATAAAAATATATCATACACATTAGTGAAAATTTGGATTCATCATGCATGAATCCCCACTCTATAGCTGATGAATCCTAATCTAATCTTAGTTAATGACACTTATGTTTCTTAGGGTCCCCCCCAACATATTTATATTCCATCTCAGTCATCGGATAGTGGTGGGACTATACCCCATCAATATCCATTAAAACTAATAGATTTGATAACATGAAATAAAAAGAAAAAATGAAAAAACATTATAAAATGAGCAATCCTAAACCCAAAACCTAAACAAACATTATACCCTAACAAGGTAAAACCACCCATTTATAAATCAATCATGGCATACCAATTTTATATAGGTAAAATATATTTTAGATATACACATTTCAGTTATTAGAAGTTATTGTTATATATTAAATTAATATTATGATATTCAAAAAAATTACCTGAATTAAAACATCAATGAATTATATCCCAATGGAAGATATCTAATTCCATGATCAATAGATTCATCATAAACCTACTATATAGATATTTTGAATAGAATTAAATTTCCCCCACATAATAATATGATAGAAATATTTCAAATTACACATGATTTTTATGAAGATAATGATGAAGGTCAATACATATCACCCCCATATCACTACTAATCCTTGTGAAGAATCAACGTTACTCCAATAATAATCACTAACCATATTAATAAAAAATTATAAATAAGACCATAATTTTATTCCATAAATATCCAAATGAGTTTCTACCATAGAAATCCATATATGAATCTCAGTGTTAATCAAAACCCGATCCATGTGCTCATCGTGGTGGTAACAATAAGAAAACACTCAATATTAATTTTATCTCTTATGAAATCACCTCACAATCCATATATTCTTCCAAATTTATGTGAGTCGCTAAACCATAGTAATCCATCAAAAATGGATTATTCAATTTCATAGTTCTCCCCAATATAAGAACTCTATACAATTAATACTCATTTGAATGTCAATTAAGATTCTTGATAAGAGTTCCCATGATACTGAATCCAATTCCACATGTTGTCTTAGGTCATATCTCCCTAAACAACATTTTTAGAAAATGATATCTTGTTATTCACTAATGTAAAATCCTAAAACATGACCTATATTACTAAAATATTTATAGAATAAAATGAGATCATACAGAAAAAAAATTCATATTAAATTATGAACCAGACTCTCTGTGTGATTCCAGGATTTGACCGTCAACCCAAAAAACCATCAATCGTGATCTCAACCAATGTAATATACAATAACCATTCTGATTTATGAAGGAATCTGTAAAATCTATAAAATGTATAATGGAATGATGATAACTTCATCCAAAACCATTCAGAATATTCAATATGTTAGTTATTAAGGATCATTCTAAAATTTTATTCTCAATCTCACCAACATCAACACACCATACATCATTAGGGACACATATCAACTGCCCCCACTCCATCCATTTAATAAATTATGACATGAGGTGTAATCCATACATATACTTTGGTTACACCCCAACATACCAATCACCACAGGTTATTGGTTCTCCTAAACATTATCATCTACATCCACTGAAATTCTATCGTATTTGCTGACACATAATCTAATAGACAATAGTGAACTCCCAACCATATTAATTTCCCAGAATCACTCCTCATGAACAACTGAAATAAATTTGATCCATAAACACATGTAACTCATTCTGAACCACGGTCTTCCTCATGTGACCCATGAAACCATCTATCCACAGTTTCATAATCAATAACATGTCTCAAATCCCAATCTCATCAAACTCTATAGACAAAAATATCATTATACTTTCATTGATACACCCAACTACAACATAATCACACAGCCAAACTCGCCCTATAATGCGTTTCACACCATTAAACATAGTCAAATGGTAATGAGAAACCATCATTGATCTTATATATGTCGATATATATATCATTAGGTGCCCGGAAATATAATATTTAATATATATGTGGATAACAACTTCCATGGTCTTTAGTATAGTCCCCCACTACTATTGAATCATTTTACAACCATGAAGCATCCATCTATTCATTTTATGTACCATATAGAAATTCATTAATAATATATTTTTCATTGACTCATAATAATCCTTACCTAAAATTTCTATTGATGCCTATGAAACACTTTGTAATTTTCAACATGGATTCCTTGGAAAAATCCAATTTTACATTTTCTGTCTATTGAAATCACATAATGTGCACAAATACCAAGGACATTCATATACCCACTCTTAACATTCCAAAGGGAACTCACAAGGACCTGATGACACTTCCTTTAGGGTAAAATCATATATAAAACTGGTATTAGTATATCCCCCACTAATATATAAAACTATTCATACATCATGTTCTCATGTCATGAATATAAACCACTTCTCCCATATTTATTATCTTGAGGAATCTCGGTTTCTAAAAACCCCATAATGAGTTCTCACACATACATCATGTATCACATTTCATGTCATCATCCAAATTTAGGGAACTAATACTCATGATTTATCTATATAAAATACTACCCCTACGAGGATAATTAATCCAAATATCTGTATATATATAATAACATAACCTTTTAATGATTCTTTTCATGTAAAAGAAAATATATTCTTTGGATAACTATATTTTCATCATAGAGATATCTGGTAAAAAATAGGTTATATAAATTTTATGTTATAGTTATAGGATCATAATAACTGATACAATGTTCATTACAAGAAAATGAAAAACTATTACCATCCAACAAGGATTCAACACACATCCATTGTATTTAGAAACTATGTTATTATCACTAGATGAAATCATTCTCAAGGATCCACATTACATGTCATCAAGAAAAATTAATAAATCATGTTAGAATAAATAAAATACCATATGATTTATGGAAACAAAACATTTTTTCTTAATATTTTTAATGGGTTAACCCTCACATTAGTTATATTAGTTTTTCAACCGAACTCAAATTTCTTGTGAATCAACTGTGAAGGAAATTCTACATGTACATAATCCTTATTCAAATGGAAAAATACCAAAAAATTAAAACAACAACTAAAAATATAAAAATATTATTGGGTAAATATAACAAATGTTACTCAGAATTAATAGATCATATATATTATTCCCATGTAACATAAAATTCTAAAAATATTGGGTTTCTAATTCTATAGACTATGGTATATCCCAAACAATATCTTTGTAAGAATAACATATATACCATATCATGAAATTGCCAGTAAATATAAATTCATTTAATAAAAAAATTTTATTCATTATTCAGAATCCAAATTATATGTCCCCATATAATATTGTTACAGAATGTCAGAATCCACTACCAATAAACCAAAGGATATTGACTAATAACAATAGTCTATGGTCTTACTCTAGGGGGAATATGACTTCTAGTTGAATTAAACTACAATCGAAATAACAAAATATCATCCGAATTGATAATATATAATAAATATACACAAATAATAAAACCAAATGATTTTATAAGGAATGAAATGTAGCATAAAAATGCATTGTTATACGAGAATACATAAAATTATTTCACACTTGGTAGATTATCTATAAAAATAAAGAAAATATATAAAATAAAAAAGTAACTTATTTTGTACCCATGGTATACCACATACATTATACTTGAATCCCCATTAATATTCACCATATTGAACATGAAATAAATGAACCCCACTCAATCCACTATAAGTCTCATGATAAACATAAATTTATATATAATGACGGAATGTGCACTATGTATCTCATTTAGAGGATGTGATATAAATTCTTAATAGGACACACACCCAAGGGTTCCCATTAATCTAATGTATTAGTTATGTTCTTCAATATTATATATTACCATACTATTTCAGTATTAACTAAATCAGAAAAATAGACAATTAATCATCGATCTGAGGTATTTTACATGTGTTAGGAGATCAAAAATACCTTCATTAGCTATTATCTAATGTCTATGATTATGTGACATACATTTCCCTATAATATCAATAATGGTTCATGGAATATATGAAACATTCTTCACATCCATATAGTATCCTTCAAAAATTTGAGATCCTAGTTTGAATATAATCTATTATTATTTTTTGGAGTTCAATTCCAAATACCAATGAATACATAAGAAATACCATCATATATGGAATAATACCCATATCATAGGGACTTCTTGATGTACCAATATTTTACCAACAATCATTAGAAAATACTAGGTTGTATCACCATCACCCCATCATATTAGGAATCACCATTGAATCATAGATTTTGTCCATGGATTCACATGCATTATTAGGCACAAATACTATATCATATATGATATTTTATGCATCCAATAGCATTAAGGTCAATAGTTTTACTATAGAACATATCTCAAACATATCATATAGTATGAGGTACATATTAAGGATCCCATTAAAAACATAATATTCCCTATATAAAAAATCATAACACCAGATACTAGGATGACATCCTAGGAATCAGTTAGAGTTTCAGGAAAATCACATAACATCCAATTTATTTACTATCCATTCTACCTGCAATTCTCATATGGTAAATTATCCCACATGATAAAATTTATATTGTCAATAAGGAACATGTGTTGGAAAACAATTGAACCCTCACTATTACTGTTTCCAAATTAGTTATACACCACTAACATTCATGTTATAATGTGATTGTTAATGTAAACAATACTGATTCACCTACACTAACCCTTTCTATGGTCATCATAACATATATTACAAACCATGGTTTCCAAAGTCACATCATATCCTAAGAACAATACATAATATATACTATACAATAATCAATATCACCAATATTGAATACCCCAGGGTCCTTCAAACACATAACATTATCAACATTTCAATATAACCTCATATCCAATTCCAACTATATATCCAAAACCAATTTGATGTGAAAAAATCATGCCTATGTGGAATGTTCCAAATACACCTCATGTATAAATAAATTATCTATGTTTTTCTAAATAAAGGATTACACAACCTATCTCACAACATGGAAAATGAAAAACCATTGATTATTCATCCAGTTAATCCCAAATTCATCACATAGGCATCATAGAAAATATCCTATAGAAGAACTATAAGTTTAACACGACGTCAATATTCCACTTCTCCGTATCTCGTCATCCCAGAATCATCACACCACCTCCCTCTAATTTCCATTGGGACATTCTTCACTACATTCTATAAATACAAATACTCATAATATACTAATTTTAAGTCAATACATGCCCCATAGATGGAAAAGATGAATACCCCCTTGCATAGTGACAATAAATGATTTATACCTCATATTACATTACATATACTCTCATATTCGTACCTTGATAATATACCTCATAGCTTTTTTTGTGTAAACAAAAAATTTACATTATATACTAAAAAATATTTAACCAAATAATGTGTTTGGTCATTTTTCCAAAATGATGATGGGACAACCTCCGTATATAACATTTTTCTATATGCAAACAAGAGTTGTTGTGTCGTACCAAACATGAAATTTACCAACATGCGGGATATATGGATATATATACTTGGACACACCCATGTTCATGTTCCGAATCATTACTCAAAACATCTATTAAAACATGTAGACAAATACTCACCATAATCAATACTAAATATCACAAAATAACACACATCATGTTCTCGTGAAATTAACATTGTGTGGTATGGATTTCCAAAGAAAAACCATCATTGAATCACCAGATCCCTGGTTTGATAGAAAATATTTCATGTATATGATATAAAACGCATAAAGAATTCCATATATATCATCAAATATGTAAAATTATGAATATATAGTGAAATAAAAGAAATAAAAATACATCCTAGATTTTAGAGAGAATGATGTAACATTCTGATCAAATCGACTCCCCAATGTTGAGGACTATTAATCTATTAATAATTAACACTATAGAAGAAGCTCAAAAACACCTAATTTGTACATAACAATATTCTATGATAAGAGATATTGAAGAGCTCAAACGCCCATTAATGTAAACATAATGAATGTCGGATAGGAAAAAAATGAAAATATAATTAAATTTTAAATTTTAAATAAAAGAATCTTATAAGGCCCAACACCATATAGAAAACCAGAAAAAATATTATACCCATTGGAGGTAATAACAGACATATTCGACAATATTTTTAAATTATAATTACAATCTAGGACTCGTTCTAGTTATATAACTATTTTAATAATAGAGAGTATGCAATATATATTTTATAAATACTCAAATTTTCTAAAAACATGTCTTTCTATGAGTATAAAAAAATTGAATTTCTAGGTCACACAGAACATTTTAATGACATGAAAATAAATAAAATATTTATCTATTATCATCTACTAGGATAAATTACCTTTTTTAACACATAAGTACCTATGATATAAAATTTAAACTTCCATCAATTTTCACACACTAAAATGACATGGTACATTGCATAAATCTTTCTTTAATTGAGTACAATAGATGTATGATGATGTAAGGTGGTTGTATATTTGAGTGTAGTGGGAGTATACCATAGTGTACGGGATACACATATTCATCCAGGTGATATCCTTTACAGGTATCCCAATACATTTTATAGATAATTATACTAATCATTGAGAAAAATGGTGATCTTTATTAAAATACATACATATCCAATATCCGGTAAAAAATATAATTCCAGTGAACTATGTTTCAATACTATTTTTATAGTCATTTCCTGAATTTAAAAGATATAATATGATTGTTTAAATTGTACATTATTCATTCATGTCAGCATTAACACTATTATGTGATGGCATATTCATAATTAGTATTATTCTGGATATCACAATAAATGTAGAATTGTATAAAATAGCCTCACCTTGATTCACCCAATTCTATTTTGTATTCAACCATATGAAACTAAAAATTAACTTGCAGTGTATCGATGATGTTTTTTACATCATGATCTACCCCATAAAAATAGAATATATTTAAAGTAATACCTTTTAAATATCTATTAAAAGAGGAATATTCATTAAAATTATTTTGACACACATCAATATTTTCCATCACCAGTTTATTTATCATTAAAAACTATAAATTTTTATGGTAAAAGTATTTTTCAAATCATTCTATAATAATAAATATTTCCACCAAATTATTAATTACTAAATTTTTGCAAAAATTCATCCATTAACCCATTTATTAATAAATGATTCAAATTCATTAATAAGTAAACAATAATTATTTACAAAATCGAAAATAAATGAATTTTATTAGGGCATAAATTAATGGATTGGGGTGGGATGATACTTTTATTTTTTAATTGTATCTAATGGGGGAGGTTTTTTATATTTTTTAGTGTGATTCCTTTTAATTGGAGGGAGGGAAAATCGTGATAACAACATTTTTTTATATAGTCATTATTTTATAAATTATAATTGATCTTAATACTTTTTAATTACCCATGGTTTTAATAATTTGGGTTATATAGATTATAATAATTATTATAAATATTTTTTCATGATTTTAGGGAACTAGTATTGAATCACTATACTTCCATCACTGTTAGTGAATGAATGAATTTTAAAAAATGATTAAAGTAGTGACTCTATTGTCCGTTAACCATAATAGATCAACTCATTACACAATGCAATATAACGCGATATATTTATGACGAACCATGAATAAATATTGTTTTCCAATATCAGATATTACGTTATTTTTTCAGTAATAATGAATTTTGATAAAATGATGAAGGAAACTATGTTTCATCCAAACTATTATCACAAATGCAGGCACACTGGGCACAAGCATTCATAAAATATGGAAATTAACCATTTAATTTTTTTATCTATATGTGGAATTAGAAAATGTAATTGTTGTCTAAATTGTAAAACATGAGGATTAAATGATTATTTGGGTCAAGGGGGGCCGCCTATGTGCACAAACCATGAAAGAAGAAGGTATATATATAAATAGTTCTAAACTGATAATGAATAATGATGCGGAATATTTTTGAGTAGGTGTATAGAAAACAATTTGTTATTTTGTAACCATATGCACCACATCACAACAACATTGATCAAGAATATTAAAAACCATAGTAACAACGAAAATATTTTTTTCTTTTCTTCATTGAAAAAATGATTGTAGTTAAAAATGTATCACTAAAATCCCATGTCATTAGTCAATCCACACTAACAACATATCATTCAGATGAAATATATTTAGAATTAAAAACGTGATGTACTGGATTTTGTCTAGCACCATGATACATGTGATATTTTTTTTGAATAAAAAATTCCTCCTATAGACCATGGTTAGTATTATTTCATTAGGACTGAAAGAGTCTGAGGTAACAAGAAACCATTTTTTCTTTAGTATACATACATTCAGGATAAAATAGGTTGTAATCCACATTTATGTAGTCATGTTTTATAAATGGTATGTTATTTTGACTTTTTATTTAGTGAGAGTACATTTTTTTATTTTTTTTTCCATTTCATTATTTTTTTAATGTTTTTTGAAACTATTTTTTCATTATAATAAAAAAATTTAAAATATATATTTAATTCATGTATGGTACTCTTCTATTGAAATACTACTTAGTTATCATAACATTATTTTTATTCCAATATTCATTTCATAAGATTTCAAAGTCATGAATGATGGAGTTCCCCTCAATCAAGATTTTATAATTGATGGTTTATGGTTTTATTATATGTATTAAAATAATTAATATGAAACCAAATAATATATAATTAACTATTTATTCTTGTGATCTATTTGAATTTAATAAAAATATTTATAGATTCCTTGTATATACCCAACGATTAACCATGAAAAAATAAAAAAAAATGTGTATTAGGATATAATCATCTAAGATTATTATCTACCATTTATTGAGGTGGTTACCTATACAAAATAAATCCACTAATCCCATAACAAATGCATTGATTTTAGTCATATATTTCTATATATGATTCAAAACATGTGAAAAAATGGATTCATGCCCCCCAAATATCTCCATGAAATAATGTACATATTTTATGATATTTTTAAAACATTAAATCACAATGGAGTACCATGTAATCTATAAGGTAAGGAAAATTTAAATTCACACATGATTTTATTAGAAAGGACTCAATGAAGAGTCAATTAGATGGTTACTATACTTCAAGGGGCATCTTCCTGATGATATTTTATAATAGGTAATTTCCAATTATAATGATATTCAAACCAACTTATTTTAGAATAATTTTCCCTATAATAAATTAAATGTGTTCTATGTCATGTTATTCCTGCCTCCATTACCTTCTATGAATAATTCTTACAAAATTAAAATAGTAATCGCATTATATGATAAATAATTATTAAAAATAAATTCCAATTCATTTTTCCAATAAAATCGATCATAATGAATTGAATAATGTCGTTTATATATGGGGTTTTAATTTTTATGATATTTTTTAAATTTTAAATTGAAATTATATTTTTAAAACAATGATGAAAAATAATTTAAATGTAATTATATAATATTTTGTTATAAATTAGTTAGAAAATAAAAATATAAATTTGATTGTAATAAAATGATGTTTTTATAAAAAAATCAGTTGTATTCATGAAATGTGTATTTGTATTAATAAATTTTTTTGATCACTATATATGATTTATTTTAAAGGAATTTTAAGATAATATATTCCACCAAAATTATTTCATTCACATAATGGATTTTTCGATGATATGAATTTGAATGAATTTAGTGCTATGTCTAAAAAATAATTTATCTAAAAATGGTTTTTGTTTCATCAGTTGAGATTATTTTTAATTTTACATTTTCCACATACATTAATTTTACATGATAAAATATATTACATATTTAGAGTCGTTATATTTAGTAATTATGCCACATTGATTTTTGTGTCCAATTGAATAGTAAATATTGTAAAAAATGACATCTGTTTTTGTTCAAAAGTCATCACTACTGGTTTTAAAAAAATATAAGTATTGAAATATTGTATAAACATTATAAAATTAATTTTTTCATCACATTTAAACAAAAAAATATCATATATTAAATAAAATTCCATTTGGTTACACTTGAACATGAATATATCGTAATTATTTTATTATTTATTATGTATTTACAAGTTTCACACCCACCGAATTTATAAAATGAGGTCATCTCCCCCTCAAATATTTAGAACTTTTATGCCATATATCTTAGAAAAACCCTACCAAAATACCTTCATAAAATTTTCCCACATCTTATATATTAATTTCAACCTAAAGGTCAATCTGTCGAATCCCATAGGTGTAATATTTTAGAGGATTCCCAATGAAGATGAAATTTTATTTAAATATCATCATGTAGATATTGTTTTTTCTGGGTAAAAAATTGGAAAATTTCTAGGTATATTTTTGAATACATGATCTATATCAATGAGTTATTTCGAGGCTTGGAAAGCCTTTTTGCGGTGATATTAAAAATATTAAATAAATATTTTTTTTACTCTAGTATTTTTTATTGATTTTTGAATAAATATATATTGGTCTCTATGATTGGAAATATGATACAACATATGAGTTCAAAATGTGATTTTTATCTTAAGAGAAGCATAAAAAGTTTTGGCACCAAGTTCATGGTTGTCTGTAATTGTGGGCGGATCATAAATGGATGATTATTAGTTAAATAAAATGAAATTAATATTGACACACATACCCCAGGAACTCGTTATAGATAATATAAGGTAGGTCATTTACTACACTGAAAAAAAACATAAGAGAAACTAAGGGAGAGAGGAGGTATTATAGGACAATGACATTTTCAGTGATCACTCCCAAATCAAGGTGTATCATCATCGAAGCATGAATTTTCAGCTAAATCTAATCATTTCATTATAAGTTATTCGGTTTTATTTTTATGTTTCACTCTCATTTATGTGATTTTTTTTATAGTTTTAGAGCCTTTATACATCTGTTATGGTTCCCCATGTGGTCGATCTATGTGAATTTTTTGGGATAATGGATGTTCAGGCTAGTCATAAGAAATTATTATTGAACAATTCCAATCACATGATGTCTAATATATGAGATAATCCATTTGTTCTTCCCATTTGGTAATGCTGTTATTTATGGAATAAATACCTTACATGGAGAACACCCAGTGTAGTGGTTTTCAACCTTGTGGCTAAGGACATTTGAAGTCATTTAATGTCAAGGGATATGGTCATGTTGTAGTACATGGTTAGAGTACATAGACAGATGATGATTTCAAAGGCATGATCTTTTGGACAAAACCATATCCTCAAGTGAATGAACATGTTTTGTATTTGTGGTAAACATAATGTAAGATCACATGGAAACATATATATTTTTTGAGAGATAAAGACAACAGAATAGGTTATGTGAGACAGAAAATATACTTTATATAAGTTGACTTGTCAGGTTAATTCATGCGGTGTAGGAAATGAGTATTTATCAAGATTGGATTTCACATCTAATTCACCCTATTACACATTGTGCACCATTTGTGGATATTTACTCAATACAAATATACTACATTAGGATATGTTTAAGGCTCATGTGTTGCATATCCTTAGAAATATTCCATATCAAAAATTAGGGTATACGTCATTGTGGATTATGATACATTTCATTGAGTGAATCATGGATGGAATTTCACGAGTGGGGATTCGTCATGGGTAGTGACCTAGATGGATCACAAAAATGATGATATGGTTGGTAATATTCTATATCACTCCTTGATATGATTCCCTTATAATCTTTAGGATTGTATGGTATCTTTCTCCTACTACCCTGGACCGGGTCCTATATATGAGGTAGATATATGATATGGGTCATGATGAGAATGAAGCACCATTCAAAGAAAATGGACTCATTTCATTGTTTGGGATTGTCTCATAGAGATAAGTTGATTCTAGTACACCAATGTCATAATAGGTAATTTAATTCTCATACCTCTCAAATCGATAGATACTGAAGTCCCCCATAGTGGGCACTAGTCCTCTACCCATGGATTAGATTATATGGGGTAGGTACTCCCATATCAAGTATGGGTCTGGACCCACTCCCTATAGTCCTCGTACATGTAAGGTAAGATTACCCCTACACATGGGTGTGGGTCCTCTATCCGTATAGTGGTACTCTCGTAACATCATGGTTTTCATTGGAGTATGTACCCCAAATTATTTGGAGCTCCCTCATCTATGGAGAGTAGTTTCAAAGTGATGGCCCCACCACTAAATATTCTTAATTCTAAGAAAGTATTGTGTGATCGTTCAGATCGATAAGGTGCATGAATCTCCATTGTGATGACCCAAAATATCATCAATAGATTTTATCCCTTATTATGGTTATTTCATATCATATAAATCACATAAAATGACTTATATATCATAATAAAATACTTATAATAATTGAATCAATGACAAAATAAGTATTTATAGAAGTTATGGAACTTATACTGATGAAATAGTAACTTGAAATTTGGATTAATAATGTGACCATTATGAATAGTTAACCATAAAACATAACAGTAACATCACCCTGGAATGTATAAATAATATATAGTCCTATTATAAATGAATTAACAATATATTTATATCACAGTGTAAGTAAATTAATGTATTCAAAATTATTAATTAAGTGTTGGAACTTTTTTATGTAATAAAATTTTAATTACAGTATAATGATAAATTTGATAAATTAAAAGAAAATATATTTTCATGAAACGTATTTATAAATTAATATTTCGATGTATTATGATTTTATTATAATTTTATGAGGTTTTTTTAATTTCTTCATGTGTTATAAAATCATTATTAATTTTAAAATAAGTATTTTCTAATTAAATGATGATTTTAACTGGAAATAAAATTACTCATATTGTGAAAACTATTTTCCTAAAATATAGTAAATTTTTAAATTCTACATTTGAAAAATATTTAGGGATAATTTTTTTTTTTTTCGAAATAAAAGATTTTTTGTAAATAGTAAAATATGATAATTTAATGTATATATACATTATATGTTAAAAAAACAATTAATTGAGTCATTACTAATTTATGAACAAAAATATCAAACATCCATTCATTATTTTAATATTTTTTATGACAATTCCCAATCTATTTATAGTCTCGACCAAACAAATTAATTATTGATTAAACTAATTGGAAAACACCCCTCTCCTCCACTATAAATACATCCCTTCACCCCCTCTTCTATTCACACATCTCAAGCATTGTGCCTCATCCAAATCCTTCCCAAGACACTCACCAAAGACCTGTCCTAAATCTATAAGATCTTTTTTACATTAAAAGAGAAAAAACTTTTATCTACGGATATTCTCTAGGAGGATAAATCCTGGTGATTAAATTCTCATGTTTTTCTTTAAATTTCTTTCTAATTTCATTTCTATTTTTTTTCCCCACCTTGTTTTATCCATATTCCATGATAAATTAAAAAAGTATAAAATACTATAATTCGATCATGTAAATGAAATATCTACAATTAAACTCCTCTTAATTTATCTTTTATATTTAAAATGAAATCATCGCACGTGATGTATCAGTTTACCACCATCATGGATGATGCTCAATTATATTCATTTTACAATTTGAGGTCTATTAATAAAACAATTAAAAGTATGAATATAGAATTTAAATTTTATTTTATTACTATTTTTAAATTCTTGATCAATCTCATATACATAAAAATAAATGATAAAACAAAACATGTTCTTTGTGACAGAAAAATTACCAAAATTATCCTAAAATAATCATCATTTTGTATTTTCTAATTATTTGACTTTATATAATATAAAAAAATTAATTACAATAGCATTTAATCTTCTATATTATCAATAAAATAATATAATAACAATTCTGGATATTTATCCACATTTTACACAAACTTCCATTCATTTGTACAAGTGAACCAATCATGGAAACTAATGAAACAAACTATCTTGAACGATGAAATTCAACTCAATTACTTATAGAAAATACTATAAATGAACACAATGAAAACATAATGAATAAAATTCAGGTTTAAATTGTTCTTTATTCGTTTTTTATTTAATATAATGTGATTATAATGAATATTAAACTAAAGAAAACATTCATATATAAGGAAGGGTGATTCTGAAACCCAACTATCTTTCTAGTGGATTTCCCTCTTTCACCCCATTTTCTGTATGGATATTCCGTGAATATCATTTATTCATAATTATCATACCTTTTTTGAGATATAATTTTTTTCTAGAAATGTTAATTTTAATTTTTCCAAAAGAATTATTCCTTCCAAAAAAACATTTTACTTCTCATGAATGTTTCTTCTTCACTCACGGTTGATGATAATTATTTCATGTATATAATTCCCGATTTCATTTGTGAAACATAATATAATTAATTTTTTATTTATGAAATGAAACCCAATCCTCATCATGGGTTATTTTATTTTCATGATTGACATATTGGTTGATGATAATTATGTGATGTATCTCATTTTAAAAGTGAAATATGTCTGAACATTTGGTTTTATTTTTTCATACCTGGGTGTGGTAGTTGAACAATAAGACAACATGTTTCATTTTTATCAATTACCACATTAAAATAATTTCCCAAATGATTACTCTCATGATTATTGTCTTAAAAATATGTGATTATTATTATTATTATATTAAACCATTGATATGTTGATTCATGTTATTATATATAGTTTTATTGGTATTTCATCTCAACCATTTAATTTACATATTTTTCATGTGATTACTAGTAATATAGATAATTCTATGTCCAATAAGAAGATAGAGATGATGTATTTAACTAATCATTTCTTTTTTATTTTGTAAATGATATGTATAGTCCCAATTTTCCATAAACAACAAAACATTTGATGCAGATTGTGTAATTATTTTATGTTTTTATCTTTAAAATGATAAAATTTCAATGTAAGGAAATCAATGGGCTCTATTGTTTTTATTAGATCATAATTTAGTTAATTTATGAAATAGGTTTTGAAAACCATAGTGAAAACACTTATTATAAGACATTGTATTATTAAAAATCAAAGAAGTCTTTTTTAGAAAATTATAATCATATGGGTCACATAATATATTCCTTTATAATTAATTTCCATAAGGGATAAATTATTTACTTTCGACACGTTGACTTTTATTTTTTTCTATCATTTAATATTTTAGTATATGGTTGGAACTATGAGAAACATGGGGAAAAACTCATGTGAGGTACAATGTTGTTATTTCCCAAATGACCTACCCAGGGCATTGGGAGGTGCAATTAAAAATTTAGTAGTGATTAATACCCAACTATTTCATTTTATGATTTATAACATTAATAATGTGATATTTACATCATACCATAATGTGGAGTAATTTTCCATTGTGTGTTTTATGCTCGAATGACCAACGATGATTAGTGGATCTTATTAAACACAAGGAATGGAAATGAGATTCAGGTAAATGGAGAAGATCCTTTTTCTAATCTATTGTTTTGAGATGGAGAAGTTGACTAATTCTCTTTTACATTAAGATGGATAGGCTGAATAGTAGTGGGATTTGATTACGTAATACAAGACAATAAATGGAACTAAAGAGATGTGGGAATAAATTAATATAATTCTACAAAACAAGTATTTCCCTAAAAAACATCATATATAGATGGAGAGAGTATTCATTGTGAGGAAGAAAAATGAAGGTGAATCCATAATGGTTCGTAAAAAAACATTCACAAGGATTTCATGGTATAAGTTATGTTTTTTATCAACAATTATAGAAAAATTGATATAATATTTAGTGGTTTGAAACAAAACATTTGAAAGGATATTGTAATTAGAGAATTTGAGATTCAAGAAGATGTAGTTCGATGTTCTCTAAAATTGTATATGGAGTATAGAGAATGGTCAATTGGATATGGTGATAATAAATGAAATGATTGAGTTTCATTCTATTGGATCTCAAGATAAAAGTGGAAATAAAACTGAACGACCCACATGTAAAAAATGATCGATGAAGTATCATGTGAACAAACTCAACGGGGTGGTTAAATGATTCATGTCTTGCAGATAAGGAAACCAAGTTCATTGATGTCAAAAAAATATGGGGAATATAGAAAATGTAGTGGATGAATTGATAGAACCACCAATGGTCCAATCTAATAATTGTAGGGAGCTAGGGAACATTTCAAGACAGTGCACAAAACCATGGGTCCTTGAGGGTTATAAGCATCAACACCCTCGAAAGCCAAATTAGGAAGCAAAGTTTTATTCTAGCACTACGACTAAAGTGGATAAATTAAATGAAGTCATAAAAGGTACACTTACTATTCAAACAAAAATTTAAATTTTCTTATTGGATTCATGTTATACGCATTGCTTTATATCATGCATGTTTTAATGAACTTTTTAATCAATTACTCAAAACCTTGAATTACATATAATTGAAAAAACAACATGTGGTGAAATAATTGTATCCAATTTGTTGGAGTGTTATCATGTTTTCATATTTGGGAAGACTCTTGTAATGAATATCATAATACATCCCTCAGAGAAATGTGATGCAATATTGGTAATGGAATAACTATTTTTGTTTAGAGGACATATAAAGTGAAAGTAAAAGGAAATAACATTTCTTATTCCAACCAAACCATTATCATCAATAAATTAATGGAATATCATGATTATACTTTGTAAAATCCATCAACAGTGTAGGGAATTGGTTCTATATGACAAATCCTACATTGCTCAAATGTTCGAGTCAAATGAAGTTATCAACCAAGGGAAAATTTCCCTCGTGAGAGAATACAACGATGTATTTCTTGAATTATTAATCAAAAATCCCCTATATAATAATAGAGATTTATAAATTTAACTCATGGATAGAGATACTCATATTTCAAGGTGTCCTTATTTGATGGCTCCTAATGAAATAAATTACTTAAAGGAGAAGTTGTAAGTGAATGTGGATAAAAATTTCATACAACATTGTGAATCACCTTAGGGTTCACCGATCCTCTTTTTCAATTATAATGATGGATCGATGTAGAATGTATTGATTATAGGGGCCTCAAAATGATGAAAAAACATTAGCAAGTATCATATTCCAAGGATTAATGACATGTATGATCACCTACGTTGAGCTCAGTACTTCTTAATGGTGGATCTCCATTCAGGATTTCATCTTCTAAGGGGAATATGGATGATATTAATAAGACTATATTAATACATGTTATGAGCACTATATGTTCCTTTTAATAACCTTCAGACTAATTAATTCTGCAACAATCATTTTGGATATGATGAATAGAGTCTTTAGACATTACCACAACAATGTTTTTTTATGCATGATATTCTCATCTTCTCCTAGAGAAAGGAGGAACGTAATGAATTTAATTGTCTTCTGTTGGGGAAATTAAATATGGAAGTGTTTTATACCAATTTAATAAGGTATTTATTTTGGATACAACAAATCACATTCTTGGGACATGCGATCACAAGTGAGATATTATTTTTGGACCCTTAAAAATAATTGGCAATTTAGTAATGGCACAGACACTATAGTGTCATAGAAATATGTAGTTTGTGGATTATTTGGTACTACCAGTGTTTTGTGAGAAAATTATCATGATTTTCAAGGATGATAACTACATTAATTAGGAAGGTCTTGAAGAATTACTGGATGAATGAATGTTAGGAATGCATCAACATGCTAAAGATAATGCTGATAACCACCCTTATACTCACATTACCGAAACGTTGAGAAATTTTTTTGATATAAAATGATGCTTTCGAGAAATTCATGGAATGTTTACTAATGAAAAATGATAATTTTATCATCTATGCCTAAGGTATATTGGAGAAACAATAAATAAAACTAACCTACTCCTTAGATAGTGCTACCAAAAACGGTTTTTACTTGAAAATATGGAGGCTCTACCTCTATGGTGTGAAGTGTTCCCTATATACAAATTTAAAGAGACGAATGTATATGATCACAAAAAAGAGGAAAAATGAATCAATAAATACGGCTATATCCATTCAAAGGATAACATATCTTTATCCACTATCATCCTGGAGAGGAAAACTATTTAGTTAACGCTCATAAAAGAAACTAACATTTTACCCTATCCATGATGTGGATTGATAAGGTCCATGTCATTATGGATTTGAAAAGATGTATTTGTGAATCCTAATGGAATAAAAAACATCCTACCTTTACAAATGACTACTCAACCATCAATCCAAGAGAATATTATATAGGTATAGTGTGATAATCCATAGTTACAAACTATGGTGAATTCAATAAAAGAAGGGAATCTTACTGAGTTCTATATCAATGATGATTGGGTGATTTGTTTTGGAATGATAATTTTTGTGCCTTCATAGGCTAGGATAAATAAGGATATGTTGGATAATTCACATATCTTAAGATTACTTATCCATCTTGGGAGTACTAAGATGTACCATGATCTTTGACAACACTTCTGATTAGCTAAAATGAAGAAGTAAATTGCTGAATATATCTCAAGGTTATTGATATGAAACAAAGATAATGTAGAGGTACATAAGTCCAAACAGAACACACAGACATTTCCTATACCAATTTTGAAATATTAGATTGTAACTATAGACTTTTTCACTATTCTCCCAAAGACTTCACAAGGAAATAATGCAATATGGGTTTTGGTGGAACGACTCCCCAACACTAGACACGTTATCACTATTCAGTAAGATATTTCACCTGATATAAGTAGAATGTATTATATAAACATCACTATAGCAGTCCATAGAACTTATTGGCATGCCTATAACTAAAATTTATAGCCACGGTTTTCTTAGGTTATAGTCACGGTTATCCACTGTGAAAATAATATTATTTCCATGGATTTAAAAAACTTTGGTATAACCCCTATAACTGTCCACCGTGTCACTTGGTATATATCCATAGTTTTCCACCATGGAAACATGGATATATCCATGTATTTCATCTATGTATATATCCCATGTAAACACTTCCAATATGCCAAAAATAATTTCTAGCCAACTCGATTCGAACTTTAAACCTCCGCTATGTGTACCTTACACCTTACCATTACACCATAGACACCTTTGGGTATATATATAAGTAAATATTATTATAGATAAGATCAATTCGTGGTTATATCTTGTAATCCATTTCTATATCCCATCCCATGATTTTTTCAGAGATTATATCTTTTCCCGCTCAAGGGAATGAGGCATATAGCAATGGTTTTGAGGATCTATGGCTATAGAAAAAAATATACATATATTTTTACATAATCCATGTCTCTATCCCATTGAAAAATACTATATAGCCATGGTTTTATAGAAAAATTTTCTATAGGTCTTGGAAAGATACTCATTATCCATGGTTTAACCCACAGTATGACTATAGCCCTCAAAAAAATGTCTATATCGACAGTTTTTCAGAACTGTGTCTATAGGAATTGAAATAAAACACTATATTCCTAGTTCCACAAAAAAGTAACTATAACCTTTAAAAATATTCCCTAAATCAATAGTTTAATATAACATAGTGGCTATAGCCATAGTCTGAGAAAATAGTGTCTACAGGTCCATGGCTATTGGAAAGATTCCAAGTATTGTGAAAAAAATGCTACGATATATGTGATTGAAGTAGTGATTCTTCAGGGGGTTCAACTATCTATTGACATTAATCACGATCCTAGGTAAAAATATAAATTTTAGAGGAGTATTCAACATGGTTATATTAATAAATAAAATTTCATCAAAGACAATCACCTCCAAACTGATGTCCAATCAAAATAGAATATTTAGGGACATGAAGATTTGCTTTGTGCCTACTATTTAGAATTAAATGGTTGATGGTATCATCATATTTCATTGGTTGAGTTCTCATACAAATATCATCCAATAAAATATTCATATGGCTCCATATGAAGCACTATATGGAAAGCGATGTAGAATTCCAAAATGTTTGGATGAAGTAGGTTAGAGAAATCTACATAGACCAAATCATACGAAAGAGATGACAGAGAAATTTCAAACATCCAATTTCATCTCAAATCAATTTATAGTCGAAAAATAGCTTTGGGTCACTATATTAACCTTCTTTTTTAGATTTAACTCTCAGATAAATAGTTTGACATTTACCATGTCTCTTTGTATTTGTATATTATATTGTTATTAAACATACATGTGAAGAACAAGTGTTTAATTAATGATACAACTATCATTATATAAGTCTCCTGGCTAACCCTTTGATTTTTAGGATTATTATATCTACAAAAAATATAGTATTTGTTTTAAAAAATCATTTAGGTCAATTTTAAAATTATTTAATAATTGATTTTTGTAAATGTCCTAACATCTTTATTACATCAATATAAATACATTTAATCAACCCTATCATGTTATATTAACCTATAAAATTAGTATAATTTATTAACATTTTCAAATTACATTTATTTGGATATTTATTATATCAATTATTTTAATATTTCACTATTAAGGTAATTGTTGTGTCATCTTTGTTTCATAAAAAAATTAAATTATTTAATGTCTAAAAATTATATATAAAATTCCATTATGTAGGAAATCATTCTATATTTCAAATGAATATTTATAGTTTAATTTAGCTTAATTATAACGTAATATTAAAAAAGGTTTATTTATACACATTGATTTTAACTCTTTTAACTCTTGTTTAAATAATATAATAATAAATGTCCTAATCTATTCCAAGTGGACCTAAAGGATCATATTTTATTTCTGAGGTTTTTTTGGTCGATTTACACTTATCCAATAGAATTAGGACATGTTTTGGGGTAATTATGATATCCATTTTACCCTTAATTACCCTATTTACCTTTAACCGTGGTAAAAAAATGTAAAAGGTTACTATTTGACAAAAAATATTTTCATCTTACATAACCACATATTCTTATTTATTTCAACTGTGTCTCTTGGATTTTTTAAATTCCACTCATAGAAGCGGTAAAAATAAGTTTAATGCGAATTTCCAAATGCTCCTAGGAGGTGGGTACAAGACAGTATAAAGTTAAATAAAATTTTAAACATCTTATTTTATTATTAAATGACACCAAAAAATTACAGTGAACTTATAATGGTATTATACATCTATTTTTACTTAAATTCAATATAAAAAAATTAATTAATTATTTAAATAAAAAGATGGTTTTAAACTATAACGAAGTGTTTTTCACTATTCACCAAAAATTGAATGTTTTACGAAAAATAGAAAAAATTTAGCCTAATCTAATTTTGATATTCCTAATTCAAAAATAAATTATATTTTACCCGATTATAAACATAGAAGTTTCATTAATTAATTTAATATTAATTCTAGTTGTCAAAACCAAAAAACGGGTTTTTAAAAAGTAAAAATTATCAAAATATTGACATGTATTTATGTAATATTTAAATGTGAAAATACATATAACAACCCACATTGTATTAAATGATAACAATATAATCTAATTATACTTCCAAACCATTCGAATACATAATTTTACAATACAAATTATTTCGATTAAAAATGTTGTTTTCAATTAAAATGTAGTATTTTTCAGTATTCATCAAATTATAAAAGTTATTAGAATAGTACCAAAAATTTGTAGAAAATAAATTTTTATGTCCCAATTATAAAGAGGAATTTAGTTTCATTAAATTGAATATATAAAACTTTGAAATATTGGTTTTATAAAGGGGTTTCTATTAAAAAGTGGAAAAAATCATTTCTCTGAAAAATACTTCTTTTATCTGAAAAAATGATTTTGTTCTTATATTATGTCTATGAAACACATAATATAGATTATATAATTATATGGAGTATATAAAATTATAAATTTAGTTAATACTACACATAACCACTTTTGAACAGATAGTTTGGTAAGTCGTGGTGCGCTCGAACTCAGTATTGCTTGTAGCCCAAGGTATTCAAATAATTTAAAGAAAATATATTATTTTGATATCATGGGGTTTTACATTCTACCCCCTTATAGAAATTGTGTCCTCACAATTTTAAAAATGTTCTTGGGAACTTTATTGAATGTGCCACATTAGAAAAATAATCAATAAAACTATCTCTTTAAAAGAAATAATGATAAGGAGAAAGGTCAGCTTAGATAACCCACACGAGGATTCCATATAGGAAAAAATGGATATGAAAGATAAAATAAATGTCATGTTCTGATGGATAGGGATATAAAACATTATCTGAAGAAATTTAACAACAAGAAAACCACTAATTTGTGATGAGATAAACTATCACTAATTTCCTAGTAGAAAAAGTAAATGTATAACCTTTTTTGTTTATGTTCCCTTTCATAAAGTTGGGGAATTTATTAATGATATTGAATAAGAAAATAAAGAGATATAATTACTTTTTAAGCAGAGTTTCATCCTTTAATAAATTTATAACAATAAATCATAATTTTTGTAAACGATGGGTATTTAAGATGACTTGGTCACACCTAAAGTGCTATAATAAACATCTATAGAATCACATAATCCACAATGTATAAACTCTATATATATACCTTTCCATTAGAGATTAACCAATACCAAAATGGTTACAACCAGATCAGATGATCTCCAAAAATGATAATCCTTTATAGAAAAAAATACATATCATAATTTCTAAAATTAAACCAACAATAACCAAAGTTAAATAAGTACCATTCAATAAATAGTGTTCCTGAAAATCTATCAATATAATCCAAACTAATATTGAAACCTAAAACATAGAAGAATTTTATTACACAATCTTCCATGTTAAATTTTATTTCCAAATAACATCGACTACTCTTAAAGTCACATAATTTAAATTAATTAACCTAATCACATATTCTCTATGATAGGTTAATAATTTCAATAAAAAACCCAAAACCCTATAAATCCACAATAAATACATAGATAAATATTCACCATTACACATCAAATGAAATCCCATAGTACTCTATTTTCCTTTAGCATGTAGTATTCCCAACAGAGCGAATGACTTCCAAAATAACATTTATCACTTAATACCCAAATCATTTTCCTATAATAAGGATATTTATTTGATAACAAATAAGATTCCAAATCAACTTATTATTGATCAATAAAATCATTTAACTAAAAAGAATTAGTCACACTAACCAGGGACATCACATAGTCCAGTTGTAGGCGATGAATCACAATCACACTATGGTTGTTGTTTCGATTCTCATTGGTTTGTCTGATATGATGGGTTGTCACACGGTCAACGTGTTTTCCTTTATCAAAAACTATATTTTATAAACTTTCCAAAATGAGATAAATTCCTCAAAATAAGTATTACATAATTTCACCACAAATGTTTTTTCATACCACGCATTTTCATTCCAAAATTTAATAACATGTAATTGTTTCAAATTCATGGATCATATAAACCCAATTGGTTATTTGGAACTATATTAACAATAGAAAACACAATTCTTCTTAGATATCATTTTCACATAATAAACTGTAGGCTTACACATATGAGAAATTTCTTCCAAAGTAAACCCATCAACAAAGAGCTCTAATACTTTTAAACATTTCACCCTCCATTTATTTCCACATAGTACCTTCCACGTCCAAGGGGTTATCCTATAGAATAGGGAATTTACTCGGGTAATACCCTGGTCCCCTACATTTATTGGTAAATGACTATAAATGGATTCTTGAGATCATTTTTTTTCTTCCACAGTACTCTTCATTTTTTCTCAGCAATTATTTACTTTATGTCCTTCTTTACCAAACACATAGCATTTCTTTGTTCTATTGAGACACTTCCCTAGGTGTATCCTTCCACATTTTTTGTATATTAGAAATTGAGCTTTCTTTTCTCCATGGTCACCACTGTTGGAGATATTATCATTCACTTACTTTCCCTTCCTTGTTGAGTCCATGATTTGGTTAACATATATTTTGATGATCATATTTTTTGAAAAATGATTTGGAAAGAACATGATAAATTTTACGCAAATCAACAATCTATTATGTTTCTCATTTCCTCCATCATGCCCACCTTATATATCATGTTCAATGTTACTATGAATTCCTTTGAATATAGTCATTGACTAACACATGACATCATAGTGTGAGTTATAATATCATTTACAGAATATCATAACACCTTATTTTCAATCTAAAATACCTTAGGATTAATGATGGTTATTTATTCCCATCACATATTAAAATATGTAAAATCGGATTATAATAAAAATGTGAATTTTACTAAGCATATATCACAGGAGTTTCGTAACCAATAGTGCAGTAAGACCCATTGTCGTGTACCAAGATACATCAGGTCATGTATGAAACTCCTTGTCGGAGTTTTCACTCCTAGGTACATCTGTTCCAGAGCAGCCTCTACCTACTTGTATCCAGACAGGGAACTGTTGTTTAGAAAACACACATAATATTTACATTACCAAAATTTTTGGATGTTCTTCTATACTAATCCTCAATGTATATATTAGGGTAGTGTTTTCAAATCTGAGTTTTTCTAAATCTAGCTTCCATGTTTTGTACTAAAATCCCTTTGATACCAACTGTAACAACCCGGCCCTAGTTACCCAAAGTTGGTGCATTATTTCATAACATTGGCATGATAAATGGAATAATATCCCAAAAGAACAATCAGTTTAGTAGCCTGGAATTTACTAGATAAATTGAGAAGTTTTACATTACATTAGGAAATAAAACCATCACAAACATTATGTCCCCATTTGAAACACACTTATATCCTTATCCAATCCTTGTAGGTCAACCATAAAATACTTCTTCAAATCCTGGGAAAAATAAAACATAGAACGTGGTGAGCTCAGATGTTCAGTAAAGATATCAATATAGCGGAAGAATTCATAAATAAGCATAAACATTTAATGAAATATATAAGACTAAAACAAAAACCTTTTAAACATAAACATTAGCATAATATGCAAATGAGAAAATCAAATAATTACATTTACTTATTCACATGGATATTCTTGTAGTCATATAATCACATGAAATATCAAAATCTACTTTCATAATGATGGAATGCAGAATGCCAGACATTATAAATACATAGTCAAGGCCTTGTTCCAAGACTACAAATAACATTTTTCAAGGCCATGTGACGAAACACTAGTATGTCTCATTAGAACTACCAATGCATCGGGGAGCTATAGCGAGCTCCACCAGTCACATAATAAGTCGAATTCATTCCACATATAAAAACAATTAAACATAACATAATCGTTCGTATTAAAACTAACATATAAAACGTCATTACTTTATCCATAAACTATGAATGGTATAAAAATAACACATCCATAGTCAAACATAACTCATTAAATACAATAAGGATGATTGTATTACAATAAATCATCCTCAATAGAGAATAATAAATAATATTGACATAGATAAATTTAATCATCAAAACTATTTTATATAAATATCCCCCTTTTCATTAAAACATTTTAAAGTGTCAATATTTATATAGAAGTTGTTTAAAATATATTTTGGAATCAATGTTTCCCATACAAATTTGATACTTTTAAAAGGAATTTTAATTTTATAACCTTATTTTCCATATATATAAAACCATAAAACAATTTTTAAAACATAGAAATTAATGGGAATAATTTTGAATAATTGATTTTTAAAACATTTAAAATTATATTTTATATAGAGTTCCTAATCAAATGAAAGATACTTGAATACGAATAATTAAGGTAATCAAAAAATTATAAAATCATTATAATAAAGGTATTAATGATATAAAGTGTCAAAGTATAGTATATTCAATAAATAAATGTGTATTGATGCATAACAACAAAGAAGTCTCAATGGAATATAAGATGGGATGAATTCCTTTATAAAGATTGTATCCTTAGGTTAAGTATAAATTAATGAAATAATTATGTATGACAAATATAAATACAGTCAATATTATTGGATATTAAATTTAAATCAATCATATGAAATTCACAAATATTCTTATAAAAAAACACCAATGACTTGGATGTTTTACTTAATGAATAGAAGTGAAGATAAAATTACTCTTATGAAGTTTATATTGATGACATGCTAATTTATCAATGGAGTGATTATGTTGACCAAAAATATATCCACAAACAGGGGAGTGGAAATTACTACATAAGTAAATTCATAGTTTTTTCACACATAATCATGGGGTAAAGTAATCAATGAAGTTTGCGTAAAACTGAATGAGTGGAATTTGAAATTTGAAATTCCCTTATCGATTTGGTAACTTACGAAATATACACCCCATGAAAGAAGGATCATCCAATGATTATTTAAATACCCATAAATTAATGTATATTATTCATACAATACAATCATAGTTAGTATATACATTATACAAAAGGTTGTACTGGAAAATATAGCATGAATATCATGAGAATAAAAGTGAAATGAAAACCCCTTACCTTGTAATTTTCTTTCATCGAGGGTACATTAACCAAATATATAATAGGTAAATAATTGTTATAAAATTATTAAATAACTATATACATAATTATGATATCATATATGATCCTTTAATATAGCTTTGTTAATAATATTTTAGTAGTATCATCGGTTCGGGTGTTAACCGATTCGTTTTCCATTATAAGCTTGGTTATGTAATCCATGTTTTTTATGGATAAGATGATTTTGATTCATATAAATAATGATATTATGTTCATAAAAATTATTTTATAATCATAAAATGAAAATTATTCTTTAATGATTACGATCAGGAATGAATCTCATCACGTTCGTGGAGACGGTAATTTGTAAGTACGTACGAGCGACAATGTCGTTCTGTTGATATTAAAATAGAATATAAATTGATGGTATATCATATATAAAGAATAGTTATCATGTTAAATTTATTATTTAAATCACTTATAATCATTATTATATGAATCCAAATGATGAAGTGTTTGAATAACAAACTTCACCAAGACGTGGAGAAGGTAATCCGTACGTACGAAGGTATGGTGACTTTGTCATTTATGGGATGGATAGAATAATGAATATGATTGTACCATTTTTATTAAAAAATCAAATTATATAGAAGATAATGGAGTTATTATTTTAGAATGCAAACATGAAATAATGAGTAATTGGAAGAAGAAAAGAACTTGAAAGAGGTGATGAAATATTTACCTCTTTTCTGGGTTCTTTCTTCTGATTTGACCAAAAGGGATTATTAGATTGGATTTTTGACTAACGTAAGGCCTCTAGGATAAGGTGAGGGTAGTACGGATGATATTTGGGAAGGGTTTGGCCGATCCAAAGGCTTTTAGGATGTGAATTTGAGATAAGGGAATGAGTCCTTTTATAAGAGTGGTGATAAGCACCTTTGGAAAATATAGGAATATTGTTTTATAATTAAATAATTCTCAGTTTCTAATGACTCCAGAATTAATTATTTAAATTATAAGGTGGGTATGGGTTGAAAAAAACATAACCAATAGGTTTTAGACAGGTTTTGATCACTATATTAGTCTTATCTTTTAGATTTAACTCTTAGTTAAATAGTTTGACATTAACATTGTGTCTTTGTATTTTTATATTATATGGTTAATAAACTTTATACAAACATCCTATAAAAGCACAAGTGGTTTATTAATGATAAAAATTTCATTATATTAGTCTTTCGGCTGAACTGTAGATTTTTAAGATAATTATATCGACAATAATGTTGTATTTGTTTTAAAAACTCATTTATGTCAATTTTGAAAATATTTAATAATTTATTTCTGTTAAAGACTTAACAACATTAGTACATATAAAAAAATACATTGAATCCACCCTATCATTTCATATTATCCTATAAAATTATTTCAATTTATTAAAAGTCTCAAATTAAATTTATTTGTTGACCAATAAAATCAACTATTTTGATATTTTATTATTAAGGTAATTACTGTGTCATCATTGTGTCATTAATAAATTAAATTATATAATGTTTAAAAATTATAAGTAAAATATTATAGTGTAGAAAATCTATTTATATTTATATGGAATATTTACAGTCATATTTATCTTATGGATAACCTCATATTAAAAATGGTTTAGTTATTAAACATTGATTTTAACTCTTTTAAATATTCATTAAATAAAATAATAATAAATGTCCTAATTTAATCCAAGTGGAAATAAAGGTTCCTATTTTATTCCTAAGGTTGCTTTTGGTCGATTTACATTTATCCAATAGAATTTAAACATGTTTTCGGTTAAATTATGATATCAATTTTGCCCATAATTACCCTATTTACTTTTAACCGTGGTAAATAAAAGTTAAAAAGTTACCATTCACCAAAAATTATTTTCATCTTATTTAACCACATTTTTTTACTGATATCAACCATGTCTCTCGTATTTTCAAAATTCTGCTCACAGAAGCGGTAAAATTATGTTTTATGCGAATTTGGAAATTCTCCTAAGTGGTGGGTAAAAGATGGTAAAAATTTCAATAAAATTTTATACATCTAATTTTATAATAATATGATAGAAAATAATTACGTTCAAAATATATAGCTATTATAAAACTATTTTGAATTAAAATAAATTTAAACAAAATAAATAATTAATTAATGAAAATGTCAATTTTATAATATAACGCAATGTTTTTCACTATTGATAAAAAATTGTATGATTCTAGAAAAATACCAAAACATTACCCTAAGATAAATATGATATTCTGAAATCAAGAATTAATTCTATTTTACCAAATTAAAAACATAGAATTTTCATTAAATAATTTAAAATTAAATCTCGCAGTCAAAACTGAAAAGTAGGTTTTTAAGAAGTAAAAACTATCAAAATATTGACATGTGTTTATGTGGAATTTAAATGTAATAATACTTATAATAACATACATTGTATTAAATGATTAAAATATAATCTAATTATACTTCGAAACCATTAAAATACATAATCTGACACTATAATTTTTTTTGATTAAAAAATATGTTTTCAATTAAATTTTAGTATTTTTTAGTATTCATCAAGATATAAAAGTTAATAGAAAAGTACCACACATTTATCCAAAAAAAAAATTTATGTCCCAATTCTATCAAAAAAATTAATTTCATTAAATTTAATATATTAAAGTGTCAAATATTGGTTTTAAAATGGGTTTTCCATTAAAAGCTGGTAAAATTGAATTTTTTTCCTAAAAATAACTCTTTTATCTGAAAAAATTATTTTATTCTTATATTATGTCTAAAAAACACATAATTTGGATTTTAATATTATATAGAGTCTATAAAATTCAAAATTCAGTTAATACTATTCATAACCGCTTTTGAACGGCTAGTTTGGTAAGTCGTGCGGCGCTTGAACTCGGTGTTGCGTGTAGCGCAAGGTATTGAATTACTTTAAACAAAATAATATAATATTAAATTTTCGGGTGTTACATCATATATATGATGTGATCCACATATCACTCTTGAGGAAGTACACAACAAATCACTCTCTTGTGCTGAACTGTAAGGATGTACAACTGGAAGACGATCTCTCACATGAAGATAAGCTAGTAAAGTTTCTAGGCCATAGATATAAGGTTCTGTGAAATTAGAAAACCCACCATCTAAAATTGTTATGGAGAAACCATATGTAATAATAAGAAACATGGGAACGGGAGGAGGTGATGAGGGAGAAGTACCATGAACAATTTTGGTATATACTAAACATTGATGGAAAAATTTCAAAAGGGGGGATGAATGTGAGGAACCAAACCATTATGAATGGAATTTATCAATTTTTATAGTAATTTCATATATTAAAAATCAAAAAAATTCACTTATATAAAATAATGATATCCTTTTAAATGAAGAAATAATAAATTAACAATATTTTATAGATGTTAAGTTACCCATTCCAATTAAATAAAAATTGACAACTGGAATAATAATTTGAACCTTATGAATGATAATCCTTTTAAATGAATAGTTACCTTACTCATAAAAGTATATATAAATTATAAAGATCTTATAAATGAAATTATGGTATAATTATATCAGATTCTTTGTAACTAAATGTTATAACAATTCTTAATTAATTGTTTTTATTTTTTTAATTTATAAATAAATAATTTAATTTTATGTTTAAATTAATAAATTTAAATAAACATTAATGTCATAAAATATATTCACAAATTAATATTTTGATTTATTATGATTTTATTACAATTTTATATGACCTTATCTAATTTTTATAAGTGTCATTGAATCAGTTATAATTTTAAAATCTATATTTTCCAAGTAAATGGTGATTTTAATTAAAAAATTTAATTACTCATATATTGAATATTATTTCAATAAAATGAGTTCAATTTTTAAATATATATGACAATAAATGGTTTGTGTGTAATATTATTATTTTTCAAAAATACATCAATTTTTTGTGAATTTAGAAATATGAAAAATTAAGGTATATATAAATTATAACATAAATACAATATTTATTGAAACATATCTGATGTTTGAACCACAATATTTAACATACCATAATTATTTTCATATTTTTTTGTGATAATTTTCAAAAAAATTATATTCATGGGTGATATTAATCATTAAATTTTAAAAATAATGGGAAAACACCCATCTTATCCTCTATAAATACCACCCACTACCCCTCTTCTCCACACACCTTTCATGATTTGATCCATGTATTAATTATTCCTAAACCTCACCACAAGAACCTATCCCACTTTTTGGGAACATATTATCACCAAAAACCACAACCTCTTATTTATGTAGGTTTTTATTGAGGAAAATCCAAGAGGTAAAATCGTTTTTCAATTTTCTTTTAATTTCATTTCATTTTCATTTTCATTCTATAATTCTCATCAACTTCTCATATCCAAATGGGATGATAACTCCATTAATTTTGATATAGTTCAATGTTAAAATGTTAATGGAATATACATAATCAAAATCCTAATAATTTATATTTTATATAAAAAATGAAATCACCGCATATGATGTGTCAATTTACCAACATCTTGGACGATGGGATTTCAATTTCTATTAACACCTTAAAGGGTTTTTAATAAAAAAATTAAAATTTAGAAAACTTATATTAATTTTTATTTTATTAAACATTATATTTTATGGATCTGGCATGCTAAAATTTTACTAAGTGATAAAATAAAACATTTTCATTTTGATCAAAAAACCTCAATAAGAAACATAAAATAATCATTATAAATTATTTTCTAATGATTCATAATCATATAATCTGAAAAAAAAATTATGTATAAGATAATTTAAACATTTTATGATCAATAATAACACATAATATTAATTCTGGATTTTTATACATATGTACATGATCTTACATTCATGTATACAGGTGAACTGATCATGACATCTCAGAAAACAAACAGTCACGAATAAAGAAATTAAACTCCACAACACATCAAAAATCCAATAAATTGACTTTATAAAACAATAATTAATAATATTAATGTATAAAAGGTTATATATATATATATATATAAATTAATTAATATACCATTATTATAGAGGAAATTAATGTGAAGAATGCATTCAAAAAGAATGTAAGGGGAATTCTCAAACCCAGCTCTCTTTCTTTTGGTTTTCTATATCTCAACCTATTTTCAGTACTTATATTCCAAAAATAAAATTTAATCATCATTATATAACCTATTTATGGATATAAAAAGTTTCGACATGAATTTATTAAAAACAAAATAATTTAGAAAAGTCATATTCAATTTTAAGAACAGACCGTTTACTTCTCAAGAATGATTATTTTTCACTCAAGGTTGATGATTATTATATCCAGTCTATTATTCCATCCTTATTTTAGGAACATATATTTTTTGATTTAATGATTTATTAAATTAAATCTATTCCATTATATGTGTTATTTTATTTCCAATATTGATATATGTGGAATGAATTATAATATAAATTGTATGATATGGTGGGTGAACCCAGAATAATATAGCGCAATGCAAACATTATTATGTGATGAGTGCACCTAGAATTATATAGAGCTCAAATTCATTGAGTAATTAGATGTATCTGATGACAAATGTGAAATATGTGTGAACATGAAACTAGCGTGTTTCAGAATTATGTGTGTTATTTGACCACTGTGACCCTAATATTCATTATTATGCATTTCCACATTTGTAGAGTTTTCAAAATTATTCCACTCAGGATTATAATCATATAGTTATGTTATGATGGTTATTATTTTTCAGAATCCATTTTATATTGAAACATGTTTACATCAATCCTTTAAATGGGATTTGAGCTTACCCCTTTCATTTAGGAATATCCTCAGGTGATTACTTGTACCAAAGAAAAATTAAAGGTCCAATAAGAAGCTATAGTATAAGGAATTAAATAAATTTTTATATTTTATTTTGTAAATATTACGTACTGAGTATATATTTATTCGAAACTACATCTTTGGATCCCAGTTGAGTAATATTTTAATGTTTTTATCCCTAAAATTATAAAATTTTAATGTAAGAGAAATCAGTGTCACTATATCCATAATGATTCGTTAGAGTTTTCATGAGATGGTTATGAGTTCGTACTCCCTCCTCAGCATGGTAGTGGTGATGTGTGGGGCTATCCCTTACACTCCTAAGAGATTTTATGGGGTTCTTGATTTGGAGTTAATTCTCCGTCATCAATTAGTAATGTGGAGAGGGGAGAACCTCCCCAATAAGATTCTTATAAGCTTCAATGTGATTCAAGATAACATGAACATGACATGTACTATTGGTCACCAGAACTTTTTCTATATATCAGTACTGCAACTCACCTTTTAGAGTTAAGTAGTTGATATGTGATTACCCATTCATAGTTATTTATTGTTTAACATAGAATATTTTCTTATGGTTTAGATAAAAACATTCTATGAGTTTTGGTTGAGTTGTTGGTGGATTGTGTATATGTTATTTCACATTATTTTTGGTTTTGGATGGAATGATGTGTATGTTTATGCAGTCACATACATGAGAATTTCCCTCTAGTGTTTTATATTTAGTGTATGACCAACATGGTGATAGGTATATCAGTGGTACTGTAATTAGTAGAGCATAGAGACAATTGTGATAACCGTGTCTGATATTCTGTCTAGATATTATATCCACTCTATATTTAGTTTATCATGTTTTCATTTTTATTCTATTTGGGTCTATTTTTTGTTAGTTTCATATATTTTCTTTCTACATCTGTACTATGTTCATGTAATCTTGATGTTTCATTATGGTTGTTTCATGCATTGTTCACACACAATATGTCTCATAACATGTATACACGATCACATTCTCATAGAGATATTATGTTTTTTCATAGAGGTATATAAGTTAAGGCCTCCTTTGTTAGTTATAACATCCCAAAACTAGTCTTTAATATGTTCCGTTATGATGGGGGCCTTTGGTTAGTGTAGGCTCAATCATCCTTCAACTAGGATGGCCACGATGGTGTGGGTTGATAAAAAGTGGTATCATGGGAGATTCAATCATTGTTATGGTTTTTGTATTTTCAACATTACATTGAAAGGATTCGATTTATGAAAATGTTTTTAGGGAGTTTTGAATTTATATTTCTTACCAGAGAACTCAATATTAATGTGAATGACAATCAATTCATTCATAATGAATCAGACTACATTCTAACTATGACATCATATATAGAAATAAATTATGTGGATTGGTAGTACATGAATAATATAGGATTGAGTCATTTTACTATACTTATTGAGAAATCTACTCATTTTTATATGGTCATCAACCTATTGTTAGACTTCATCACATTCATGAATCTTTCAAACATTAAACTAGATAGGGTACAAATAGAATATCTTGAGGAAGTTCCATTTTGCAATAATTCCTTGGTTTTGAGACCCATGGATGAGTTGTTTCTACATAGAGGGAGAAGAGTTATGATAACCACATTCATTTAGATTATATATCCAAATCTAGTGGTTCAAGATGAAGGCTAACTAACTATTAATTAACTGATAGGTCCCACAATTCATGGTGATGGATATTTTATTTTACATAGTGTGATTCATGAGTTCAAATGATTGTAATAGCTGCGGTTCATTAGTGAGTCAGACCAACATTGCACAAAAGATTTGATCGAGGCGGTGGTCTATGTTTTCATGATTGAATTGACCACATCCCATCATATGTTCATGATCATGTAAGATATTGTTCTGGGATTATCATGGAATAGTGGAGTCTAATGAGTAATTCCCATGATGAGGTAACTATTTCATGGTTATACATCCAGAAAATATCTTGTGAAGAGTACTAGACATTGATGTTGAACACTTTTAGGATTCCTGAGCACCTCAAGACGTAGTAGAGTGACATATATATTATTGAGTATGATTTTTGGTTCACTACCCTCACATGATACACCATTATTTTTTTTGAGATATATATTTCCATGTATGGATGATTGTGTAGGGACTCCATAGACACATCCAAGAAGGCATGATCTGTATATGCCTTACCTCTTATGCAAAAGTGTGGTAAATGTATCTGCTAAATGAGACCTTCCTTGAAGAGGATCATATCGATGAATCTATTAGTGGTTTTCATGTGTCTGATTCTTAAACAATTTTTTGATGAAGTCAATCGATGCGATTACAAAATAATATGCACATACTTGCAAAAAACTAGACACATGGGTCTATATAATGGGTGTGGCACTTAGGATCTAGTCATCTAGGAGAGACATGTTTCTATTATTAAAATGGGTGAGGTTGTATTTAACATGATTTCATGACCCATCACACATTTGATGATGGTTAGTAGGTTGGTGGACATCCAAGTGTAAGGCAATTTTATGACCATGGATCTTCTATTCATTGATCGGGTGGACCCCAGTGAGGCATATTTGGTAGAGCAGTGCGATCACATGGAGCTCTAGAGGGTGGAGATTCTTTAGGGTGGAAATTCTATAAGATACTTCCAGTACCATCACTTATTGTCCAGCACCATGTTTAGGGATCTTTTAATTGATGCCGCAAGATGTTACATACCGAGGAGGGATATAACTGGGCCACATATGATATTATTGAGGGTATTATTTGTTTTATATGATTTTCATTTAGCAGATATTAATATATACATAAGTCATTTCATTCATATAATCTCAACAAGATATTATGTTTCCCATTCAAACTATAGGATATATGTTTTGGATAGTCTTCCTAAATGGGATAACTTCACCTATGCCTAACATCTTCTGATGGTTCTAGTTGTAATTCATAAGAGAGGCTATCAAAATCTTGGATTATTCAATTATATGATAGAGGTTAATGGATCCCAATTTCTTTGTATATTTATTATACATTAAGAATAAACGGAAGATGGATGTTTCTATAACCATGATGCTTTATTTTGTGATGTGATTAAGACCATTTAATTATCATAGATATGTCCAAAAATATTTTGTCAGTTTTTGGTTTATATATAGCATTGAGTTATATTTTTTGAGGTTATTTGTTTGGGGAGAGTCATTTATGTGGCATTTGAGTCACTATGATGAATACTTATGATGTCATCTGAATGATGGGATAGTTCCCTTCCATCCATATTAAGATGATTTTTTACATTGTTTGTGGCAGTGTTTCATGTTTTTTGGATGGTAGGATGTTTATGAGAGACTTTTGTACTATATCCATCACCAATTTGGCTTGGTTCATGAGAGTATTATTCAATGGAACATTCAAGCGCTCAATGTCTGGGAATCACGTGAGACACTTTTGGTATCCATGGTTTAGTTATTGATCCACTATTGATGTGAAAACATTTGAGGCCACGTTCATGAGACCATATAGGTCACTTCTGACCAAGTCATAGATATTATATGAGAACAATTGTAGGCCTACTATAAGATGCAGAAAAGGGTATTTTGGGTTACATTTATTCAATTCCATATTAGGATAAGACGGTTGAATCTTCCTCACCATTAGGATTGCAATGTTGTGAAACTATATACCCTAATAATACAATTAGGATGGGATGTAGGAATTTTATACCCGGTATAGTAGAGGATAAATGTTCGTTCTTCATTTCATGATTCAAAATTTGTTTGAGAGGATAGCTAGTGTGGATTATCAATTTTATGATCCCAGTGGTCTTTCTATTTTGGATATAGATGATCCCCCTAGTTTTGGGGATCCCATTATTTCAAGATTATAGGTAGAATCAGAACCCTCTAGTAATCTCACTGGTGTGGAATACCATATAGAGAGATCAATTATTTCCATTATTCCTAGGTTTTATATTTTCATGGTGTAGTTCAATGATGAATGAGATTTTATAGGGACTATTTTTTCCTCTAAGTCTTATGAATATTTATACTAATATTTATAAATTCATATGATGAATCATTTTGAGAATAGGAGTCCCAAATATCTTTAGTTTGGTGATATTAATAATTCTAAACATACTTTATCCATATTCTATTTTTAGGAAATGTGTAATTACACTCAATCAATTTCATTGATTGTAAATCTGAGAACACGGTTGACTGTAAAATTGGATTTGTATCCTTGGTGTGATAAAAGGTTGTTATGTTCTCATTTTTAGGAAACAATTGGAATATTGTTAAGTGGATATTTATAAATTAAAAAATTTTAAATTTATAAACACACTCATCCAATTTTCAAC
This sequence comes from Viscum album, assembly GCA_963277665.1. Lineage (NCBI taxonomy): Eukaryota > Viridiplantae > Streptophyta > Magnoliopsida > Santalales > Viscaceae > Viscum > Viscum album. Next base: position 1,808,758,792 of record OY728120.1, read on the forward strand.
CCTTAACCATAGAATAGTGGAGGCCTTATCTCATGGGGATTTATCACCTATAGAGGAACAAAAGGAGATACATGGTTCCTTAGTACTCCAATATTGATGGTGACCCCTCCCAAGTCATGGTGTCAGAGCTTCATAGAATAGATCAACAACTAAAGAACCATATATTCATTTTGAGTTAAGAAATTATAATTCTAATTACCAATCCCCACTATATGTGTTACTTTAATGTTGTTGACCCATAATACAACTAATGTGGTTCCCCTGAGAGTATTTTAGAAGTAATTTTAGGGGGAAACGAATTTCTATGTGAAATGTAGGAATTTGACATTTAGACATTATGAAAACAAGGTTTATTAGGTGGGAGACACATTGTTTCTTCTTCCCGTTCATGGATGATTATCAGTAAGGAATATATATAGGGTACAAGGACTGCGCATCTTGTAGTCGTCTTTACCCATATGGTTGTACACATTGGTAGAGAGTTTGGGTCAATGGACATGGATGTGTTGTTGTTTTTGACCAATGTATATAGACATAGAATACATTCATGGTTACTTGATGGAGAATACTACAATCGGTCTTGGGTTCTAGAATATGTTGTGTACCTAAGGTACACATCCTGTAAGATCACATGGATAGTAAACCCATGTGGGAGAGGGAATAACTATGGGTTGGATGAGGTTAGAAAAACCATTTATTTCATTTATATTCTATGTAGGATCTCATAACTTGTAAATACATGCGGTACATGAAATGGGAATATATTATGGAAGGGTCACACATCATTTTTACCCTAGAACAATCCATTTAATTTTCATATTGATTTCAAATGATCACAACTCTATCTGAAGGAAACATTTTGAAACACATCAGTATCCTATCCATTGATGTTTTCCACGTAGAAAAATGTGGTATCCTTTATAGGTTATTCTTATTTTTAATTTTGCATGATTAAATAAATTAAATGTGCTAGTGGTTCTTGATCGAAGATATTGAACATGATAGATCGTATGATTGATGAAATTATTGGAAATATTATTTTTCTCACCAGTATGTGGGTCCCTGGACTATTTAGGCAGCTAGGTATGTAAACCCTTTTTACTATGGAGTAGGTCCTATATCTACGACTGTGATACAATGTGATGCATAATGACGGCGATGCACCTTTCAAATACTCCAGAATGTTTTTGGAGATCATAGTCGTTTTCTATAGAGAGGCTGGGACTATAAGTCCAATAAAATAATGGTTTGTGTGATTACCTTACATAATTAACCAGTTGTGATGGAACTCCTCCATAATTTTAGATATTATACTACCCATAGTTTAGTTCTACCATGGTTGGTACACCACTATCACGTCAAGGTGTGGGACCCCAACAGTATTCAAATAGATATTGTCTATACTCTCTTATATATAGGTACCAGTCCTCTATCCATAGAGTTTTAATCCCATTTATTCGAGCTCTGGTTTGGAGTGGATCCACCATAAGAGTTGTATAAACCTTAGATGGGGACCACAATTTTGAGGAGAATGCCAAGACTCTTTTTACCCTTGATTTCATGATGGGATTTGGGGCCCCATTGACACGAAAAGGTGATGGAATCTCCATATTTTTTCTTCATAGGTGTTTCAAGATGGATATCAGTTAGTAAACCCTTATTCACATGGAAGTGATGTTCTGAAAAAATTAATATTTTCCATCCTGAGAGATTTCATGGTGTTCTTGGTTTGATGAGTTTTCTCCCTCATCTTTGAGTATTGTGGTGAGGGTTAATCATCTTTACTGGCATTCTTTTGAGATTGTGTCAGACATTAGTGAATGAATATATGGCATATGGATTTGGGAAACTGATTTGGAGATAGAGATATGTAGGAAAACTAACCATTATTATTTGGGTTGTGGATGTGGATATCACCTTTAATCATTTTTTTGGATTCATTAAGAATGTATTTTTTGTTATATTTGACCAAAAACTCTGTGTTTGGGATAAAATTTCAACTGATTTCATATCAGTCACTCTTGATAATTTAATATTTCTTGGGTTCCTACTGGGTATTTTTGTACCCACACATGCATGGGCTCAACCCAAACATTTTTGGGTTTTATATATGAGGTGGACAAGAAAACTACGATATTATTGGTAAACTATTTTTGGAAAATATCATCTCTTAGTGTAGACCATGTGTTGTAATCATCATGGATATTTGAGTGTTGATCAATTTAGTTGTTCCTATTATACAATATCTTTAGTATGAGACACCATTATTGTTCAAATTATATTAATATGTTTTTAATTTTTTTATTATAAGATTATTCAACCATGTTTTTTGGAGGATTTTTCAGAGATGGCTTATAATCCAGATGTATCATCACTTTTATACCTCTTCATTATTCTAATGAAATGTTATATATGTGTTTATGGGTACATTAAAAACCCAATAACATGTCAATTATCCAATACTAATGAATTTTTCAATCCCATGTCTAATTCGAGGTGGGATGGGGGTAGTAGAGGCTTGATCATCCACTAGCCATGCGAGCCCCGATGGGTTGGGTTATTTTGATAATTTTAGTATCTTCCATACATAATCTCATAAAAATATAATATAACCATAAAAACATGATGTAATATTTAAAAATAATATTATTAAATGTTTTAATATTAATGATGCAATCATATACTACCACATTCAAAAAATTTAGTAATTACAATGTTTTTTCTGAATATGTATGGACAATCACCACCACAAAGCAATGCGATCTGTTTTTCATGTCCTCCACAAATGAATGGCCATATGGACGTGTTTAGTGAATATATATTATATTTTTTATATTTTTATTATTTTTAATAATATTTATATTATTTACCATTATAAATTTTCATTAATTATAAAACGATAACTTCAAACATGTGAATGTACTGACGACTATCTCCACAAATTGTTATAATTCATCATCCACAAAATATTTATTTTAATGTCTATAAAATAATAAATAATAAATAAATATAGAATATAAAACCTAATTTATATTATATAAATGATCAATCCATTTCCAAGGTGAAATTACTAGAGCCGTCGAACCAAAACATCAATAGAAAACAAACAATTTTGCAACTAATTTTTTTTGATAGACAATAAAATTGTATTTTCAAATTATAAGGTTTTGTTATATTATAAAAAATATTAAATCTGGGCTTAGTATAGTTGGTTATGAAATCTAAATATAATATAATGTTGTTTATTAAATTTTAATAAGAATGAAAGAACCTAATTTAAATATTTAGATAATAATTTTTTTTGATTTCACCATTTTCTTTGTTGAATTTACATCATGGGAAATAATAAAACCCATATTATATAATGAAAATTTTAAACATTCCATATTTATTAAAATGGTTTTAAATTTTAACATTAATTCTCATCCCTTTCATATCCAAAAGTAATAACAAAATTATTAATGAAAATATAATTGAATATCAACTTAGAAGGATGAAAAATTTCATCTATGGCCATTCTAATTAAAAATTAATTTAGGATTGTATAGTTCAATGATCAATGATTATTTATATGAAATTTTATACATATTTAACTTTCTTTGAGAATTTTAATATGGAATGTACATTTATTATTCCAAATGAGGTACTTTTATCATTTTATAAAAGAGTTAAAGGAAATAATTTAACATTTACAACATAATTATGTTTTCATGTAATCATGATCAATATTTTATTTGATTCATAATTTATAAGTTTCATTCAATATTTTTCATGAGTTTTTTCATAATATCATAGAAAAATTTAATGTTGAATATAACATTAAATTGATATTTTCCCCAATTTTTAAGGAAATATTTAAATTATATTTTAAAAGGATATTTTTTATATTCCAAAATTATTTAATGTTTATTATACATCACATGGTATATGATAAAATTTAATTATCCATGCTATTTATCTATAATCATAGTTAATATTTAATAATGAAATTTTTGTGAGAATAGTTTCTTTTCTAGATGTAATGATATGATGAATTGATGAGTGTTTTTGATCATGGGGAACACAATTGTATGTTTTTTATTATATAAAAGGTGGGAAAATTAAATCCATCTAATTTACTAGGAAATGTTTTGTATCTCATTATATAATTTTTTTTATTAGGGGAAATAAGACCTTTTTAATATTGAAAAGAGGATTACGATTAAATGCAGACCATTATTTTACTATGTATAGTCTTTCATGATGGTCTTATAAGATATTAGTGGCTAATGAAATAATTTTGTATTCTTATGGTTATTCTAAAATATATATGATTTCTTTAAATAAATGATAATATATTTTCCCCATGATTCATTTATGACGATTCTTTTTTTCAATGATTCTTTCCTTTTAAAATGTTAAATCATTATTTGAGGACATATTATTTATAATCTATGAATGACTGGGTATAAAATTAGAATTTTATTTTTATTCTATAAAACCTATGTGTTTTTTTAATATTGTATATCATAATCAATTAATGTCTACGGGGTATAACCTTGTTAAAAATATAAGATCTCCCTTTAATATGTTTCCATTTTACCCACATTATGGAGAAATTAATTTGGTATATTATGATTACAATGGGTACCATGGGAGTAGATATTTATTTATCAAGTTGATGATAATTCGTGAAATATGTTGATTATGTATCTAGTACCAAAATAAACTAATCCCTTACATTTCTAGGGTTTGATTCAAAGACAAGTATATTTAATATTGGTAAAAATTATTCCATATATTTATATATATGTTACGATCATGTATTAATAGTTGGTATAAGAGTGGTGTTTAGTTATTTGTTTATATGAGGAAATGAAGAATATGAGGATAGAACTAAAGACATTCTATTTTAATCTAAATGTGATATAGAGTGCACATAAATATTTAATAGGATGATATTTTTATTGAATAATTAGCAAATTTTTTGAATGATTTTCCTGATTATATGATAACTCACTCTAATTAGTATTGGTTTATTCTAAAAAATTACTTTTTAGATTTTTTAAATGGATGAAACCATGATTAATAATGTTGATACTGATTATGGTGGATGGTAAAAAGATTTCCTTCAAGAGTAACCAAATTAAAATGAATTTTTAAGGAAAATTTTCAATTTTATTATCTTTTAACACTATCATTAATTGAATCATTATAACACCCCGACCCAGTTACCCAGAGTCGATGCATTATTTTAATACATTGGCATGATTACAAGGAATCATGTACCGAAGGACCAATCGATTTACCAGTCTTGGAAAATAGATTACATACATGAATGTTACATTACTCATCTTAACATACTAAACAACATAAATAATCCTTCACGAACCCCATTATTCCCTTGTCTAAACCCTGCATATCAATCAGAATACACTTATGTGAATCATAGGAAAAACAAATAAATAAAGGGGTAAGATCAGATGCTCAGTAAGGATAACAATAAAACATAAACTTTCATAAATATGCATAAACATTTAAGGAAATGTATAACTAAAACAAAGGCTTTTTAAACTTGATCTTCAGCATAATATGGAAAAAATAAAATGATATAATGTCATTTACTTATTCACATGGATATTTTAATAGTCATATAATCACATGCAATATCAATAACCACTTTCATAATGATGTAATGCATAATGACAGACTATCATAACCACGTAGCCAAGGCCTAATGCCTAGACTACAAATAATATTTTGTTATGGTCTTATGCCAAGACACTAGTTTGTCTCATGAGACCTACCAATTTATAAAGGAGCTATATCGGGCTCCACCCGTCACTTATTAAGTCCAATTCATTCCTCATATGAATAAGTTTAAAGATAACAAAAACATTCATATTTAAACTAGCATACGAAATGTCAATACTGTCTCCAAAAACCATGAATGGTTTAAAAATAACACATCCACGGTCAAACATATCACAAAACCTTCAATATAATACTGGATATTTGTATCATAATAAATAAACTTCAAACAAGTTTATAATCCATTAAAGTCTTTTGACATTGTTGAAAATGATTTGTAAAACACTTTGAGGAAATATACCATTTTCATGAAAACATTTAACAGTAAAAAAATTTAGAAAGGGAGACATTTAAATAAATTTTTGAATCAATGTGCCCATACCACTTTGAAACTTTTGAAATTAAATAACATTTTAAAACATTCATGTCCTTATAAATAAATTAATAAAAACCATTTTGAAGACATGGACATTAATGAGAAAGATATAGAAGAATAAATATTTAAAAAATTTGAAATGATGTTTTAGTAAAACAAATCTCTTTTAAGATATACCTTTCAATTCTTTTTTATTAACTATGGACATGAATAATAAATATGTCCCAGTAGATACTTATGTAAAAAAAACCTCATATAATAATGAGATTGTGAAATTAACCCTTACCAATTTGGTAACTTATGAAACATACACCGAATGAAAGAGGTATCATACAATGAATATGTAAATACACTTATATTAATGCTTATTACACAAATATTACAATTATGTGCAGTAAATACACCACACAAAAGGTAATAGTTGCAATATGGCATGAATCTCACGTGAATAAGAAGTGAGCTGAAAACCTTTTACCATACAATTTCCTTTAGTCGAGGGTATGTTTAACCTCCTGTAATAAGAAAATACTATGTTATTAAAGTATTATAGAACCATATTAATATTTATGATATCATAAATGATTCATTTATTACTATATACTACCCATTTAATAATAATTTCCATGTTAATGTAACATTTCAAGTAATAATCGCTTTCATTATCATACATGTTTTAACTTGTTACTCTAGATTGTATCACATAGATAAATATTTATGTACTTCCAGAATATTAGACATGATATATATATCATATATATTTCGAGTATAAATATGTATAATAGACATATATATGAATGGAAAAACACCGTTTATGGAGATGGTAGTCCGTACGTACACATAAACGTTGTTTCCGTTTTCATCTTGTATTGAATGGAACAAAGTGAATAAGATATATGTAAGTACACATATATATATATGTATGTATGTATGTATATATATATAGTATCATTATTGTGTCATATATTATATACTTATTTGTAACATATATATTTTTATAATCGTCGATGAATGGTGAACATGGATATGAATCCCATTGCGTCGTGGAGACGATAATCCATACGTACGCACGTGCGACAATATAATTTCCATAAAGTTGTGGAATTGGATGGTATATTATATATACAGAATAATTATGATATTATATTTATTATTTACATTAATTAGACATCATTATTATACCCATCCAAATAATAATGTATTGAATAACAATTACACCACGACGTGGAGACAGTAAGTCGTACGTACACACGAATGGTGAAATGTCATTCAAAGGATAGATAGATTACTGAATATGATTGTACCATATTTATAATAACATCACAGTATATAGAAGATACTGGGGTTTTATTTTAGAATTGGAATAACTATTAAAAAAGAAGTTGAAGAAGAAAGGAACTTGAAAGAGGGTGGTGAAAACATTACCTCTTCTTCGGGTTCTTCATTTTGATTTGATCAAAAGGGCCCCTTAGTTTGGAATTATGATCATAATAAGGCCTCTAGGTTTAAGTGAGGCATGTTGAAAAAATATTTGGGCAGGTTTTGTCCGATAAAAATGGCTATGAATTGCTGAATAATTGGTTACAAGTTGTTCCCTTTTATAAGGGGGAGGAGGGGCTCTTTAGAAAAAACATAAAGTATTATTTTATAATAAATTCATATTCTGTTTATAATGTCTCCAAAGTAGATTATTAAAATTTTAAGGTAAGGATGGGTCGAGATCCTTTCAACCAATAGATTTTACACCGGTTTGGGTCATTATGTTAACCTTATCTGTTATTTTTAACTCTTAGATAATTAGTTTGACATTTACCAAGTCACATTGTATTGTTATATTATATAGTTAATAAACATAATATATACATCCAAGCTACCCCCAATTGAACCATTAATGGTACAAATATCATGATATAAGTCCTCTCTCCGATCCTTATATTTTTATGAATAGAATATCAATTAATAATATAATATTTTTTTTAAAAACTAATTTATGTCAATTTTGACACTATTCAATAATAGATTTTTGTTAAAGTCTTAACAACATTATTAATTAAAATAAAATTAATTTAAGAAATACAAACATGTAATATTAACCAGTAAAATTCATGGATGGCATCAAGACATTTAAAATATATTTATTTTAAGTTGTATAATACTAATTATTTGATTCATTCATTAATAAGGAAAATATTGCATCATTATTGTGTCATAAATAAGTTTAATTATAAAATGTGAAAAAATATAATTAAAATACCATTATGTAGGAAATAGTTTTACCTTTATAATTAATATTTATAGTCTAATATATAAAATATATAACCCTATGTATAAATAGTTTTGCTAAAAGATATATGATTTTGTCATTTTGTATTTACTTTAACTTAATTAAATATAAAGTGTCTTTATCACCTACAAGTGGCTCCATGGGGTCCTAAAATCGACCCAAATAAGCCAATGGTTGGAAATTTATCATCCAATAATGTTAGGTCACGTTTTAGGGTAATTTAGTATTATTATTATATTATTTGTTACCCTTATTTACTGGATTTACACTTTAACATGGGTAAATAAAATATTTAGTGAGGTAATTATTCAAAATGTCAAAAAATAAAAGTTACCTATTTACACAATTTTGAAATCCTGATTCCAAATATGGAATCCATTTTTCCAAATTCAAAATACACAAGTGGCAGAAATTAATTTAAAATTAATTCATTTGTTATAACAGAAAGTGTGTTTTTAAGAGATAATAACTATCAAAAAACTGACACTTGTTTATGTCCGGTTTAATTGTGAAATTATGTCCAATGAAAATAATTTTATTAAATGGAAAAAATATATTCTAAATATACTTTAAAACAACTCAAAACCATAATTTATCACTGTTAATTATTTTGATTAAAAAAGTTGTTTTTAATTAAAATTTAGTAATTTTCACTATTCATCAAAATATAAAAGTTATCCGAAATGTATAAAAATTTCACCCTAAGATAATTTCTATATTCAGAAACCAAAAATAAAGTCAATTTTACCAAATTAAAAGCATAAAAGATTCATTTATTAATTTAAAATTAATTCCCGTTATTAAAACCAAAAGGCATATTTTTAATAATTATCAAAATTTTAACACATGTTTATGTCTAATTTAAAAGTGAAATTATTTACAATGACCATAATTGGATTAAATGGTAAAAATATAATCTATTTATACTTCCATTCCATTAAAATTTATAATTTAAAAATATAAATTATTTTGATTATAAAAGTTATTTTCACTTAAAATATAGTAATTTTTACTATTCACCCAAATATGAAAGTTATCAGAAAAACACCAAAAATTTATTGAAAATAAATTCTTATGTTACAATTCTAAAGAATATGTTTATTTTTTAATATTTAATATATAAATGTTTCAAATAATATATTAAAAAGGCTTCACCATTAAAAGGCGGTAAAATTTTATTTTTTAAAAAATATTTATTTTATCTGAAAAAAATGTATTTGTTCTTAAATTATGAGTGAGAAACTCATAATATGGATTCTAAAATTATAAGAATTATATAATGTATAAAATTAAGTTAATAATATTCATAACCTCTTTTGAACGACTTGTTTGGTAAGTCATGGTCTGCTAAAACTTGGTGTTGCTTTTAGTGAAAGTTATTTAATTACTTTGAAGAAATAAAAAACTGTGAAATCTTATGGTGTTACATTCTTCCCTCCTTCAATAAATTGCGTCCTTGCAATTTGAAATTATTTTTCAAAAATAAAAGGATGAAAATAGAAAATACCTTTGGGAAAACCCAAATCAGAAATCAGTTTAATAAAATTGAGTCTTAATTAGAGGAAAAGGGAATTTAAAGGGTCACCACCAAATTATGATATTAATTTGGAGAAAATTGGTGGAAATTATAGACATATAATTGGAGGAAAATGTAAATATTTATATGTAGTGATTAAGGTCATCAATCACAAACAAGTGTAAAATTTAGGGCCTTAAATTCATCATTCTATGATGATTTAAAATACCATCGATTCTACAAAAAATATGGTATTAGGATAACACATTTTTTGTTTTAAGATCCTTTCACTAATGTATAAGAATTAATTTATTCATTGAATAAGAGAATAAGAAAAATATATACATTACAATTAGAGTCCCATCCTTTAACTACGTTCTACCACAAACTCATCTTTCACTCTAAATGATAATAGAACATAAAAATAATATTGTATTTATCCTATTCATATAGGGTTCAAAAAATGAATTTATAATTCATCTGGTAGAACCATTAAAACAAACTACATTATTCAATCCAGGACATCACGTGGGTCAGTGGTAGGTGATACACCCTTATCACCCTTCGGTGGTGGGTTCAAGTCCCGCGGCCTTGCCGGACACGAGAGGTTGTCACCCGACCTCCGGGTTGTCCTTTTTATGAAAATCCAAAAATAATCTCAATCTAGACTTATCCAAAATACATCTATCCAAAAACACAGTCCAAAATTTATAAGGTAGGAAAACACATTGAAGATCCTTTTTTCCATGTAATAGAATTTGAACACCTTAATCATGTATTCTTTTAAAATACTACAACATCCTGAAATACCATAAAACCTTATTGATTACATTCATGATCCCTTATTACTTATACAATACTATATATACTCCTTCTATCAAAAAATGTTTTAAACTCCAACAGTGATGGAATATACAAATCATTAATCAGTTTCTAGGTAGTCAAGAATATTCGATATAATTTATCCAAATAAATCATGTATTATTCCAAAATCACAACCTCTGTATCAGAACCATGTTATGGTTTATCTTTCTCTAAACCAAATATTTTCCAAAAATTTAACCTGCTATTGAGTCACTTTTCATTGTTCCACACAATCTCATGTCCATAATGAAATAGTACTGCAGTACAATCCTTATATACTCCATAGTTATCATAACCAGTACATTGTTGATACAACACTCAAATGACATAATTCTCTAATAACAACATAATAACTCTAATCATTCCACATCATCTTTGGTAGTATCATAACATGATTATTATACAATTGCATCATTTGGGGCATACTCTGATGATTTGGACATTGGTTCATGTAGTGTCCCATGTCCTTGTAGATGATGCATTGTACATTTGAAACCTTTTTCTTACACTTTCAGTCACGTACATGGTGTCCTTTTTCTCCACCCATATTTCAAACTCCCATTCCATCAGGAATGTTCTAGGGTGTTTCTTCCCATAGTTAACACATATGGGAAAATTCTTCTTTTCACTCTTCCATTTATCCATCTTTCTCTCTTTCATCCTTTTCTTCTCTAAATTCCCTTCAAATATATAGGACTCAGAAAATTTTTTACTTATCTTTTTAACAAATGATACTATTTATTCATATTTTGAGAATACATGGGAGACAATATCCCTTCTAAATGTCGACTTAATACCGTGAAAAATATTATCCTTATTACTATTTGGATCATATGTTTTGCTGGAGTTCACATTCCTTCAACGAGGTGACATTTTAATACAATGGTATAAACTAGGTCAGTTTTTGAATTGCAGTGAATAATTCCAAAATTGTAAAATACCTAACTCATATTGAACAGTTTATGGATATAATCAATAATCATAAAAAATGTTTTCTTTGAGGAATTATATACTCATAAACCCTTCATAATGGTTTGTAAATAAAATGAGAATTATCCTAAGCATATCGCCCGGGAGTGTCGTAACCAAGAGGGCAGCAAGGCCCGGTGTCGTGCACCAGTTCATGTTCATGTCTAGCTCAATGCGGTGTTTTTGGGTTTTTCCCCTAGGTACATATGTGCCAGAGCCGGCTCTAACTACTCGTATCCAGACATTGATGTATTCCCTGTAAAACTCACAAAATCCCTACAATACCAAAATTCTAGGATGTTCTTTTATAATAATCTTCAAAGTCTATCTTAGGGCTATATTTTATAATCAGATTTTATCTAAATATAGTTTCCAAGGTCATTTCTATACTTCCTCTGATACCAAGAGTAACACCATGGCCCCAATTACCCAGAGTCGGTTCATTATTTTAATACATTGGAATGATTACAAGGAATTAATTCCCGAAGGACCGATCAGTTTATCAGTCTTAGAAAATAGATTACATACATGATTGTTACATTACACATCTTAACATACAAAACAACATAAACAATCCTTCACGAATTCCATTATTCCCATGGCTTAACCCTGCATGTCAATCATAATACACTTCTTTGAATCATGGGAATAATAAAACATAGAAAGGGGTGAGCTCAAATGCTCAGTAAGGATAACAATACTGCAGAATCATTCATAAATAATCAAAAACATTTAAGGCAATGTATAACTAAAACAAAAGCCTTTTAATCATGAACTTTAGCATAATATGGAAAAAATTAAATGAAATAATTCCAAATACTTATTCACATGGATATTCTACTAGTCAAATAATCACATGCAATATCAATAACCACTTTCATAATGATGGAATTCATAATGCCATACTATCATAACCACATATCCAAGGCCTCGTGCCATGACTAAAAATAATTTTTCTTCAAGGCCTTGTTCCAAGACACTAGTTCGTCTCATGATACCTATAGAAGAATCGAGGAGCTATATCGGGATCCACCTGTCACTTATTCAGTCCAATGCATTCCTCATATGAATATGTTTAAACATAACATAAACATTCATATTAAAACTAGAATACAAAATGTCATTACTTTCTCCATAAAACATGAATGGTATTAAAATAACACATACACAGTCAAAAATATCACAAATCGTTCAATAAAATATAGAATATTTGTATTCTAATAAATCAACATCAAAGAAGTTTAAAATCCATTAAAGGCTTTTGAAATAGATGAAAAATATTTGTAAAACTCTTTGAGAGAAATATCCCTTTACCATGAAAACATTTAAAAGTCGCACAATTTATAAAAGGATACATTTACATACATTTTTGAATCAATGTTTCCCATACCACTTTGAAACTTTTGAATGTAATTAAAATTTTAAAACATTCATGTCCATATAAATAAATCTTTAAAACCCATTTTGATGACACCGACATTAATGAGAATGATTTAAAAGAATAAGTTTTTAAAATATTTGAAATGATGTTTCAGTAAAAATATCCCTTAAAATAATACCTTTGAAACTATTTTATGAAACATGTACATGTATAATAAATATGTCCCAGTAGATACATACGTATAAACAACATCAGATAATAAAGAGATTGTGAAATTAACACTTACCAATTTGGTAACTTACGAAACATACACCCCATGAAAGAGGTATCATAAAATGAATATTTAAATACACATTAATTAATGTGTATTACATAAAGAATAAAATTATGTGGTTTACATACACCACACAAAAGGAAATAGTGGCAATATGGCACGAATCACATGGGAATAAGAAGTGATATGAAAACGCATTATCCTGCACTTTCTTTTAGTTGAGGGTACGTTTAACCTCCTGTATTAAGATCGTAGTATGTTATTAAAGTATACCATAACCATATTAATATTTATGATATCATACATGATTCATTTATTACTTTATACTACCCATTTAATAATAATTTACATGTTAAATTAACATTTCAGGTAATAATCTCTTTCATTATTGTACGTGTTTTAACTTGTTACTCTTGATTGAATCACTTAGATAAAGATTTATGTACATAAAGAATATTTAAAATTATTTATATATCATATATATTTAGAGTATTAATATGTATAACAGACAAATATATGAAATGAAATACACCGTTTACAGAGACAGTTGTCCGTACGTACACATAAACGATGTTTCTGTTTCTATCTCGTATTGAATGGAACTAAGTGAATAAGATATATGTAAGTACATATATATATATGTATGTATATATCTATAGTATCATTTTTATGTCCAATATTATATAATTATTAGTAATATATATATTTTTATAATCGTCCATGAATGGTGAATGTAGAAATGAATCACATCGCGTTTTGGAGACGATAATTCGTACATACGCACGAGCGACAATATAATTTAAATAAAGTTGTGTAATTTGATGTTATATCATATATAAAGTATAATTATAATGTTATATTTATTATTTAAATGAATTACACATAATTATTATACCTATCCAAATAATAATGTATTTAATAACAATTACACCATGACGTGGACACGATAAGCTGTACGTACACACATATGGTGACATGTCATTCAAAAGATAGATAGAATACTGAATATGGTTGTACCATATTTATAATAACATCAAAATATATAAAAGATACTAGAGCTATTATTTTAGTAATGAAATAACAAATAATGAAGAAGTTGATGAAGAAAGTAACTTGAAAGAGGGTGGTGAAAACATTATCTCTTCTTCGGGTTCTTCATTTTGATTTGATCAAAAGGGCCCCTTAGGATGTATTTATGATTAAACTAAGGCCTCTAGGTTTATGATAGGGATGTTGAGTTAATATTTGGGAATGTTTTGGCAGATCCAAAAGGATTTGAATGTGTGAATAATTGGTTAGATGTGGTGCCCTTTTATAAGGGGGGGAGGGGCTCTGTAGGAAAAATGTAAAATATTATTTTACAATAAATTTTTATTCGGTTCTTAATTGCTCAGAAGTAGATTATAAAAAGTATAACGTGGGTATTGGTCGAAGTACTTTAAACCAATAAATTTTTGACATGTTTGAGGCAATATATAAACCTTATCTTTTAGTTTTAACTCTTAGTTAATTAGTTTGACATTTACCAGGACACTTTTTATGTTTATATTATATAGTTAATAAACATACTATATACATCCAAGATACCCCCATGTGGTCTATTAATGATGTTCCTATCATGATATAAGTCCTTTGGCCTAACCATAGATTTTTTGGAATAGAATATCAATTAATAATATAATATTAGTTTTAAAAACTCATTTATTTCAATTTTGACACTATTCTATAATTGATTTTTGTTAAAGTATAAACAACTTTATTAATTAGAATAAAATTAATTTAAGCAATAATAACATTTCATATTGACCAATAAAATTTTGGATGGCATCAAAACATTCAAATTATATTTATTTTAACTTTTATAATACCAATTATTTGATTCTTTCATTAATAAGGAAAATACTGCATCATCATTGTGTCATAAATAAATTTAATTATTAAATGTCTAAAAATTATAAATAAAATACAATTATGTAGGAAATATGTTTATATTTATAATTAATATTCATAGTCAAAAATATAACATATATAACCCTATGTAAAAATTGTTTTTCTAAAAGATATATGTTTATGTCATTTTTGTATTTACTTTAACATAATTAATATAAAGTGTCCTTAACACCTACAAGTGGCTCCATGGGGTCTCAAAATAGACCCAAAGATGCCAATGGTCATAAATGTATCAACCAAAAAAGATTGGATATGTTTTAGGGTAATTAAATATTATTATAATATTATTTTTACCTTTATTTACCGGCACTACCAAAAATATGGCTTTTATTAGCTCTAAAAATGGCCATTAATAGTGCTAGAAAAAGCATTGATAATGCCTACGAAGATAAAGGGGGGTCCCATTTATCAGCGCTCCAAAAAACGCTGATAAAGACCCCTTTTATCAGCGCTTTTTTGTAGTGCTGATAAAAATAAAATTAAAAAATAAAGAAAATAAAAAAATACTACCAATCTCGTTGGGGGGGGGGGGTATTTTTATAGCGCTTGAGCCCTCCAATATCAGCGCTTTCCCACACATAAAACGCCCACCTGCACCTCCTATACCCTTTATCAGTGATATCCCTTTAAATCACCCTTGCGCGCATGCCCTTTCCTCCACCCATATTTGATCTCGAGACCTCCCCATGCACACCTAAAGCCCTTGCCACTACCCTCTATTGACTTATTCTCTTATTCATGATATATATATTTATTTACTTTTATATATATTTCGTTATATTTATTCATACAGTAATATATATTTATATTAATATATATATAGTTATATTAATATATATAGTTATGTTAATATCTATATAGTACTAATGATATATATAGTTATATTAATATAAAGAAGTTATATAAATATTCATATATTGTTATTTTAAATAAAATAGATATTAGTTATTATTTAGATAAAACTAGTATATTTTATATGTAAATATGTTTAATTATTTATTTAAAAAATATAATTTTTAGGTGTGAATATATAAAAAATATGTACATATAGTTATATATATGATTATAAATAGAAGTGCATTATAAAAAACGATAAAATTTCAATAACATAATATCAATATGAATGTAATACCTTGGAATAAATTCAGTCCCCACCAAAAAAAATCATATAATACCCCTTTAAACAAGGCTGAAAATCCACAAAATGTTTAAAAATGTTGGTACCTTGACTAAAAACTCGGTTTTAGAGTCCTTATGGGCCTCTTTTGCTCTCTAAAATCGCTTTATTGGGGTTCTCCCAGTCAAATAAACGTAGAGCTCGTCGGAGGCTTCGTTTTTCTATGTTTTATAGCTCAAACGGACAACCGGATCAAAAGTTATGGTCGTTTGAAGTTTGAGTTGCGTTTTTAACATATTTTGGATCTTTTTTTAATTTTTTTAATTTTTTTTATTCTTAAAATTGTTATTAAATAACTATTACTACATAATAATTATCAAATTATTAATTAAAGATATTATTTTAATTTTTTAAGAATCCATTTTCATTAAATATCTTATATATTAAGTATATTAAGTGTAAATGTACATTTATATTTATCTAAAATATATTTAAAAATTATATATTATATTTATATCAATATAACTATATAACTATATATATATATTAATTTATATTTTTAATTTTTTTTATGTCGACCCTTTATCAGCGCTTTTTCGTTAGCGCTGATAAAGGGGTGGCTCTGGCCTTGCCCAGTTTTGTGGTAGTGCGGATTTACCCTTTAACCATGGTAAATAAAATATTTACCGAAGTAATTATTCAAAATTTCTAAAAATAAAAGTTACCTATTTACACAATTTGAAAATAATGATTCCAAATATGGAATACATTTTTCAAAATTCAAAATAATGAAGTGGCGGTAATTAATTTAAAATTAATTCATGTTGTTAAAACAGAAAGCGTGTTTTTAAGAGATAATAACTATCAAAATATTGACACTTGTTTAAGTCTAGTTTAATTTCGAAATTATATCAAACGACCAAAATTGTATTAGATGGTAAAGATATATTCTAAATATAATTTAAAATAACTCAAATTCATAATTTATCACAACTATTTATTTCAATTAAAGAAGTTGTTTTTAATTAAAATTGAGAAATTTACACTATTCATCAAAATATAAAAGTTATCGGAAAAGTACCAAAATTTCACCCTAAGATAATTTCGATATTCCGAATCCAGAAATGAATTCTATTTTATCAAATTAAAAACATAAATGTTTCATTTATTAATTTAAAATTAATTCTCGCTAATAAAACCAATAGGCGTATTTTTAATAACTATCAAAATATTGACACTTGTTTATTTTCAATTTCAAAGTGAAATTATTTACAATGTCCATCATTGTATTAAATGTTAAGAATATAATCTATTTATATTTCCATTCCATTAAAATTTATAATTTAACAATATAAATTATTTTGATTATAAAAGTTGTTTTCAAATAAAATATAGTATTTTTCTCTATTCACCCAAATATAAATGTTATCAGAAAAAACAAAAACATTTTCGAAACTAAATTATAATGTTCCTATTATAATGAAGAAGTTTATTTAGACAAATGTAATATATAATAGTTTCAAATATTGAATTTAAAAATTATTCACCATTAAAAGGCGGTAAAATTGCATTTTTTGAAAAATAATTATTTTATGTGAAAAAAATGTATTTGTTCTTACATTATTTCTAAGAAACTCATAATATGGATTCTAAAATTATATGGATTATATAATGTTTAAAATCCAGTTATTACTCTTCATAACCGCTTTTGAACGGCTTGTTTGGTATGTCATGGTGCGCTAGAACTTGTTGTTGTGTGTAGTGAAAGTTAAAGAATTACTTTGTAGAAAAAACAAACTATGAAATCATGTTGTGTTAAAATCGTGGTGAAATAACATATTAATAGTGGAGATAGTTTTACACCATTTTTTATTTCATGACGAAATAACCACCATCAGTATGAGGGTTTTCTATTCCACAAGTGACAATAAAATTGATCAATACCACTAAAAATTTAATTTCAATGCTACACTACATATAATAAGAAACTATTTTCCTATACATTTATTATTTGGACGATGAAAATTGTAAATTATGGAATGTTTTCTAGAATACTAGGAAAATTCGATCTAGTGAAATGGGATGAGTTTTTTAGAGTATCTATTTGAAAATGGATTACTTATAATACTGTCAATGAAATTAATAGGGATTACTTATGTTTATATATAAGTTTTCTACATATATTTTTACCTATGATGAAAACATTAAAATACATGTGTGGTATTCTTATAATTTTATAATATACTTTGAATGAAAACATTATCGATTCATTGATAGAATAATGAAATGTCTTTGGAAGGCTCTATTGAAATGGGTCATTTGTAACTATGTAATAATAGATTGATTCTCCCTTAATGTAGAAATGAATAGTGTATATTCCAATAATAAACATGGTTTAGAAAGGAATTGAATGATGTAATTTTGAGGAAATTCATATAATAAAATTCATGAAGTATAGGGAATTAATTTTTTTTAAGTGTGGAAATAAAAATGGGTAAATTGACTCTATGGGATTGGTGAATAATATATGTGTCGAATGAAATGACATTAAGTGAATTAATATGATATTTAAATATGGATTTCATTAACAATAAAGTAGTGAATGTTAATTTCATTTAACAACCCATAATATAATTATACAAATATAAGGACTATATGAATTAAATAAACATGTTACTAAATATATGGTTTAATGATTAATTTTAGGATGGATACCAAATAAATAAATTAGATAATGGGAATTATCATGTGATCACAACCCCCGAAGTGGGTCTTAATAATGAAGTGGTGAAATGTATGTTTATCATGCACTCTGGCACTCCAAATGTATTATTTGATTCTATTTATTCCCATTTTTATATATGGTATGGTTTATAAGTTCATTTTTTCACCACCTAAATGAATATATGTTTAATTACCTATGATATCTCATATTAGTATTATGATAATATTAAAATTCTATTGACCCCCACAGACAGATCATTATGGGAATATAATTTCTTAAAATGTAGAGGTTCTTCTTCTAGAATATTTTTATCTGATTTCTTGCATGGAATGGTGCTTTTAATAAATAGAAAAAATCATTTATTAGGAAGGGAAGTCGTGTTTAATATTCCAAATAGACCCATAATTTTATATCATTGTGAAGATAAATATGTACTTCTAATGGAATCTACACCCATTTTATGTGTATCATTTCCACTTCATGAGGGTAACTATGATCATTTGGTTTTTTCAGAAAATAAACATTAATGACATTACTATAATTTTGAAATATGATAATTTATTTCAATACTATTATTCTAGTTATCCCAAAAATCATGGAATGTATTTTTTAATAGAACTTATACAAAGATTTAAACATAATTCAAGAAATCTTTATTGAATTTCCTTGATTGAGTTAGTGGGATTATAGTGGGAAATCATGGATAATTTTGATAAGGGTTTCATTTGACCTTGTGTATCTCAATTTCAGGATTACATATTTTTGTTTAAAATAATGGTAGATCTTTTCATATTTTCATATATTATAAATAACATAAAAATATATATATCATGAACTTGTATTATCTACCAAACATTAATGATTCGATTCATCCTATTTAAGGGGGCCAATATATTTTAGATATTTATATCTCATCTAGAGGTCATCATATTATTGTAAAAATGAGTAAATATATAAGAAAACATTTTATATGGGTTATAAATACATTGAATTTATTTTTATTCTATTTCATCATATCAATTCCCAAACTATATTAATAGATCTAATTAATAGAGTCTTAAATGAATGTAATCAACCATTTAGTGTAGTCTTTATAAATTATATTATTATATATTATTTGAGAGATTTATAGAATATGGTTTATTTAAGGAATGTGATAAAAACATTGAGGAAAGTGATAAAATATGATAAAATGGTGTAAAAATGTATTCTGAAAAAAAAATCATTTCATAGGTCACATAATTAAATGTTATGGTATATCAATGTATCACAATGTGAATAGAGTTATTTCAAATTACCATTGACCTGCAATATGGAGTGAAATAAATATATTATTTTTTTGGATGGAAAATATAAATTATTTTTCATTAATTTATAACATTTTTAATATCACTATACATGTTGATAAATATGTGATATATTTTCTATTGATAGTTGAATGTGATGTTAATTTCAAGGAACTAATGTGGTGTTAGGATGATGAACATATTCTAAAACTACCACAGAATAGATAAACTTTCTTGATCTATAATTATATATTAAATAATTACTTGGATTATTTCTCATATATAGTGACACAATAGTACATTCTACTTCATGAAAATTCACAGTTTTGGAGAAAAATTAATGACTATGAATATAGAACTGGAAGAGTCAATTTTTTCATTAAATATGTTGATGAATTATAATTATGGAGAATGGAATGATATATATACTAATCATAAATCCTTGATGTAAATATTTAATCCGAAATATTTTAATATGCACAAAATAGGATGGTTTGGATTGATTTAGGTTTATGAATCTAGAATAAATTACCAACATGGGGTGTAGAATAATTTTTATTTCTCTCCAATTTATAAGACCATGAATGTTTGTCCATAATGTTGATTGAAATAAATAAATAACATAATGATATATATGTTATGAACCATGTAATCATATTAAATATATAATGATGATATCATTATCAGATAAATGATCAAAAATTAATTCATTTTTTTTAATAAAGATGTAAACAAAGAATATATGGAGCTGAAAAGGGAATAGATTTTATTGAATTATAACCTTCATCATTTGGGAATGATCAAGATTGATAATGTAGTATGTATCATGAAATTACCAAAATGGAAGAATAAATTCTTATAATAAGTTCATAGTTTACCATTATCTACTAATATGGAATGTACACAAATTTCTATAGATCATAAATGGATTTTCATGTAAGATAACATTTAATTAATTATTATAGAATCTGTATCATGGGGTTTTGTATGTAAATAATTTATTAATAATAGATATATGTTTGAGGGGGTGTTAAAACCATTAAGAATAATGGAGTGGAAATGGGAAAATATACCAATGGATTTAAATGTGGGAAATTACAAGACATATAAATGGTATATTCTATTTTATTATAGTTTATTTAGATATAAAATTATCACATTTCATTTCTATTTGATTTATTTATTTTTGAATAACTTGGATAAGTAAAATTTTATATATGTAGCACAGTTTCATGGATGATGACTCTATCAAATCTAATCAAGATATTTGGTTTACCTTATTATTGTACAAAAGTATTCTGATGTATTTGAGTAATCGATTTGTCATCATTAATAGATATCAAACATTGAATTATGGTTAGTTTTAGTGGTAAATTAGAGCCCAAAAATATTTTTGAGAGATTCACTTTTATGTTTCAATCGAGGACGGGTTTAGCAAAATATTATGATAATATTTTCAAAAAAAATTCTCTCACTAAATTATTCATATATCTATTTATGTATCCATGAATGGAGATATATAAAAAACTCCAACATTATACGATATTTTCATTGAATGGAATATAATAGGTTAATATTACAAAGGTAATTGAATTGAATTTAGGGCTACTAAATAACTCATTATGGAAGATCAGTGGTAATAAATTTGATTATTTAAAATAAATAAATTTGATATTGGGTTTAATGTTAGTGTCATTTTATTCCATAAAAGTATCCCCAGATCATTTTTTTCTTATTTGGAAATAAAATAATGTTGATCCACATGTATTTAAATTCAATGGAGATTCATGGTTACATTATGATGATATCTTATTTCATTGAGCTAGCTCTAAAAATCAACTATGTTCAAGATGTTATACATATATTAATTTTTAAAAATATATACAATAAAAATCATATGTATCAATCTCCATGGTCAATAATTTCTTCCTTTATGTATATAAGAGAAGAAGATTTGTGAATTTCATACCTCGATGTGGGAAGTGCATGTAGGATTACCCAAAATGTACCATGACCAACATTGGTTGTGTTAGTGGATGGGTATAAAAATTTATATTGTACGGTTCATGATATGATTCTAGGGGTTTTCACATGTTATTTTTAATTATCAATGATCCATTGGTGTATTTGGGTTCTGATTAGTGGTATGGACCCTTTAATCCTACAAGAAAAATGGGGGTTCAGAACCCATTGGGTGAATGGTACTGTAGTAGTATTGTAGCACACTATAGAAATAATGGTACTGTAGAAAGGGTATTATAGTGGTGACAAGTAACTATAACGGCCACAAAACACTATAGAAACGATAGGTAATTTGTGGTACTGTAGTAATACTATTCACAAAATGGCAGTTCGGCCAAATTTTTTTCGCTATGTGCCATGTAATGGGGAAATTTCCACTGGGCCTTTGGGCTATGTAATGGGTATCCCTCTATTGAGTTAAAAGTGGTATTTTCTTTTCTTTAATAATAAATAAGGCTTCACCCCCAACATTTTTAAAAAAAATTCATCATCCATTGGTTTTACAAATCCATTACTCATTCATGAATGTATGATTGAAAACATTACCATGGATTTCAAAGTGGGTCTCCTAAGGAAACCATGGAAGAATGATGTTATTTGGGAGATTATTGACCTAATGATGAACATAGTTCATTTATTTTATATACAAGAGAAATTAATAGTTGATCAGTTGGTTGAGAAGTACATTTGAGATATAGTTCATCTACATTGATATCTGTAAGATATATTTTCATACCCTAAATCACATTTTACATTTCCCTCCCGGAATAGCATGCATAAGGCACTTGGTACCCATGTATTATTGTATACATATTTCCTCCCCCAACCTGATAGGATGTAAAAACAATCAATTTTTGTGTTTGTAGGATATTCTAGGAGAAAAAATATTAACTTTTTTGGGTATTTGGGGAAGCACATATTCCTCCTTGAGTTCTCCTTAAATGTAATTATTTGGTGAATATTTATTTGACACCATATGAGGCTCTTTACAGTAGGCTATACAGATCTTCTCATTGTTGGATGGTGGTAGGGTATATGGATTTTATGTAATATAGTATTGTTCATGAGGGGTGAAAATAGTTTCATATGATTTGAAAATATATGGCTATGACTGAGAGATTTAAAAATTCATCTTTTGATTGAATTTGAAAACCCCTATGTTTTACAAGGTTGATTGTGTATTCTTTCTGGTATCTCATAGATTATGTCACCAAAGGATGTATAGGCATGTAATTTTGGAACCCTAGAATGTTATCCCATTTGAGATTATGGAGAGAATCATTCTAGTGCCAAACCTATCAGATCTTATTAGGATTTATAGTTCTATGATTTCAATTTTTCATGTGTCACATATTAGAAGTCATCACCCCAACACTTCTCATGTTATATTTATTGGTGATGTTGATCATGAGATAGATATATCCTTTGAGGATCATCTGATTCACATAATCGATCATAGTGATATTGTGTTTGGGGAAATGACAGTACAAATATATCAAGTGTTGTTGACACAATTATGTGTTTAGGTAGAAACATGGGTGAGAGAATCATATATATAGGGTTAGTTTCATTATCTTTTATCCTTGGAATAATTGTGATTCCACGTATTAAAACTTGAGGATGAGCTATTTTAAGGTGG
Organism: Viscum album; assembly: GCA_963277665.1. Lineage (NCBI taxonomy): Eukaryota > Viridiplantae > Streptophyta > Magnoliopsida > Santalales > Viscaceae > Viscum > Viscum album. Next base: position 1,808,782,982 of record OY728120.1, read on the forward strand.
GGAGATAGTAAGATCCCAATTTTTTGGAGATGTATCAGTCTCCTTTAAATCTATTGGAAGGGTTCAATGATTCCTTAACAAAATTTTTAATGGAACAAATATCAACTAAATGGTTATAATTTCTATTGGTTTTGGTCTTAGATCATCTTCATCGTTGTGATATTGGTCTTTTAACATTAATTTGTTCATTTTAGGTTTGGAGAATGTCCGTAAATCAATATAGAATAGGTGGCCTATTTATAAATTCCGAGAGTATTAATTATGATGATTTTTCTGAAATAATGAAATTCCTATTTAAATTATTGAAATCATATATTTAATTAGATAATAAATTTATTAATGGACAATGTAATTGGTGGAATAATGGGACTATGAAATTGATTGAATAATGTTATAACAATATTTTATAATGAATGGGATAATGTAATTTGGAAAATAATGGGAATTAAATGTTTCATTTGATAACCATTATAGATTAATGGGTTATATAAGAAAATATCAATAACTGACATAATAATGAGTTTTTCTTATTATTTCATTTTATCTATATTAAGAATAACGATTGTTATAATAAATTGAAATGGTGAACCATAGTGAGAATGACATATTAAAAGGATACTGCTTATTAATCATGGTGAATATTAGATATTTGATTTCTATGATTCTTTGATATACTAATGTGGGATAGGGATTATGGATCAAAATACCCATATGTGATAATGAGTGTGGAATAGAAACTGATGATCGAAATTCCCATATGAGCTTTGAGGTGTGGGACATGTATTAATTCTCCATATTACAATGGGGTGTCAAAAATTACATCCTACACCCCATGATATTGGAACTACAAAGACATTCCACATATCCATGTTATGAAATTTGATTTAAATGAATAATTAAATACATTGATAAAATTAATTTTGAGTCATTATGTGATTTGGATATGAATCTAGAATGGTCTGAAGTATGTATTCATAGTTGGGGTCTAATTAGGAAATTAGGTAAGTATGGGGTAAATCATTGATTAATGAATTGTGGTATCAATTTAAATTATTTTTTCAAATTTTTATTTAATAACTAAGTTATTTATTTTTGAATAGATATTTTTTAGGCACCATTAATGGTGGATTACTGAGTTGTACTCACACACTATATGGTCTGCCCGATCAGTACCCAAATAGACTTCATGTTTGCCGGACATGTTAAGGGAAAGACTGAATATTAGATGTATGGTTTAAGATGGAGCATGGATGAGGGTACTAGACATAATGTTAGGATCTGATGGGGTGTTTTCAGGGAAATTATTTTATCTTTATCATTTTACACTTAACACATATGTGGAATTATATATCTAGTTGTTTGGTTTAGATATTTTTTTTCAATTTTTGTTTACCATGTGACACTATTCTATATTTGTTATAGAATTATTCTAGTTATTGTTATATTATAATTTAGATATTATTAGTCTATTTATACTATTTTCATTCTTTTATGAATAAAGTATAATATTATGATATTTTTATATTATACATTCACTACTAGTCGGTATCCTATAGCACATGGGGCCGTTCTCCCGAGGTAATGTAGTTGACCAGATAAGGGTATTAGCATGTGTATCCTTTTTCACGATAGTACATGTAGTGAATACATAAAAAATTTACTTATTATATCATGAATCATTCATAATTTCATTTTTTTTTTGTTTTAAAATTCATTTTAATTCATCCATGGTTATTTAATTTGAATGTTGAAATGTTGGAAGGTGTCTAAAAACTGAGTTTCATGTCATTTGTTTATATTACTGATACATTGTCTTCTCAATAACAAGATTATGTTTGCAATGTATTTTTATTAATGTATTTATGTTTTCAACTTTTCTTGTGAATTTAAATTTCATACACTTAATAAATTCACTTATTAATTCTATCTTCATTTTTATCGTCATTGTAAGTGTTATTCATCTCAATGTTTCTTCAATGAGACATATGTTTTTATACCCATGTCATATTTTCTGTACTGTAACTAATTAAAATTTGATATTATATATCATGATTATATTTTTATTCATTTTATTTAAATATTAAATTTAATTAAATATTTTGTTGGTAATTTATCAATATTTACCAATATGGTAAGTGTTTATTTTGCAATAGAATAATTTTTCATGATTGTTTTGGTTTATTTGCAGAATGGGGTAAACATTTGATCAGTCTAACAAAAAATGAATCTATTTTCCTCCTTTTTATTTCAAAAAGTTATAAGTTTACCTTAAATATTATAATGTATGTTCTCAAGATAATAACATATCATTTTGAAGGATAACTAACTCGGTATTCATCCTAGATAGTGAAATCATGTGTCATTATACTATTTTTTTAAAAAAAAATTATAGAATATTATTCATAATGGGATATTATATAATAAAATAAATTTTACACTATTTTTTAAAAATGATTTTTAAAATGAATATTATTCTCAATATCAAAACAACGTAATTTATGAAAATTTCCTTAAAATTAGATTGGAATATATGTTTTATCATACTATTCCTAAATATAATATTATAGAATAGGGAATAATAATTTATTTGATGATTCCTGAACATGTTTATATAGTTATTATTAAATAATGTTTTTCCTAATATTAAATAAATTTTTTAGTTTTAAAAAGTTACTTTCAATTTTGAAATGGTATTTCACTTAATATAGATTTTAATGATCATTTATTTTTTTATACTCGTCAATGAAAATTAACCTTAATTTTAAATTTAGTCCACTTGGTATATGTTTTAATCATTCCATAAATATTATTTTTATGGATATTTTATGATCATTATCTTGAGAGACAATATTCGAATTTACTTTCCTAATTAATTTTTTAATGATTAACATTCCCTTAAAGAATTCAAATTCTTGTGATCATTATACATTTCATTTTCCTTAAATATCAATATTATTTATCCTAGAAATTATTACATCAAAAAATATATATAACTTATATATAAAATGTCTTACATTGAATGATATTTAATTTTTTTGGGAAATATTTATATATTTATCTTTTATTGACGTGAAAATTTACTGACAATGAAAAATATTTATGAATTCAATTTATTTTTAAATACACGAGGAATTCAATTTACATGTAGATATGGATTGAACTTATTTATATAAATCTCCAAAATGTATTGAATTTTTTTAGAGACCAATTAATATTCTAGAATTAAACTGGGTTTTTTGTACACCAAAACAATCTAATAAACTATATTGGTTTAAGGTGTTAATTGAAAAAAACAGGATATCGAATATCATGACATATAATAATAATAATTTAAATAATTATTAATTTGGTTATTATTATCCATGACATTAATAGATTTATATTATCCATGTATTCATTTATTTATCATGTTATTGATTAAATGGAATGTGTTTTTAGTTATTTATCATGCAATATTGATTAATCCCTATTAATTCATTATAGCTTCTAGAGTACATAACCATTTCCAAGAATCTTATCTAATCAATAATTTATTTAATTCCCCTACTATATCAATAATGAATATTTTATTGAGATGAATGATTAATAATTTTTTTATGTTATTTATCTACTTATTGAAAAATGGGTATCATGTGGGTATCTGACTCTGCAAAACAACTAAACTATTTACTCTCTTTGAAACTATTTCCTTGTATATAGTTACAATGTAATAAAGTGACCACTAAATCTGGGTGGCTATTTCCAGGGGATTTTTATTTTCTAATATTTCAAGTTTTGTTGACAGATATGGAACATATTTTCAAGAACGATGATTAAATAAAATCACCCTCTAAATGAGATTGAGGATAAGTCTATTTATCCGATAACATCATATAATTTTTATAAGCATGATATTATGTGGTTTTAATATACATTTTTCTTTAAATAGAATCTTGAATTAGAAATGGTTTTTTCATAGATAGGTAAAGGTGCAATAATAGTGGAGAATTTATAGCTGGGAATATATTATACGGTATTCTAGTTTATGTTGAATGTTCACTTATTAGGTGACTATCTTGAAACTCCCATGTTATATGGTGATTATTGTTACTTATTACAGTGTTCATCAAAATTTTGTAAATTTTTTTTGAATAATAATCATATGTTTTTAGAAAAAATACAACATTCTTGCAGATTAACAACTTGTCACATACGTAAAGGTTATTATGATTTAATACATACTCGAAGAGTGAAAAATGTGATGTGTCTACCACTTTCCTACATGATGTCCTAGTTAGTATGAAACATATTTTACATAAATGGTGTACTGCATAAATATTAATTTTATTTTGGTAATCATATTATAAAATCAAATATTTTTTACATTAGGACTATAAATTAAATTTTAGGATATGTTTTACTAGGATGAGTTATAGAATCACTTGTTTTAACAAAAACTATTTTTTAGGAGGAATGATATTACATCTTTGGTTTTTGAAAATGAATGGAAATGTATAACCATTGTGGTTAAATTTTTTTAATGTTAATGATGATAGGGTTATTTGGGATATAATATTATTTATTTATTGAATGCTTTATCTCAAAAGATTTGTATTATTATTGAGTATTGTATATTAATATATTATTTAATTATATTATAGGTTATTCAATGTGGGTATTATTTTAAATTTTGGAAAACATTTTATCTTTATTAAAAAATTTTGATATACCTTATCATTCATATATGAATTTTATGATCTATTGCATGATTATTTTGTTACTTCCACTATAAAAAATCATATTGGATATTCGTTTCATGTAGTATGAAATTAAGTGTAAATTTATTGAAGAACAATAATGGGATGGAACTATAATAATGAAAAAAATATAATAATTATATTTTATGGTGTTCAATATATCAATAGTAATATAATACATCAACATTATGAAATATATCTTAAAATAAAAATTTTATATATTTTCATTGATTTTGAAAAATCAGTAGCCTTTCCACCTATCATAGATATATCTAAATGTGATTAGTAACACTATATTGGAAATATTCTCCATCATTTTATAATATTCCTTGGGATTTAGTTTTCTCCTCCATAAAAATATTTTCACTTCTAATTCATGTTATCATATTTTAAAACATAGTTTTGTGCTAGTATACTTCAACATCATATTTTACTGACTGTATTTCAATACTATGATTTAGTAACTATTTAATGTTGTTGGATTCCAAAAAAAGAGTTTTAAAATTTATTACACCTAGTTTTTTAGAGCATTTAATAATTTTGAGGATATAATTTATTGATTATGGGTTGAATTTATAACATAAATACTGTAAATTAATATAATTTTTACCGCATATATGACACAAAAAACTAAACTTCATCAAACCATGAAATATATTAGGTTATCCATATAATTATAAAACTGTTATTTAATTTATTATCAGGAATATGAATAAATAAATTGTGAAATAAATATAGTGGTCCTAATCATTGAAAATCTATTTATATATTCTTATAAAATAATCACCATATTTTTATTCAAGCCATTTTATTCAAAAAAAATCCATCCAAAACAAATTTAAATTATTTTTATGAGATAATATTTAAATTAAATTGTTTAATTTTTTTTAATTAATAAAAATGATATCATTATGAAAATATTATTTTTAAATTATATTATAGTGAAATTTGGATAATTTTCTCTAAATATGTATTTTTTCGATGAGTTGACAAAAAAAATTTAAAAAAACATTCATATATATTAAAGTATTTTTACATTTACTTTTGATATTAAAATGGTTTTTAATGTTTAATATGTTTAATTATATAACTAATAATTCATATTTGGTCTTTGGAATAATTTTTATTCTGAATTTTGATATATAAGAATATTATAATTAATGAAAAATACCTATAAGGACCCAGCCTTAAACCATTACATAATATTTAATTAAATGAATAATTCACATTGATGATATTTTTAGGTTTAGTGTTTTATAGAATAATAACATAACTATTACATCTCAAAAATACAAAGTAGACACTCCTACTCAATTTCCATTTTTGTTTACAAACCATGAACTCTTGAAAAAAAATAGTCATGTGTAATTCAATTTTTAAGAGAGCATGACTTTTCCTTGATCCCATCCTTGACCCTCTTCCACATTATGTCCTGTGAAAAATATTTCAATAACTTGGGATGAACAAAAAAATCTCAGTAAGGGATACATAAATAAGAATAACTGTTAATTTTCCAGAACATAAAGTAAACGATGAATACATTATCATAACTAATACATTTCACCCTAATGAAGTAGTAAATACTCTTCACTAAATAAATGATCATTACTTACCCTTTTTTAACCAAAATATTTCAATAAAACCCATATAAAGAACACATAATATATAAAGGTAACATGGGACAAAAACATACTTAAGTGGGATAACCATACGATTGAATTCCACATATATCACTAACCAGAATAGCCATACAGCCGAATTCCATACATATCACTAAATAGAATAGCCATACGGCTGGATTCCATACCCAATTCATTGGAGGTTATAATGTAACCACCCGTCCTGGTATTCACTGCACCACCCGTAATTTGGTTAATCACGTAACCACCCGTCAAATGTCCAAGTACCATTAATAATCATAGCACATATAATATTGAAAATATAAACATTTCACTGTTAACATTTCATTTGAAATCACAATATATCATTTCATGATATTGACAAAATCAATGATTTATCCAACTATTTTCAAACCCATTTAATAAAGATATTTTTGAATCAATGTGTCCCATACTAATTTAGATATTTTAATGGAATAACATTTATTAAAATTTATAATATCATTAGAATAATGTTATTCTTGATAGTATATGTCTAAGGACAGTATATACACCATATCATTGTGAATTGGAACAAAAAAAACAATGACGTCTCAGTGGAATGTAAATTGACACAAAATCCCTTATAAAGACGGTATCCTTTGATTATGGATAAATAAATTACATAATTATGTCTACAAAATAAGAATACACCCAATATAAATGGATATTAAGTGAAAAAAAATCATTTTTCATTCACAAATATTCAAAAGACAACATATTCAAGAAGTACATGGTTAACCCAAATAATTGAAATTGAGTTTAGAAGTTCCCTTGAAAAAGTTCGACAGCCTAACATCGTCACTTTAAAATTAAGAAAATGAGTTGATAAGTGATAAAATGGTATCTCATCACATGTCAATAAAATTTAAATCAATTAGGATATATAATAACATATCCCAACATAATAATATGTATATTAAAATAAATAACATAAATAAGTCTTTTAAAAAGAAGAGGGTGAATGGTTCCCTTACCGATTTGTGTAACATTCGAAACGTACACCCCATTAAAGAAGGGTCATACAATGAAGTTATAAATACCCATAAATTAGATTATATTATACAAAGAATACAATCATGGGTAGTACATACACTACAGAAAAGGAAATAGTGGAAAATGTAGCATGAATCTCACGGGAACACAAAGTGAGATAAAAACCCATTACCTCATTGTGATCAATCGAGTCGTATGAAAAAAAGATAATAAACACCAAATGAATCACATAATCACATGAATATTAATAGATTAATGATAATATATATGAATGGGCAGTACAAAATACACCACATGCAATAAATACGTGAACAACAATGGAAATCTCATGGAATTAAAAGTTTGATAAGAAATCCTTTACGAAATTTTGGCAGCCTAACGACGCCACATAAAACATCCAAAAAATGGATTGATGAGATAAAATAGTATCTCTCATCATATTAACATAAAAATTATAGTAAGAGGAATATAAAATAACATCCCCCAACATAATAAATTGGATCTTAAAAGAAGTGACATAAAAGAGATTACTTAAAAAGAAAGAGAGGGGTAGGATCCCTTACCTCGTGTCCGAATTGACCAGTTCACTCTTTAACGTCCTTAATAATACACTAAAGTTAATTTATAAATTCTTCAGAACCTTTTTTAAATTTTATTATTCCTTTTATATCACATATTACTATGTTATAAACATTATGTAATCATTTAAGCTAAAAATGTTCGTTTTGTCGTTTTTTGGTACTTGTGTTAAAAAATGGACTTCTTATAATTTCATGTTGTTCATGTGGTCAAAGATTCATTATATACAGAATTATATTCCAGATTTGGATATCATATATATCATATATATCCAGAATATACATTTATTTATAATAGTACGTAAAATTTAGAGGTAAGAAATGAAATACACCGTTCATGGAGAAGGTAAGATGTATGTACGCATGAACACTAGTTCCATTTCTATTTCTTAATTTAATGGAATTAAAACATAATGATTCATAGCTATATTATAAATCCAGAATAATATCATATATAATATTATTAACTCTATCCTTTATAAATCCCACATAAGGTATTAATGAGTCATATCACTTTGAGGGGGTGGTAGTCCGTATTTCCTCTAATGAGATTATCTTATTTACCCACTATGGAAACAATAAACGTATGCTATAAATTGAAAATAAATAAGCTTAAATAAAACGTAAAAATAAGATATATCATATATAAATACATTTGCATCATAATGGCCACCATGAGAGGCGGTAGGAGATAATTGATCATTCATCGTTTCGTGAGGCGTTTGGTTGCGATCCACAGAAACATTATGTTCTTCACACATTAGATGGAGGTCTGTGTATGTGTAGTTATAATCCATCTCATAATAAAATCCTAGTAAACTTGAGGATGCTGGTTTTGTTACAAAAGAAAGTAATAAAATGAGTTTTGGTGTTTGAGAAGTAAAATATAAGAAAACAATTTAAGAGAAACCATAACCTTCAACGTGGGTAACTCAATTTGGATTGAACCAAAAAGACTCTTGAAGTGCCTTCTACCTATGGTAAGGCTTCTATGAGGTATAGAGGGATGTATGGAGCTTAATTGGTCATAGTTTTCATGAGCCCAATGGATTGAGAGTTGTGAGGAATTGGTTAGAAGTGGTCTCCTTTTATAAGGGAGAGGAGGGGCTCTTTAGGAAAGTGTGAAAACAATATTTTATTATAAACTTTTCGTCAGTTTAAAAACGCCCAGAACACATTAAAGTCAAAGATACGATTACTCATATCCGAAATAAAATCATCCAATTATAATTGGAAATGTTTTGGATAATATTTTATTCATTATAATCTAATTTATTTAAATGATTTATTAATGAGGTAAACACTACATCATTATTATGTGACAAATAATTAAAATTATTTGATGTATAAAATTTAAAAAAATTACCATGATGTAGTAAATAGTTTTATCTTTCCAATGAATAATTATAGTCGAAAAGATAATTTATATAACCCCTTCTAAAAATTAATTTACTAAAGGATAATTTCTTTTGTCATTTTTGCCTATACATTATGTTAATTAATCTAAATTTCCATTATCACTCCCAAGTGGATTAATGGGGTCCTAAAATATAACCAAAGATTCTATTGGTCATAAATGTCTCAAAAATAAGGTTTTTACCAGTGTTAATGTAATTTTGAATTATTATAATATTCTTTTAAATGTGAATTACTATATTTACCTTTAACAGGGTAAATAAAAGTCAAAAGTCACGATTCACAAAAAATTATATTCATCTCATTGAACAAAATAATACATAATAATAACAACCATGTATGTCAGATTTTTTATATTCAATTCACAGAAGTATTAAAATTTCATTTAAAAGAAAAATCAGTTTTTTTAACTACCACTTAGTGGTTTCACTATTCATCAAAAATTGAAGTTTTTCAGAAAAATACAAAAAATCCACCCTATGGTATATTTGATATTCCAAATTCAAAAAGTATTTCAAATTTACAAAATTCAAAACATAGATGTTTCATTAATTAATTTTATAATTAATTCACGCTGTCAAAACAAATATCGTGTTTTTAAGAAACAATATCTATCAAAAGATTGACACTTATTTATGTCCAATTTCAAAGTGAAATTGAATCTAATGACCAAAATTAGATTAAATAGTAAAAATATAATCTATTAACACTTGAAAACCAATTGATATGATAATATAACCATATAAATAAATTACATTAAAAGGCACTTTTGAATTAAAATACAATATTTTACATTATTTGTTAAAAAATGAACTTTATCAGAAAAATACTAAAAAATTACCCAAAGTAAAATTTTATGTCACCATTATATAGAAAGATTTTATTTGGTCAATTATAATGTATTAAAGTTACCGAAACAATTTTTAACGAGGGTTCTCCATTAAAATGCGGTAAATCGTCCTTTTAATGTAAATTATGCTTGAAATTAGATTCATTCACATTTTAAGCCTCTATCATTAATTTGGATAAATTGGAATAAATTTAACAAAAATGTATAATCATATTGTAGTTAGTTAGGTTCATTCACGTCAATAAAAAGGCGAGGAGTTAACTACCATTTAATGTAATAATATTATATTATTAGTGTGAAATAGAAGATTCCAAAGAAACTCGTTGTTGCATATTGGGTATGAAATCGAACATTGAAACTCCTTTAAAGTAAAATTAATATTTAATTCACATATATTAATAAATATGAAAATTTTCATATTCTTTATTTACCTGGGATGTTTCATCCTTCCCCCCCTTTTGGAAATTTCTTCCTTGAAATTCTAAAATTGGGCTTGGAAACTTCATTAGAAGTCTCACATCGGAAAACAATCAGTAAAACTATCACATTAAAAGAAAGAAAGAGAAGTAAAAGGTAACCCGAAACAACAGATACTGAGATTACATGAAATCATGGATATGGAGGAGAAAACAAACCATTATGTTCTGATTGAGAGTGACATGAAACATGATTAGGAGAAAGCTAACACCGAGAAAATCACAAACTTGTGATGGGTTAAATAGTGTTTGATTCCCCAGTATGAAAATTTAATAGGCAACCTTTTTGTTTTAAGTTACTTTTCATTGAGGAATTTATTTATGGGATTAACTAAAACATAAGTAAACATACTTACATGTCATGTAGACTTCACTTTTTACTATATTTCTAACACAAACTCATATTTTCTCCCAAATAAGAGTATTCAGGATGACTTGTTCATATTAAGAGTGCAATAATCAACTCTGAGAGAATCACATAATCCACTAAATATGAACTATATATTTTCCATATCTTAGGAAATTAACCAAAACTAAAAGGGTAGTACAAAATCAGATAATCCCCAATGAGGATAATCTTTTACAAAAAGAAACACTAGTCTTAATCTCCAAAATTTATCCAACAAAACCCAAAGTTTATCAAAGACCATTCAATAAATAGCTATCAATAAAATTCATCAATGTAATCAAAAATAATATTGAAACCCATATCTCTGAAGGATTAAATCACATATTCTTCCAAGATAAATCTTAAAATTTATCTCCAAATAACATCAGAATCTCTTAAAGTCTCGTATTGAAAATTAATTAACCTAATCACATATCCTCCCTGATAGGTTAATCATTTCCCTATATGACCCAAAATAATCTTATTGTTTATTCATAAAATTATCTAAGTAAAAGTAATTAGTCAAACTAACAAGGGACTTTACGTAATCTAGTGGTAGGCGAAAAATACCAATCACACTTTGGTTGTGGGTTCGATTCCGGCATCTTCGTTCGATGTGACGGGTTGTCACACAGTCTTCATGTTGTCTCATTTCAAAAAAATATATAATTTTATAACAGTCCCAAAAAAAGTTAAATTCATCAAAAATAACCATAACATTTTTTAACCACGAATATTACCTAATAAATTTCATTTTATATCCCAAAATGTATTAACCGGTAATTGCCTCAAATTCAGGGATCATATAATCCCAAATGGTTCTTTTTAAATATATCTGGAAAAAATATATAATTATTCCTTGAGTAAAATTTTTATATAACAAACTTCAGAGTTACACATACAATAAAAAGTCTTCTAATGTAATCCCATCATCAAAAGAGCCTTAATACTTTTAAGCATTTCACCATCATAAAATTTACCATAACTCTTTAATCCCTTATATGTGGACTTCTTACTCATTCAAAATTCCACATGATCCATTAACCATTCCATTCCAACTTATTCTAAAATAATTCATTCCAATAAAAAAATCATGAATCATATCCTAAGATTTCAATAATAGGAAAACATAAGTTAAGAATGAATCCATACCTTTCATTGGTCCTTTTCAGTTTCTTCATCCTCAATTGGAATGGCATTAGGTATTGGTAAAAAATTATTTTTATGATCATGGTGATACCATTCCCGAAATATCTTCATAGGACATGTGTTTTCATAAGGACCATGCACACCACATTTAAAACATTCAATTGATCCCTTAGAACGAACTTTGATCCCTTTCCTAGAGTCAACTCGATGTTTCCTTTTTCCATGGAAGTTTCTCGCTTTAGGACCTTCATTTTCACATCTATAGCATCATTCTGTCCCTTTGAAACATTTTCCCAGGTGTTTTTTCCACATCTTTGACACATTGGATTTTGATCACACTCACCTTTATGATTGTTACCTGAACTTCCATAGGGATTTGTTTCTCACATATATGATTCCTTATTAAAATCACTAATCATTGTAGCTCCCATATCATTCAGTTGCTCGTTCATAAAACTGTAATAATTTCTTTATATACACGGTTACTTTGGTTCCTGCTAGATCCAACCATTTTCTAAAACAAAAAAGGTCAGTGTGAGTATATTAGTAAAATCATCATATAATATCATATGAGGTGGTAAATACTTATTCATGTCATCTTAACCTCATTCAAAAATAACTATTACTCTTTCTAATATTCTACCCATTATGGTTGTGTCCCTTATGCTTATAAAACACCCTAACCTCTAAAGTTATCTAAACCGACCATTGATACCAACTATAAGGACTCATCCTTAAACCATTATAAAATATTTAATTAAATGAATAATTCACAATGAGGATATTTTTAGGTTTAGAGTTTTATAAAATTAGGCCATAACTATTATATCTCAAAAATACAAAGTAGGCACTCCTACTCAGTTTACATTTTTGTTTACAAAACATGAACTCATGAAAAAAAGAGATTCATGTCTAATTCCATGTTTAAGTGAGAATGAATTTTCCATGATCCCATTCATGACCCTATTCCACTTCATGTCCTGTGATATTTTTTAAAAAACTTGGGATTAGCATAAAAATCTCAGTAAGGGACATATAATGAAGGAAAACTGTTAGTTTTTCTAAACAAGTAAACCATGAATAATTTATCATAAGTAATACTTTTCACCTTAATGAAGTAGTAAATACCTTTCCCTAAATAAAATATAATTACATACCCTTTTTTAATGAAATTATTACCATAAAACCCATATAAAGAACACATAACATATAAAGGTAACTTGGGACATAAACCTACTTAAATGGAATAACCATACGGTCGACTTCCACAAATATCACTAAGTGGAATAGCCATACGGCAGACATCCATACATATCACTAAATGGAATAGATATACGAACGACATCCATACCCATTGTATTAGAGGTTATAACGTAACCACTCGTCCTAGTATTCACAACACCACATGTCATTTGGTAAATCACGTAACCACCCTTCAAATGTCTAAGTACCATTAAAAATCATAACACATAAAATATTGAAAAAAATAAACATTTCACTATTAACATTTCTATTTAAATCACAATATATCATTTCAATATATTAACAAAATCGATGATTTATCAAACTATTTTCAAAAAAAATTAATAATTGTTTTTTTGAATCAAGGTGTCACATACCACTTTGAAGCTTTTAAAGGAATAAAATATAAACAAAACCTTATAATATCATTAGAATAAAGGTATTTATGATATTATATGTCGAAGGGAATTATAAACACCCTATCAAAGTGAATTGGCACATAACAACAATGAAGTCTAATGGGAATTTAAATTGAGGCGATATCCCTTATAAAGACAGTATCCATTGATTAAGGATAAATCAATTACATAATTATGTGTGAAAAAAATACACCAAATATAAATTTATATTAAGTGAAAAAATATCAGAGTTATTTCACACAAATTTGATAGGAAGACATATTCAATATGTACAAGATTAACCCAAAGAATTGAAATTGAGTTAAGAAGTTCCCTTGCAAAAGTTCGATAGGATAACGACGTCACTTTAAAATTCAGAAAATGAGTTGATGATAGAGAAAATGGTATCTCATAACATGTACATAAAATTTAAATCAATAAGGATATATAAGAACATATACCAACATAAGAAGATGTATATTAAAAGACATAACAAAAAGAAGTCCTTTAAAAATAGGAGGGTGAAAGGTTCCCTTCCCGATTTGGGTAAATTTTGAAACGTACACCCCATGAAAGATGGGTCAAACAATGAAGATGTAAATACCAATAAATTAAATTATATTATACAAATAATACAATCATGGGTAGTACATACACCACACAAAATGAAATAGTGGAAAATGTTGCATGAATCTCACGGAAACACAATGTGAGATAAAAACCCTTAACCTCGTTGTGATCAATCGATTCATATGAAAAAAATATAATAAACATTAAAATAATCACATAATACCATGAATATAAATTGATTCATGATAATATATATGAAAGTGAAGAACCCAATACACCACATGAAATAAATAAGTGGTGAATAATTGAAATCTAATAGAATTAAAAGTGAGAAAAGAAATTCCTTAGGAAATTTCGGCATCCTAACAGCACCACTTAAAACATCCAAAAAATGGATTGATGAGATAAAATAGGGTCTCTCGTCCTATTAAAATAAAATTTCCATTATGAGGAATATAAAATATCATCCCACAACATAATAAAGAGGACCATAAAAGAAGTGACATAAAATAGAGTACTTAAAAAAAGAGGTAGGATCCCTTACCTCGTGTCCATGTTGACCTGTTCATTCTTTAACATTCCGAATAATAAAATAATGTTTATTTCAACATTCTTCAGAACGTTATTTAAATTTTATTATTCCTTTTATATCACTTATTACCATGCTATAAACATTATGTAATCATTTAAGCTAATAATGATTGTTTTGACGTTATTTGGTACTTTAGTCAAAAATGGACTTCTTATAATTACATGTTGATCATCTGGTCAAAGATTCATTATATAAAAAAATTTTATTAATGATTTTTATATCATATATATATAACATATATCCATCATATACATGTATTTATAATAGTATATAACCTTTAGGGGTATGAAATTAAATGCACCGTTCATGGAGACGGTAAGCCGTACGTACGCATTAACACTACTTCCATTTATATTTATTAATTTATTGGAATTAAACCATAATGATTCATAGTTATGTTATAATTCCAGTATAATATCATATATAATATTGTTAAATCCATCCTTTATACATCCCACATAAGGCCTTAATGAGTCATATAACTTTCAGGGGGCAGTAGTCCGCACTTCCTATAATGAGATTATCATATTTTCCCACTATAGAAACCATAAAGGTATGATATAAATGGAAAATAAAGAAGCATAAAGAAAACATAAACATAATATATATCATATAAGAATAAAAATACATCATAATGGCCACCATGAGAGGCGGTAGGAGATAATTTAACAATCATCGTTTCGTGAGGCGTTTAGTTTCCATCCACATAAACATTATGTTCTTCAACCATTAGATGGAGGTGTGTGTAAGTGTAGTTAAAATAATTCTCATAAAAAAATCCTAGTACATTGAGAATAATTTTTTTATTACCAACTAAAGGAATAAAAAGTGTTTAGGGTTTGGAGAAGTAAAATAAAAGAAAACAATTCATGAGAAACTGTTACCTTTAATTAGGGTAACTCCTTTTGGATTGATCCAAAAGGACTCTTGAAGTGATTTCTGCCTAAGGTAAGGCATCTAGGAGTAGTAGGGGGATATAGGGAGATTAATTGGGTAGTTGTTGGACAAGAAAAATGGCTTGATATGTGTGAGAAATTGGTTAGAAGTGGTCTTCTTTTATAAGGGAGAGGATGGGATCTTTAGGAATGTGTGAAAATAATATTTTATTATAAACTTATCTTCAGTTTCATAAGGAAAAGACACATTAAAGAAGAAGATAATATGACTCGTATATGAAATAAAATCATCCAATCAGAAATGGACCTGTTTTGGATAATATTTTATTCATTACAATCTCATTTATTTAAATGATTTATTAACGAGGTAAACACCACATCATTATTGTGTCATAAATAATTTAAATTATTAAATTTTTAAAAATTATAAAAAAATTCCATTATATAGGCAATGTGTTTATATTTCCAATTAATATTTATAGTCAAAAATATATTTTACATAACCCCTTCTATAAATTAATTTACTATAGGATATTTTCTTTTGTCATTTTTTCCTTTACTTTAGGTTAATTAATCTAAATTGTCATTATCACTCCAAATTGGCTTAAGGGGGTCCTAAAATCGACCCAAATATGATATTGGTCGTAAATGACTCAAAAAATAAGGTTTGGATAAGTGTTAAGGTAATTAAGAATTATTATAATATTTTTTTTAACCTTGAATTACCATATTTACCTATAACCGCGGTAAAGACAAGTCAAAAGTTACTATTAACCAAAAAAATTTATCTCATTGAACCACATTTTAATTATTAATAACAACCATGTATATAGGATTTTTTTATATTCAATTCAAAAATGTGTTAAAATTTAATTTAAATGAAAAATCAATTTTTTAGCTACAACTTAGTGGTTTCACTATTCATCAAAAATGGATGTTTTTCAAAAAAATACAAAACATTCACCCTAAACTATATTTGATATTCCAAATCAAAAAATGATTTCCATTTTACAAAATTCAAAAAATATATGTTTAATTAATTAATTTTATAATTAATTCCCGCTGTCAAAACAAATAGCGTGTTTTTAAGAAACAATATCTATCAAATGATTGACACTTGTTTATATCCAATTTCAAATTGAAATTGCTTCTAATGACTAGAATTATATTAAATTGTAATAATATAATATATTTAAACTTTGAAACCAATTAAAAAGATAATCTAACAATATAAATTAATTAGATTAAAAGGAACTTTTGAATTAAAATACAACATTTTTCATTATTTATTAAAAAATGAACTTTATCAGAAAAATACTAAAAAATTTCACAAATTAAAATTTGATGTCCCTATTTTATAGAAGTATTTTATTCGGTCAATTCGAATGTATTAAAGTGAACAAAACTACATTTAATGAGGGTTCTCCATTAAAATGTGGTAAATCGACATTTTAATGTAAATTTTTCTTGAAATTAGATTCATTCACATTTTAGGCCTCTAAATTTTATTTGAAAAAATGTGAATACATTTAACAAACATTTATAATCATATTTTAGTTAGTTTTTTTCATTCTCGCCATACAACATCTTGGAGTTAACTACAATTTAAAATAATAATATTATATTAGTAGTGCGCAATTTTATATTCCAAAGAAACTTGTTGTAGCATATCGGGTACACTGTCTAACATAAAAACCCCTTTAAAGTAAAATTAATATTTAATTCAAAAATATTAATAAATATGAAAAATGGCATATTCTTTATTTACCTAGGATGTTACACTATCTTTTTTTAATAACCCGCTTTATCTTCTAGATTTACAAGATTATTAAAAATTGATCATTATTGACCTGTATGGAGTAAATATAGATTAATAGATTCCATATTTATTACCAAATAAATTTCTATTATTTAATTGTGAATTTTTTTTGGTCATAATAAAAAGTTAAAAATGTAAAAAAATTCACCATGGTAAAAAACATGTATCATGATATATTTAGATACAAATAGGTGATAAGGACAATATTTTTAATAGTTGGAATTAATGGATAATTATATCTCTTGTCTTATCATATTTTCCTCAATATTTATTAGTTTTTTGGAATCTTTTCCAGGACATTTTGATATTTAGTAATTTAATAAATGAGAGAAGAAAAATATAACCATCTAGACACTAAATATCTCCTATGGATTCATAAAGGGATAAAAAATATATTTTAATGAATAATAATTTTAGTATTTATAAAAAATCAATTATTTAATGATAATAATTTTTATAATAAGATGATGCCTAATGATAGTAGATCCAAAATTAACACTCATGTGGTATTTATTCAGTTATTAGAAAAATAAATCAAAGAATTCTAAAAATATTATATATAATATAATTTGATAGAATTATTTTGTTACATGAATTTTCTATATAAATAAATTTTTTATAGGATTATAATGATTAAAAGTTATCCAAATTACTTTCATGTGGAATTATTTGTAAATTAAAATTAATTATTTCAATGATAAAAAAATATATTTTTTAAAAAATATAGTTTTTAAATGATTCTAAATAACTATAATATATAAAATTTTACAAGTAAATTATGTATCATAAATAATTTTATTCAGGATCCATTGAGGGGCCTTTTTCAATTTATATTATCATTCATGACCCCTAAATGGTAAAAATATTAATAATTTTCTAATTATCATAATGTTTTAAAATAGAATAAAAAAGATAGGGGTTAAAAAAATCACCAAAACATATTAATATTTTGTTTTATCGGTTTTTTTAGAAACACAAAATATATTATATTAAAATATTTTAAATTCATAACCTTTTTAATATTAAGAATAATTTTTATTACATAATTTGTTTTTCAAATTTCTTGATTCCCATCCGCTGTAAAAGGGAACCCCTTTTTCTCTATTCATATGACATAAGAATCCTTCTTATTCCATCAATAAAAACCAAAGTAACATTAATAAATTCGATTAAATTACTTAGTGTTATATGTTTTTTATTATACAACAAATCTATGAATTCATTTTGAGTAAACCATAAGAGGTTGTTCGATGAAGAGGTATAATTTTAACCATGGGTCTTCATTTTGATATTATTTCAATCCACCATAAATATTCCCATAAAATTATAAAATACTAACACTAATGACTAAAATATAATCATATGTTTTAGGTTATTTGAATAACATATATTAATATCTGGTCCCATCAATTGGGAATTGAAATCATCATTCTAGTGTACATAAAACAACCACATAACAAATAAATATTATTAGTTTTCAATAACCTCTACATAAAAAATTTTGAAATATAATATATATATATATATTACTGATGAAATGCTTGATAAAATTAATAAGTAAAATATCAAGTATTTTTATACCATTACATGGATTAAAAAATGATAACATAATTCATGTGTATGTGTGTAATAATACCTCTATAATGATATGAGATTTTGTTCTCATCGCCACGTCACATGGATGATATATATATGTATATTTAAATAAAAATAATAATAATTCTACTATATTTTTCAATCTAGTAAGATTATATTACACTTAATATCCTTCTATAATGATCATTGAATAACATAAATGTGACTAATGCGTAATTAAGACCTATCATCTCTATGTTTAAAACATATTTTGTTTTTATAAACATCTATAATGGATGGCTTTATCATTAAAAATTTCTAAAAAAATGAAAATTAGGTAAATGTTAATATTATTTTGATGATTAAAAAATGGCCCATTTTACCACTGTCATGCTACTAATGTCATTTTCACCTATTAACTAAATATCATCAAAAAACCTAATGTGAACATAGTTGATAATGTAATTATATATAATATAGTAATAAATGAATTAAATGAAATATTTGACTTAAAACATTTTATGATAAATGTATATAATTTTCATAGTTTTATTATTCGGTATTATAAATAATTAATGTGAAGATTCATACATGAGGTTATATATTTATTCTCAATTTAACTTCATTGCGTAATATTTTGATTTTATGCCCCAAATATATTTTATTTCTTTTTTATACTACCCCTTTAACATATTATATCCTGAATAATTAATAATTTATTATTATCAGTTATAATTTAACATGTTTTTTCTATGTTTATTTGATTTCATGGTTACCTTGATAAAATGGGTTTCATAACAAAATTTATTTTCATGGGAAAATAATTTTTTCATTGTATTTGGAATTATTTGATTTTGTATATAATAAATTATGATTTTTTAAATTTTCAAAAAAAAATTTATGTTGATTTAAATATAATATACTAAATCAATTCATTTATTAATTCTCACATCTTTATTTTTACCATTATAAAGGACTACTATCTCAAATTTGATTTGTTTGGTCAAATTTTATGTTATAAACATGTAATAGTATATGAAGTGTTTCTGCATACAATATGATATTACATGTAATAATTCCAACTACATATATGGTTTTTTTATTTTGAATTTAATTTATTTCATTTAGGGTCATTATTAATTATATTTTACCATTGTCCTAAGGGCTTATTTTACAATCTCATCATTATTTAGGATTATTTTTATTTGGGAATAGGACAGGGGGTTAATTGATCTATCTTTATTAAACCCAATAATTTTATTCATTAATATTTATTTCTATTAATTATAGATATTTTCTCTCCATTTTAATATCATTAGGTACTCAATATACTAAAATCATGTTATAATGAAATTTTAACATTATTTATAAACAATTAGTGGTTAATTTCATCCATATCCATACTTTCAATAAAAAAATAAAATAATAATCCGATCATTCTCCATTTATTTATTCAAATCATTTATAACCATTTTTTCAATATAAAAATTATTTATATCGAATCACCAGGTGATCATACAAAAAGCCACTTTTCAACATTTAACCAAATTTATGAAATGAATAATTGTTTTAAAATTCTCTACATAAATATAATTTTCAATTAATCATAAAAACTAAATTATTTGAAGATTCAATTTCATGTTTACAGGTATTTTCTTAATAAAATGTGTTTTCAATAATTTGTAAAAAATTGAGTTTTTTAATTCGACATTAAATGTGATAAAATTATTTAACTGAAAAATTTATTATTTCTATTTTCGTGGAATTTATATTAACAAATAAAACAAACACATTAAATTAACATGTAATCCACTAGGGATATTTTTTACTGATACCATATTAATTTCTTCATGGAATTATTTAGGTTCATTTTGATCAGGGAACATATTTATAATCAAATATATGAATATTTTTTAATTAATTTATGTTACCTTGAATCTATCACTTCTATATGATAATTAGAATGTATATTTACCGTCTTTATTTACATTTTGTATCATTTATATTATTATTATTTTAACCATATAAATTAATTCTATTTTTTAATATTAATAATTATTTATTCTCAATGAAAATTTTTATATTCCATAATATTTATTCGAGAAATATTTATATATATTTTTTAGAATTTCAATTATTTATTCAATATATGAGAAATGCATTATAAATATAGTGACATTTGGTACCTAGTTATAGAAGTTCCCCTTATTCATTGAGAGGGCTCTTGATATAAATAAATATGTATAAATTAAATGGGTCTCTAGTATATACATACCCATTTAATAACCTTTGTTTCCATAAATTCATAATAATATAAATATAATGATGTATGATAGCATGATGTCATATATTTAGTATTTCCTTAATGGAGAATCTTGTATTTCTTACCCCTGAAAATTATTATGTTTATATTTCCATTGATTCATTCCATGCATATGTTATTAACTATATGGAATGAGTTGTTAGTTATTTACCTTTCAATATCAATTATGACTTTTTGATTCATGATATATTCCACTATATGTTACCCTTAATGGTTATATGAGATATCATATATATTTTTCCTTTACCCAGTATATAAAGAAGGAATCATTGATTTTCTTTAGGGATATAGATTATTTTTTATTACAAGATATTATATTTTTTGAACAATGTATAATGTGTATCAGGAATGTTTCTAGCACTCTAATACAACAAATATATTTGGTCCATCAGTTATTGTTTCCTTCTACACAGTGAAACAAAAATAATTTAACCACTATTTAAAGGATAAAAGCATTGGGGTCATACCAAAATAATTATCATCTTGATAAATCAAAATAAGTGGGAGATGGAATGAAAAATATCATTATTATTCTATAAAAACCCTCTCATGTAATAAATAATGTTGTTATTCTAAATTTGAAAATGATTGACCAATGTTGTATTGATTCATTTATGAGTATTCATATACATTTTATCAATGGGTCATTTAATCCCAATATTGAAAAGTAATATCTTAATAGAACATAAATGATATTATATGTTATCTATTGTTTGATGCAGGATTAAATAAAACTAAGGATGTATTATTTTGAATGATCAGAAAAATAATAATAGTATATAATAAGGAATATAATACTAGAGGATGAAATTCATTACTTATAATTGGATGTTTTCACGTCTTTATGTTTCAGTAAGTATACAAACTAAAATAATTAAATGATAATGGAATGTGAATTCATTGAGAATATGATTATGAATTACTGATTTATTGTTACATATTAGTAATACATTAGACATATTTTGAGGTACACTTCTCAATTTATAATTTCCCATAAATTTGAATTTACCAATTCAACATTTTCTCAAAAAAAAAGTCAGTAATTATTTCTAACTATAAGGGTCCTCATCGTCTAGGAAGAATTAATTTGATGTGGTATTAAGGAGGAAATAGAAATTAAATATTCATATCGTCCCCATGAATATGATAAATTGTAAATGGTGGTTATTTTAGGAAATTATAAATATAAATTCAATAGGGAGAATAAATGCATTCATTTTCATCAAATATTTTTTTAATAATTAATGGGGGAAATAGACTCCAATGAAATGGTAAATGTTTCATTATTGGAAAGGATTGATATCAAGAATCTGAATATTGATGACATGTGATGTGGAATAGAAAGTAAATGAATGTAGATAATGATTATTTTATGAATCTAGGTACACTCTAATGCCACAACAACATTGAGAATTATCATTTTTATATACATTTAAAATCCAATATTTAAAGATTATTTTCAGGGCCAAAAACCTCTTATTCAAATATATAATGCAAAATATCATGGAATAAAATGTTATTAATTGGGTCATGAGATTGACATGGTGAAGGGTTAAATTATCATCCACAAGAAAACAAAAGGTTTTTTATTTTATTATGGATTTACCTAATACCATTGTAGCCTCTTTTTCTAAGTATCCAACAGATGGGTGCTTCAAGATGGGTTCTCCACATCCCTTCAAGCGCATCTCCCCAAATTCATGATATTTCCAATATGCACCGAGGTCCTTTTTGACATGTTCATTTATGAGAATATAGGCTCATAGGTATAAGGTATTACACTGTAAAACCCTAAGATTTTATGAGAAATATTATTTTTAATTACTTTGATGTCTTGTGTAGTATACTACACCATTATTATCGTGCTCTATACACAACACCGTATTAGATAGTAGTATACGAAAATACTATTCTTGGTTTCTGTTGCACGTAAGAGAGACCTTCCTCAATAGTGTGTGTTTTACGCAATACAGAGTTTCATAGAAGAACAATATATTGTTCTTAAAACTAGGAATTATGAATATTATTAACCACATTTTTAATTTTATAAAATTATAATTCATCTTAATCATATTCTATAACATGGTATGAGAACAAAATAAATTTTTCTGGAAAAATGTGTATTTTTCAAAAAATGCAGTTTTGCAACCTTTTAATGTAACACCCACATTAAATCTATTTTTTTTGAAAATTTTATGAGTAAAATTTAACAAAATAAACTTATTCATTATAATAATTATATAAAAATTTACTTTGGATAAAATTTTAATATTTTTCTGTTAACATTCATATTTTGATGAATAGTAAAAACACGCTAAATTTTAATTTAAAAACAATTCATAAAGATAATTTATATGGTTAAATTATCATATATAATTGTTTTAAAGTATAAATAGAATATATTTATATCATTTAATATAATTAATGTGATTATCATTAATCTTACATTAAATTTATAGGTAAAAACATTTCAATCTTTTACAATGTTTTAACTTTTAAAACTTGTTTTCTCAACAGCAGGATTAATTTAAAATTAAATACTGCAACTTCTGTATTTCTTATTTGGAAAAATGGATTTCATATTTTGAATCAGTAGGTCCAAACTATGTTAATAGGATAAATTTTATTTTTAGACATTATGAATAGTAACTACTGTGATTTTTATTTACTAAAGTTAAAGGTAAATCATTTAATTAAGGGTAAAAATAAGATTATAAAATTACCTTAACACTAGCCAAAATTCCATTGGATGAATAAAAGTTGGCACATATCACCTATGGTTCTGAATATATTTATTTCACATACTTTTGACCATGGAAATGATCCAATTATTATTAAAACCAAAGAAAGCGAAAACATGTAACCTTCTTATATCTTATAACTGTAATAATTTTAAATTATTGATAAACTTCAAAAAACATCGAAAATAATTAGTAACCAGAATTCTAATAAAATTTTCTAAATGATGTGAATTAATTTATAAATTTTAGGGATGAAATAATTATCATTAATGGTGACACAATAGTGATGTAGAAAAAGTTTTTTAGTGAAAAATAAATAATAAAATTTTTATTAAGCAAATTGTGACCATAAAAGAAACATAAACCATACCGAAACTTATTAGTTATGTACGTATAAACCATAATTATCTAATGGAAGAATATTTTAACATTTGGACCCTTATAAATTTTATTATGGAACTTATATTATTTTATTTTAAATGATATTAAAGTTGTCACCTTCATAATTTATTAAATATAACAATTTAAATGTTGTGATTTTAAGATGATCAATTCGAGTAAAAGTATTATTATGGAAGATATTAGATTTATATGAATCATAATATTTTATTTTGAATTTTTATAAAATAAAATTATATTAAATAATTATACAAAAATGTTGTAGAAATTTTTTTATTAAGGGAAATATGAAATTAATAGTTTAAAAAATATTAAAATAATGGTTATATGAACAAATAAATGTGCTCCATGAATTTTTTAGATTAATATAACAAGTTATAATTCTATTAATTTTTTTTAGTACTTCTTCTATTTTGATTTAATTTATATTCAACTGATTTAATTGTGTCAAATTTTACAGTATTGATATTTTATAAAAATAACATATAATTAAATTGTTTAAAAATAAAAAAAATTTAAAAATTATAAATTGAAAATCAAATGATCTAAAATGTAATAATTTTTCTAATTATGGAATATTCACATAACATAGGTACATATTTATAACAATTTAAAAAATAGAGTATTATTACCGAAAATAAAATTAATTATATTAAATAAGGAAAAATTAAAATGAAAAGGTTTAAAATAAACATAAAACATGTATAAATATTATTTGTTTATGAAATTACAACCCTATATCATCTCATAATATAAGTAAGTGGGTTGTGGAGGTTTTTAAGTTGGGATTGAGTTTTTTAATAATTAATTGTTTGGAGGTTTCCAAAAGTGCCCCTCTCTTCCCTTACAAAATGGAACCTCATCCCTCTCCTCCTCACACCATTTTGAGCATTCAAGCACCTCCAAAACATAAAAATTAATCTTATAATATTTCCTAGTAACATTTTTGAGATTCTGTTCTTCTCAAAAGACCAACTATTGTCCCTTTAGAGGAAGATCAAAGGAGGTGCAACGAAGAAGACGTAATCTCTTCAACTGATTCTTTCTTGTTTCTTTATTCATATAATTCCTCAATATGAGTTGTTTTATTATAAAGTAATTTCATCAGTATCTATAATATACTGATATGTTGTTATAAATATGAAAAAACCCTATTTAAACATTTATCCATCCTATAGAAAATGAAATCACTACACATGCGTACGTACAACTTATCATCTCCACACCGTGGTGTAATCTGTTTCTCCACCACCACCTTACTTGGATGGTTATAATGGTTGAAATAATAAATATATATGATTATTATAATATCATACTGATTATGATATATTATCCAATCCAATTCTATTCAATAAATATGGGAACGATATCATCGCTCGTCGTACGTACATATTACTGTCTCCACGACGCGATGAGATTCATTCTCCATGTTAACCTATTCAGAATGACTATAAAGTATATATCATAAATAATAATGAAATATATGAAAAAATTATTATACTATATTTATTTATATGTTATTTACTTCATCCATTCAATTTAATAAGGAAACGAAAACAACGGTCATGCGTACGTACTGCCTACCGTCTCCATGATTGGTTCATTTCATTACATTTATATATCTATTATATATATTATAATTTATGAATATATATTATATATAGATCATTTTTACATTATAGAAGTATGTAAATCATGATATAAATAATGATATAAAAAACAACAAGTCCATACACGTACGATAAATGAAACGATTTTACCCAAAACACAGCTTTAACATGAAATTGACGAATGAACGGGTAATATAAAGTCGTAAGTGAATCAAATATGGCAACATTAATATTATTATGGTTCTGTTACAAGATAAAAATAATTTTAAACCCTCTATACAAGAATCTCAGGAACATACAGATGAAATTGGACATAAGGTATGGGATAATTGTTCCAATCTCCTTCTTATTTGAGATTGTTTATTCATAAGTACTAACTAGGGTTATGTTTATCATCCATTTCCATGTTTTTTGAAAATGTTTTCATAAATTTTTTATTATTCGTCCCTCTATTTTTAAAGTCATTTCTACCCTTTTTGACTTTTACCACATGATATGGATGTAATCTTTCTTTTGCTTACCATACAAGGTACTTTTTGAATTTTCCACCAAAAGTATGAGAAGAATGTTCTTTTAACTTATATGTAATGAGTGGATTTTTTCGGTTTTATAATGCCTTGTTTTCATGAAGCTTAATCAGAAATATTTTAGGACTATTTTCAAGAAAATACTTTTCATTTAAAATTGCATCGCATTTTGTGTAATAAAATTGATTTTGAAGATGAAAATATATTTTCCTCAAGATTTCATTTCAAGTGTTTTATCAAAAACTATTTTCCATCTAAGATGAAATTATTTAGTATGTTTTTCATTATAGTATAATGTATATATTATTTAAATGGTTTGATTTTTCTTATGATGAAATTATATCCATTTGTTTTATATGGATTATGTTATTATGGGATGATGTTTGTGAAAACCATTTTATTATATGGGTTATGATGAATGATTTATGTTTATTTTTTGGCGCACGAAAGATTTATTTCATTATGATAAGTGTGGGACCTATACCTCCATCAAATTCTTTGGGTAAAGATTTATATCTCATTAGATATACATGGCTGGAATGGAAAGTAAAATTTGTTTCAGTAATATAGTGCTGGAACGACAAGTAAACTCGGTTCAGTAATGGACTTTTTCCACTATGATGGTCTTGGAAGCAATGCCCGAGCAACTATGGAAATAATAACATGTTCTTAATGGGTTTCCACAATTAAATGTTATATTACCATGCTATTTTATCATGGATAATGTTTCTTTATGATCTATGCCATATAAACCGCCAATATTAATGTCATTACTCATGATTTTGATGTTTTATGATCATGTTTTTATGAATATATGTTTATGGATTGTTTTATGTTCTCCATGTTTACCATTACTAAGAATTTTGTCTCACACTTTTTTTCCCCAGGTTATAAATTATGGTTTTAGGTAAGGAAACAAAAGGGGAAGATCTTTATAGGAGATTATGAAGATCTGTCACCATGATTCGAATAATATATTTCGTGTTTCCAAAGACACTAAACTAATACAATCTATGGGCTTCTGTTTTAGTCATGTATTATGTATTCCACAAAATTAATGTAATTTCTATGTAAGTCTAGATTTGGGTCTCCACAGTTGGTATTAGAACAATGGATTAGTTAACCTTGGGAAACTAGGATGTAAAAACTTTAGTGAGATCCCTAGAGATATTTCTAAGGTATGTCTAGGGATGTCCCTAAAGTTATGTATAAGCATTGGATACAGTAGTAGAATTATTATAACGATAAAGACTATCATAGGATTAAACCTATGATGTTAGAGATTGACAGTACACCCACATATTATTTTGTTTTCCTAGGGTGATTTTTTACTCTCACACTATTCATTTTGGGTTTTATAAAATTGCTGGAAACTGGAAGATTCGTGTTAATGGGGAATATGATGGTCTATGGAATGATATTATTCATGATCAAGAAAATGGAATGTGATTTGGATGGGGAAAATAGTAATTATTCCTAATAAAAAATCCCATAATATGATCAATATTTTCAACTTTGGTAAGTATCCTAACTCACCTAATAAGAGAAAGATGGAGTTTCATGATGATCATATATGAAAGAAAGATCTATTATACTCATGTAAATCATGTGGGAAGATACATCAATAAGAACGTTTCAATGGAATTGGAAGATGCATTGGGTGTGGAAAAGGACAAAAATCCCATAATTGCCATGGAAAGGGTTCAGTTAACACTATGGGCATGGATTATGGTATTCCTAAGACAACAACAACAGTTAAATGTTTTAAATTTGGAATGTATAGGAATTATGTAAACCAATTACCTAAGGTAAAATCTCATGTAGATAATCAGCATGGTCATATGGGTAGTATTTATGTTGATGATGATGAAGAGACTACAAATGATATATGAGATGAAAGAAGTGTTGGGTAATAAAATGATGTAGCTTGGTAAATTCTTTAACAAGGCAGTGGAATGATTGTATGTTTACCAATAGATATGTTGTGTAGTTAATTTAATGGTTATATGGAATAAAGAAACATCTTAGGATTATTACACTATTGATTTTTCAAAAGTATTTGAAACTATATGTTGAATGGTACCGATAACCATTATAGGTTATTCATATATTGATATCCACATAATGATTGGATACGGAGAAAATAATATGTTTGATAGTATTAATAAGCTCATGGATGATATAAGGAAAATGTGACATCATGGTTTGAGTATATAAAAGTTTTGTTTCTTTGGTATAATTAATTGATGACATCGTCAATATTTTCAGTAGTGTTCTATGATAATTCATGATTCAATAAAATAAATGATTAAGGTCTTCACATGTTTGGAATATGACCAACAAGATATATCTTATGATATATGGGGTATAAATGATGGTATTCACATGCTTGTTAGATGACCTTTTTAGTAATCAATTTCTTTATAATATGAGGTTGGGTAAAAGTATTTTGGATAAGCCTAAAGAATGTAATTGAATATGTTGGACATCAGATGTTGTTGTTTAAGGATAGAAAATTTTGATATTATTTCTAAAAAGTTATAATAGTATAGTTTTAGAAAAAGTACAACTCATAGGATGGGCGACAACCTATCGCGTCAGACAAGGATGCAGGAATCAAACTCATAACAGATGTGTGACAGGCCTTTATCGCCTACCACTAGCCTACATGAAGTCCCTGGTTGGTAGAAATTATCTCTAATTCATTATGCGGTATGATAGTTGAAGTATAAGTCAATTTTTGGAACCATATATGATTAATATCACCAAATATGTACTTATGCATATTTAATAACATTTTCTAACCTTTTTTTTGATATAGATGGAATGACCCATTATTCTATCACATGATTTGCTAACACTTCATGGATGAAAAATTCAACATCATTTCATTATTATATGAAGTGGAAATTGTTCATGGATTGAACAACGGTTAGATTATACCAAAATCAATTAAGTATTTCCCCAAATTCAAAATTTTCAAATTTATAGAAAAAATCATGAAAACCAAAAATGATGTCCTAAGACCCTCATATCTGATGAATAAGATGGTACCTCATATCATCACAAATTTATGGCTTCTTGATCATTGGATTTTTCATAG
This sequence comes from Viscum album, assembly GCA_963277665.1. Taxonomy (NCBI): domain Eukaryota; kingdom Viridiplantae; phylum Streptophyta; class Magnoliopsida; order Santalales; family Viscaceae; genus Viscum; species Viscum album. The sequence continues at coordinate 1,808,813,024 of OY728120.1, forward strand.
CCATGTTATTTATCACTCTCCATCAGAACATGATGGTTATATTTCTCTTCCATATCCATATATTCACCTATATTCCTCTATGTGCAAACCCAATGATGAGTTACTTTTGGTATCGGTTATTTTTCTAAAATTCCTTTCTAAAATAAAGTTTTATTATTCAATATTACAATGTGGGTTTCTATGAATGAAACTTACATGTAGTAAAAAAAATTTATCCCCGACGAATTTCGAGGGAGAAATTCATTTTAACAAGGGTAGAATGTAACGCACCTAGATTTTATGAGAAATATTATTTTTAATTACTTTGATATCTAGGGTTGTACGCTACACCAATATTATCACATGATATATTCAACACTGTATTATCTTTTAGTATACGCAAACATTATTCGTGGCTTATGTTGCACTGAAGAGCGACATTCCTCAATAGTGTGTGGTGTACGCAATAATGAGTTTCACTGAAGAACAATATATTTTTCTTGTGAACTCGCCGTTATTAATCGTATTTAACACATTTTGAATTTTATAACAGTATCGTTCATTTTTCACATATTCTAGAACATGGAATGAGAACAAAATAAATTTTTCGGGTAAAATAAATATTTTTAAAAAAATGCAGTTTTGCGGCATCTTGATGGCACAACAACTTTAAATTTTGTTTTAAACATGTTTTTGAGTTCAATTTGACAAAATGAACATATTAATTAAAATTAGTATATAAAAATTTACATTGGTTAATTTTTTAATATTTTTCAATTAACATTCATATTTTGATGAATAGTTAAAGTATGCTAAATTTTAATTAAAAAAATTGTTTCATCAAGATAATTTGTATGGTTAAATTATCATATTTAATTGTTTTAAAGTATAAATAGAATATATTTTTACAATTTAATATAATTCAGGTCATTATCAAAAATCTTATGCTTAATTCATAGGTAAAAACATTTCAATCTATTGCAATGTTTTAACTTTTAAAAACCATTTTCTCTAAAGTGGGATTAATTTTAAATTAAATACTACAAATTTTTTGTGTTTAATTGGAAAAAATTGATTCCATATTTGGAATCAGTTGGTCCAAATTATGTTAATAGGCTACTTTTTAAATGATGTTAGAGTTGTCACCTTCTTAATTTAATAAATATAACAATTTAAATGTTGTGATTTGAAGATGATAAATTCGAGTAAAAGTATAATTATAGAAGGTATTATATTTATCTACATCATTATATTTTAATTTTAATTTTTATGAAATAAATGTATATTAAATCATTATACAAAAATATTGTAGTAATTATTTTATTAAGGGAAATATCAAATAAATGGTTTTAAAAATATTAAAATAAATGTTATATGAACAAATTAATGTGCTCTATGAATTTTTTAGATAATATGTAAATAGAGAAATCTATTAAATTTTTTGGTTGGAATATATCTTCTGTGTGGATTTAATTTAAATTCAAATAATTGAATAGTTTCAAAATTGAAACAATTGATATTTTATAAAAAAACATATTATTAAATTGTTAAAAATCACAGAAATATTTAAAAAGTATAAATTGTAAATTATATGGTCGAAAATATAATATTGTATCTAATTATAGAAAATCAACATAACATATGTATGTATTTATAGAAATTATAAAATTAGAATATTATTAGACCAAATAAAATTAAATAGATTAAATAAAGATAAATTAAAATTATAAGGTTTAAAATAAACTCAAAACATCTCTAAATTTTATTGTATGATGAGATTACAACCCTATATCATCTCATATTGTAATTTAGTAATTTTTGGAGGTTTTAAAGTGGGGTTGGATTTTTTAATTGTTTTATAGTTTTGAGGTTTCCAAAAGTGCCCCTCTCTTCTCTTATAAAAGGGAACCTCGTCTCTCTAATCCAAACACTATTTTGAGCCTTAAATATCATCCAACACCTACCAATTACTCTTATAAACTTCTCTAGAAACATATTAGAGAATCTGGTCTCCTCAAAAGACCATCTATAGTCACATAAGAGGAAGTTCAAAGGAAGTGTGTCGAAGAAGAGGTAATCCTTTCAACTGATTCTTTCAAGGTTCATTATTCTTTTACTTCCTCTGTATGAGTTTTTTCATTATAAAGTAATAACATCATTACCACAAATATACTGATATATTATTATAAATATGAAAAACCCATATTTCTCCTTTTATCCATCCTACGAAAAATGATATCATTGTTTGTGCGTACGTACAGCTTACCATCTCCACGCCGTGGTGTAATCTATTTTTACACAACCACCATACAAGGATTGGTATAATGGTGGAAATAATAACAATATGTGATTATTATAACATTGTATTTATTATGAGATATTATCCACTCCAAATCTATTCAATAATTGTGGTGACGATATCGTCGCTCGTGCGTACGTACGGATCGTCGTCTATACGACGAAAAGAGATTCATTCTCCATGTTAACCATTACAGAATGATTATAAAGACTATATAATAAATAATCAAGAAATATATGACATAATAATGATACTAGATTTATTTATATGTTATTTAATTACTTCAATTCATTTTATTAAGGAAATTAAAACAGCGTTCATGCGTACGTACAGCCTACCGTCTCCATTAATGGTATATTTAATTCCATTTATTGATCTATTATATATATTATATTCTGAATATATATTATATATAAATAATTTGTTACATTATAAAATTAATTAAATAATAATATATGTAAGGATATCAAAAACAATAAGTCCAAACATGTATGATAAATCAAACGATTTTACATAAAACAATTCTTTACCATGGAATTGACAAATGAACGGGTAATATAAAGTCGTAAGTGAATCATATCTGATAACATAAATATTATTATGGGTTTTTACAAGTTAATAATTTGTTTAAACACACTATACAAGTGTCTACAACAAATATGTATGAAATTGGACATACGGTAAGGGATAATTGTTCCAATCTCTTTCTTATCCAAAATTGTTTATTCTTAAGTATTAATTGGGTTAATTTTTATCATCAATGTTCTTGTTTTCTAAAAATGTTTTCATAATTTTTTTTACTATTCTTAAATGTATTTTTAAAGTCATTTCTACCCTATTTTGACTTTTACCACATGTTATGGAAGTAATCATTCATTTTTTTTCTTTACGAGTTAAATTTTGACATTTCTAGCAAAAGTACGAGAATAATGTTTTTTTAACTTATATTTCATGATCATATTTTTACGATTTTATGAAGCCTTATTTTCATGTGGCTAAATATACAAGAATTCATTAATATTTACAACAAAATTAATTTCTTTTAAAATTTCATGTCATTTTGGGAAAAGAAAATTGTTTTAAAGAAGAAATGATAGTTTCCTATAGAATTAATTTCATGTGTTTTATCAAAAATATTTTCCATCTATGATGAAATTATTTAGTTTGATTATGTTTCAAGTATAATGCCTCTGTTATTTAGATGGTTTTATTTATCATATAATGAAAGGGTATCCATTTTCTTTATATGGATTATGTTATGATGAGATGATGTTTATGAAACCGATATTATTCTTTGGGTTATGATGAATGATTTAGGTTCATTTTTTGGCACACGAAAAAATTATGTAATTATGAGAATGGTGGGACCTATATATCCCTCCAATGCATTAGGTAATGATTTATATCTCATGTGATAGACATTGCTGGAATGGAAAGTAAAATCCAGTTTAGTAATACAGGGCTGGAAGGGAAATAAAATCGGTTTAGTAATGGACTTTGTCCGCTATAGTGGTCTTGGAAGAAATGCCTTGGATACTATGGAAATCATAACATGTTCTTAATGGTTTTACACAATTAAATACATTATTCCCATGATATTTTAACATGGTTCATGTTCCATTATGATCTATGCTTTATGCACTGCCATAATTTATGTCAGTACTCATGATTTGGATGTTTTATGTTCATGTTATTACAAATAAATGTTTATGGATTTTTTTATGTTCTCCATGTTTACCCTTAATGAGAATTTGAGTTCAGAATTTTTATTTTTTCTTTTCCCTTGGATATAAAAAAAGGTTTTACGTAAGAAAACAGAAGGATAATATCATTATGGGAGATGTTTAAGATCATTCACCATGATTAGAAGATTATGTTCCATGTTTCCAAAGACTCTAAACTAATATGATCTTTAGGCATTTTTTTTTCTCGTGAATTATGTATTCTGAAAAACTTATGTAATGTTTATGTATGTCATGATTTGGGTCTCTACATACACAACATAAGAAAAAATAATTTAATTAAAATAGTAAGAGAATATAAATAAAAAAATTGTAGTTGAGGAAAATAAATAATCCCAATTGAATAAATAATTTGTGTGGAAGCTGATAAGTAAAACTAGATACAAAAATATACATCGCTCTGATGTGGGTACTAAATTAAAGATTCGTTTTTTAGTAATACATACATGCAATTATATATGTTATGAAAATGAATCAAAGAAAACATTCAATCTCAGGAAAATTCTTGGTATTATACTCTCCATATCAATCCTAAGATGAAATCAATAATAACACATTTGAAGCACCATGATTAATGCAATACATACCTAGTAGTATAATGTCTACACAAGTACCAAATAGATTAGGAATAGGGTGTTGGATATAATCTCAGTAGGGTGGCACCTATGATGTCTGGGCCAATCCATATCATGCATTAATCAAAAGCAGTGTTCTGATGTATGATAAATGTAAGAAATTAAATAAACATAATAAAAAAATATTTAACATCGTTCGAGATCACAATGGAACCCATTTGATATCACCTACTTCATCCTATGTCAGAAATCTGAATAAGATACCTCTGATGAACATATTGTATATTAATAAAGAAGTCTTTGAAAAAAAAAGTATGTCAAAAAAATATACCCCAAAGCTTGTGATCTAACATGGGGTCTTTTTTATGTGTCAAAAAATTTTGGGTCAAACCACCAGAAGAAATAAAAATTCAAACAGAACTAAAGTGGTGTAATAAATAACCTTCTAACAATTATCATTATTATTATGTTAATGTTGACATCTGGAGTCGGATCCCATTTGGATCATATTGTTATAGTAAATCCTTTAATTAATCTAATACCACAAATCTCAACCATGGAAATCATAAGAATGACAATTTATCGATCATGCCATGCAATTATCAGGGGTCCATCCTGGTATCACAAATACGGGGTCATGTATCACACACAGCATGGTGTAGCCACATTTCCCTTAGGTCACATGTCAAATTACCCTTTGTAAAATGGAATCACTAATGTGTATATATAAATCTCAGGGAATCCTTCGTTACAAAAATCATAAGACATCACCCCGGTGTGTAATGGTAATCATTCAGGAATAGAAAGTCCATGTGTGATTCCTTAATACTGAAATCTTGTTCACTCATGGCCCTGAAGGTAATTATATTTCAACGATACAGATATCAGAGGGTAAGCATCTATAATTTCAGAAAAATAATATAAGAACATAACATATATATAGTAATTATTGTTCCAATGAAGAAGTTACAATGCAATGAAATTTATCAGTGAATGAAAAAAGAAACATGTATCACTTTTATAATGGCACATCTGGATAATAAAAATATAAGAAATAAAAAGAATTTGGCAAAAAAACCAAAAAAAAATCACGGGTCGTGGTTTCTAATTATCATAAATTATTTATATAAAAAACTCAACAAATATGGATAACGTAACATATGAAATGAAATAATTTAACTATTTTATCCTAACCAAAAATATACCAAGAACATCAGCACACCCAAAGGCGTATACAATGATGTTTCAACATTTGAGAAAGGATTGATTATTTCAAACATGGGAGGAATGGTAATGAATTTAATTTTAAATAATTTTGAAAATGTATAATTTAATATTCCCATTTTTTATGAAGATCAGCACAATGTGAAATCTCAAAGACATAACAAAATAAGGGGAAAACAATAGACACAGTATGTTATAACCATAGAGGATCCTAATATTTGTGACAATCATTGATTTAAAATAAAAATGAATAAAAAATATTATTTAATAAAACACCCAAATTCGAGAAACCCGTCCATAGAAGACTTCATGATATATAGTGGATGAGATTTAATGATTCATGATGTGCATCGTTTGCCTTACGAATATCATTACATTACACCTAACTGTGAAGAGAACATTTTAGAAATGAATTTGTAGTGGGATTTCCAAGGAGGAGAGGAGGAGGAGGCCCCAAACATGTGGGTGCTAGTTGAGGGGTGACAAAACAAGGGATTGGGATGAGGGAATGCAAAAAAAAGAAAATATAGAAATAAAATAAATAATGATAAGGGGAAAAATGAAAATAGAAAAATAAATAAATAAGAAAAAATTTAAATAAATGAAATGGAATGAAAATGAATAAAATAACTAAAATGTGTTCTTTCTTATTTTAATTATTTTAAATTTTATTATAACCCCTTAATATTATATTTTTAAATTTATTTTTCCCTTTTTAGTTTCTTTAAATTTTTTATAACCCTATGGTCATGCTAGGGTGCGATTTAATATTTAACCTAAAACCAAGGAAATTATTTTAATATTTTTAAATATTTCTTGGTATCTCTAAGAGGGTGTGTAGGTGCACTACCTAAGAAACATTAAGTATTATTTTAAAAAAAATTAAATGGTCCATAACTTGGATTAATCCATGACATTACAATAATTTCTATTGAAAAATAATAATGTTTTATCTAACCAAAAAATAATTATCCATACATATATATATTTACATGATATATATATATATATATATATTCATACATATGTATATTCACATATATACACCCGAATTTTTATATAAATACATCTATAATTAAACCACACACACAGATATATATATATATATATATGAAATATATATACACACCAATTTGTTTATCCCAATATAATAATATTAATAATAATAAAAAGAATAATTATTTAATACAACCCATTAATGAATAAAATACTATTTTGTTGATCAAATCCATTAAAAAATGGTAACCACAAATAAATATATATTTATTGGACATTTTCATTTTATTTTCATAATAAATTATATTACTATTATTAAATTGTCTACTTATTATTTTCACCATAAATATTTTTTTGATTATCAATGTACATTTTCTTTTCACTGTATTTAACATAAACTGTAATATTAATAAAAAAATTATTATTATTATTTCTAACCGCCAATATAATAGTTATTATATAAAAAATTTATCTTCATGAGCAATATGAACAATAATCATATGCTCAGAAAGGTTATACCCCTCCAAAGTTAAACCTAGCATTTTGGACCTGAAAATTGACACATATTTTCCATACAACACACCATTTGTGTGAAAATTATTTGTTATTATATAAAAAATGTAATAATAATTTATTAAAATTAATGAGGTTATTATTATGTGTAAGGTTTCGAAACATGTGATGTGTATTAATATTATACCATTCTGAGACTAAAACTGCGTTCCAAACATAATGATGGTCTCAGATTTCTCATATGACACAACATTTAAGAATTATATGATTTTTTAAAATATATGTTTATATATGTGAATAAATATATTTAGTATTTTTGATTTATCATCACTGTGGTATCTTGGTCTCGAAATCCCATACTCACTCATCATCTTACCCTAAATATATTTCATATAAAATTTCAATGTTCAAAAGAAGGTTTTCCCCATCATTTATTTTATTTCCATTTTAATTTTATTATAATTAAGTTAATTTAATTTTTATAAATTAGACATTGTAGTGTCAATTATATGAAATAATATGTTTTGAAGCTTTGTTCTATAACCAACATTCCCAACTAATGAGAAAATTGTGTTTCGTTATCTTTTTTCATTCAGTTCAATAAAAAGGATGTTACTACCTTCCAACCTTAGAACTTCTTTCCCTGAGAATCCTTCAGGACAAACATCACTCTCAACAAAATTATACGGTCATGATGTCTCATACAAACGGACAGGTTGTATCTCCAAATTCCTGATTTATGTTCAAGTATTAGATATGAAAACTACACCTAAGACATTAGGATCTGAGCCAATGCTTTTTTTAAAAAGAATCACTGAGAATCTACTAATCCAAACATGTTTAACTAGAGACATGACCATGTCATCACATCATTAAAAATATGGTCCATGATAATTCCCATCTTAGGATTTTACTTTTGAATGGGGAAAATTCTAGGTCATGGAAGATTCCACCAACAGTATTTCCTATAATATACGCCCTTATGAATTTTGACGATGCATCCGGTGTGATTTATAAAATGATAAAATAGTAGATTCCCCATTGAACACAAATTTCATGTCGATCTATCTTTTCATTAAAATCACTAGCCAAAACACATCGTACACCTCTTATCTAAGGACGCGCTATAGACAGTCATTTACAGATCGCCCCGTGGAACAACAGAGACAACTAGACAAGCCATTATGGCCAAAAATTCTATAAGACACATGGACGAGTTGGTTGAGGTTTTTCTAAACTAAACTTTGGTTTATTCTTCCATTTTATCTCACATTCCCCACATCCACATCCACTGATGTGAGACATTGGTACAATGAAAAAATGTTGACATCAGAGCACTGATTGGGCCCATAGAAATATCAACATTGTGGTAATTATAGATGAAATGTATAGTGTTCAAGAGTCCATCTAAGTATTAATTATGTAGTAATCCAAGGGTCACTCAAGATAAACCATAACTTGATGAGAACTATTCCTTTATCATGTAACACTAGGAGACCACTAAATCCTCCAAAAAAAATTTAATACTTTAACTTGGAATTGGTTCGATGCTCTCTTTGTGCATTGAGGATGGAGGTAAGACATGGGATATTCTAATAACTTAAGGAAGAGTGAATTAAGAGGATTAGATGATTTATATGAAAATTATTCAACCCACTAATTGTCCATACCTTGGGAGAAACTCGGATTCACTTTCCCATGTTCCATTAATAACTGATCACCGAGCCATTACCACCCAAGGAATCCCATGCCCGTTCAAGCTTAACAATCATTGTCCACCAATTGCCAATGGAATTACATAGAAGTTACATATTCCACCAAACACACTGATATCATATTATCGAGCAAGAACTGACATTATTCAATGATTTCAAACCTCATGACCATTCAATAAAGACTGACCATCATCCGATAGTCCTCATTATTATGTTCTGTTTACATGTAAGGAAACTCATTTAACAACAAACATGACACATCCCACCCTAGAATTTTTCATATTGTCAAAAATAATTAATGACTAGCCACTCAAAAGAACACTTGGTCAGAACCTCCATAAGTGTAATCATTTAGACAAATGGCATGATAACCAATCCAAAATGACTGGTGTGTAAAACAACTAAGTCATTGGAAGACATCCCAAGCATTAGGATGTACTTGATTTATCTAACAGACATGTAACTATACTACAATGATGAACCGAAACATATTTATAAATGCAAGACATAATCATTATATTAAACTCATCCAATTTGTAATCGCCTTAAGCACATGACGAGCACCATGTACCTGGATTCATGCAACTCTGAGGGGATACAAAATAAATATTACTTTATTACTCGGATGAAGACATACTGATTCATCCATCACTGCAGAAAATAAAGATTCAAATGACATATGATGTAGCTGGCCATGCCCAAGGAATACCCGACATGATGAAAATTAGCAATACCTGATGCTCATGCCTGAAACAAAAAATGAAGGAAAACTTGACAACCACCTGAATAAGGGAGTCATTATATGAAAGGGGGTCTGACTAGAGACAAAAACACACAAACGACACCAAAAAGGTAGAAAACACAACATATTAGCATATCATTATAGTCTTAAGGGTTCTACATATCACATTCTATCCCAAAACAATGAACAAGAATTAACTATAACACCGGGCCACTCTAAAAGTAGTCAATGGGTTTAAAAGTTAGTCATTGAATGAATTGTTAAAAGAATGAGCACATACGAAAAATGGCCGTGAATACAATTGAAGGAAAATCCTAGAATATTTATCTACCCATACATGAGAATCTTAAATACTGTAAAGCACTAAAAATTTCTTATCCAATAGCATTACATTTAAACAAAATTCATAATACAACATGCACATATTAAACAGTCTAGTAATATGAGAGTCCATATACCATGCCATAATGTTACCATACACTTATTTGGTGTAATTTTACTTCAATATAATTGATACCAACAAATATTATAATAATAAACCAATTATATATCAAATAAACTAACATATCACTACAGGAATATAATAGAGATCAATATGCTAAATTCTTAGAATCATGACTTTTTAATCACAGAGAGAGGCTAATAAATAAAAAATCATTATACTAGGAATATATTCTAGTAAATAGTCAACATAGAAACTTGATGCCATGCTTAATATATCACTGAAATAAGGGATCAAAATAGTAATGATAAATAAATACAAGGAATTGCATGGATGTCAAAGCACTCAATCATATCCACATGCAACCTATGACTGCTGCTACATAGCATGGAATATATATGACATGTGTATCCCTATGTGTCTATAATGGTTGATGAAATTCTTAATCTGAGTCACAATAGGACAAGGGTAAAATTACACAAAACCCATTAACCCATATGCAATAGAAATTACTCTAATCACTAGAGGTGAAATCATATCAATTGTAATATTGATAATCATAAACATCAATTCCCAGCCCTAATCACATGTTCATTTCCTATAAGTGCTGTGATCTATCCCTAGAGTATCAATTAAACTAAAACTGATAAATTTATGGCCTCTTATCTACCAAGTGAAAATAGTATGAAAAAGGCAAATAACGAGCTATGATACAACTTTCTAGCATTCTCGACTCAGGAACCACCTGAAGGGTGCTTCAAGTCGGGTTCACCACATGGAATGAAGTGTATATCCTTGAATGGTAGAGGATACCAATTAGCATTGTGGGAATTATTAATGTGATTGTGGAGGAGAATATTCCCTCATACGTAAGAGTTATTACATCATAGAATAGGAAATAATTTATAATAAATAGTAGAAGCATATAAATAATAAAACTAATGTAGAAGAAAATAAATATTCCCAACTGAATAAATAAAATGTGTTAAAGATGATTAATAAATATAGATAAAAAATATTTCATTCTTTGATTTTCATACTAAATTAATATAATGAAAAGAAATAATACAAGCCTAAAATCAAATATGTAAATTAGAAGACACAAAAAAACAACTCCATATTGATCAGAAACTCAGTTATCAGCCCCCATCCTTCTTCATGAGTAACAAGCAACACTCAATCATTTAATGGAGTATGCATCCCGCTATCCATACCTATTCACATAAAGACTTCTTGGGTACCAAATAGCTCCTGAGCGAGTAGTGAGATATAATAATATTATTCCGGCACCCACGGTGTCTAGGCCTTTACATTGTGTGTTGTAAACAAAAGAAATGTTCTAATTAATGATAAATGTAATAAATTAAATAAACATTATAAAAAAATTTAACTTTCTATAGGTTCTCAATAGAATGCAACAAATATAACCTAGATCTACAAAATCTAGGAATCCGAATAAGGTACCTTTGATATATATAATGTATATATATATATATAATGTATAGGATAATATATGGTTAAGAAAAGGAATATACCCTTAAGAGTGTGCTTTATATTAGGGTCTAATTTCTATGTCAACAATGTGCGCATCAAGACACCAAAAGATATCACAATTCACAAAAAACTGAAGCAGTATCAATATAACCTTCCAAGAATTATAATTATTATTATGTAATAGTTGGGTGCTATTGTATGAGACCATACGAAAAGTATTGCTATTGTACATCCATAGATTTACCCAATACCACAAATCTCATTGAAGGAAATCATCCAAATTACCTAGTATCTCTCGAGGCATGGCTTTATCATATGTCTATCCCAGAATCACACATAAGTTGTTAGGTATCACCTGAGGTATAGTGTAGCCACAATTCTAGTGGTTCTATCCTCAAATGTACCTTTGGGAACCAATATAACATAGGAGTATATACAATTCCTAGGGAATCCCTCATCAAAAAAATCTAAATACATCACCCCCTGATGAGTAATGGAAGCCATTAAAAAATGTAGAGTACATTAATGAGTCCTTAATACGGATCCCACAATCTCTCAATGATCAAATTTTAATTAGATTTTGAAAAAGAAGATACCACGTGAAATATATTTATAATTGCAATAAAATAATATTATATACTCAAATCCACACATGAATGATCATTCCAGGCTAGCAATTACAACACAAAGGAATGTATTATTGAATGAAAAAAACGCACAGATCACATTTTTAATGTAACAAAAATATAATAACATAATAAAGAATAAAAATAATTATGAAAAAATATAGCAACCAAACTCAATGTTAATAGTTCATAATTATTATAAATAATTTATTTATTAAATAATCAACAAAAAGGGATCACACAACACATGAAACAAAATAATTTAATTATTCATGGATAACTAAAAATAGACCAATTAAATTAACACAATCAAATGGGTATCCAATGATGATGCAATGATTTAGATAGGGATAATGATATCAAAAAGGGTTCAATGCTTATGAAACAAAGTTTAATTAATTTTGAAAATGTAAAAATAAATATTATGGGTAGGCACTGATGATTTACACAACCCGTGATAAAAAAGATGCAATAGAACAAGGGGAATAACAGTAATCATCCTACATTATAACAATAGAGGATCTTATACTTTTTGTTGTTCATTGATTTCTCCTAATACTGAATAAAATAGATTTATAAAAAAACACCAAATTTAGGGAAATCAATTCCAAAAAATATTATTTGTGGGATAAAGGATTCTAACAAATGATTCTTGGTGCATAATGTTACCCTTCTTGAGAAATTAACTAACATAATGAAATTGAAAATAGATGAGAAATAGACTCACAGTGGGATTTCTAAGGAGGAGAGGGGGATCAGGTGCACCAAATGGGGTTGCTACAGTATGGGCAATGCACCTAGGGAGAATGAGGATAGAAAGGGGGGAAAAAAATAAATGAAATAAAAGAAAATAAGATAATAAATGAGAAAAAAGAAAATAAAAAAAATTAGACAAAAAAGAATAAAATAAAATAAAAGTAATTGAATAATAATGAATTAAAATAATAAAAATTGGATCATTCCTATTTTTTGAAAAAAAATATTTCTATCATTTTTTACTTTATTTTAATTTCTATTATCCACGTTGATTTTCTAAGGTGTGGTGTAATATTTTATATAAAACCTTAAAATTATTTTAATAAATTTAATAGTTTCTTAGGCCCCATAATAGTGTGTGAATGTGCGTGACTGTAGTCTCTTTATCGATTTGTATTAAATAATAATTAAATAGTATGTACCATTCATTATGTTGAGATGTCATAAGTATTTATGTAGAGAAATAATATTTTTTTTATCTAAAAGAAAAATAATTATCCACCCATATGTATATATACATTCTATATATTTATACACACACATATATATACATATACATACTTCTATATTTATATACATATATATTTAATCCACAATAACACATGTATATATATATAAACATTATATATATATGCAAACCTATTGTTTTTTTCCCAATCTAATAGTATCAATAATAGTTAAAATAATTATTATTTAATACAGCTGATCAATGACACCATCAGTTTTTTGACAGCAACAACCATTAATAATAGACAACACTTAAAAAATTTATATATATTTAACATTTTTAATTAAGTTTCATAATTTATAATATTACAATTATTACATTTTCTACATAATATTTACTCTGTGGTAGAAATTATTAGTTATAGAGGTACATTTTTATTTTTGGTCTTCAACACAAATAGTAATATAAACAATAAATTTGTTATTATTAATCTGAATATCTAAAAAATTATTTATAAATCAACTAAATGGTCCTCTGGTGCGATCTGACCAATCATTTGAGGCTCGCAGATGTTATACCCTACTTAGGGTAAACCTAGTGTTCCAGACCTAAAGGTGGTTTCAAATTTCATATATGACCCACCGTTTGTGAGAAAATAGTCATTTATTATTTAAAAATTTGAATAAAAAGTTAATTAAAAATATAGAGGTCATTATCATGTTTGATGTTTTAAAACACCATATGTGCATCAATGTTATACCCTTCCAAGGTTAAACCCATCATTCTGGACCTAATTACTGTCTCATATTTCTCATATGACACACTGTTTGAGAGTTATGTAATTATATTTAAAATAAACACACAATCATATGAATAACTATATTTTATACTCTAATTTTATCAATGTCATGGGATTATTGGTCATGGAATCTCATTCTGACTCAGTGTCTTACTCTCATAATATTTTATAATATATTTCAGAATTCTAATAAATGTTTTTCTCATTCATTTAATTTATTTAAATTTTAATATTAATATTATTAATTTAATTTAATTTATGTAAAACACACATTTTCATTTTTAACTACCAAAGAAAAAATTTCTTATGGTCGGTTTTAAAATCGACATACCCAGCTAACAGAAAAAATTTATTTCCATTACTTTTTCATTTGGTTGAAAAATCATTTGTTACGAACTTATATCTAGATAATTTTTTCTATGGGATTCATTTCATATCCTTAATTACTATATGTTGAATTATATGTGAAAAATATTACTAGTATGATGGTCATAATTTAATTTTATAGAATTTGTATTTTAGAAATTAATGTGAATTTAATTCAATAAAATTTTCTATTTATCCTATTGTGGAATTTGATAGGATTTTCAAAATGGATTGGTTGTCATTATTATAAAAACAAATTCAATTTATATGTCATTGAAGTCGCATTATACAGTATAAATCAACTAATGAGTTTCTATATGTGTAATGAGGAATATAATAATACAATGGAAAAAACATCAATTTAATGGGTTTCATTCCCTATTATTGGGGAGTATCTATATTAAATGTTTGGTGATGAATTCAAAATCAATGTTATTCCAATAATGTGAGATTGAAAATGGTTCAAAACCTTATATCCACAAATCTATATTGAAAGGAACTAATTAGGTAGATGTAATTGATAATGAAAAGATATGACAATATTGAAAATGGATTTATTCAATAAAGTGAATCACCATAGGGTGAACCTATTATTTTTTATGATGGATTTTTCAACACATAATTTAATTAATTTTTTAGAACATAATATGGCCAATATAAATAAGAAGTATCCTCTATAACATATTTATTAGTAGATTGGTCAACAAAGAAGACCTTATTACTTTATGAAGATTATAATTTGATCTAGATATCATTAGTTGAATTAAATAATTGTGTACACATTCATGGTTAACATATGCATGTGGTATGTATTCTATAAATTAATTTTGAGTCTATTAGGATTTAATAATCCCCTTTCATCATTATAAATCTATGTAATGCAGCCTTTGTTGATTACATTTAATTTATTGGTAGTCTTTGTACCAGATATTATTATATAATCAAAGAGAAAGAAATATATTGAATATCAATTTTTCATTATGTTAATAACACTTAAGAAAGAATTTATATTTTCCAAATATAGTATTTTTTAACTAATCCTATAGAACATATCATTAAATATTTTGAGATATTTGAAAATGGTTATATCAGTTGATCTATATATGACTAATGGTACTGAAGAATTTTCATGATCAATCTTATCAACCGAAATCCTATAATTTCATTTATAAATTATACGTCGACCATTAAAAACATGGATTTTTTTTATTTAAAATAAATAAAATTTTAAGTGGGTGATTACAAGCTACGTGAATATGAAATATAGAAAAATGAAAAGGGTTGTGAAGAATGTTATAACACATCATAATGGGTTAGAGTAAGAGAAAAAAAGGGAAATAGTAATATTATGAGGTGTAAGGGGTCAAAATAGTGTAAATAAAGATGATAAAATTTAAGAGAACACAAATATTAAAAAAAATATAAAATCTAAAAATATTAGTGATCAATCAAAGTAGAATATATGAAACTAAAACCATATATACCATAACATCCATTTATAAATGTGATGGAGGATGGGTATTGAATTAATATATGGTGTTTTATGAAATTTACAATAAATATAAAAATTAATATTCCCTTCGAAAATGTAAATTTTCATATTCTACATTATCTAAAATTCTACAATTTTTATTAAACATGTTAAGGTTGAATAATATAATTGAAATCTCCCTAAATAAATAATTATTATCTTTCATTCAAAGGAATATAACAATAAATATATGAGTTATATAAAGAATTTAAATCACATTCAAAATTAATTCATGGTAATTTGTTAAGTTAGGTTTTGAATTTTCTGATATTATGAATCATACACACTTATGTGTGATTAAAAAATAGGCATTAGATGATCCAATATTGAAGATATTATAAATCCAATGAAAAAATAAATTAATAATATATCCTAAAATAATTGATGATTATTTTCTTATGAATGTAGTTAAATATATCATTCTTTTGGACTATCTAATCCTTGATATGTAATATGATGTGGATATTCCCTTCGTTGATGAAGGATAATTCATATCATCTACAAATTCATTGATTGATGTCATTTAATGTATACTAGTTTTATGTGGTGTTGAAATAAATCAATAAATGGAAAAAATCCCACATATCTATATTAAAGATATTTTTTTTATTTTTTATTTTCATTTGACAAATCTCCAATTGTTTATTAGAGTAATTTCTTATTTTGCTGAATTTTCCAAATTTTCATTTAAATTTTCTATATAAAATTGTAGGGAAAATGGTTACATCCTTAAAATGTCAGCAGTAACTTCAATGAAGGTAATTGAGTACTTTCCAATATAATTCACTTTCATGGAACCATGTAAGATTTATAAAGACGATGAATATTGATCACACAAAATATTAAATTATATCACATGGAGCATGAAAAGAGATCATTTAGAACATTAAATAGAATTATGATATTTCATTAGAAGGAATACATTATGTAGATATATTAACAATTTTTTCACAACTATGTAGATGATTATGTGAATTATATTATGTGGTGGATTTTTATGTCGACCACATAATAAGATCTTTATTCATGGTTTTATGGTGGATTTCATTCATCGTAAATGTTTTTTTCAAAGGAGTGAATTATTATTTGTAGTTAATAGAATTTATTGAGACCTTACATATTTAAGGACATGATAGACAGATCATTGATGAAAAATATGGTTCAATGTGAAGATTTCCATAACAGAAAAGTATATAATTTTCTAAAACTATTTGGTCGTGAATATAAACCTCATAAGAGGGTTACCATAATTGGTCAATCAAATGAGTTATGCGATGAACAAAAAAATATAAGAGAATAAAAATGGATTATCATATAATGAATCATATGAATATATAATATGATTAAAATCATACACTCGAGATAATATAGTTCACATGACATGGAAAATATAAACTATGTTACGTGAATATCATTTTTTGGAGCTCTTTTTTATGAATGAAATAATATGCAGAACGTGGGGTTTCATCTCAGGGATAAAAATTGAACATCATTGAACTCTCATGTATGCGTGAAATAGATTTGAGACGGTAATGATCATCCAATGAATCTTTTTAAGGATTCTTGAAAATATATTCATTCATGGAATAATGATATATGAATGTATGATTTATAGTGAATGAATAGGGACAAAAATAATTCACTAAAAATTGTAAGAGTGATGCCCTTTTATGGATTTGGTACATTATAACATTAAATTTTGTATTCTCTTTGAAATATACATAATCAAGATGTCCAATAAAAATTAAAATATACCCTAATTTTATTATTTTTATTTATATACATTTAATTGTCAAAATAGAAATGATATTATTATTTAAAAAAGAAATAAAATCCAATGGGGTGATTCTTGTAATTCATCATCGCATTAATAACCACCATTATCACATTATTAATCATAGTTGGGAAAGTAGTGACCACAGATATCATGATGTTCATTTATAATATAAATATGATAGAAATGTTATATTAAATATTAACCATGAAATAATAACCCTCTATAATGAGAAAAAAAATTGAGGAGAATATGATATAGTGTTTTAATGATATGGTGGACTATACAAAAATAAGAAATATTTTCATAGGCACATTATTATTTTTATATTATGTAGTGTATAGAATATAGTCTCATAGAATTAATCATTTAATTGACCCCATAAATAATTAGTAAACCAACAGTAGATTTTAATCCCCTATTAAAAACATAGAGGTAGGATTTTTATTTGGAAATGATACAATATACGTGATAGTCAGTGAAGAACATATAATGGCTCTAGGGGGTAAGATTATATTGGAGTTGAAAATGGGAAAACATATTTCATTATAAGTCACATCTTCAATAATAATGATAAAATTATATTCAAGAATGAGGTGATGCTAGATGATTGGATAAAACATTTCCAACAACTACAATGTATTCACTCCCCATAAATTATGTATATGTTTAAGGATTAATTTATAAAACGCTATAAAATGGCAGTCATATTTTAAAAATTTCCATGACAATGTTCTACAACATTAGAAATCATGTAAATAATGGGTTTCATAAAAAATATTGAAAATAATGGAATTTGGAAAATAATTATAAGTAATTAAATGGAATAATGTTTTTTATTGAATTATAGATGAAAAATTCAATATAATAAATAGAAATATTTTACCTCTTAGTAATTGATCATGTTTTGAAAATTTTAGTCTGTCATATTTTTATTTTTTTAGGAATACATAATCTATTTACCAACACATATTTATGGATTAGTCAAACAAAGGAAACAAAATATTATATCTACATTTTGAACTATCACATGTCCTTTAAAATCAATTATCAATAGTGATGCATGAATGTTTTTAATATTTTTATAACATATATTTTAAAGAACATAAAACAGGAATATATTAAAATGTTAAGATGTTTTGACATTATGGGATATTTTTTTATGTGTTAATTTATAACATAATTTGGATTAAACAATATGAAAAAAATGTGATATATTACACAAATAGAAAATTTCCAAAATCAGAAAATGAAAATCAATAATGATTTTGAATATAATTCTCATTATGGAAATATAATTTGATCTATTAATGATTAATGTGATATAAGAGAACCCTAATATAATTGTACTGAAGTGGTTCCTAATAAATATTTTATATATGTGTTGGTACCACTATTATGAAATTATTTTCCAAATATATTTTTTAAATATAAATATATTTTCAAAATTTGTAGTCTATTAACATTTTATGAATCACAAAATGATATGTTAAATTTATTGATAATGAACTTTTTGGTCACCCCAATCATCATCTATCCTAATTCTTGCGTACTTATTTTTCTTATGTTAAATTAAAAATTATTTCATAGTAATAGAGGTTATGTGATATCATATGAGTACATCATTTGAGATATTAATGTTGAAATACACACACCTAATGAAAACCAAATCAAAGACACTATCAAGTAGAATGATATCCAAGTATATGTATTTTCATTTGGTATGTTAGTATTACTGTCAATTACCATTGATGAATTTTCAACCACTATACATGTGAAATTAAGTATTTATTGAATATTATAATGTTAATACATGAAAATATTAGTGGAAATAGTTATATCATGTATTAAATATCATAATAAAATAAATAACGGATCATATAAAATATAATATGGTTCTTTATAAATATTATAAATAATGAATGTCGAAGAATGGGAAGAGATAATAATTTATCATGAGATTGTATTTTGTATTATATTCTATTGTAATTTAAATTACCATATATGTTTCTTAATATAATGTTTTGAAATGGAATCTTTTGTCCTCACATTACTTATCTTGAAAAAAATATTACAGATAGATGTAGTAAACTCCAATTTGGGTGATCCCTTATTATTCGAATAATGATGAGATTGATTTATTTAATGAAATGTTTCTAAATATATGTTGAATACAATTATATAATTCTATCATTAATGACCAACTATAAGGCATTATAGATTCATTAAAAATTTGTAAAATATTTTTTGAATGAGGATTCTTTTTTCAATCCCTAAAAAAGTTTCATAAGAATTTATGAAAGTAAATGATCAATATATATGACATTGTAATATTAGTGTATTGAAAGATATTCACTAACATTGAATTAATTATATTTAATAATATCATGTGTGGGTAATTTATTTCAGTGGTAATTCCATAATTCCATTGATAACTAAAATATACAAGTGTGTGTAGATTTTCTACCAAAACTGGTGGAATATTAGTAGACATAAAAGAACACATGAGTGAAATATAATTTGTGGAAAATATCCTTTATTACTTTTAAATTCATTTTTTCAAACCAATTTTCATGTAACTGAGTTCGTTGGTTTCTAGTTTAGTCGATAGAGGGTATTTACATATTTTTATATAACACAATAACACATTTTCACCCACAAAATTGTGGGAATGTGGATGTTACAATCAAGGAGGAAAACATAAATCTAGATAAAACTATGAATTAAATAAAAAACATTAAAATTTAATGTATATTTATTGTATAATTATATTATATTAATCTTTATAATTTTTAAAAATAAATTGTGGATCATCATCGAGAAAACATGTCACTCGGTATTGGACCTGAGGTAATGAATATATTGGATTATGAAAAAGGTGCCCATGGATATAATATAATTTAATAAAATATTTTTATTTCATCTATTATAATTAGAATAAATATCAATATATGAAAACAATATACCAAATATAAATAAACATAATACAATGAACTGGAAAAAATTCTTCATTTATTGGTGAAAATTCGGAAACAAATATATTATTCTTCTATAAGACATGAAGGAATTTTATTCTAGATAAACTATTCCAAATTTTTTCTACACCCTTACTGATTATCAATGAATATAAATATTTATTTTTTATGATCAATGGGTATGATAAAAATATTTCATTTTTGGTGGAAAATGGTTGGATATATTGGAAGCAATATCCGGGATGTGTTCATTATATTCCAAAAAATTTAACTAAATAGTAATCTATTTCAACTATTCAACAAATTGTTAACAACTAGTTCTGAGGAAACCATAGTTTCATTGTTTTTGTATTTATAATTTTTCATTATTTTTTAAGGAAATTTATAAAAAAAAATTTTCTCTTCTTTATAGAAATCTCTACCAATTACATATAATATCACTGCCTTATTCCCCAATTCAATGTGGGGTTGGAATGTTATTTCTGGGTTTTTTTGGTAAAACCTTAAAAAAAATCATTCACCTGCATTATTTCATAGTCATTTCCAATTGGTATTGTTTATGGATCAAAGAACACCCAATGACAGACATGTACATGATAAATCATTGTCATGGTTTCCAAATGCAGACACTAATTGAGGCACTTTTTCATGGTTACATTAGTCAACCCATTGGTCGAGAGGATGGGATGCCAGGCTCGTCAAACTCTTTGATGGTGGAATAGCTTCAGTCAATTTGTTTTTTATGGATATACCATATGTCAATGTTTCATTAATTGGTTATCATTTATTAGATGGGTCATCATTGAATTAAAAATACATTATTATCATTCATGGAACTTATTTCCATTTTTATATATCTGATGTTCTCCAGTGATGGATACCTCTATATATATCTGATGTACTCCATCAATGGTTCTATTTTAATAATGTATTAGAAATTATTTTATCATTTATTATTATGATTTTGGTTTTTTTCCACACAATGGGGGGCTATTGAGATTATCAATATCCAAGGATATAAGATAGGTATTAATGTTGGGATGTGGCCAATAAGATGGGATTCATATTAACATTGTTAAAATAATCAAAATCCTTGTAGTTCATTGCTCATAATGAGCCACATCCATACATTAACAGTAATGTGAAATGTACCAAGATATGTTATTTAATTTGATGTTTCATGGACATCTAGAAAAAATGTTCCTAATCAAGGATTGTTGAGGGTATTCTCGTCAAAAAATAGGTAACTAGGAAGAAATATTAGTCATGTTTTAAATATGAACCTACTAGGACTGTTCCCCAAATAAAATTATGTTTTATTTAGGTTTTCATCGATTTATACCTCCTATAGGCTTCCTACATATCACATTTGGATGGAAATGAAATCAAACATAGTTCCTTGAAAATTAATGGGACACAACATAAATTTTAAGGATGTCTTACACTGACAAAACTGTTTAGTTTTATGTCATTCAATAATGAAATATTAACAAGTGATGATTTCTCAAATTTTGGTGTGGGAAATATTACAATATGGGCTAGGGACTAGAATGGACAATGGATCCAATGATAGACATGACCCTATTGGGAATCTTACAAAGTGCGAATTAAGGTTGATTTTTGGGGTTTTGGATTTGGTTGTTATTGAGTGTTTTTACATATCCCATTTGGGTTGGAATCTGATCCCATGTAGTGTTTTAGTGAGAACCCACACCAATGGAGGCCCTGTGAAGGTTTTGTCTAATATGGTAATGTGTCCCATTTGGGGGATTGTCTTGAATACTGCACTACTGAGGATTCCCTTAGGTTTAATGGTGAAATGCTCAGGGATTATACTGAGTTACATGACAATTTTTGGTTGGGTATTTCTCATGAAATTATTCCCAATGGTATTGGATCATACATATTTCATAATCTGCACCATCCACTAAGCCCACCGCAGTCATTCTCAATGTGAGAAACAAGGGTAAGTAGTTTATCTATGGATCCTCGCAATCTAATTTGTTTGATGGTGGATGAGACCATGTCTAAAAGGTAGATGGAATGATATAAGATTTTCGTTCTCATCTACTTTAATTGTTATACACTAGATAGTTACATATCACTACCCATCTAGATACATTCCATTGATATAGATAACTAGAAATGATTGAGGAATGAGTTGTCCTACATGACATATTAAGGCCTTATTCTAGGATGGATTCTCTAGTGAATGGTTCCTAGGGAATAGAAGAGGATAAGACACTACATCAAAATTGGAATGGCATGAGTCACCAACTCCTTCCCCACTATGAACCTATGGTAACAATTCTAGAGATGAATATAGAATGAAATTTCCCTAGTCAATGAATCCAATACTAGAAAATTTAAGACACTAACCAAAGGGTTAATGACCCCGCAAATGAGGGAATTCATATCTTCACAAAACATGAAGATCACAAACAATATTATGGAAAAAGATGGGACACATATGACCGAAGGAATCCATATCCAAATGGGAGAAAAACATGATTGTATATTTACATGGTTTTGATATTCAGGAAGATTCAGTGGGGGATTGAATTTGGTACCCCATAGATGAGGGATACAAGATATAAAATAGTTCAACATTGGTGGATTTAAAGTTCTATTGTTAGGTGTCTGTTGATGCTCCTTTCGTCACAGAGTCTAAAGATTGGAAAAGGGAAATGACTTAGCACAAATTGATTCATCATTTGAAGAAAATATCAAAAA
The DNA here is from genome assembly GCA_963277665.1 of Viscum album. Taxonomy (NCBI): domain Eukaryota; kingdom Viridiplantae; phylum Streptophyta; class Magnoliopsida; order Santalales; family Viscaceae; genus Viscum; species Viscum album. The sequence goes on from OY728120.1 coordinate 1,808,836,753, forward strand.
ATCGACAAAGGTATGAACAAGGAGAACATTGCCCATAAGTCGCACATGTTTCCTCATAGTCGTGCAAGTCCACCTGCATGACGCATTATGGTCGCGCAAGTGACTTGCACGACCTAAGTGGTAACCGCCCGGGGTCTTCTCCTGCCTATCAATAGACCCTGTGGGGCCCCCATTCCGAGATGATTTTTTTCCATAAACCCAAATTTGAGCTCCCGGAACCCTAGACTCTTCTCAAAGCTTCCGTAACACTTATAAGGTAATTTCATACCTATAACAGAAGATCTAATGAGGGGGAGGAAGGCCTGAGTATTGAAACTCATCAACACTTGCGTGCCTGAGTGGCCATCCCTTAAGGGAAAAGGGCCACACTTGCGCGCCGCCTTACTCCTTCAATAGATCTTGCGCGCCCCTCTTTTGGAGGAACCTCAAGAGTATTATAAAGGCTTTAATGAAGAGTTTCTCAAGTATTACCCATCTGGTTAACTGTCGCGCAAGTACATCATGTGTCGCGCATGCATATACCTGCGCAACCAAAACTTGTGCTCCCACGCAGTACCAGCGCGCCTGCCAGGACTTGGGTTCCCCTGCCTTTTTGTTTTCCTTTCTTTCCCATTTCATCCCTCTCAATCCATTACACCTTTAATATTCAAGATTCAGTATTCAAGACACTCTTAAAATCCATTTTATGGCATGATTTCTTGATTTGACTTCCATATCTGAAAGGAATTTTGTGGAATATCTCTCAAAACCTAATGATTTACACATCTTTATGTCACTAAAGATGGAGATTTCATTCATTCATCCACATCCTTTAAGATGACATAATCCTTAACCTGGGTCTCCTTTTCAGGAATAATCGCCAGTCATAAGTCCTCTAATATGGGTATCCTCTTTAGGAGTAAGCCCCACGTCCCTTAATTTTTGGGCATCCTCTTAGGAGTAAGACCCAGATCCCCAAACCCGGGCTTCTTTTTCAAGAGTAATCCCCAGTCTCAAGCTTGGGCATCTTCCATAGGAATAATCCCAAATTCTTAAAATTCCCAAATCTGGGCATCCTCCTTAGAAGTAAGCCCCAGTCTCTTAATTTGGGCATCCTCCCCATGAGTAAGCCCCAAAACTCAATCTTTGACCTGGGCATCCTTTTCAAAAGTATGCCCCATTCTTAATTTCTCTTAACCAGTCCTAATTTACCTTTGATCTGTGATTCCTTTTTAGGAGTAAAATCCAATCATAAGTCTTCTCCTAATTTGGGCCTGCTTTTCAGTAGTAATCCCCAAGTTGGAGTATTCAAAATCTCCATGAAGCACATATACATTTATAAACCCTATTCCTGGATTTCTTCCCTAATGTAAATCTTAACCTTCATTTATCTGGACAGTCATACATACATTAGCCCCACATTATTTCTTATGATTGCATCTTTAATGGCACAATTGTCTAATTTTTACCAATACCTCTTGTTTCTCACACCGAGCATGACTCATGTGATCTTAGAGTGTAAAAGTAATTGTGACATCCTTCATTAAGCCATCAATCATAAACATAATATTCCCTTACTCGAACAACGTGGGTTCTGGTTCCGTTTTTAAACAAAGGATATGTAGGTAGCCCGCCTACGGGTTCGATCCCAACTATAAAATAATCCATGTCCTTATGAAGGACAATAAACTTCAAGTTCCCCACTGAGTGTCTTTAATACCAGCATGGTCATCATAATGAAAAAGATAATTCTGTAAAAATGTGTCGAAGGGTACCATTGACCATGAATCTCTAACAAATACAGATGATTCTCTATCGATGAAGAACCTCGAATACATACAAAAAATTCTCTAAATTTCCAACATATTTAATCATTGATTGTTAGATCTGAAGGAAAGCCCATTTTATACTTGGTAATGTAATAATGATTCATGAACATAACATAAATCTATAAAGAGATTCCTAGAGTAGACAATAATTCACCACAAAAAGGTGTGATGAGTCCGACCTCCCATCCTCTCAACTAATGCAAATTCCTAGGTCTCATCAGTCCACAAACTAATGAGCACCTACCTTTGAAAGTAGGTCCGAATAGATGTGGAATCATTGGATGTTTCTGGTTCTACGAACAAACCCATTAGAAACCAATCGGAATGTTTGAACCTCCCATCAAGGCGGTCATCCCCGTATTCTGAGGGAAACAAAAATGGTGAACCCGACGTGAATCATTAACCAAGTTAAAATGATGTTTTACATATTTTTAGTCCCCTATTTAAATCAAAATGAGAGGGAAACAAAAAAAATCATTGACATATGTGCTCATCCAAAAGATGTAGTGGCTAAATTTATCATGATTACGTCTGTTATATAAAACAGGCACTCTTTTTCCAAGATCTTCTGCATTTCTAAAATGGCTGATCTCAAATTCACACCTGCGAATACTGCTACTGCAAATGCCACTACTGCTACTCCTACTGGATCGTCGTCCGCTCTTAGGAAGAAATCTCCTACTCAGTGTCTTCAACACTGGGTATCAAACACACTGGTTAAGGAGTATCGTCAACACGGTACCATCCCAACTCCGGAGGCTTCCCGACAAGCCCTCCAAGTAAATAACTCACATAGGTTGTCCGGAAAACGACAACCTGTCATCAAAAACCAAGCGGTGCTGACTACCGTCTCCAACCGTTTCGGGTCGTTATCCCTAGAACGCAATAACCATTTTCTCCCTTATTCTGGGGAGGTGAATGATCAGGTTCCTCAAGACCTTAATTCAAAAAGACAAGAGCCCTTCCTGTGGGATCCCACCAACAATCGCCGCCAGACATGTGCGGCAGTGTGCCCTCAACATGATGAGGGTACCGACTCCAAGTGTTCGTCTTAGGTTCCTCGATCCCGAGCAAGAAAGACGAACCACCAGAGGCAAAATCCAGTCAACAGTGAGCAGGTTCTCCCACTCTGCCATCTCTGGAGAAGTCCACCAACCTAACTTGGTGGCAAGAAAATAGCAGGAACATACACCAGGCTGTTTTAATTCCGCTGTCCAGCAGACTCGTCTTTCAGAATCATGCCAATCCCGCCTGGCAATTCCGGCGGAGTACTATAGGCCAAAACATACACCTGTTTATACATCATCATCTAGTCAGTAGGCTCGTCTGACTACATATGATGGATATCATCAACCACGTTTGGCGATGTGCAATCATCAGGCACATACACCTTATAGTATTAATCAAGCCTACCATCAGTCTCACTTGGTAGCATTCGGAGAAGTTAGTCAGAAATAACCGACAACAAATAAGAGGCAGACTCAACTCTCTACCCCCACACATGAGTACTGTCAGGATTCACTAACTGGAAAATGAGGACAGGAGCAGTCACATTCACCTACTCCACGCCCGGAATGGACGTATATTCCCGTTCCGACAGCTGAAGTCACCATGCAAATTCTATCAATGGTGAAAGAGTAGAAGCAAATCCATTCTCATATTCTGGATTCCTTCTAGGATATTATAACAACTTCAGCTACATCTTAGGGAAATACACATAAATCTATCCCTACTAGTGGAGTGATACATCAACAATTCACTCCGAAACAATCTCACACATCTATTCTATTCCAAGAGGGTTATGGGGAATACTCCCCCGTATCATACAGACGACCAAGTTAGGCACATACACCTGATTTGTGAGGAGATCGTCAGCCCAACCTGACAATCTTTTTTGATCAGGCTCATACACCTACTCAGAGTAGCCACTTTCGTCAACAAGTGGTTTTTAAGGCGAGTAAGAAGGTGTCTAAGAAAAAGACATGCCAAGCACAGTCAGGAGATCAAGAGCCAATCAGTATGAAGTCCTTGCTCGATGCTGGAGTTATTGAAGCCCTCAGACAATTATCTATTGGAATTAAAGATTCTACTCCCTCAGTTCCCAATAGTGGGAACACTAATTGCGACGGTCTTCATCAGACACTTCCTCATGAAGGCTTGCTTCATGAAAATTCAGTCGATCTTGAAGTTTCATCTTCAGATGAGAGCCACCAGAACCCTTTGTGTGGTCAGAAGACCAAGGAGAAAGAGATCTCATATTTTGTTGTAACCCATTATGGTGGTCCTCCCCATGATGATGAATTTCGCTGCAAAATTCCTCTCCACAATAGTGATGCACATTTCCCAGAAAATGCTGCAGTGGAAAATGTAGTGCCGAGAAATCCCTCCTATCTTGAGGCACTTGAAAATGTGAAACCAGTCATGTCAGAAGATTCATCACTAGCAGGTGAAATACTTTCTCTATCAGAAGATAGCACATGGTGTAGGTCATTCTCCGAACCACCCCTAAGTCATCCATCTTCTAGATTGATCAATAATTTCTCTACCAATCCTGTTGAATCCAGTGAAGCAACAAGGAAAAACCAAATCTGGTCAAATCAGGTAGAATAATCTTCATCAAATGATAAAGAGGAAATGATTAATATGAAAAATCAACTGGCGAAAGGTGAAGCGCCAGTTATGTTTTGTCCTCTAGCTGAATCCCAGTATAATAGTCCATAAATTTTGACAGAAGATGAAATTCATGATATTTGTCTCAACATATGGAAAAATCATTGTCAGTTGAAAAACAAAGTATTATCTTATGATGAATATTATAATCATCTTATGATAATAGAAGGGTTACAACGTCAGATTGATTTGGAATCTATATCAGTATCTTGATATCCGAAGGATGAAAAGCAGCAGAGAGCCCTTCAACTTTCATGCTTTGGCGCACTAAGAAGATTGTGTCAGTTAATTTCCAATGCCCCATCTAGTATTTGTGTCAGAGGATGGGATGTTCAGGGAGCACTGCATTTCACGGTGCTCTCCAGTCATCAAAGCCCACCAAAAATGGTCTCATGAAATGATATTTCCCATGGCCCACCACAGTCATTGGGATTTGTTTGTAATCAAATGCTTTCCCAAGAAAATGCTTAAAATAGTTCCTCTCAAAATCAAGAGTACAGAGAACAAGTTGATGAATTACTCTTTCATCAAGAAAACAAGATTATTAAACAGGCCTCTCATTTGGAGAAAGCACGTCACCAAATGACAGAAGTTTCGGAAATCATCCAACGGTCTTTTGAACAGGGTGATAAAAGCGGATACAGATTAATGCATCCTGCTAATTTCCAGACTAAGTTTCACAAGATTAGGAGGACATTCAAGAAATTCTCAGACATAACATGTCAAGAACCACCCCATCTCGCCAGACTAGGGATTCTTTTAAACCAACCCTCGGAATCAACAAAAAGGATTTGGGGAGTTGAGCGAGAATAGCAGGAACAACCCTAGTCCACTGGACTGGGGACTTTTTCAAATCATCAATCCCCTCCTCAAAGAAATTTGGTGTTCTCTCGATTGGGGAAGAATCCTCAATAGTAACGAAGATCCAAATTATCAGGAGATTCCCTCCAAATTACGGTTCATCATGAAGTTCTTGAGGGATTGAATCAAAAAAAGGCAATGTCTCATCAAAGACATGGAAGAAGACAATATCACGGAAATGCTGATAGAAGGGATGTGATGAGTTATGAATCAATCGATGTCATCAATGTCGTTGTTTCTGATCCACCAGATGAAGCTCACTCAGGGGACTCAGATGAAGAGGTTCCTGCTCAAGAAGATGTACGCACCGACACAAATGAAGAAGGTGTGCGTACACGAAGTCAAAAAATTACTCAGAACTTAGGTAATCCATCGAATAATCCACTTCACCCACTCCAAAAAGGATCTAGAAAAGGGAATGGAAAGAACCAGGTTACATATCCTTCCTCTGGGGAAGGTCAATTGCTCTCACTAGAGCAGAGGTTTGCAGAACAGGAGGAAGAAATGAAAGAATTATGAAGGTTGAATGCAGAACTACTTCAATGTAGTCTTCTTCTTAAGCATACTGGAGTCAGTCGGCCAAAGAAATTTGTTGCATCTACTGATATGGATCAAGAATATACTCCTCTATCAGTACACCCTCACAGGTATAATCCTATGGGTCAAGTGCAACAACAGTTGGCAGTGCTACCATCAGTTGCAGCACCAATCGCCACATCTGTCCAAGCTCCAGTCATTGCACCTACCCAAGTCCAAGTTCAACCAGATGTTTCTCAAAAGTTAATAACTATTATTGATTCATTAGCATCTCAGTTAGAAGCTATGGAAGGAAGCGTGTTCAAGTTCAACCAAAAAAAAAATTTACCCTAAATGGGTAGATTCAATTTCTCCTGCATCTAGTTTTGGGAACCCTGTATTCCCTATTTTCAATTTATCGGGTGATCATGAACCACATTTGAAGAATTATGTGTCTTTTTGCGATCCTATTATGGGAACTCTAGAGCAGCAAGAAGCAGTGAAACTCATATGCTTCATGCGAACCATGCAAGGACCAGCTTTTGTTTAGTATACAAGCTTGAAATCCCGGTCAATTACCGGATGGGAGGTTCTTCACCAAACATTCCTCCTGCAGATTAGCACAACTTTTCCAAAGTCAACATTTTTCGATCTTACAAACTGTATGCAAAGGGAGAATGAAAGGGTCTCTGATTTCATTTCTCGATGGAAGGGATTAACATATTTTTTTGATTTTAGTACTCCCTCAAAACAAATTGTTGCCAATCTGTGTGGAAAATATGCATGACGAATTATGCATGCCGTTAATCCCTGTGAAATACACAGGAGGGTTTCGAGACCTTAATTCAATCGCTCAGCAGATTGAAGATTCCCATATACAGGCTATTGCTAATTCTTGTGTAATTCCATCAGCTCCAGGAAGGAGAATGGGTAATGCAGAAACTGCAACAGTTATGCTTAAACAAGCAGCTGTAACTATTTCTACCTCAAAACCATCATCTTCTAGAAGGGATCCACCTTCTAAGTTCCAAAAACAAAGGCCTTTTAATCCAGATGATCAATAATATCAAAGACGAAAACAATTTGAGGATTTGAAGAGAAAAACATATTCCTTCCGAAATAAACAAGTTCCTGGTTATTTCATTTCGGCTCTGGAAAAAAATTTGGTTCAATTGCCAATAACCAAGAGGCCAAACAAGAAAGGAGATGAATACCATAATAATTATTTCCCTTTTTATCAAATATTGGGGCATTCCCTCCAGGAGTGTTTTGTCTTCAAAGACCTCCTGCAAAAGATGGTCGACTCAGGACAGGTCACATTGAAAGGATCCTTAGCCCAGGTAGCATGTGTCACTGCTACAGTTCCAGAGGAGGAAGACGAATGACAAGAAGTCAAAGGAAAAAATGAACAAAAGTTTGATGATTGGATCATCAGAAATACAGTCAATCGAACTCATGATATTTTGCGAACACAATTAAAGAAACCAATTGGGTTTTCTTCCATGAATTTTGCGGCAAAACCCTCTTTGTCAGAGGGGAAGCCCTCAAAGAAACGACATGATTCAAAGAAAGAAAAAGAATCATAAGAATATGAGTATGTGTCAATGCCTATGTTGTCTCTGACTTTGGAGGACTTCATGCCATCTACTTCAAAGCCACGGGCACCGCCCCACCAAATGGCACAGCCTAAACAGCCTAATCAGGAAGATTCTTCATCAGACGAAGAGTTAATCTGCGGTTCTGTTAATATGATTCAATTAACAGATCCATATGCCAGTTGCAGTTTCAATTTTGATGAGCATGAATTCCCTGTATCAAACAGAGGAATCAGAGGATGTTCCAGGGGCTCAGGATATAGGGGGAGACGTGGATCTTTTAGAAGACACTATTCCAATTCTACCCCTTCTAGAACTGTCTATGCAACAGAAACTCGTGGTATAGCCCTTCCGTGAGCTCAGCAAGAACAAGCAAGTTCTTCTACTAATAGAAAATTCAGTCATCGAATAGTGATTTTGGAAGACCGGTTGAAGGTTCCATCTTCTTCCTCTCAGCAAGTTATTGGATCTAATCACTCTAATCTTCCAAATCCAGGAATATTGCCAACTCCTATAAAATATGCATCAACTTCCAAAGCATCTGCTTCCAAGGTACCTACTAAACCTCATATTCCTATTGGGAAATGCAGACCTATGGATCAAAAGTATTATATATTGAAACACTTGTTATAAGTACCAGCCGAGTTATCAATTCTGGATGCTTTGAATCTGCCAAAATATTTTCCGGAAGCATTCATCGAGGATTTGTCATGTCCTCAGGAGTTTGAAACTGAAATTGCTGCAGCTGAAGTCTATCACATAGAGAATAATCCTGCAGAATACCATGAAATAACTTCCTTTACTGATGAAGATGAAGATGATGTTGTGCATTGACATATTAGACCATTGTACTTGTCTGGAAAAGTCAAGTGCATGGATCTTCGAAGAGTTTTCATTGACAATGGTTTATGAGTCAACATCATGCCCATTCGTACACTTCGTCGATTGGGCCACACTGAATCTGATTTATCTCCACCCACCATGATGCTACAAGGATATGACAAAAATGAACAAGAACCACTGGGTGAAGTTACAGTCAGAAATCAGTTTGAAGATCTTGTATCCAAATCAGATTTCATGGTTGTTGATCAAGAATCAGCCTTAAACATTTTTCTTGGAAGACCCTGGTTACATCAACATGCAGCTATCCCTTATTCTATACCATCAATGACTCAAATATTTTTTCGATGTTCAATTTCGGACGATGTATGGTGATAAGGCCCCGTTCAAGACATGTGAGTCTCAATACATTGATGCATAATTCTATCACATGAAGCAAAGAGAGAAATCCATAACAAATGAGATTACCAAAGTTAATGCTCCATATGGTTTGGAAAAAATTCCAGTAAATCCATTTACACATGTGAGTACAGATTATGTGTTTCCTATCAGTGAAATTGACAAGAAAAACCCAAATCAAAATACACTTATAGAAAGATCCATAATGTCAATTACGACAATCGATCCAGACAACAAGGGATAAATTGGTAATCTACCAAAAAGTGATGAAAGCACAAATGGTGACCTCTTCATTTCATCTGCTGAAATCCAACAAGTCTATTCTTCGCCAATTAGGCAAGAAAAATTTATAGCAACATCTGAGGTGAACAATGATGTCGATTATCAATCCATCATATCCTATTTATTACCCAAAGAATACCATTCATCATCAATCGTGTTGGAAATGGAAGCTTCTTCTTCAAAATATGAAAATTTTGACATATCTTCAGATCATGAGAATTCTACATTATCATCTACTATGAATGTATAAAAGGAAGAAATAACACATGATGACGAAGAAGAAGATCTCATATATGCTCCTCCATCATTTGAAGAGGTTATCTCTAACACTGTGGATGAACTCAGAGAAATAAATCTGGGTACAAAAGGAGATCCACGCCCACTTTAATCAGTGCGTCCATGACTCTTGAAGAGAAAGAGATGTATATTACTTTTCTAAAGAAAAATAAAGATATATTTGCATGGAACTGTATAGAAATTCCTGGGCTTGATCCTGATGTTTCTACTCATCATTTGGGTTTACCAGAAGAACATCGAGGATTTAAGCAAGCCGCAAGAGGAACACACCCAACTTATGCTTCCAAAATTGAAGCTGAAGTGGATAAGCTTATCAAAGCTAACTTCATCAGAGAAGTTCAGTATCCCAAATGGTTGGCTAATATTTTCCCTGTAAAGAAAAAGAATTGACAAATTAGAGTTTGCATCGATTTCAGAGATCTTAATCAGCATTTTCCTAAGGATGATTTCCCAGTTCCGATTACAGAACTTCTAATTGATTCAACAGCTGGCTATGAAGCACTTTCCTTCGTGGATGGATATTACGGATATAATCAAATCTGAATGGCCCCAGAAGACGAGGAATCTATAGCCTTCAGAGCCCCTCAGGGTGTTTTTTTCTACCGGGTAATGCCCTTTGGCTTAAAGAATGCAGGTGCAACTGATCAGGGTGCCATGCATCGTATCATCAAACCCTTCTTAGGGAAGTTTGTTGAATTCTATGTAGATGATTTGGTAGTTAAATCCAAACAACGTTCTAATCACTTGGCTGATTTTGAAGTCATATTCTGCAATCTTCGACAACATAATTTGAAGATGAACCCCTTAAAATGTGCTTTTGGGGTAACCTCAGGAAAATTTCTTGGCTTTGTTGTACTCCATCGTGGTATTGAAGTCAATACTGAGAAGACGAAGTCAATCCTTGGTATGTCACCTCCTAAAAATTTGAAATAATTAAGAGGAATTCAAGGACACTTAACCTATATTTAGGGTTTCATCACCAATTTAGCAGGTAAAAGTTTACCCTTCACCAAGTTGATGAAGAAGGGAGTCACATACCAGTGGACTGAAGAATGTCAAGAAGCATTCGATATTCTCAATAAATACCTATTGAGTCCACCAGTACTCATACTACCTGTTGAAGGAAGACCACTTATCCTCTACATGACAGCTCTAGAGCGATAATTAGGCGACTTTCTTGCTCAAAAGAATGATGCTGGGAATGAAAACAACTTCTACTATCTCAGCTGAACTATGCTTCAAGCAGAAACCCGGTATTCATGTATTGACATGTGCTACCTGGCATTAATCTTTTCAGTTCAGAAGTTGAGACACTACCTGCAACATCACGAGGTCCAACTAGTATCTTGCTATAACCCGCTCAAATTTATCCTAAGTCTTCCAATGCTTACAGGACGTCTGGCAAGGTGGGAAGTTATTTTGCATCAATTCGATATTCAATATGTGTCTCAAAAGGTGATAAAGGGCCAACCTCTGGCTGATTTCCTAGCCGAACACCCATTAGTGGAAGACACATCTTCAGATATTGAACTCCCTGATGAGGAAGTCTTCTCTATTAAAGAATGTCCTTAGGCATGGGAAATGTATTTTGATGGTGCTTCCAGAAGTCTAACATGAGGGAAAATGGAAAATCCTAAATTCAACAATGTTGGCATAAGAATTGTGCTTATTTCTCCAGAAAAGGAAGGGTTACCTTTTTTCCTTCTTATTGTGGGAAGGTGGTACCAATAATGAAGCAGAATATCAAGCTCTTGTCATAGTTTTGGAATTAGCACACCAAGCACAAGTGAATCACATAAAGGTGAAAGGTGATTCAGACCTGGTAATAAAACAAGTCAATGGGGATTATTCCATCAGAAAAGAATAAATAATACCTTTGTATGATTATGTCAGAGAGTTAATGGTGGAATTCCCTTTTGAAACGACATTTTCTTATGTCCCAAGATCACAAACTGCTCAAGCTGATGCGCTAGCTAATATAGCCACAGCTCTAGGAGATCCAAATCGGGACGAGACAACCATCAGTATTTCCCACCGTCGTGCAATTTCACCTTATGTTCGAATCAGAACAGAGTAAATTAATGAAATTTTTCCAATTCCAGAACTGTATGGTCATACTAAAGGATGGATTTCACCTATCAGGGAATACCTTCAAAATGGAACACTTCCACCTGATAGAGCCGAGAAAGAACAAATCTAGCGACGTGTGGGAAATTTTACTCTTTATGATAGCCCAGATCACCTAGAAAAAATTCATTACAAATGTGGTTTTGATGGAGTTCCCTTCAGATGCATTGATGGTGAAGAGACAATAACTGTCATGAAAGAAGTGCATGCAAGAATCTGTGGTGCCCACCAGTCTGGACATAGACTGTCTGATCAGGTTTGAAGGCTTGGATACTTTTGGCCCTCAATGATACGAGATTGTGTCGATTTCACAAAGAAGTGTCATTTATGCCAAGTACATGCCACCTTAATTCATTATCCTCCAGTGTTTCTTCATACATATAAATACTCATGGCCATTTTCCACATTTGGAATGGATGTGGTGGGACCTTACCCTTCGGCTACGGCTAAGCAGTTTAAGTATATTCTTACCGCTACTGACTTCTTTTTCAAATGGGAAAAGGAAATACCTCTCAAGGAATTCTGTTCTAAATGCATCACTAGCTTCATCAAGTCTATAATAATTACAATATTTGGTGTCCCTCATACAATATTGATGGACAATGGAACCAATTTCTATTCTTCTGAGATGAAAAAGTTGTATCAAGAATACAACATAAAATCCAACCATTCATCTCGGTATCATGCAGCGGACAATGGCCAGATAGAATACTTTAACAAGACTCTTTCATATATACTGCAAATGATGGTGGATAAAGATAAGTGGTCATGGCCTGATAAACTCGTTCATGCTTTATGGGCTTATCGGACTACCACCCGCACTGCAACTCGGTCAACTCCATATTCATTGGTATATAGAACAGAATTCGTCTTTTCCATTGAAGTTATACTACCCTCACTCAGAGTTGCCATTTTTGATCAATCATCTACATATGAACAGTCTCAAAAGTGATTGAATGAATTGGAACGGTTAGATGAGAAATGATTGGGCACTTTGCACCACTTGGAAGTCTATCAGAATCGAATAGCATGAGCTTTTAACAAAAAAGTTCGTCTTCGTTCATTCTCTCAGGGAGAATTGGTATTAGTTCTTAGAACACCAATGATACCAGGAATGAATCCTCCCAAGCTTGAGCCAAAATTGGAAGGACCTTATTCAATACATAGGGTCTACTCCAATGGAGATTATTCATTAATCTCAATGGATGGGGAACTCATCACTACTCCAACCAATGCCCGATTTTTGAAGAAGTATTTTGTATAAACTGCAATGTACCTTTATCGTCCTTGTTATATGACGTTAAAATATACATCAACGGTCCAAGCATATGACCCTAAACTATTTGCACATACGTCCAACATGACGTTAAACTGTGTCACCTTCATCGTCCTAGCTACATGACGCTAAACTGTACAAAAGTCCATACATTTGTCCTACATGACATTAAACATTACTTTGTCCCTACAACATGACACTAAACTGTGCGGCACCAGTTCGTCCTTGCTATATGACGTTAAACTATATGGCAACGGTCTAAGAATATGACCATAAACTATTTGCACATACGTCTCACATGACATTAAACTCTGTCACCTTCATCGTCCTAGCTACAGGATGATAAACTGTACAAAAGTCCTTACATTCATCCTACATGACATTAAATTGTACTTTGTCCCTACAACATGAAACTAAACTATGCGGAACCACTTCTTCCTTGCTATATGACGTTAAACTATACAACAACAGTCCAAGCATATGACCCTAAACTATTTGCACATACGTCCAACATGCCGTTAAACTTTGTCACCTTCATTGTCCTAGCTACATGACGCTAAACTGTACAAAAGTCCTTACATTTGTCCTACATGACATTAAAGTGTACTTTGTCCCTGCAACATGACACTAAATTGTTTGGCACTAGTTCGTCCTTCCTATATGATGTTAAACTATACAGCAACGGTACATACATATGACCTTAAACTATTTGTACTTTCGTCCCACACGACGTTAAACTGTGAAAAAAGTTCCCTAAATGGTCCAGTATGATCTTAAACTGCAACTAGGTCATCTATGACCTTAAACCGCATCATCAACGGTCCATGCATATGACCCTAAACTATTTGAAAGTCCCTTACGTCCAGCAAGACGTTAAACTGTGATGTCCTAACTACATGACGCTAAACTTTATAAAGGTCCCTTACGTCCGAAAAGACGTTAAACTACATAATCATCAAAGGTCGTTTATTAACTAAAACAACACTTTTGTCCAGCATGACATAAAACTGCACCATCCACGGTCCATGCATATGACCTTAATCTATTCGCACTTTCGTCCAGCAAGACGTTAAACTCTGGAAAAAATCCCCAATGTGTCCAACATGACGTTAAAATGGTGCACTCTTGTGTCTTCACTACATGACATTAAACTGAACAGTCCCCCCCCCCTTCATCCAACATGACGTTAAACACTATTTTCCAGATCGTCCTTACTACATGACGCTAAACTGTACAGAAAGTCCATGATATGTCCTACATGACATTAAACTGTATTTTGTCCCTGCTAGAAGACATTAAACTGTACAGCACCAATAGTCCTAACTGGAAGAATTTAAATTTCATAGTCCCTTTATATGTCCTACATGACATTAAACTATTAATCTTTAAGGATGGTGTTACCTCTTGTTTCTCACACCGAGTATGACTCATGTGATCTTAGAGAAAACCTCAACCATAACACTCTCTCTGGGCCGCTAACCATGTGTAAGTCCTAACATTATTTTTTAGGTCGTTTTCCCCAAGAACAAATTGATCATTAATTTATTCTTTAATTGAACTACACGGACATTGATCCTTGCCTTCTAGGATGGATATGTAGGCAATCTCCCAAGGTTCAAGCCCAAAACCAATCTCTTCACGTCGGTTCATCTCCATCTCATACAATTATAATTCGTGAAACCGCCCTTAGAATCAATATCTTTACATTGGTTCACTTCGGTCCTTGTTATACGACGTTAAACTATACAACACTTTTGTCCAGTATGACAACAAACTAAAAATTTCTATGATACCCTCACCTGAGAGGGAACCATTATTTTCATTGAATTTTCAATCATGTTTCATTTCAAAGACTACGTGCATACATGGCAATGCCCGATCCTTTTATCTTGTGTTAAACAATCATTGCACTAAAGTCCCCTTTCACCCTTTACATGTACGAACCAAATTTGTAGAAAGGGTATTTCTAGAACAACGTGGGCTTGATTCCCATCCTTATGGGATATGTAGGAACGTTCGAGTGTCCCTCGAATCTAGCCCCAAGTCATTGGGCCTAACCCCAAATTCCATTTTCAGTCCCTTGGCTGAAAAGTCCCCATGGAAACACACACTGTGTATTTCTTACAATGGTCCAAGCTCTATGACACTAAACTAAGATCTCTAATACTTTTATCCCACACGACGTTAAACTATATTTTATGAACTACATATGGATTGATTCTCATCCTTATGGGATATGTAGTGAAGTCCAACATTTCAATTCAGGACCCAGCCACAACATGAATATGGTTAACATTTATCTATGTATCTCTGTACACATTGAACAATACCCATATTTATGTGTTATAATCCTAACCTTAAATATTTTCAGATCCTCATAACCCTTTTCATGACTTCTATTCACATAAATTTCAATCTTCTGAGAGTTCTTTTTTCTGACTATGTAGCACGTGCCCATAGGAGGCCTTCCATAAACAGTCTACAAAATATACTTTTTAGCCAAAAGATACTATTATTTGACTATGTATCTGATTCCCTTAGGTGGCCCTGCATAATTGAACCCCCTAACGGGTTTGTTGGATAGTGGTAACCTCATTATTTGGAAGAATGCGTCTTTTGTCCTTATTTGTCTTAAATGACAGTATGTAGGGATCCGTAAAAATAGCCATCCTTAACATATTTGTCCCATATCCTTTTTCATTATCTGAAGTATTCAAGTCTATGTTTTATATTATCCTTCCCTACGTTTGGGTCAGACCTTCATTGGAGTGATATTCATCTAGTTCTTCGATAATTTTGTTTGGAAATATTTTCTCCATATTCAAGTACCTCTTTCCATACAGCAAACTCTATACTTTGGACGATTTGAGTCTACATAAACTTTCACTGGATTTTAACACTAGGAAAGTAAATTTCAGAGAGTTATTTTTCCTGACTATGCAGCACGTGCCCATAAGTGGCCTTGCAAAAACAGTCTACATAATAGACTTGTTAGCCAAAAGATACTGTTTTATTTAACTATGTAGCCAATGCCCTTAGGTGGCCCTGCATAATTCACCCCCTAATGGGTTTGTTAAATCATGGTAACTTCATTCTTGGAAACTACTACTTCTAATGCCTTTTAGATCTCTTTCATATCATTCCTCATATTCAAATATTCTTAAATCATAACTTACATATTTTCCCTCATACTTGAGTATGGTACTATGTTTTCAGATGAGTTGTCAAGGAATTGAGTCAATTCTAATCCATTTTTGTCAAAGCTATTTTGACCTTAAAAATTTGCCTTTTTATGTCTGACATGCATGACTTTAAACATCCAATAACCAAAAAGACCCCTAGTTTCTCTTTTTTTTCCTCAGAGTCAAATCCTCTTTTCACTCCGGATCCAACTCTGAGGGGGGACTTTTGTTGACGCTCCTTTCATCACAGAGTCTAATGATTGGAAATGGGAAATGGCTTAGCACAAACTTATTCATCCTTTGAAGAAAATATAAAAAATCGATAAAGGGATGAACAAGGAGAAGATTTCCCATAAGTCGCGCAAGTTTCCTCATAGTCGCGCAAGTCCACTTGCGCGATGCATTATGGTCACGCAAGTGACTTGTGCGACCTAAGTGGTAACTGCCCGGGGTTTTCTCCTGCCTATAAATAGACCCTGTGGGACCGCCATTTCGGGAGGATTTTTTTCCAAAAACCCAGATTTTGAGCTCTTGGTGCCCTAGTCTCTTCTCAAAGCTTCCGAAACACTTCTATGGAAATTTCTTACATAGAACAGAAGATCTGATGAGGGGGAGGATATCCTAAGTGTTGAAACTCATCAAAACTTGTGCACCTGAGTGGCCAGCCCTTAAGGGAAAAGGGCCACACTTGCGCGCCACCTTACTCCTTCAATAGATCTTGCGCACCCCTCTTCTGGAAGAACCTCAAGAGGATTATAAAGGATTTAATGAAGATTCGCTCAAGTATTACCCTGTTGGTTAACTGTCGCGCAAGTACATCATGTGTCGCACAGGTGTATACCTACGTGACCAAAACATGTGCGCCCACGTAGTACCTGCGTGTCTGCCAAGACTTGCGCGCCCCTATCTTTTTGGATGCCTTTCTTCCCCATTTCACTCCTCTTAAGCCATTACACCTTTCCTATTCATGATTCAGTCTTCAAGACACTCTTCAAAGCCATTTTATGGCATTATTTATTGATTTGACTTCCTTATCTGAAAGTAATTCTGTGGAATATCTCTCAAAACCTAGTGATTTACACATCTTTATGTCACTAAAGATTGAGATTTCATTCATTCAACCTCATCCTTTAATATGAGAGAATCCTTAACATGGGTCTCCTTTTCATGAATAATCCTCAGTCATAAGTCCTCTAATATGGGCATCCTCTTTAGGAGTAAGCCCCAAGTCCCTTAGTTTTTGGGCATCCTCCTAGGAGTAAGCCCCATATCCCCTAACATGTTCTTCCTTTTCAGGAGTAATACCCAGTCTCATGCTTGGGAACCATCCATAGGAATAAGCCCTAATTCTTAAAATTCACAAATCTAGGCATCCCCCTTAGGAGTAAGCCCCAGTCTCCTAATATGGGCATCCTCCTTAGGAGTAAGCCCCAAACCTTAATCCTTGACCTGGGCATCTTTTTGAGGAGTAATCCCCAGTCTTAATTTCACTTAACCAGTCCTAATTTACCTTTTATCTGGGATTCCTTTTTAGGAGTAAAACCCAATCATAAGTCTTCTCCTAATTTGGGCCTCCTTTTCCGGGGTAATCCCCATGTTAGAGTATTCAAAATCTCCTTAAAGGTTATGGACCATGTTCCCAGATTTCTTCCCTAAATTAAATCCTAACCTTCATTTATCTGGGCAGTCATACATACATAATCCCCACATTATTTCATATGATTGCATCTTTCATGGCACAATTTTCTAATTTTTACCAATACCTCCTGTTTCTCACACAGACCATGACTCACGTGAGCTTAAAGTGTAAAAGTAATTTTGACATCCTTCTTTGAGCCAACAATCATGAACATCATATTCCCTTACTCGAACTACGTGGGTTCTGATTCCTTTTTTAAACAAAGGATACTTAGGTAGCCCATCTACAGGTTCGATCCCAACTCTAAAATAATCTATGTCCTTTTGAATGACAATAAACTTCAAGTGCCCCACTGAGTGGCTTTAAAACCAGCATGGTCATCATAATGACCTAGAGACTCTTGTATAAATGTTTTGAAGGGTACCATTGACCAAGAATCTCTAACAAATAAAGATGATAATCTATCTATGAAGAACCTCTAATACATACAAATGATTCTCTAAATTTCCTAAATATTTAATCATTGATTGTTAGATCTGAAGGAATGATCATTTTATACTTGGTAATATAATAAGGATTCATGAACATAACTTAAATCTATAAAGAGAGTCCCAGAGTAGAAATAATTCCCCTCAAAATGGTGAGATGAGTCCGACCTCCCATCATCTGGACCAATGCAAATTCCTAAGTCTCATCACTCCATAAACTAATGAGCACTTACCTTTGGAAAGTATGTCCGAATGGATGTGAAATCATTGGATGTTCCCGGTTCTATGAACAAACCTGTTAGAAACCGATCGGAACGTTTGAACCTCCCATCAAGGCAGTCATCCCTGGATTCTGAGGGAAACAGTGTCTCACACCAGACATGTTTTTGTGAGATGGTGATGTCGTAGGTCGGACCATGGATGAGAAGGATTTGCTTCATGCATGTGTGTAGTCCTTTTCATAATGGAGGATCATTGGGTTATGTCACACATGATAGAAAACTCTTTGGTGAGGCCTTCCTCGAGAACCAATGGGCTCCTCAGGTGTCCCAGGAAGGGTCTCACACTGATCCTATGTTAGGAAAAAGACCCTAACATTAGTGTTCATTGACTATATATTCTTATTTTCAGGAACTCATTGGAATTATATTTCATTATCAAAAATAATTCTCTCTAAACACAGGGTTTGGATAGCTACCTTAAGTATTTTAGGGGACCTGGGGGATCATGCTACATGACCTGTTCTTGGATGATATTTACATTTCTTCCAAATATTCAAATGAGGATCCCCATGGTAATATTTATAGGTATATAAGGGAATCTATTTGAAAGAGGTTATTTTCACGGGTCCAACTCACATGTTCCTGGGGTAGGTACCCCTGCACAGGGGTGGCCAGTAATTCAATTCCACGCAAGGGGGAAGCATTATCCTTATGATGAAAAAGGGTGTGCTTATAGGATGTCTTAATAAATATCATTTGGTTCACATTGGGTCTCATAATATTTATATCATTATTGAGGTTATCTGAATAACCATTTCATCCCATATAGTAATTTTACATAAAAAAAATCCACCATCAATAGTTTATTCATTCGACTGAAAATGGTATATTTTTGATGTAATTGTTGAAAAAGATTGTGAATCTGGAATATGTTTACCAAGTATATTACCCAAATAGGTTAATAGTGTAATCTAGGTGCCCAATTCTATTTCACATGTCTGATTAACATGTCTAGTTCATAGGTTCGATGTGTAGGCCTGCAGTCTCTTTAAATAATGTTGACCCTTTTTAGAATTCTGCCTTTCAAATTAATGTATTTTTATATCATCACAGTAATTTTTCATAAATCCATGATGTGATGGTAATTTTTCATATGTCCTTAGAATAAAATCCTCACGTATATTCATTATAAATCCACATTAGTTATGGGTTTATATGGAATTATCACGGTGGGGAGCATTTACAATACAACATGGTACACGGTATTGCATGGAGGTCATAATCGATGATTGTTTATGAAGGCCCTAATAGAAGGGCAACTGCGAAGAAATTTCCTTTTCCAAACTTTTGATATTTTCCTAAATCCTAATTTTAAAATAATGAAACAAATCATGATGTGTTATTATATGATTTAAAATGGGTTCCTCAATGGCTTATCTCAAACTAGTAGATTCACATTCTTAAAAAAAATATCAATGATGTTAGGCCCAAATACTACTGTTTGTGTGAAACCAGTCGCCCATATTTGGTGATGAACTTGATTTATTACCAAAAT
Organism: Viscum album; assembly: GCA_963277665.1. Classification (NCBI taxonomy): domain Eukaryota; kingdom Viridiplantae; phylum Streptophyta; class Magnoliopsida; order Santalales; family Viscaceae; genus Viscum; species Viscum album. The sequence continues at coordinate 1,808,856,509 of OY728120.1, forward strand.
GATTATATGAAATGGGAATATCTTCCCTTATACAATCTCATATTTTTAATACTTACACTAATCCCGAAGTTTCAGATCTCTTCCCAAATTATTTGTTCATGTGGGAAAACAATAGTTCTAAAGTTAAGTTCTCCGGTAACAGATTATATATCATCATAGAAATGGTTTATAAAAAAAATTTCATGAATCATTTTAATTTACCAAAAATATGATGTCTCGAACATATGAATCTAAACCATATAGTTATGAGTCAACCATCAATGCTTTATAATAACCCAAATACATTCTTTTAATGGGGAATGAGAAAACATCTATAGAGGGGGTGTCATTTACGAATGATTGTGGGAATACATGGGATACCATACATGTGCAAAGTTTAAAAGGGATCTATAAGTTGAAATTATTTACAAAGATTCTTTGGTATAATAAATGTTGTTTACCAAAACCTAGATGTTATAACTAAATTCTTGAGCCGATAAATTCCTCAGACATATTCCTTCCATTTGAAACATGAAAAAGATGGAATTATATTGTGGTACATCCACAAAATTTCAGGATCCCCTATCCTTAGTGATATGTATAATGATTCCATCACACTAAATAGACCAAGGGATAATGATGAAAAGTCATTTTCTTTGGCCCACAATATTTTCAAGGTGGATCAAAATATTCTGAAGATTAATATTTTCCCAAGGGGTAATATTATTCTGAAAAAGTGTATAAATTGATTTCACATGTCTGATTGGGAAGTTCCCACATACTAGTTCCATATAGGATGCCTCAGTATAGAAAATTGGCGCACTATTAGAAATTTTTTTCCTACACTGGAGAAGGGACAATATACATTTTTGGGTTATAAAGAGAATCCAAATGATCCAGTTATGACCCATCTTGAATTATTTATCAGAATGTGGAAATGTATCAACCTATTTATAGTCCATTAATCCAAGTTTTGAATGAGAATCATGATGTTTATTATATAAAAACAATTATAAGAGGCGATCCAACAAGGTTTATTTTCTTCTTTTATAGTCAGGATCTTCCAGTGTATGCTGCATGTGAATTCTGTAAAGGTCCTCTTTAGATCATAATGTCCATTTTAATTACTATCAGGGTGGATTAATATACACTTCTTTTCCTATGTTTTCCAAATTCGAGTTAATGTCCTTGAAGAATGGGTAGTCTCATTTCACTATGTTGTTTCTAGAAACCATCGTCAATCCATTATGCATGATGATGTCCTATGAAAGATGAACTTATTGGGACCGAGAGACATCATCCATTTCAATTATCCCCCTATTAGAACATTCACTGATAATGGTAAGGATGATGAATTTCTTATGGAATGCGTTCTTGAAATCAGAGAAATTGTGCCAAAATACCACATTTATAGAGAAATTATCTATGAGTCATACACAACATAATGATCTACCAATCAATTGAAATTTAAAAAATAGCCATCAATATATCCCACAATGAATATAATGGTTGAGAAAGAAAATTTGGCATGAAAATACTAGATCTTGATGTAAATGGAGGAGTCCGAAATTTCAATCAAGATACCTCTCTTGGGTGCATCAGTCATGCTAGAGGGTGGGTCTTTTAGTATGTGTATTTCATCATACCCTCAAGGTATATTAATGAATGGTTTTCATTGAGTCATGGACAGAAAAACTACTAGTCATGGCTTGTAATAATGAACGGATTATGATAAAGATGATGGTGCTAAATCTCTAAAGACATTTTTTTCAGTAAAAGACCACAAAGTAGAATAGGGTTCAAAAAGAAACCTCTTTCAGGAATAAGTGATCCAGTAATCATCACCAAGAATAGAATACGATGGAATTAATTTGTTATTATATGAGATAATAGAGGATTGATTAGGATTCAATGTCAATATACTCTACATCCCCATAAATTATTCAAGGATCTCTGGGTGGACTCTCCGCATGGATCTAGTTTCATTTTAGGTTTTTTTGAATTTTTTTAGGTCACATAGTTTTAGAATAGTTTTTCCAAACTATAAAACCTCATCCTACAATTTGAAAAACTATTCTACTGGTATTCATATGGTTTGTGTTTATTTAACAAAACCATGCATCAAAACAATGAATCCCATTATGGCCAAAGTAAATTTTCTATTAAAAGTTTTATTTATGTGATTCTAGATCCCAGTTTATTACCTACCTATTTGGCATCAACTAGAGGGAACCCTTTCATTGTCATTCATTTGGGTTAGTTTTTAGAAAAAAATTCACCAATGATTAGTGGTTATTAATGTTTTTCTCATCAAATATTCTACATTCACATTCCCCTATTCCCCCTCCCTCATTTCATAGTTCATTATGCTTTTGGATCTTGTTTTTCTAAACCCTATATGTTAGGGTTGATATGGGGGTTGTGTTTTTTTAGATTATTGGGTGCTTGGTTTATTCATTACTCATTTTTCATCCTCTCCATGATGTTTTGATGCATCCACACCCCATTAAAGTTGTTTTCGAATGAATTTCCTTTCTGAAATATACCATTAATACTTGATCATTCCTAGATCAATTTGAATAATATAGAAATTTCATTATATAACCTAGGACAAGCTTGTTTAATTTATTATTGGTGTTTCGTGTTGATAGAATTTTGTAAAAATTGATTTTCAATGGTTTCTATTGTTAGTCATACAAAATTGTGCACAAAATTTGTTCGATGAAATTTTAATCTTGTTTAAAAATTGATTTCAGGAGAATTCCTATATTTAATTTTATGTTATTTTTTTGATAAAATTTCAAATATTATGTTAAAGAAAAATATGTGTGGTTAGGATGGTGTATCCCTTGGTTGTGTGATATAATTGGTGACATCATGGTAGGAGGTTTATGTGTGTGTGGTTATGAGTGTTTTATGTTTTACAATGGCCCATTTATGATCAATTGGGATATAAAGAAATATCCATTAGATGTTTACACATATATGGGTGCACAAGGTGGACTCATGGATGTTAATTCAAATAAAGGTGACAAGTTAAAATAATTTTTTCATAAAACCACAGCTACACACATGGTATATTGAAATATGTGGGGTTATTAAATTGTTTGAGATAAAATTATTCACATTTGGATAGTATTAATATTTTTACATGTTTTTTAAAATAGTTCTGGAGACCAATTTTTGCATTGTAATAAAAGGACCATTTGGCATTGCGACTGTGAAAGAAACGTCAAACGAGGTTTTAAGGTAAATAGATTATATAATTTTTGAAGTATATTCTAAATGGTTGTTTTGATGTCCTCGTTAGAACAATATATTGAATTGGAAGTGCAATGTGATTTTAAAATGAAAATTCAAGGATAGAATATTTGAATGTTTTCAATGTTGTTTTATATACAATGATATGTGTTGTCCTGGATGGACCCTAGATTGAAATTTTATATGATGAGAACACTTTTATATAGATTTTTTATATGTTTTATGATATTTTTGGTGTTTGTGTTTGGGGTAGGAAATTGTGGTGACGTCATGTAAGGTGAGTCACATGTGTGAGGGCCAATTTATTGTATTTTATACTTTTACTATGTGTTATTGGGAGTCTTTCGAAGGGTTTAGTGGCGGTTGTTGATCAAATTTGATTAGAAGATTTAGTACACAATGTTTTAGTTAGGATGACTATGGGGTTGTTTCATTATATTGGTATGTTTAGGGTGTCTATTTGGTTATTGAATATGGAGCTTCACATTTACTGGTAGGTGCTTCTGAACTGAGTATGTCCATGGCTATCTCTAGGGATGTTTACAAATTACCATGGTTATGATCTATATTTTTTTAACTTTCAGTATTTTTTTTTCAGATTTTACATATTTTTTATTTTCATTATGGTTTACTATCACATTGATTGGATTTGGGTTTGGGTTTTGGTTAGAAGATGGTCACTTGTTATGCCCATGGTTACGTGGTAAGTGTTGTTTTGAAAAATAGAGAGAAGTGTTTGATTGTTAAAATGAATAAAAAATATTCTTCTATATTTATTTCAAATTAGTTTTATAGAATTTTTTGAGAATGGAAAACTATGGAATATTTGGTGATTTTATATTGATTTTTTATTCTCACACCCTACTTGTACTATTCAATGTTAGAAGACACAAGATTTTTTTAGGTTTAGATTTATAGTTCCAGTTTCCTTTGTAGCAGGATAGTTGTTGGATGGTGGTGAAAATGAGGTCACAAGGATAACAAATGTGTAGAGGTTCGGTTTTTTGTTGTTTGAGTTTTATAAATTTTCAGTTGTATTTTGAACTGATTTACTTTTTTATATTCATTTATTTATATATTTATTATTTTGTTAGTTTATGTTATTTCTATTATTTATTTTAATTTATTTTTCTAGATTATTGGGAAGAAATATTCCCCACATGGATTATTTTTGAAGTCATACACTAGATTCCACCTTTTGGGGATCTGGATTCCCTTCCGGATATCTATCAGATCGAGAAAGATTTCGGGATGGATGGAACACCAGTATGGTTCTGAAAAAATCATATCAGAGTATGACCTTGTAATTTGGGTTGTCATGTAGATTATAAATTAGGGGTTTCGAGACATGATATGTACATATCGAAAGAGCATCACAAACTCTTTCTCATTTCTATCCTAAATTTCCACTGGTAGTCAAGAACTGAGTCCTTCATCTTTGATATGGATTGGGAAGTAAAAATAGAGGATTGATTAAGTCATGTTATGATCTCACATGGATTAGAAAACCATGTAGATTCAAAGTGAAAGGTTCAGGGTCTATTTATTATTTTTTCTTAGCAAGGGTTTGTCCTACAACCCTATAAATGGGTTATCATACATACTATTCCATCATTCTACAATTTTTCTATGATTAGTGTTTTTCATTGGTTCTATTGTGTATATGCAAGTTTTCAAAATGAAAATAATTTTTGAAATGGAAATGAAATTTTTAAAATTGTATCTGGTTTATATATAAATATGGGGATTAGAGGGGATATTGAATTGAGAATTTGGTATACCATTGGGATTGATGATGATATATAATGTGAGCCCCTTCTTATTTCTTATGAACATTCAAAAATGGATGGGCCAAAATGGAATGTTCATTTAGGCACATTTGTATGGATTATACAGGAGAATGTGGATGAACACATATGTGACGATTCAAAGGATATCATGGTTCAGAATTTTAAATTCAAAATATTTCATAATTTTTGTAATACTATTTTTGAGCATGTTTATTTCATGATTAGGTTTTTTATTTAAATTTTTTTTCTTGTTTTGTGAATGTGGCCTTCGAAGAAGATAATTTTGATATTGAAATATAAATGTTGATTTTTTAAATAAATGATCTTGCCTTTTTTTATGATTTTTGGTCTTTGTGAATGTTATTTTGATTATGTTTTTGGCTTGGATGATTTCTATGTTGAGGTTGAGCTCTATTTGGTGCCTCAAGTTGTTTAAAATATCCCCCCGAAAAGGCTCATTGTTTCATGTCGGTATCAACTAGTTTCTAGTTCTTATCATCTTTTTCTTATCATCCATGGTTATTAAGGACCACTAGAGGACCTATAATTGCTGGAGGAACATAATAGTTTTTTATTTCATTAGTAACACTCAAATATATGAGTGTGTGTTTGGTTTTGGGCTCTTTTGAAGGACTCTATTTGGGTTAGTGGAATTCATTTTTTATGAAATCCTTAAAAGATAAGTTGTATTAGGATTTTATTAAGACCACATTCATCAAAGGATAATAACTTTGGAGTTTAAGAAGAGGAAGGTTCCAGATCTGATGAGTATTCACGTGTACTAGTGGTTAGTGAATGGGACCTTATGTAGTGTCATATTTGGTGTATCTTATCACTCATGTGGATTCCCCATCTAAAAAAAATTTTTAGTGAAAGTGGAACCATTATCTTGATTAGAGGATTTTTAGGGACTAGATGTGGGGTTCCAAATTCTTCAAACATAATGGATCCATCCATAGGCCCAAGAGTTATGCTTTTCACACAATTAGGATGTCTACAGGGGATGTGGCGAACCATGGCTAGTTTTTTCTCCAACATGGATGGTATAATTTTTAACATACCTATCGAAGTTTTCCTTTCTATTGTATGTTTTCTTCATTGTAATGGTATTTTTGTTGTTGTTCTTTTTTTATGGTCAGTGGTTCCTTTTTATGTGTGATTTTATGAACTGTGTCCATTTGTTTGTGTTATTACCTTTTTTAATAGACTGGTTTTGGATACTAGTTTTGCTAACTTTATATATTTTTTATGATTATGGAACGGAATTTTTGTTTTTTTGTTTTCTTTTTATTTTACCTATCCATCATGGTTTTTTCCCAAATGTGTGAGAGGTTTCTAGTTTCTGTGGGAATTTATTTTTTTTAGTTTTCCCATAGTACAATTGATTAATGTTTTGAAATTAATTTTTTATTTCTTGATGAAAAATATATTTTTTGGGTTTTACTGCATGTGGATCATGATTAGCGCATGGTTTTGAGAAACCACGTGGCCTTACATAAGTTATTTTTATTCTTGAGGTTTTTGTGCTTCAGGATTGGCTCACGAACTCTGCGTGGTTATAGAAACTGTATGAAAAGTGGGAGATATGGTTAATGAATTTGGAAGTGTAATTTACTATGGATGATACATTTATGGGAAACTATGTGACCAAACCATGCGGGGGGGGGGGGGGGAATTTACTCTAGTATAGGGGGAACAACTGGAATATGGTTTTACCAACCTTGCGTAAAAATAAAGTGAGAGGCCAAGTCCAAAAATTTAAATTGCCTTTTCCCCCAAAGATGTTTTGACAAAAATATTAATTATCTCTAAATTTGATGGTGATATTGGTTTTTGTCGGAATTTTCCACAAAGGGAGTATTTGATGTAGTGCATTGGTGTTAGGTAGGTTCTTGTGGGAGTGGGGGGGATAACCCTCTCATGTACCAGCTATTGTTCATCATTTTGTGCCCTTTATTAGAGTTGGTTGGGTGTGACTCATGGAGTAAAAGGTCACCCCGATTATGATGGTTCCATTTGGATGTTTTTGAATTGGTGAATGAGTTTTGGTTACAATTCAACTGGTTGACTTTTTGGGCAAAGATACTATTTTTTGTGGGGAGATTTGTCACACCCCAACAATATTTTTCATTAATTTTTATTTATATATTGATTTTGGTTATCTTGGTTGAGGCTATACTTTTCTGTCCCACAAAATTGTTTGAGGTTTTTTTGTTTTAGTTTCATCTAGACTTATGATTTTTTATTATTAATGCTATCAGGATAAACTATAATAGTGGGGAGTTGTTGACATTGATAATGACACTACATCCTGTTTATAACATTGATTGATATTTAGGTGGTCTCTCCAAGTGTTTGTTGTGTAATTGAATGTTTTTTACCAATTATACATATCACACATTTTAATAATGGTATACTCAAACATTGAAACATAAACCTATAAGATTCAAATATTTTCAAGTAGCATTCTCATGTTATGAAAAAAATTTACAAAATCATGTTGTAGAACTGTGAATCCCATTATGATAAAAATAAATTCTATTTTAAAAATATAATTTCATTGAATACACATCCCTTTTAATGAGAATCATATTGGGAATCTAGCTTAGGGTGCCCCGTCCCATTGTTATCCTTCATTCTAGGCCACATTTTGTGCGATTTATCATAAAAGTTTAGTTATTCATCATGGTTTCTTCATCAAATTGTCCTCATTCCTTGACTCATCATCCCCTCTATCACTTCATGGTTCTCTTTTGGCATGGTTAATGTTTGAATAAAACCAAGATTTATGGTTTTATTGGAAGTTTTTGTTTATTTAGAATCTAGGTTGTGTGCTTGATCGGAGAGCTGTTGTTCTTCCTCCCCTTGATGTTTTGTTGCATCCGCACTCCATTGAGTTGGGTATTTCTATTATTTTAATTTCTTGAACATGGAATGGTTTCATGATCTTTCTTATTTTCATTAAAATAATTTATAATTTTGTTTCACATTTTTTTGGTATTATGGTTTTATTTATTATTGTTTTTTATGCTGATAAATTTTCTTAAAAGTGTCTTAACAAGGGATTCTTTAATTATTCTTATAAAATTGTCCACACAATGTATTAAAAGAAATTTAAGTTGGTTTTTAAAATGGTTCTGTTGAGTATACATATATATAAAAATATAAAATGAATTTGATAAAATTCCAAATGTTCATTTAATATGAAATATGTGGGATTTGGGTGGTGTTTTCCCATGGTTGTGTTATATAAATGATGAATTCTAGGAATGTGGATCATATATGGGTTGTTGTGAATGGTGTATTTTCTAAAAGTGTCCTTGTTCACTCTATCCGTTTTTAATAAATATGACATTGGATGTTGTCATGCCCCAGGGTGAACAAGGTGCACCCATGTATGTGTATTCAAGTGAAGATGACACATTAAACATGGTTTTTCTTTGAAATAAGGATTATGAAATGGTAAATTGGAATATAGATGGTCTCTAAATTGTATGAGTTACAATTTGGAACCTTTGGATATTTTCTATGAATTTATTTTGATTTTGGGAATTTTTTTAGGGATGGATTCTTTTTGGGAATGTAAAGTCACACTTAGCATTGTTCATATTATAAAAATGTCTGAAGTGGTTATACAGAAAATGGTTTTGAGTATTTTTATATATATCCGAATTGGTAGTTGATTGGTAGTAACATTATGTTATTATAAAATTAAAAAATTATTTGAAAAGTGTAAATTCTTAATTGGCATATTTGAATGTTTTCAATAATTCTTTATAAGACAATGTGATCTGACTACGGGGTTTGAACCACGAATGAATTATTTTTTTATGGGAATCACTATTAAGGGATTTTTCCAATATGTGTTATCTTATTGGTTGTTCCCGTGATCGGTTTAGGAGTTTCTAGATGTAGTAGGTAAGGTGAGTCCCATGTGGGAAGACCTCTAACATACACAATATACCTATACCCTTGGTTCATGCACATCTTTTATAGGGTCCAGAGAAATTTTCTAATAAACCCCAATTAAATTTGATGGTATCCCTCGTGTTAGTTGGGGGGATATGTTAGATGTTCCACTAAATTGGTCGTCTTAGGGAGGCTAATTTTTTTTTGACTAGGGAGACTCCCTATAAGCTCATAGGTGGTTACAAACATAATACATTTCGTGAATGCTCTTGGGTTGTTTAGTAATGCCCAAGGTTATGATCTGTATTTGATTGTTTCAATTATTTTGTATTTTTTCCGATTATTCTTATTGATTATTTTCTGTATGGTTTAGTAAAATTCTATTTTTATTTTTTTCATAAAATTCCCACCAAAAATAAAAATGTTGATGAGGTGTGTGTTGTTTTTTAAATTGGAGAGAAGTGTTTATTTATTAAAATAACTAAAAACATATATATATATATATAATTAATTTTTAAAGACTAATTTTAAAATGGAAATGTATGAAATCTATGATGATTGACTTGAGATATGTTATTCTTAGAGACAAAATATTCCATTCGATGTCAGTAGACCCATTATATTTTATATTTTTATATTTATAGTTCAATTTTACATTGTAGAAGGATACTTAGATGATTGTGGTGACCTTGTGGTCACATGGATATCACATGTGTAGAGGTTTAGTTTTGATTTGATTGACTTTTTTTCTTTGTTTATATGTATTTTTAACTGTATAATTATATATATAAATATATTTGTTTATATGATATTCAGTTAGTGGTAGTTTTTCATCTTGTTTAGTTTACATTCTTAATCATTGTTATTGAGATGAAATAATTCCAATTGGGACTATTTTTTATTCCCACCAAATGTTTCTAGCCCATGGGTATTGTGATTTCACTATGGGCGATGTATCATACCAAGTTGGATGTCAGGTTGGATTCAACCTTTCTAGGTTCGTTATAGTATATCTAGTAATAACATAAATATGTGGTTATATATTCATGATTTAGTACACATCCTGGTGTCGGGGGTACCCCAGTACTCTATTATCGCCACCCATATAGCATTTTTACACAGGTGGAACAATATGATCGAGATCATGATTTTCTAATAAATTCAATTGGTGATTATATATCGATGAAAAAACAAGTATATGATATGTTTAACTGAAGTAAAAATTATGGTGTATCTGGTAACATCGAATATAAATTAGAATAACTCATCAATCCCAATGACATATTTTTATTTTATAACATATCTATAATCAATGTCATCACCCATCAGTAATTAAAAGGTCCCTTACTGATGTTTAGAGAAGAAGAAGAAGAACTAGTTGAAATAATTCAGGATTCACTGAACTATAGGCCCATGGGATCCCCCATTAATGTAGTGGTTTAGTCTTCAAAATCGTAGGAGTTATCCCTGGTTTAGAGAAAAATGTTAGAGGAAATGGAAATAGGGTATTCTAAACTACCACATCATGTATATTTTACTAAGAGGACTGAGACAGGTCCCACGATGTCAAAATAGAATAAGTGAATATGGGATAAAATGTTGTCCCAGTGTATTAATTGATGTATATATTTTAGATTTAATTATATCCCATTAATTATTGAGAAAAAAATTAGTGCGTGATTTATTTTTATTGAATTTGAGTCTCTTTATTCCCTTAATGCATCTGGAAATATTTCTTCAAGGATCATGTTGGAAAACCTTGAGAAGGCACATACTCCTTTTGATGAATCCATCCTTCTAATAGATGATTTTTAATGAGATGTAGCCACACCTAAAACTATTAATTTGGACCAATGATATAATAAGGGAAAATAAATTCATTCAACACTGAAATCCATTTGATTATAATTTTTTCTTCCATACAAATTTCTACACATAACATATAAAAAGGATGATGATAATACAATCTCCATTGTACCTATATAAACTCATTAAGAGTTTGACCTGGATCTCATATGGTTATATGAATGTGTCCATGATGATCTACACCCTATGGGGCTAAGGGATATTATTCCTGCTGAGATAAATCTAGAGGGAATTGTTGAAGGATCTAATTTGGGTCTGGATCCCCATGTATCTAATACACATACAAGTGGTGAGACTATATGATGTGAGGGATCACATAATGAAATTAAATTACAATTATGTACATTAAGGATATGTAAAAAAAATTTATTATTACCAACTATTATTAGAATGATGAAGTGTTTATTAGGTTTTCGATGGATGTGAGTTCTATAATGCTCGAATTTTACAAATACAGTCATCTTCTATTCATGTGATATCGCACATCAGAGCCCAAACTATAGTTATTTTCTTGTAGATAATGCTTCCAAGGAAATTTATGAATATGGAATCCATGTCCATTCTACTCCTATTATTGAGGGAGTGACTGTTGAGAATTCCATTGTGGGGATTCCAAAGATCCCCGAATCATGATCACAAGGAAAATATAGGACGATGATTCTTATTAATAGATTATTTCTCAATGAAATAAGGTCAGGAATACTAGGATGGAATCAATCAAAAATGTATACTCAATCATGGGTAAGTGTAATTAAATATTTTCGTTACATAATTACCTTCTCTTTCTTTTATCCTAATGTATTTGATAAGTGGTGTTTCCTTCTATTTATCACCATAGAAGTGAGAGTAAGAGGACGAACTATGATCTTTTTTCCATGTTCAGTCAACTCTCTTAGGAGTAACTGTGTCTATCATAGTGGGAGCAGAATAGGTTAAATCATTGAGTAAACTTATCCCACAATACATATCCCTTTAAGAGATGCTATTATTCAGACTAGGATATGAAAAATACTTTTCATAGAACATTTAATTTCAATTTTATGGACATCAATAAGGTAGTTACAATGATGCCACTTGAAGATCATCCATCATGAAATCACGTAGATATGAACCTATTTCCCTTTTTATGGAACATTGGGTTTGATTACGAAATGATCCATTGTGATGTAAAGTCAATCATCTAAAAGATAAGATGAGTGAAGGTCATTGAGATTTGAGAAGTATTTAGTATTCTAATTTAAGGAACTCATGGATACATTATCCCAAGTGAAACAGAATCATACAAAGGAGATCGAGGATATTCATCATTATCTACATGAGAAGTCATTGCAAATGGCTTTCCATCAAGAATAAAAAAATTCCAATCATGATGTGATAAAAATCCACCATTCAATTAAGACTATCTTTGTATATGGAAATTAATCTATAGATAAAAATAAATAGATCGTTTTTAATTTTAAAGAATCAATTTCCACAAAAATAAATGTGTTTAGAAAAGCTATAGAAAATACTAGGTCACAATTCTACATATCAATGCCACTATCAAGGAATACCTATAATGTTTTGGAAGATAGAGAGTTGAATGTGGAATTTCATCATCATTTTAGATCATATATGATTGAGATTTGTGTTTCTAATCCCATTTTTTGTATCTTAATATTACACTATTAAATGATGATTTCATGGAATATCATCATGATATATTTGTGATGATTAAGGTAAGAGAGTTCTCTTATTTTATTCATATTCTATTGGGACAAGAATGTGTATATTTACTATTGTTATGGTCATGTAAATGAACCTACAAAATATTCGTATTTGTTTTCACCACCCATAAATTTTAATAATTCTACATTGAGAATACATAGAAGGATAGGCATTGATTATAAATGTCCCCATTTTATGTATTTTGATAAAAAAAGTCATCTATTTTTATAATAATTTTCCAATTATTGAATGAAAAATGTAAGGAATATGTCTAGATAGCAGAGAATATATATTTATCATTGGTTTCTAATGTAGGTTTTTAGAAATATGAGTATTGATTCTCATTTTTAGATGTTTAACATATCTCAAACCAAACTAATGTGTATTGTATTTTAGGTCAACCTACATTGACAATATGTTTCAAAAATTCAACCCAAAGAAAGGATTTTTTGAAAATAATGTCATGATTTTATCTTGATTCCCCTCATGGAAGTTTGATTCATGAATTCATGATTATAATATCAGAAACATAATAAGAGACAAGTATGTGAGGGCTGACAAATAAGAAGGATCAAAAATTAGTTTCCAACATTATATTTTTTGGGCTCATGTTAATAGATGAGGTCTATAATGAGGTAGAATATATCACTGTTTAAAACATAATTTTTTCATGGAAAATTGTTTGAATATACAATTACAGAATATTAATACATAGTAAAATAGGGGCATCCTCTGGATGAAAGGCCCTGATATTTGATCATCGACTTATGAAAAGATAATTATGGAATAATTATTCCATGTTTAACCAAGGTATCCCCATGAATTTTTACATTATATTACCAAAATTTTTTAAATGATTGAATATATAGATTTATTGATACCATTAGGGGTGGTTTTATAAGGGAAGGTGGAATTAAATGAATACTGTGAATGTGTTGTAATTTTCCATTGATTTGGAAATAATACAACATGAATTTGACTTGTGTGAGGGAGGGTACATTTTGTTATATGACTGATGACACTAGGGGGGAAATTTTAAAAAGGGAAGAAATATCATGATGTTTTATAATTGTAGGACTAGGGCATGCTCCATGTATTTCATATTCCTATTGTGAGGAAATTTTGCTTTGGAACTTAATTTCATAAAACAAGGGAATTGGGGGCTATAATTTAAGGACTTTTATCTTTGAATGATAGATTGGTAATTCTCCCATTCATAGTATTATATCAGAGAATGTTCGATAATTTTTAGATTTCATTGGTAAATATTTCAAGATATATCATGGGGTATTCTGACCATGTAATTTTCCCATAATATTAAATGGTTTTAAACATAAATAACTAAAAAAATTACAGGCCAAGGATCGTATTTTCTAGTATATTTGGAAAACTATGTACATAAAACTAGAGACATAAAGATAAATAAAATATTTCATTATTTTTCAACAATTATTAGTTCCCAACATATTTTGAGATCTTACATATTCATAGTAAAATTAGCTAATAACATAGAAAAAGGGGCGATCTAAAAATCCTAGTATGGGAATAAATTATAAAATAAATCTTAGAACATGAGTTTGATGACATAACATAAGGATCTAATAAGGTATAGAACGTGATTAAAAATATGGAATAATAACATATAGAACAAGGGATATTATACTATTGGAAACACTATAGTGTTGTAGAAACAAAATAATACAACATTATCATGATTGAAGGCTCATTTTTGATAGAGGGGGCATGAGTTAGGGATAACAACCAAGACCGTTGCACATGGATCACAAGTCATGGGAAGCCACCTAGACCGTTGCACATTACATCCAATGATATTAAAATTAATTGATCCATAGTATCTCTACATTAGTTATACCATAAAAACCTTTCCATCAATAAGTATCTCACATTAATATTCATACATAATAAACCAAATATAAAATGGTTTACCAATGGAATGAATTGGTTATAATAATCTTGTCAAATGAAATTTTAAAATCAAATATAATAATTCTCTCTATAATAATATGGCTTCCAATAATAAATGGTAATTAATATGGGAATAAATTATTATATCATGAGATGTAATGTCAAAATTAAGTAAAAATATGTAAAAAAATATTGTTTATGAAACTCTCAAAATAAAATATTTTGGTATTGTTTACGGTAAACAATCAAGGTTCATTGAAATGAAACAGGGAAATATATTATTTAATACAAGAATCAGTATTATTTGTATATTCATGAGAATTGTTTTCATAAAAATATTTATTATTAAAATATATTATGTTGTGATATAGAATTTTGTTATGAAATCTAGAAGTTCCCTTAAATCCGGCTTTCTTATCAGGAATATTTGAGTACAAAACCTTTAAAAATGTTTATTACCAAAAGAAGAATGTTTAATGTATATTAGTACATGAGTTTGTAAAATATAAATATAATTTATAATATTTACATACAAATAATAGAGAATTTCATTTAGGTAAAAAGAGAAAATGGATGACCTAAAAGAATAATGGATGTTTGGGTAGAATCTCGTATCTTAAGAAAGAAGATGTTTTTCACATGGTTATATTTTCCAAGATAATCATATTAAATTCATTAATAAAAATTTTATGAATAGTATATACAATAATTAACTTTATTACCCCTTTATTTTGTTCATTTATGGCGACTTTTATGGGTTAATATATTCAATTTCACCATTTGGGAGCATCGGTTTCCCTAGCTTTCATGATCATTTTAGTTATACATATGTAAGAAAAGTCATGTAATGTGGGGGGTAATTATACAGAATAAAAAATTAATGTTACTAATTATATACTAGTGGTTAAATATTAATTACATATAATTTGGTTTTATATAACGAAGTTGAATAATTTGAAACATAAGTAATGATAATCGTTTAGGTTAATTTGGCAGTTTTCGTTCACAACGAACATATTTTTTGTCATATTTAAATCAAGCATACAAAACAATTCCAGAAAAATAAAAAAAAATGTAACACATATATTATAATGTGGTTCAATCGTAATTATTTTCATTTCCATCCTCAAATATGGTAACAGAAATTGAAATCATTGTCCTAAAATGCAATAAATTTACACATCACTAATGATGTTTTCATTTTTATTATAATTGGAGGGGGAAGAGATTTGATGATGAATTATTCATTAATAATATCTAAATTAATGTATATATACGTTAATATATATTTTATTTCATTTGGATGAGAGGATATTAAATGATAAATAAAATAACATGAATTGAAAATAAAATAAAACATAGGGGGTGTTACCGCTTCATTCCTTCTTCTTGACAACCACATTAGGTGATTGATTTTGGTTTTTTCTAAGACCAAAATCTATTTGAGGTAGGGTATGGAATTTAGAAGATATTTGAGATCAATTTCAAAAACACTCATTATTTATATATGTTAGGATAAGAGGTAGTGGAGTGGTATTTATAGTGGAGGAGAGGGGTGTTTTTTCAAAAAATATGCCATTAGTTTACTATTTTGGATCAAGATAATGGATTGTTTCATAATTATCATTAGAAATGTTATATTAATGAATTTAATTTCTATATATTGGATGTTTTTTCAGAGATTACTCAAGGAATAGTTTATTTAACTTACAAATTATAAATACCGTATATTAACTTATTTCACGATCCATTAAAAAACTTTTCATTTATAATAAATTCAAAAAATGACCCTAACCATTTCATGACATGTAGACTTAAAAAATTATCACCATTTTATTAATATAATTTTTTCCTATATTAGAAATTAAAATATTAATTAAAATCATAATTAAATGGAAAAATAATTCTTAAAAAAATTAATATAATAACATTGAAAATTTTAATTAAGGTAGGGTAAAATATTCTTCTAATTTTAAAAAATTTAAATTATATTGTCTGAATACATTATATGAAAATACATTTTAATTTAAATTATTAAATAATCTTATTTATAATTAAATATTTATGAAATATAGAATACCATCAAAAAATAATTCATTTTTTAAAATATTAATTTACTTATACTATGATATAATTATGTCATAATGTTACTTATAATATTGAAAAATTTTATTTAAACATTCATTGGTGGGGTTAATATTCAATTTTATATTTTACAATTCATAAGGGTTGGGATACTATTCCAAAGTCCTAGTTAGTATTTTGTTTGTATATATTTTTTAACCTTTAAAAATTCCATTAATTTCATTAACTTTTCATTTTTAATTCTTATAGTGTTCTTAATATGATTTTACATGATTTTATTATATGAAATAATTATAAGAATTGAACATCCTTTGAAAGCACTCAGGATCCTTATATTCAACACCATAATGGAATTTGTCCTACAAAATTTCTTTTTACATTCATTGTTGAAAACAGATATGTGTACTTTTCCTTCATCAATTTCTCTGATTCGCATGTTTCCCCTTTGAACTAATGGTTTACCTATATTAATTTTACAAGGTGAGTAGTATTTTTGAATATAACATCATCAATATGTTCCAAGATCTCCACTGGCAGCTCATCACATGAAAGATAATACTCCAACTGTACCACCACGGAATTCAGTAATTATGCGGGTTATGGCATGCACCTACTCTAGAGGGATACGTGGACTACATTATGTATTTAACACATTGATGGTGGATGTTCTTGTCTATCTATAATTTCTCTAACATAATCAAATATCTCAACTGGTCTGACGTTCCAGTGGCTTTACATTATGTTCTTCTCAAATCTCATAGCCTTATTCCATAATGTTATTTGGACTAATGAAATCTCTATAAATTTAAACGGATGGTCTCATTAATGATTTTATATATAACTCCATTGAAAACTTTGGGATTCCTTGATTTTCTTCTGACTGTTTTCTCATTTTCCACTATTTTGATGACCATTTGAGTTCCTATGAGCTTATGCTAACTGACTTCATACCATCATACTGATATTCTGTACCTTTTCTCAAATGGGATTCATATGGAGCCATTTAGATGCTTGAGTTGAAACCATTTTTTAAATGAACACAACTAGAGGCATATGATGGAAATATACTAAATTTAAGACCCTTTAACACTCTCTAAATATGTAATCCGGTGTTTAAATTGTTTTCTTAGATTGGCCTCCATTTTAGGATGATACCACATTGATTTTAATCTTAGTACATAGATCATGTTGTATTATTTTTAACATATTATAGTTGAATATCATATATTGATCACATAAAATTGATAGTGGCAATACATGTATCCTTAAAACCAAGATTATATATATCTATGAATGATAATCAAATTAGAAATCCTCTCAAATTGGGATAAATACATATGTCTGTGTAAGAAGATCCAGAAAAATCATATAACCTTGTTCCTTATGGATGTATTTTTAATTTTTTGGATAATGTCCTTCGTGATGTTATCCCATTTCCTTGTTCGTATGGGTAATGGTTTTATCATCCCTTTTGACATTTTCCATTCAGCCTTTACATTCTACATATCTGGCACCTTGATATATATTCAATGATAAATTTCATCAAATTGTCGCAATAATTGTACTCTTAGAAATCTCGATACATCTAGACCATACCTTAGAGAATGTTGAAGGTTGGTCTATGTGTATCATTCTATAGCATCATCATTATATCAGGATAAGATAATACACATAATTGTGACCCAGATATTAGGAATACCTCAATATCGATCATGATTAGGGATGATTTTGGATTTTGGATAGCTTCCACCCTTTTTAGAATTTCCACATTATTTCATTTAGAATACATTATTTTCACCATGATGGATTGTTGATCAATAATTTTTGAAAGGATTCGTGAGGTTCCACTTTTAATATTTACCATGTCTATCCATTTTAATTATACGAATGTTGGATCCATCTCAAATCTCATCATTGATAGAGATGATGGATCAAATTTATAGAGAGCATCTGCCACATTATTTTCCATACCATGATGGATAATTGATTGAGCAGTTATAATCCATGATGAGATCTACCATTTTCACTAGATCATATTAGTCTCCTTATATGTGAATATATATTTTATACTCTTGTAATCGGTATATATCTCAAAATTCTCCCCATAGAGAAAATTTCTCTAAATTTTTAACAAAAATATCACTACCTTCAACTACAGATCATGTGTCAGATTGTTTTACTAATGAATTTTATACTGCCTTGAATAATAGGTTATCACCTGAACATTTTACAACAGTACATACCCTAATACTTTTTGTGGAGGACTGTTGTATTCCACAAAGAGTTATCCATGTGTCAAGAGAGCGAGTATTGGCATAGAGGTAAGACTCTTTTTATTTACACAACCATTCCTCAAAAATATCGTGTCGAGATAAAAATCACACCCTTCCATGTTATCTTAGTTAATGAGTTTTAAAATCACAAGATGTTTACAATTCTTCGGTAACAACCACCATGGATATGGAAACTATGGAAATACATTATAGAGGTTGGCATGGTCCACTCTTTGATTTCCACTATCTTGGAAGGGTAAAAATGTATTCATTTAATGGTCATTAGATTCCACATTGATGATAATTTTTACATTAAAAACACACATTAGCTTTTATTCTCACAATGATTCTCCCTTCGTGAAGTCGTAATCAAATTATTTTATTTCTCCACATGTTCCTCATTTCTCTTAATATATATTGGAATATAATTGATAAATACTACCCTAAATTTATAGATGTAATATATCAAGTCCATATTCCATTAATCAATTATAATTTGTAGAGAATTCATGAGTTCAAAGGGAATCAATATGAGCTCATAGTGACCATACCTTGTTCGAAATGCAGTATTGGTAATATATTCATTCCTCCCCATTACTTGATGACATCTAGATGAAAGGTCATCCTTCGAGAAGTATCTGGCCCCATATATCTGATTGAGTTGGTCATCTATCTGAGGTAGGGGATACTTTTTCATTATCATTATTTTCATTCTCTAAAGATAATAAATGTAGAGGAAACTTAATCGATCTTTCTTTTTGTGGAAGATGACTGGTGCAGCCCATAGTGAATCACTCATATGTAAAAAACCCATGTACAAGTTCACCATTAACTATTCCATTAACACAAATATCAATATAGTTCCCATTCTTTAATCTATCTTTGATATTGGTAGAGATCTATGAATAAGTTAAATTGAGAACACAAACTCTTAGTCAGGTGAAAGACTAACAAACACATCATGGATCAAGTCAGTGTAGTCCCTTACATTGGACATCTCTTTGAGCATGATTCTCTCTTTTTTCTCAATCATTTTTTGTAGATATAGTTTCTCATAAGTCGGTAATATCTAGAATTGAGATAATTATTCTAAAGGATATTCGTCCCCCTATTTATACTTATAAACAATTGTTGGATGCTTCATGTTGTAAAGAGTGATCAACATTTCCAAATGGTTGATGTTGGAGTTTCATAATGAAATCTAATTTTTTCCCAATATAGCATTGAACCCATCCCAAGGATTTATGAAAATAAATTCCATGAGTTTTAGTCCAAAAAATTTAAATGGAGAATAGTTATATACATCGGATTTAATGACTTCCTTAATTTCTATTCTCACAGATAACTGAACCTATGTATTTTGTGGTGGTTATTGAATATTTCTATTACACATTAATGATATGAATGAATAAATCTAATTAGAATCAGTTAGTAAATTTTATATCCATGAACTAATAAGAACCATTATTTTCACCCCATCATTGTCCACATCTACCTCAGTAGTTGTGATAGAATATTCCCTTCCTTGTTTCCTTCTTGGGTTTTGTTGATTAACTTTGAAAACCATGGTTCATGAATTAGATTTCAATATTCTCATTTTCCCTTTTGTGGAAACACTATACTACATGATTAGTGTTGATATGAACCATATTTTCTTCAACCACATTAGTTAAATTCATCTTTCCCCTTAATTATTTCTTATCCTGATGCCCCATTCGTTGTTAATTTAATCATTTCCTAGTTTCCATTAGGTAGTTCCCTAGATATATCTACCCCAAATTTTTATATGTGGAATAATAGGTTTTCTTTCCATTGTGGGATTTATCTACTAATCCACCAATTGTAGAAAACATTTTCTGCATTTTTTCACCTGACGGATGAGATAATTTAGAGTCTAATATATCCATTTGAACCTTGAGGTCACAAAAAAAATTCCTCATAACTGTTGAAGCCTTGAATCACAAAAACATCACATTGGCTCTGATTTAATATTCTAAAGAAGCGATCCACGTGGATTTTATTGTTTCCGAAAAAGGTGGAGGCATATCCTACATGCCATGTAATGTTTACGACAAATTTTCGAATAGACTCTACTTCCTTCTACATATATCTTAAGAACAATATTTTCAACATGAGATGGTTCCTCTATGGAAAATATTTATAGAAAAACTTTTTCTCTAATTTATCCTGATCCATTGAATAAAATTTCACTATGGAATTCATGTTTTCAATTAATGTTCACAATTGATCAGTTATCTACCATGTTAGAAAATGTAGAACTATGATTCAATAATTATTAATGGTAAATCACTATTGGAGAGAAGGAAATATAGAGACTGAATATCTCATATCAAAAGATCCATTTGATTACATCTTATTCTACTTTAATAGCACATATTCATTTACAAATGAAGGAATGATAATTATTATCAGGGACACACATGGTGTACACTTTCTCAGGCCCCCATAGGCCAATTTGTATTTGGTTACCCACTTTTTAAGGGTGGATAGACTCTCTTTTCAATAAAAATTATTGATTATTTGTGAGTTTCTATCACTTATCATCTTACCCATAAAAACAATAGATCGTAAAAAATTAATTCTCTTATTCTAAGAACAGCAGGATAGAGAATATCTTTTTGAAAGGATATAATCCAATATTACTCAAGGAGGGGTTCAAAATACCCTCTACGGATGAGCATAATTTCACACAATAAGAACTCTATTACAAGTTCCACTTTCCATAGAGAAGTGAGTTTTCAAAAAAATTCATTAAATTATTTATAACATGAGCCAGATGATCATGTTTATTCATATTCTTTTGGGAAATCATCCTGAACATATTTGTAAAATAATTAATTTTATCATAACATTTCCTATAACATTGATTATGGGAACATTTTATTCATTATCACAATATTTACTACAAAAAATAATATCCAAATAGGTGGCATGAATACTTATTTAATAAGCTTATAAAAAAGAAACATTGAAAATAAAATGATAAAATTGTAAAAGAAAATGATATCCTACTTTTTAATTCCTAGTTTTCAATCTAGGTTATCTAAAATTATTTCCTATCATATTGTCTTCTGTTATTTTTCTCAATAGTTGTTCATAATGATCATATGAAATTACCTTTCTATATCCTTACGGAGTGTCAAACCTAGTGTTTTTAAGGCCTATTGTGGTATGTCTTGTTACCCCATGTTATGAAAAGGACACATTGTTAGAGTCGTTACTCCTACCTACATATATTACAGAACCATGTCATCTACTAGAATCAAGAAAGGTATTTTTTTATAAACCTCATAATCTATAAAAACCAAAATTTGGGAGGATTTTCTAGACATAATATTATACCAATGGTTCTTAATAAAGTTCCCAATTCCCACTCTCCAAAATTAACTAGATTATCTAATGATACCACTATAATGACCATAAAATGTCTTTATATTATTGCATGATTTTAGACATAATTAATATTAAAATTACAATCCATGTATCATAATGGTTTGTTTGTTTGGAAGACCCGATTTTTAAAGCTGAAAACAAGGGAGTAAATAAAACATTTAGTTATTTATCTTCCACTATGAGCTATTAAAAACCTCTAAGCACTTAATATACATAGCATAATGTGGGGATATCATAAAAAATTGATGATCTAAAAATACAAGGTACATAATAATAATTAAAATAATACTGACCATGTGGGATAGAAGGCATAACATGATTATACAAAATGAGTTCGAACATGTTTAAACATATTGAATAATAACATATAGAACATGTGATCATACAATCATTGAATCATATTAATGTATAAGAAACATAATAAATTAGATTAGCATGATTCAAGGGTCATTGCACATAGGTGTTTGAGTGAAGGATATCTACCTAGACCATTGCATATGGTGAAGGAATCAAGGTTTACCACCAATATCATTGCACATGGAGTCTCATTAATCTAAACAGTAACCAATTCATTTGATCTATATCTAGGCACCACAATAATTAAATGTTCATGAATATTTTTTCTTATTAAAATATCATATATAGATAATCATTCATAAACACATGGGAAACCCATGGGATGAATTGGGTATCTAATAATGTCAAAATGTATATTAGAATAGAATATTAGATGGTGTCAATTAAAGGATGGATATAAATCATAAATGGACATTAATAAGATAATATATGGATATATCATGATATGATATTTCATACAGAAGTGAAATAATTTAAAAATGATTTTTTAGGAAACATTAGAAACAAAACACTTTGGTACAGTTGATGGTGATCATTCAGGATTCTTTAAAATTGAAAATGCACTATTTTTTTTAATAAAACTAGAATTGAACCAATAGAGTTTTTATTGATAAAATTTTTTATTTCAGAAATATATTGGTGGCATGAAAAATATTACAATGTGCACCTTAAAATGGGAAATAAATTTTTATGTTCCCCAAAATATATCATTCTTATTGAGAATAATGGAGTTCAGAACCTATTAAAATCTTTTATGTCCCAAAAAAGGATAAATGGATATTGACACATGAGATTGGAAAATATACACATAATTTAAAATCATTACATGAAAATAATATAGTATTTAAATTGTTTTAAAATGATTGAATTAAAAACATGAATAAATAAAGGAGGTTCGTGTAGAATCCCTTAGCATGAGTCTGAAGGTGTTCTTAAATTGATATTAATGACTTTGATAACAAAATTAGATTAATTAAATAATAATTATAAAAATTTATTACATGTATTTGATTTTTTATAACTTTATTATGTTCATTTTTGTGTCTTTATGGGTTATGTAATTCAATTTCATTATTTGGAAGTGTTGGCTTCCAAGGTTTTCATGATCAGTTTACATGTATACATGTACAAAAAACGTATAAAGTTGGGCTAATTATTAAATATTAAACATATTTGTTATTAATGACATTAAATAATTTATTTTGGTATCATGAATCATTTTTATGGAATTATGAATAATCATTAGATAAATATTTAATGATAACTGTTTGGTTGTATTTTGGGGGGTTTCGATCATAATGAAGTCATTTTGATTTATAAATTAATATATTGTGTAGAAAATTATTATATAACATAAAATGAGATGTAACACATATATTATAAATTATTTCATCAATAAAAACGATTTCATGACCATCCTTTATAATTTTATTATAAATATAAATTTTTTCTTCCCTTTAGTGTGGTAAATTAGTACAACACGAATTATGTTTTCATTTTTATTATAAAATGAGTGCGCAAAGAGATGTGATGATGATTAGTTAGATATTCATAAAAATTTCTTGTATATGTATGGTTCTAGAGTTATCATCTAATTGGTTTGAGGGGATGTGAGGAGAGAATAATAAAATAAAGTAACATGAAAATAAATTAAAATAAAAGGAAGTGATTTTCCCTCTATATTCATTCTCCTTGAGAACCTCCTTTTATGAAACATTTTGGTTATTATTGAGAGAGAAATCCATTAGATTTGGGGTGGGACTTTGGATGATATTAGGTCATAATTTTGAAAATTTTCAAGGCTTGACTGGTTTGAGAAGAAGAGTTTCGGCGTGGAATTTATCATAGTGGCGAGAGGTGGTTTCTAATTATTTAAATCAATTTTTTATTATTATGGTTCATTAAAATGAATAGTTTGTGAATAATCATAATAAATATTATAATAATGAAGTTAATTTCAATAATATGGATTTTACATC
This sequence comes from Viscum album, assembly GCA_963277665.1. NCBI lineage: Eukaryota > Viridiplantae > Streptophyta > Magnoliopsida > Santalales > Viscaceae > Viscum > Viscum album. Next base: position 1,808,881,055 of record OY728120.1, read on the forward strand.
CTAGATGACTCAATGAATTCTGTATTGGATGTATATTGTATAAATACCAAAAAATACTGTATTAAACTATTCACAAAAAATCATGTATTTTACAAAAATACCAAAAGATTACCATAACCATTTATTAAAGAGTAAAAATCAAAAATAAACTCCATTTTATGAAAATAATTTTTTCATTTTGATAAAAAAATTGATTAAAATCATAATTTACTAAAAATATACATGTTTTAAATTTACAAGTCGTTTTATAAGACATGGAAAAAATAACTGAGGTATCATAAAATTATATTATATTTTTTAGAAATAAAAATAACTAATTTATAAACACACATTATAGAAAATAAGTTTTCTATTAAATAATTAAATTAGTCATATAATTGTAAATATATATTTGTGAATTACATACAAACCAACACTTAATTAATAATTTTAATAATATATAATTACTTATAATATGATATAATAATATCATATTATCAATTATAAGATGGGTAAATTTTAATATATTACTTCATTGGTGTGTTTACTATTCAATTAGCTGGTTTACTATTCATAAGTTTCATGTTACTATTCCATAGTTCATATTTCTATTTCATCGGTATTTTTTCCATTAATTATAGAAATGCCTATTATTTCATTAATTCATCATTTATAAGGATTTTATTTTCTTCTTGATGTGATTTTATTTTATAATACTATATGAAATAATTATAAGAATGGAATTCCTAGTGAAAGAATTCGATGTAATTTCATGGGGGCCTCTAGATTTGAGAAGTTATAAGAAATATAGGGCATATAGAGGTGATTGAGGCATCTTATAAGGAAAATTTTATTACTTGTTGTAAAAACCTTTTGAGATAATTTATACAATGTCAACTAGGGAAAGATAGTCCATTGTTATATAGTGTCATCTTCTTTCTAATAGCACCTATATGTGGAATAATTATTCAAAGCCAACAGGGGAATCTTACTACATTATCATACAATAGAGTTCTCAAGAATTTTTAAATCTTATAACTGATGGCCATAGGATGTTTAGGCATATTAAGATTTCGCCAAAAATTAAGTTAGATAAGTAGAAAGGAATTAAATAAATATAGTATTAGAATTTGAAGAACAATTTACCCATGGATGGGGAAGTCAGTATCATATAAATTTATGACCAAAACATTTTAAATATCACCCCGTTGATTTTATGTCACGCTACTACGAACATATTAATATGAAAATGTTTAGTATACAAGGAATATTGGACAAGTGTTCTTCCTTAATACATTTAAAATGAGGGGGAAAATTGTAAGGAAATATCTTGGAGGTTGAAAAATATGGATAAGTAATATGGTACATGGATATTATGTTGAATGTGGACCATGGTCAAATGAGTGGGTTCTTGCATGATGTGTTCAGGGCACATAGATATAGAAGACACAACTCCCAGGGAAGAATGTCCCATTAGATTAAAAACCTATTTTGTGGGTCAATTTATAATAATCCTCTTAGGGCATGTTACTGAACAGTCAAACCATGGGATCATCTATCTTACATGACCTACAATTAAGAAAAATATACAAAACCATGCATGGAGTCTTACATCAATGTCAGTAATGGACTCATCAGGTATCAAAAATTCTATTTTTGGATTATGGTGAAATATTATGATGATAAAAAAGTGTTCATATTTTGGATAATGATGTGTGGAAGGCATATGAAAAGCGCAAAGAACAAAATTGGGAATATATTCATCATGAACTGTTTTGTCCCTTTCTTAGAACTGAGTGTTATGTCAGAAGGGAAATCTCTATTTACTTGATCAATCCCTAAATAAGGGAACCCAAGTTAAGATAACCTACATATATCATTGTTTGTATGTAGGAGGGGGTACTTTTCATTACCAAATAGAAGGGACGAGGTCATGAAAAATCTGTATCACAAAAAATATTAATGGAATGACAATCAAGCCACACATAGTTCTTAAGGGGCTATGTATTTCAAATTCACGTGGAGAGAACATCAACCACATTTTTTAACATCTTGCCTCAAGGAAGTTGGTGACTCAACCTGAATATTACTGTATGACAAAGGTATATGACCTTGGTGTCACAATGTATATTATTGGAGAAAGAATGAGGATACATGTAGTTGTAGAATAGATTAAACATAATTATTTAATTTTTTTGTGGGGGGAAGGAAATTTTATTATTATGGACTCATGAAAGGGGAGAGAACACATATTGGATCCTCTCATGTAGATCGTATTCAAACACAAAAGTTAGGGGGACTATCTAATGTCATGACTTGACCAAGATACTAAATCAGGGCCTCACTATGTATCTCATGTGAATGAGAATCAATCGAGACATAGTTCTTAGTGAACCATGATGTTTAATGTCATTAATTTAAATACATATAATGTTCCATTTATTCTCTTCAATCCTGAACCATGCTAAACCTAATGGTCATTGATATTCATAACTAATGAACGGTTTTTTTACCAATAATCTTAAATCCATGTGATCGATTCTGAGTGTGAGAATCAAGGAGTGTCAATGGTTTATTCCTCCACAAAATGTAAATTAAATTGAAGGATTGGGGTCTTTAAAATTTTTGTTGATTACACTGGGATGTAAGATCAAGGAATTGCTACATTTTTCATTATACTTAGTATCAATTTGAACGTAGTTCTTGAAAGGTTCCTTGTGCTTGTATGACATGTATATAGTGATGGGGTTTTCTTCCTTCAAACTATATCGTGATTAGAGATATCTGTGTCAAAAAATATCATAGGAATGTGAATGAAGACACATATAGTTATAAAAAATGTTTTGGAGGGGTACATGTAATGAATATTATGAACTTCTCTAATATAAAAAAACATATTACCTGGATTTATATCATGAAATAAGGACGTGAACCATTCAGTTTTACATTCTAAGGAAAATAAATTATTTTATAGTTTAAATTTTTTTGACTAGGACATTATTCCATTTTGTTTAACATTACATATTATGGATTATAATTTCCTTTATTTTTGAGTAATATGACTAAAATAAAATGATATACCTTTTATAGTAGTGCATAAAAAATAGTGATGTTATTTTGTTTAATATCTTATAGAAAAGATATTAATGTCATACAATTTATCATCATATGAAATAGTTGATATATAATTTTTTAAATTTCATGAAAAAATGGAATACTATTTCGTTAATCATCGTACAACTGATATGTCTCACTCTTTTTTCACATGAATTGATTTTTCAAAATCCTTGAATTATTTTTTATTATTATAAGCTGCCACCATTAAAGATAATGGAATTAAATCCATTAGAGTGGCCCAATGTTATAGAATAAGGTCTCTCCCAATTTTCTTCAACCATAGGAAGATTCATCCCTAGTAACATTGCCATCCTAAATACCAGTATGAGTTTTCCTTAGAGGACAAAATTTAGGAAGACCTTTTTTTGTTAAAATCAAATGCTATCTGATTCGGATAGACGTACAAATAATTACAGGTATGAAATAACTTCCCCATAATTCATTCTAATTCATCAAATCATTTTTGGGATTTCAACTCCATGGATATATGATCACATATGAAAAAATTTAGTGATTTAAATTGGGGATCAATAGGAAGGTTGAATTTTGTCCCATAGAAATGTTAATATCGGGATTCCTATGTGGTGATACATGTTTTACTATAGTATTCCCATTTTTAATGAATGGTATTTTCAAAAAAATAATTTTTATCTTTATCAACCATCATATAGAGTATGTATTATTGGTATCTTTGAAGGATCTATCATTCCATTATCTACCGAATCATAGTGGTACTACTTGTTGGATTTGATATTATATCCGTGGTATAACTTCTCCTTTTTATAAAAATAGAAATTGGTGAGATTTTTCATCAGTATTGTACAAGGGACACCAAATATTGTAATGATGATTTATTTCATGATGATAAAAGTTCCTTTGTACCTGATTTCATTGATGGGTATTACCTCATCCAATTTAGAGAAGAATTATAATTTAGTCATGATGAAATTTAATTTCATGGAAGTGTTTGGAGAATATAATTCTAAAATGTAAATTCCAGATATGTAAAATTGAAAAGATTATTTATTTTCTAATGTAAATCATGTGGTTGATGAATAATGATAGAATTAAATTGTAAGGAATTAACAGTATGGTAAAATTTTGGTGATCAAGGATCATATTTGGAAAATAGTACAAAAGACTTTAGATTTGTTGGAAAATATTGTACCCTAATATAAGGGACACAATATATCCAATTTAATCTTATTTAATGATACATATAGCTTCATATACATAAATTAACATAAAAAAGATCCATAAGGTAGCACTTATAGAGGTAATATTGATGATTTGGTCCATCATATAGAAAAAAATTAATTTCTAATCTTCATATTTTATCATTCAAAACTATTTCGAATGAGATTCCACAATTATGAATGTAATCATTGATGAGTTGAATCCATAGAGTGGAAGGAAAATATTTTTCATGTAAACATCCAATTTTATTAATCTCTTCTATAATGACATGAGATTAAGGAGAAACTATTTTCTGATGGACAATGTTATAGAACAGTTTATCATGATCAGGATATGTCATACCCATATATTAATTTTCTAATGAATAATCATAGGAATAACATGATCATTGAATGTGGTTAAAAATTGAATATTAGGGGAACTCTTCCATTAACCCTCAAACATAGTAAAATAAGGGGACTAACTCTACCATCTTGAAGGAATATTCTTCATTGATCAGTTTTATTCCCAGTTCTAAATTTCCATTAACATATTATTGGGACACTCATATTTGATGTTCTAGTTAAAGGCCTAATATGACGTCATGTTATTCCCCCACATTGATCGTGTATCCCTCTACCAATAAGTGGAATTATGGGAAGACTGCCTTTTATGAAGAGATGAGAATGGTCACAAACCCAACTTTTTTTAGAATAGGCTCTTCCATTCTCATACTTGTTGGGCTCTTGGATAAGCTGAAAAAATACATTTACCATACATAGGGTAAACCATTAACATAAAATATATCATAATCATGAAATTTCATATCTAATGGTTTTTTTTCTCCGTAGGGGAGTTCCATGAGAAAATCATCCAAGGCATATCCTTTCAATGATTTCTATGGTAGTAATTCAATGTCAGACTGATGCTGTATAACTACCCACTATGCTAGACATCCAGTCAACATAAGAAAACTATCGATATTTTTGAGAGATTTATCATGAGAGGCTATAAGGATATAATTGGGATTAATGTAATACCTTATTTTATAGACTGTGAATATTAGATCCAAGTATATCTTCTAAATATTTGAATAACGGGGCTTAGTTTCAATCATGAATGTACAATGATAATAATAGAGATTTTCATTTCATGTATCATTATATTTAATGATAAAATTTTCATGTGATTTCCTATGAGATTTATCATAAAAAAGAGTGGATTACATTCATTGTGTGGAATTAGAATTAGTTAGATCAATATATATTTCATGAGCTTATCAAAAGATACCTAATAATCATTTATCTATTGATACATGACCTTTGTCATCGTCCAAAAGGAAAATGAAAAAAAAACATTCATGTGAGTATGGATAAAAATCATCATATGTAGGAAAACAATCATTAAATTCCTCACAATATTTTTCTGTTTCATAGAAGTGAAATTCAAATTATTTCCCTTTCCATTTTATGGAAGACTTCTATGTCATAATAGAATATAGTGAAGATGAGAAATTTACACAAGTTCAAATTGAAATGTCATTTAAAGGGGTTAATTTTTATCATAATATATGTTACATTTGTAATATATTCTCAATATAATATCGATAGATAAGAATTTATTACAACTTAACAACCATATTTTCAACATTTCATTCAATAAAAAACCCCAATAATGGTTTGTTGAAGTGATGAATGGAACAATGGTATGAGCAGAAACATTATGATATCCATTGGGAAGTATATGATAGTACATTACTCCCTAAGTGGACATGAAGGTGATGGATTCAACATCTTATTGGTCTATCAATATTTTATTGTACATTTAATATAATATGATTAAAAAGTGGGATTGACAACCAACCGTTTCATCAGTCATTAACTCTAGTATTGGGACTAGGAAACCATCATTAAAAATGTGCCATTTGATATCTTGGAAGTCATTGTGGACTCATAAATTCCTCTTATTTATATTTAATAGGATGATATTGGTTATCCATTTCAGAAACTACACTTCCATGAAATTTTAAGACTTTATAATATTGTCCAATTAAACCTCAATTTTCAATGCATGAGTCAGGTTTGATTATCTGGGTGACTTTTTGTATACTTATTTATCTTTTGGATAGAACAACTGATGAGTGGCCCCCTCAAAATATTGAAATTGAATCACAATGTAATTCTAGGAAAACACTTCTTTATTTTTTTAGAATGGTGGTATATTGATCATGTCCATCTAATGTCATAGACACACATATCAAAATTTAAAATGGATCTCCTTCTCTACCAATATTTATTTATCTATGTTCAGCGATAGGGTTATATAATCCTTACACAAATGATATTGGGTAATACCTAAATTCATCCTCCTCTTCTTTATGCTCATGATTATCCTATATAACATTTTCCAAGGAAGTAAATTAGGACTCATATTTCTCTGAGTTGGTGGAGGAGGTATAATTTTGAAATTTAAATGGAAAAGTATGTTCATCCAATCTGAATGATGATGTTGGATCCCTTTTAATCTCCAATAGTGTGATTTGCTAAAAGAATGAGAATCGTCATTTTATATCAATAAATTAAAATCCTTTTCTGATCCAACCGATGAGGCAGTTATTTATAACATAGAAGTTAAAAAATGAGGAAAGTTTAATGTGGGATATCATCACAGCCTAGAGGATTGAGAACTCCTCTGTAATTCCATGTTTAGTTCTCTCAACTAATAGAAAAAATTTGTTAATATGGTCGTAGATTTTTTACCACATGTTCAATATGATTGATGGGAATCAAAAACTCTACACTGAGCTACTTGAAAGTATATTCATGTGTTATTTCTAGAATATGTGGGTAGTTGATTTGAGAATGATTATCTACCATTGGATATTTCCCTTCCCTATGATATAATCCCACATCAATGTATTGTGATTCACATAATTTAAATGTGTTGTCATCACAATGTAATTTATTGATTTAATGATTTATAAAATATTTGAGGCGTTTTTGGAACAATAAAAGATTAACTACATTCTCATGCAACAATGTTATTCCTATAATAATGTCGAAATATTTTTCATTATAAAAACATTTAATTTTGGGTTTGTTATAATATCCTCATACCATGAACTTGGTTTTATTTCATCAATATTCCTTTATTCAATCATATCAAAAACAATTATCATTAATGTAGAGGATTGAAAGTGGAACTTGTCATAACCCAACTGATGAATTGTTTAGTCCCAGATTAGTTTTAATCCTAATCCATTTTCAACAATGTTGCATCAAATATTAATTAATATTATATTTCCAGACATGTAATAGTCTCCAATGGGTCCCTGAATAAGATCATTTGTTTTCTTCTCTAAGAGATATAAAGTTTTATGAAATTTACCAACATATTTCTATAAATTATATAATTCAACAGTACATACATCATGATTATAATAATAAGTTATTGACTAACCCTTTATGAGTGCTTCCAACTATTCTTTTTAGACTCAAGTCATCGATGGATGATAAACTAGCCATCACAAGGTCTAATTTCATTAAAATATTATACTAGTGGTATAATGGTCTGTACTTCCCGTAATTCAAACTCCCATTTCCATTAATGTTATAAATTGATTTATTTTATGTTGGATGATGCAACCATAGAATAGGAATTGAAGGAACATATATCCATTGTTAGTCAGGTTGGCTAGGTCTTCTTTAAATGAAATGTTGATTTGGAAAGGATTTATCATTAGTAAAATCTTCTATAATGATTTATTTTAGAAATTTTCCTTATTGTTTGGGGGGTATTTCCTTCGCATACATTAATATCTGGATCTAACTACTGAGTATTGTGGCCACATATAATGATCTAGAATGAACATTGTTATAGTGTTGACTTCTATCATTACTACGTATGCCCATATTCACTTAAACACTATTGCCTCTTCCACATGTTCCCTAGTAAAATATAGATGATTGACATTCATAGTTACACACATCATGTGAGTGGGGATCCATTAAATAAATAACAGTATTGTTACCTTAGGTGGACTCCTTATATAATGAGGACTCTGTCTGGTGTGTTGATTACTATAGAACCATTTGATGGCCTGATGGTTGATATTTTGTGACTATAAGAATGATGTCTAAAGTTTCATGCCCAACATCTTTATTTTATAGGTTCATTTTAATATATATTATTTATTATCATACATTCATATCTTTTATTAGATTACTATATTTCATAAGATAGTGGTATAAATAGAGTCAGTTGTGCCATTACAAAAATAGTAGAGGGAAAATTTGGAAATTTCAAATATGATCAGATGATATAATAGTCAGATTGATTATTTTTGTGACAATAAAATCACTGAAAATTTATGTACCATTTTTTTTAACGTCATACCATTCATTATCTACATTTTTATTGATATTAGAAAATAAGTATAATTGTTTATGTGACATGCCTAGTTTTACATTCAAACCATCAATCATCTTCTGTTTAATGTATTTGAAAAAAAATTCCATGATTTTTTACCCAATAATTGATGGAAATGGAATATTTTGGGAGATAAAAATCACCATCTTTGATATGACTATTTATCTTAACGTTAACATGGTTTACACTATTTTCAAGATGAACTAGTATGAGGCATTTCAATTTGGTAATGAATAATATTTTATCATCTACTATTTTTTTTCTTCATGTTTTTTTGATCATATTGATGAAGCATTCACTGTTACTATTTCTCAGAGGGGAAACCGCATGGTATGGAACATGCTTTAGAGATGGATCTATAAAAAGAGTCATCTTAATTATAACAATTTTATCCTCTTCATTAACTATTCTATTTCCAAGACATCATTCAATAAATCAGGATATTTCCTTGGTTCTTGATATGGATTCTTTCATTCATTGAGGATTCATGAAAACATCCTGAAACCCACCTATATATTTCAATGGAATTACTTATATGTGAAACAGATCATAATGATTCTATATAAATATGGACAAAAAATCTTCTTTGGTATGATTTAAGAATAATGAGAATGGTAACCCCTTCCACCACGAAATTAAATTTTAAACACCCTCATTCACCTACTATGTGTTGTTTCAGAGGTAGAGGACAATTGTATCATACATCATGAAGCTGAATTTTATGAGAATATTCCTAAAAATATCATCCCGAATTTTAATTTATTAATCTTTATAGTTGGTGTACCATAAAAATGAGGGCCGCTAAAATGTATCCAAGTAGCACCAGTGATTCACTCCTTCCAATTGTTGAAGGGTCCCCATTTATGGATCATAGATGACACAAACAATGATTTTTTATATAAAATCATACATGTTATAAACTAAATGTAATATTAAATAATTTGGCCATATATAACACATTAACATATGTTTTTATTATATATAATCATATTTGAAATACAGAAAAGAATCATTTATAGTAAAAATATTTCCATTGAAAATTGATTTTATGATTAATATGAATATAGTGTTTTGATAAATCAAATTTACATTAACAAAGAACATGATGGCCTTAATCAATAGGATCTTACACTATGAAGACCATATATCAGATCTCTCAAGGTAGAAATATTCTCTACAACATCCGTGTGACCAAGACTGACTTGAGATCCAACAACATAATCATGTAAAAAACCATTTATGGTAGAAGGTCATGTTCATTGGGATCACATTCCAAATCCTATACATAGAACCAACCAATGATTGTATAAACATCTCACACCATACTATTAACAATTTTTCAAGTGTATTAAAGGGATATATATCATGACAATAATAAAATGAGTTTTTATATAATTTTATATTTGTTCATATTTATATTTAATCATTACTTTATAAATTTTTTTATTATTCTGAAAAAAAAATATTTTTATTTGGAATTTAATTATAATGAAGACATTTTTTTATGAAATAATGTATTTTGCTAATAAATATAATTTAACAAAATAATATTATTATATAAATTTTATTAAATATATATGATCTTATAATTTATATGATGAGAAATTTATGTTTTGAAAGGGGTTGAAAACAATTATTGTATGAACACAAAAAATATCTTAAAATATATCATTTATTATTTTAACATAGAAAATGAGAATATTTAGAAAATTTGGTTGATAAAATGAATATTTATTTGGAATCATAATGACATAAATTATCTAATGGTTATTTTTTAACTTTGTGAGACAATCTAATTTTGGGTAAAAATTAAATATTGAATAAATATATGTTGGGTTTTATGATATCAGAACGATAAAAAATTAATGTTATTATTAAAATAAAAGGTATACATAAAAAATATATTTTTTACAATTAAAATAATGTTATTTTATGATTATTTAAATAATTTTATAATGGATTTATTGATACCCGCAAAAACAATTATATATTACCAAGGACTAGAATAATTTATTTAAGAGTCTGACTCACTATAACTTAAAAAATGATATTATTATATTAAAATAGTTAATGGGCTTTTAAAAAATTAAATATAATACTCTTTTAAATAAGAAAAGCGACACAACCCTGGGATGTTCAATATTTTAGGTTATTTAATTATATTGATTGCAAAACTTGTGTTTGGAAAATAATAAGTAACTCTGTTCTCATTTAAAATATACGAAAAACCAAGATCCCACTTCCTTTCACAAAAATTATTGGAGAAAATCCTTACCCTACCTAACCTTCTTTTTATACCTCCCATGGTTTCCCCATTTAGTCTAGAAGGTCCTTCGAGGCATTTTAAGTCACACTCTCAATTTAAGGGGTATTTTTCTTCTCCTCAATATCCATGTTTCTTAATTATCTTATTCCATGTATTTATAATACACATTTTATTGGATATATTTTTCTATTTCATTATTTTTATCCATTTTATAACCAAATCGTGAGATAACCCCTTCTCCCACAAAATCATATTTTATGAATTATACTAGGACATCATTATGATTCCAAAATTAAATCACAATGGTTCATTCCAAACAATTGTCTATTGAATACCCAGACCCACTTTCTATTAAGGTTTCCCAACATTTTGATACTATAAATCATTATTTGGGTATTTAATCCATATATTTTATACCCCATGAACAAGGAATAATTTTTGATGAAAATTGATTCCATTTTTTAGGATCTAAGTGGAACAGTTAAGAATGAGAAAAAATTGAATATGACTGGTAAATATAGAATTATATAGCGCTCTAATGCATAACTAATTATTAATCTCAGGAGATTTCATGTTGGTTTATGGAGTAAAAATTATTATATTGTTGGAATTTTTATACAATTATGTCATGGAATTTAGCATTAAGATATTTTTATGCTATGTAATTTTAGGTTGTTAACACATTTCCCATGTTTGTATTTTATTATCATGATATATCATGTATCATTATTTATTTTTATTATTACCACCACATTTTACATAAAATTTATATTAATATTGAACCACATGTATTAATTTTAAAATATTATAGCATGATTATTCATTTACTGCAATTTATAGGTAACCACTTTCTTTTGTGCATCCCCAGGTTAACCCATTCCGTTTTACGTATGAGCATATAATTAATGTAATTAACAAAGATGATTTTTTTTTCATTTTTTATGTTGTAATGTAATATACATAATTTTCAAAGAAACTAGTGTTATTTATCATTTAGGGTTTATTATGTGTAATCTTATTAAATAAATCATGAATTATTGTGTATTTATGATTAGCGCTGTTATAGTTGGTATCATTATAAACAATTAGTTATTTTTGGATATGGATAAGAAAACTCCAGTGGAATCCATATTCATAAAACTATATACACGAAATCATCAATAAAATGGGTTTAGTATTGTGTATTTGTACCTTTAATAAAATGCATCCATGTCCGCATACAACATATTGATGTGGTTCTAGAGAAAATGTTTATAGGGGTAAAACCTAAAAACACAATGTTGAGGTAGAGTCCACAGAGAACTGGTGCATGGAAACCAACCATTCGTCATAACATGTTAGCACTCATGTGGGATAATATTTGGTAAAATCCTAATTTCATTACATGCCTTTATTTATGGAAAAAATTCTCATTGTAATATATGTTATGAAATATATCATTGATAACATAGATTGAAACCTATAAATTTATATGTTTTGTACAGACACGTAATTTATAATTTTTTACATTACATTCATCAGTTTCTTAATTAGGAGGTTAAAAGTATAAAAATAATCATCCATATTTTTCACATTAATCCTTCCAATGGCTATAAATAGGGCGAATATGGTAAAAAAGTATTCTGATGGAAAATTTGTGGATTTCCCCAATGACATGCCAAAACCTATGTTAGTGGGAATATTTATAATTATGATTCTAATATCTTATATATAATAGTTTAGGAATATAAACCTATATTTATATAATTATGTAAATCCCACTAAGAAATAGAATGTTTAAATTCATATCATTATGAGACAAAGGCATCCAATATTCAATTGATCATTTCATCCCTTAATTGCTGAATAATGGATCATCTCCATTGAGATGATATTTTCCATCCTTCAATGTTATGTTCAATAGAAATTTATTTTGTATGTTTATCATATGGATGGGTAATATGATAAATTATGCACAATGATCAAGAATACTAAGCATGTGGAATAGATCAAGGTAACTGAGTGGAAAGACTTCTAGAAAAAAAAATTGATAAATATTTTACTCACACTCTCTATCTTAAAATTTAATGGTTATTCCATTTGATAAAAAAATATTATGGTAAATATATTTTTTATTTTGTTGAAAACACCACATAAAATTCATGATAAGCCTCCAAAATTATCGTTACCCCTAAATACAAGGATTACATCTTCTTTATTATGATAAATCCTAGTCTATAAAAGGTCCTAGCGATTAGAGACTCATAAATCGATCATGAAATTGTCTAATGTACCCAAAAAGTTGAAATCGATATCATATAATCTCAAGGGTATCATAGGTATAAGAATGATAAATTAGAATTTAATTTTGGTGTACATATGGATAAATCTAATGGTGCTAATAAACTCCAACATTCAACATTTCAAAGATGCAGGAATAAGCATCATGAAAATTTCCTATGGGGGATGTTGAATCATTCTCCCCATGTAGAAATATGAAATTACATGGATCGCTAAAATATCAGAATATTAAGGATATTCATTTTATAAAATGTGATATTTAGTTTATACCCCACATATAAAAATATCATTTTATAACATGGAATGCGTCTCAAAGAAGGAAAATAGAGACTAAATTATTTGAACAATTTGGTAAAATTTGAAACCGAAAATTGATGATAAAAAGACTATAAAATGGTTATGTAAATTCTCATAGATATATTTCTATGAAGATAATAATAAAAACAGGGTAATAATATACAGTAAACAAAATAAGTGATCAGTGAATAAGGAATGTATCTCACAGAAATAAAGAATGGGATAAAATTCCCTTACATTGTGTCCTGGATCTCTATATACTCAAAGAGGATTCATATATAATAATAATTTTTATTATAAATACTTTAATGATGAATATTATTAAATATCATACAATATATATATTTTTTGACCTTATATTACCCACTTATTGACAATTCTATATCAACGTTTCACATCAAGTAATATCTTTTTTGTTCATTTCATCTGTCATAATTTGTATGTCATTGATACTTCTAATTATATCAGGATTTAAAGAATAAAAAACCTAATATAAATATCATGTATATATTTAATATATTTATTATAATAATTTATATGATGTATATGTATGAAATGTAATACAGTTTTCATGGAGATTATTGGTCATACGTATAACTGAATTTGGTTTCCATTTTATTGTCATATGGGTGGAATGAGTGCAAATTAAATATAATTCATTATATATTTGTATATTTAATTTATCTATAGTCCTAATCATATCATATGTATCATATAATTTCACTAAAAAAATCCCTAATTCATTCCATTTAGTGTGTGAACAAATCCCATCATTTTGATCGGGCAGTAGTCCACACTTCCTCAAATGAGATTGTCATATATCGACAAGATAAAAGATTAATGATATTTGTTGTGAAATACATTAAGATGATTAAATAAAAATTAAATATAATAAATATGATATAAAAATAAAATTTATAGTAAAATTTCTACCATGAGAGGTGTTATAGGAAGAATAAAAATCATTTTTTTGTGGGGTAGTAGATCTTCGTACACATATTCAATCTGTTCATCAACCATTTGATTGAAGTGTGTGCATTATTGGTTAAAATATCAATATAATATTTATCATATATTTTATATACATTATTGGATTAATAAGTGTATTATAAATTGTTTTTATGTGATAGACAATGAAAATAAGATAAAGGAGCTTGAGGGAGGATGTTATCTCCTCTTTGGGTAACTCATTTCGGTTTTCACCAAAAGAACATCCTTGGATTAAATTATTCCATGTGGTATGATTATACGTAGAATCGAAGTTTTTTGGAGATAAATGTGGTTTGATATTGGATTAACTTAATTTTCAGGAGTGGTGTGTATATGTTGGAGGAGAGGAGTCATTTTATAGTGAATGCGGTATGACACATTTGAAATATTTTAAAAATTGGGAATTCCAAGAAATAATTTTTATTAAATATTGATCCAGTACTAGTATAAATTTGATCCAAGGGATTATAAGATTTATATATGTCCAAATAATGGATTATCAAAAATTTTCACAGTCATATAAAGGATTAATTTTATGATTAATTCCTTTATTTAGAATAATTTAATCTTAATCTGTGTAATTAATATTAATTACGTTCAGTAATCATTTTAAAAAATTGTGTTGATAATATTAGACATTATAAATTATGGTAATTGAAAATATGTAATCCATGCTTCTAAAATTGTAACAATAGTTGTGATGAAATTAATTTAAATTTATTTTAACATACGGGACAATAATGCGATTTTTTAAAGTAAAAACTTTTTGAATGTTACATTGTTTTTATAGCCAATTTCAATGTGAAATTAATTATAATGATTTAAATAATATATATTTATAAATCATTTACATAATTATTGATTAAAATAAATTACTAATTTAACTTAACCTTCTACGAATTTAGATGATAAATGAATTAAAAAAAACATTATTTCACTATTCATTAAAAATAAAACATCATATAAAAATACAATTACTACCAATAAACATGATTTATATTTATCTCAATAAAATTTGATGTTTTTTATATATAAATTTATAAAAGTTAAAAAATTTATATTTAGTGTAGGTTCTACAACAAAAGGCTGTAAAAGTACCATAATAAAAATAATTGTTTTTATGTTAATATTTTATATATTCAAATATTATTCAAATAAAATCTATTGGATAAATATGGAAATTATTTCCATAGATATATATCATATATATTAAATTAAAATTAATCAATAATTTTAATTAATTTAATTTTCTTAGATTAAAACCAAATTGTTTGATTTAGAATTATTTTCTATAAAAATAATACATTTATATTCATTTGTAAATAAATTTTATCTAATTAAGTCATTCTATTTTTCCAAAAAAAATATCATATTTTAATAAGATATGAATAATTTTCAGAAAATATATTTGAATATTTAGGATATATGTTATTTTAATAACTAAATATATATCTCGTAATATAATACTGTTTAGTAACACTCGATCTTGCGTGTTATGCAAGAAAGTAAGGAAAGTCAGTCAAGAAGGAAACACACACTAACCTAAATCATTTGTTTAAATAAAGATAAAATTTATGGTTCATGTAATTAAAAATTATCTTGGTTTTGTGTATAATGAAATCCCACATCATGATTAAAAAATAAAGTACTTTCAGTGATTTGTGAAAAGAAAAATATCAAAAATATCAAATTAATTAAAAAATATATATTCCACAAAATCATAGGTTTTTACATTTTCCCCCATAAAATGAATTTCACCATAAAATTACATTTGTTTTTTCAAATTTTTAATAAATCATATTTTCATCCATGAAAAACCACATAAATATAATTAACACTAAAATATCATTATAAAAAAGAAATGATGTAAACATAATGGTTACCCAATATAACCCATAAATAGGTTAACACATGGGAGAACATATGTTGTAAGTGAATATATGGACTTGTAGGAAAGGATAAAATATTTATAAAGAGTGATTTATTTCATCAATCATAAAAAATTGAATGATCAATGAAATGATGAGGGCTTCAAAGTCTTAAATTTATGATGATTTAATATGCTATTGGATCAACAAAAATTACATTATTTAGTCAACATTTTTTAATCATATTCCTAACATTGAGTAATTATATTTTTTGACCATAAATATAAGGTAATATAAATATTTGATATATTTATATAACAAAATCATACATTGTATGTTTTTTAATTAATTTCTAATTCATCCATTACTTCATGTATTATGGGTCTAGAAATTAGCATTAATTCATGAATCTATAAAAACACATTTCACAGATTTTAAGGCCCACAAAGAATGAAAAATCATATTACTTATCTCTTACTATTTTTAAAAATAAACATGGATAATAATAAAATGTTACACTAAAATATCATCATTAATAATTATTTATCATCATTCAATTATTTACTAATTAACTAGGCCATCACGTATTGTAATAGAAGATGTGAAACCCTTATCGTCTTTATGTCAATAGATTAAGACCCATTTCCATGGAAGGCATGATTGAGTTTTTTTTGACATACATATTTTAATTTTATAAAACTACATTAATACAAATTTTAAAATAATTATAATGGACATCCTTAAAGAATGTTTTATCACTAAATTTTATTTTAATTATGTTTTTTATTACAAAATCAGCACATAAATAGTTCATATGATGTTTAACATAAACATTCCATAATTGGATAATGTTATGACCCATCAAATACTTGAAAACCCAAAAAAACAGTAAATAAATTAACAAAAGTCTATAAAATTGATCCCTCTTATATAAAAATGTATATATTGGTTATCAGTTTCAAAAAATTTGAACATCCTAAACATGTTTTATATTGAAACATGAAATAAAAAGAATTAACATTATGCATGATTTCTTATTCCATAGGGTATTGAATATATTCCTTAAATCCGAGAAGTTTCAAAATTAATCCATGATTAAATTGACCACATTTTCGACCGAAAAATAATCGTATCTTGGTAAATCTGGTCTATCCAATATACTTCATTCAAATAAATTATCTCTTTATATAAATGATACAATATTTTTATAGCATCTTGACCTTGTTAGGGTCTATATTTAATTAACCAAAAAATGACACGTTTAATTATTTGTGACCATTATAAATATACTTGTATGTCTATAATGAAATCATATATGGAAAATAATTATATATATTTCATGATTCATTTATCATAATCTTATAATTCAAAAACATAAGCAATTCATTCACCTAGTTTTATTCGTAAACCATTAATCATACATAATAAAAATATTAAATAGTTATTCATTACAAGAATATTAAATGACTATCACGTATTAAGGTGATTCACTCTGAAATTTACCAAAGAGATGAAGGTAGAATGTTTCTTGTTGTTTAGCGTGGGTTATCGAATCCTAAAATACCTAAGAAGTAACCTACAGACACGTAAATTTTATTGATTGTTTTTGGATATGAAGTGGCCAACTTGGGTTGATTTTATATGTTTTTAAGGTATCACTAACATATTTAAGTTAATTCAAATTAAGATAATGACTTGATCCAAGGTTATAGTTTGGGGTGGATGGGATGAATTATTTGTTTAATGATTTCAATTTCATATATTTGATATGTGTTCATTTAAGAAGATGAATCAACATCATCACATACTTGTTTAATACATTCACCCATTAAAACTAATCACCTATACATTTTTATAATTAATGCTTTGAGCACTTGAAGGTAATGGTTCGTATTTTCACATGAAGTTTGTGACCTTAAATTCAACAAGGATGATGGAGTTTAAAAATAATCAAACAGAAATCTCAATTAAATAATTGATTAGAAAGTAATGGGGTGATAAATAACATCCAATAAAGCCCCTTTTAACTCCTTTGGATCAACCCATAAGTGGGTTATCCCTCCATTTAGGATGTGGTTTCAATGGAAGCGGGACGTAGACTCATGAGGGAGGAATTGAACCAGTAAAGATAAAAATAAAATGAAAATGATCCCTCCACAATTGTGTGAATAATTTCACAAGGTTTGGTATGAATAAATTCATACCTTGAGGCAGTGGTATCAAAGCGATATGGATAAAAACAGAATAATATGAGAATAAGAACTTTTATTAAGAAACAAGGATGAAATAATGAAACTTATATGTGGAAGACAAACTTGAGACAACAAAATTGCCGCATAACATTTCAATGAATGAAAGCTAGAAAGATCATAAAATCCCCCACCACCACTGCCTCAAATATTAATATTCGGAGCCTTGGGTTGTGATACCAATAGTACAAAATATTCCAATTGAGTATGGTAGTCCTAGGGTGGTGTATAGTAAAGGAGAGGATACTTTTCCACCCTTCACCCAAGGTGGCAGCCATCTCACTTCCACCGAAAAAATTTGCCTGGAAGACCTTCTAGATTTCCCAATTGGAGTGGGACATATAAGATAAAAATGAAGCTCCGGATTTACCTTAACTGAATGAATAGGTTTAGCCAAAATATTTTATGGATAATGAGATATGTGTAAAATGGAGGGATATTTTTCAAGGCCACTGAATCTGGCCCATAATTTTATCTTCAAATTGGGATGCCTAAGTAACCACAATGGAGGCTGATTTTTTACTAGATCATGCATAATGATTTGTTTCTCTATATTTATTATATAATCCTAGGATATTTGGGCATAATTGGGGCTGTATGGTGGGCCCCACATTCCCATCGGTGGGCTGGTGTCCAATCTTCCTTCTCCAGAATTGTTTCCATGGAATACAATTTTGTTAGTCTTTCTATTTGAAACACCCAACACCACACAAGTATTAATTTTTCCCAATATAATTATAAACCTGAAATTTAAATATGAAAATAAAATCAATATAATTGGGTACTTTAAATGAGGTTAAAAAATTTACAAAATAATAGTGCATTTTAAGAAGGAATTACAACAATAATGTGAAATAATGTTCAATGAGTAAAATGAACTAAAAATGGTATTTATAAATAATAAATAACATAGATATATATATATATATTTATATTATAAATGAATATTTTCCTCATTTAGTTTCTAATCACAACCCCAACTTGAGTTTTTCTAGTCTCGAGAAAAATATATCTCAACAATATGAAATTCTAATTTTCTTTTTCCGAAATCATTTTAATACACAATGATCACAAAAAAACCTTATACCAAACAATCATGAAACCCATAAAAATATATTTACACACGATAGTTTTATATTAATATCCCAATATCAAGACCATTCCTTTGTTCAAATTCATTTCTATATTTCATCCAATATCAACAAATATGAGGATGTGTTGTGTAAAATAATAGACACGGCGGTTCATCTTTATTCAAGGGGAAATGAAGATATCTCTAGGTGGAATCAAATTTCAATATTAAGAGGAGTATGCAAAAAAAATTCTTATATATATATATATTGAAATTTTTCCATGGTAAATGAAATTTCAATCAAAGGAGTCAACCCTTGTAGCGAGACTTTTTCGATTACTCCCATGCGTAATGACCATAGGGCACCAAGTGAATCCCAAATTATCAGGCATCATGTCAAGTTATCTCAATCAAAATCAAAATCAAATTACCAAAAATAGAGATAAAATTACTAAATCTGGGCGAGACATGTATGGAGTCACGGTCCCCAAGTGTCGAATGCCACATATTAGGTCATTTCATTGCTCTACGTGAAAATATATTGTTCTGTATACTATTTTTATTGAATAATCATATTAAAACTAATATGATCACCAAACCTATGCTATTATTTTGGGGACCCCATGAAGTAAAACTAACAACCCACTATCCAAAGGATGTGCACATTATTTTTTTAATTTGGATTAAAACATAAATGATGAAATATCACATTGGACAACCACACTTTACAAAATTAATGCACATGAAATTATACAAGTATAAAAATCAGAATCGCGGCTTGCAAATTTTTTTGATATTCAGTTTCAATGGGTTCAATTTTTATTAACATGTTCAAAGTTAATGAAATTTTTATTCTACTTGCACACTTCTTTTTTCAAATCATTCATTTATTTTTTTGACATAAAATCATTTTTTTTTTCTCTCCCCCAACATAAAATAACTCTGTCCCTAGTGTTTAAAGAAAAGAAAATTTAGAGGGGGATAGCGTTAGATAATTAGAGTTCTGAAAGGAAATTGAAAATAAGGATCATAGAATGAAGTCACCTCATGGTTGAAGATGAAATTCTTGCTGGTCACTTTTAGTCCCTTGATCTCGATGTCACTCTGAGAATTCCATAGTGAAAAAATACACAAAAAAACAATATATATATATATATATTATAATAAATAAAGTAAAATATGAGTATATATATAAACTATAGAATAAGGAAGTACAAAAATTCATAGGTCTGTGGTAAGTGTGCGCCCGTACTTCCCTTCGGTCCAGGGTACGATTTCCCATGGCTTTGCCGGTTGTGATGGGGTTTGACCCATGACCTATGATGTGTACTTTTCTAATTAATATATATATATTTTGACTTTTTATTTTAACCGACAAACTCATAAAAATAAAAGTAATAGATGATACATTTTATTTTTTTTTATTTTATGGGTAATGAATTACTCAACGATCACAGCACGTGACACAGATGAATATCATACTGCCCTTTCCTAACCATCCGTACTCATAATAGAATAATAGGTCAACAATTTATATATTTTTAACATCAAAATGATTAATTAAACCTATTTGAAAAATAATATTGATTCCAAAAATATTGGAAACATGAAAACCATGGGTTGCCTCCCATGTAGTGCTATTGTTTAATGTTGTTAGCACGATATCAATACTAAATCTATCATTTTTTCATAGTTAAATTGTTGGATCAGTTAACTCAACCTCTTATTCCTGTTTATTGAATGATTTATTGAATGGTTTTAACCTATGACCGTTTACCTTGAAAATGTAACCAAAAGTGGGATCTTGAATCTCTACATCCCCATGAGGGTACACATGACGCACTATTAAAGGACCTGACCATATAGACCTTAACATTCCCAGGTGTAAATGGTGTTTTCAACTATACAAGAGCAGAAAATTTCCCAGTTCAAAATTTTTGACATTGGTATTCCTAGATTGGTAGGATTGAACTCTAGCTTTAATGATTAATAAATTTTCATAAGCCTCCATCTTAAGTTCTTCAATTTTATTGAGATCTAATTTCATTTATATTCCAACCAATGAGAGTTCATAATTTACTTTGTTAATTTCCCAAAAATTCTTATGCTCAATTTCAACAGGTAGATGGAATTATTTTCCATAACCCAACCTATATGGTGACATTCTTGGGATGGTTTTATATACTGTACGATATGCCCAAACGGAATCCGTGAGTTTCTCGGACCAATATTTCCTAGAAGGATTGGATGTTTTTTCAAGAATATTATTAATCTCCACATGTGTTAACATTTCTTGAACATTGTATTGAGGATGGTATGCAGTGGAAGCCTTGTGAAAAATATCATACATTGACATGAGTGAAGAGAACGGATGGTTGCAGAAATAGGTTCCTCGGTCACTGATTATTTCCCTAGAAATTCCTAATCGAGAAAATATGCGCTCTTTCAGAAATAGGATAACAACCTGATGGTCAGTAGACTTGTTGGGAATGGATTCAACCCATTTTAATACATAATCAATAGCTATGAGAATATATAGGTATCCTCTAGAGTTTTGTAAGGGACACATGAATCAATTCCCCAATAGTCAAGGTTTTCAATCACTAAGATGGGAGTGATTGGAATTTGATTCCTATTTTTCAATGACCCTACTTGTTGAATCTTAGGACAACATTAACAAAATATGTATAGTCCATTGAAAGGGAAGGCCAGAATATACCAAAATGAAGAATCTTAGAATATTTTTTCTTATAGGAAAAGTGACCTCCACATGACTCACATTGATATAATTGAAGGATGGAATCTTTTTCAGATTCTAGGACACACCTCCAAATGACTTGGCCAGGGAAGAACATATAGTTGTATGGATCGTCAAAAATATAGTGTCTAACATCAGAAAGGAATTTCCTTCAAACTGGAGTACCAATGAATTTTGGAATGACTCCTATAACTAAGAAATAGGCTATGTCGGCATACCAAGTGTAGTCACTCACAATGTATAGGTGTTAATTAAGAAATGAATCAAACACAGAAAGGTGATTTGAGTTGTCTTTGAATTCCATCCTAGAGAGTTGATCAGCTACAACATTTTCAATGCATGTTTTATCCTTGATTGTGAGGTCAAATTCTTGAAAGATAAAGATCCCCCTAATCCGTCCAGCCTTAGCATCTTGTTTTTGGATGAGGTATTTTAGAGAAGAATGGTCAGTGAACACAGTGATGGGGGATCCTAAGAGGTTGGACCTAAACTTCACTAAAGCAATCCCAATAGATAGTAACTCCATTTTAGTGGTGGTGTAATTGATTTGGGCATAATTTAAGTATTTTACTGCATAAGCAATGACATTATGATTTATATCACAACGTTTTGCTAAGACTTCTCCTAGAGAAAATTCACTAGCATCACAGATAAGTTCAAAAGGAAGGTTCAAATTTGGAGATTCCATAATTGGAGTAGAGTTGACAGATGATTTGAGGGTTGAGAATGAACCCTCACATCTTTCTGTCCAAACATATGGATCATCCTTTACTAGTAGAGAACAAAGGGGACTTGAGATTGAACTAATGCCATTGAAAAATCTTCTATAGTAACCAGCATGTCTTAAAAAATTACTCACTTCCATGACAGTTTTGGGTGATGGAAGGTGATGAATGATGTCAACCTTGGCATTACCAACATCAATCCCCCCCTACCTGAGACTATATGACCTGAACTAGTCCCTCTATAACCATGAAATGAAATTTTTCATTGTTTAGGACCAGATTCTTTTCATTACATCTTAACAAGACTCTCTCCACATTCCTCACACACCCCTCAGTTGTATCCCCAAACACAGAGAATTCATCCATGAAGACCTCTAGAAGATCCCCTACCATGTATCAGAATATTCCCATCATGCACCACTGGAAGGTTCCAGGGGAATTGCATAAACCAAAGGGAATGTGTTTGAAGGAAAAGGTGCCAAATGGATAGGTAGATGTAGTTTTCCGTTGATCCTCTAGGGATACCTCAATCTGATTGTACCAAGAGTACCCATCTAAGAAACAGTTGAAGGCATGTCTCGCCACTCTCTAAAGGACATGGTTAATGAATGGTAAGGGGAAATGGTTTTTCTTGGTGAATGAGTTTAGCTTCCTATAATCAATACAGACCCTCCATCTACTACTCAACCTTGTTGACATAATCTCTCCATCCTTATTGGTTATCACAGTGAATCCTGTCTTCTTTGGAAATACCTGGATTGGGATCACCCTCTCACTCTTAGATATGGGATATATGATAGAATATATTAACAATTTTAGAAGTTCCATCCTCACTACAACCATGAGATTATGATTTAGTCACAATTGAGGTTTATGACATGGATTTGAATCAGATTCTAGAAAAATCCTATGAGTCACAATAAGTGGGTTAATCCCAGAAGCATCAGACAGGGTCCAACTAATGGATTTCTTTTGTTTCTTTATGACATATAGAAGCATCATATCATGATTTTATTCAAGATAATATTAAATGAAAATATGACATGTTTGATTGTCCCCTAGGAAGGAATACTTGAGTGCAGCGAGAAATTCCTTCAATTCAAGATCAGGCTGGCTAAAAATTTCAGCAGAATATGGGGACATTGGATCAAGATCAATTTATTTTTTTAGAGTTTCATATAGGATTGATTCCCCACATGTAGAAGGTTCGGCTACTAGATTGGATTGATCAGATTTAGGGAAGTATGTTGGATTGTTCTCTATGAAATTGGTTTCTTGTAACGATTCACTGATTTCTGGACCTAAGACTTCATCATAAGAGAAATTTGAAAACAATTCAAGAAAACAAGATAAACTTCCATCATGTGATCAAAGTAATTCAATCTCATTCTGACTTAAAAAACCATCAAATATTCGTTGATTTTCTATGGATTCATTATTAATTATTCCAATCATGTTTACTTCATGAATGTCTTCGTTATCCCCTATTTGTGACATTTCATTATAGATGTTCAAGTCTTGACTCATGTTTCCAAAGGTGATGGTCATGTTCACAATTCGGAGTTGGATAATAGTGTAGAATGTTGCAAGGAAAAGGATAGAAAAGGATAATTGGGGTTTGTTCCATATTTACTATGATTGGATGGTTGTCCCAGACAATGAAGTTTGTAGGGTAGATTATATTTTCATCCATTACCAGAATTTACTTTAAAATCACCTTTGAGGCCCTAATGCTACGATCCGCAAGTTGAAGTGTGATAGATGTGGGTTGGAGCTCTTCTATGACTGACTGGAAGTACACAACATAGGGGATGAGATTGACAATAGCACCTAGGTCACACAAGACCTTGACAAAATTTCTCTCTCCTAGTTCATCATCGATGTAAGGGAATCCCTGGTCTTTCAACATTGGAGAAATGGTCCCCTGAATGGTGGTACTCGCATTAGCTGCCAATAGGACTTGTTTTTTATGTGAAATTTTTCTTATAAAAGTGCATAGGTCATTAAGTTACATTGAGTAGGTACGTATGGTTTGGATTTCATCGAGAAGATGAATGATCAACATGAATTGTGTGAGGATTTCTCTCAATGTTTCACTCATTTCAGTCTTGGATTCCCCCATCATGAGATGAGGAAATGGTGACGGTTGTGGGGTTTCATATTGAAGAGTAGTTTCTTTGAAAATGGTATCATGTTTTTCAGTTTGATCATTTGGTTCATTTGAATTATCATCAAATTCTAAATCTTTTTATGGGTTCTGAATTAGTATTTTGGGTTTCTCAATTGATTTTCCACTTCTTAAAATAGTCACATCCTTTAGTTGTTTATGATTTGATTGAGTGAAACTTGGGTCTCCCCTTGATGTTGAGTATGGTACCTCCTGAGTTGGCTTGGTTTCCTTTCCAGTTTTGATGATTTGAAGTTCCTATTTAGGGAAGATACATCAGAGTTCATCCTTTCCATTTGATTGAATAGTTGTTATTGTAGTCTTTGTGGAACAGTTTGGGTTGGTTCTTCATAATATTGGTTTATCCTAGGGGGATATTTGGGATGTGGGTTGGTTTCTAGAAAAAGGACCGAGGGCTATTGGTATTGGATAGGTTGGGTTTTGAACTGGTTATGGGTTTTGTAGTTCTGATTGGGGTACGGTTTGTGTCCTTGTGGTTGGGTAGGTGGCCAGTTATCTTTCCATCGGAAGCCGGGGTGTTCATTATAGCTTGGGTTGTAGTTGTTTGGGTATGAGGCTTTTTATAGTTCAAAGAATTTACTTCCACTATGGGTCCCCCTAAAATAACATCCTTGATGGATGGAATGGTTGGGCAGTTATCTATTTTATGGTCAGGATTGTCATAAATTGTGCAAATAGGGTCTGCAGTTTGGATTTCATGGACTTTCCTAAGGTCAATCTATTCAACCTTATTAGAGAGTGCTGGGAGCTGATCCCTATGGCTTTCCTCATCTATAAGTGTATGAATTCCAATATTTCATTGTGGCTTTTCAGAACAAGGTTAATTTCCCCTTATTTGGTTTTGTTCTGCAAGGATTTCTAAATAGTAGTAAGCATCATTTGGGGCTTTGTTTTTAAAGGTTCCATTATACATCATGTCAATGAATTTTTTGTTACAAGGACGCAACCCTTTATAGAATATTCTCAATTGTTCAATAATAGAAAAAAAAATTGTGTGGAACCATGTTTAGAGTGTCTTTGAACCTTTCCCATGATTCATAGATTCATAGAATGACTCTCCATCTTTTTCAAAATAATTTTGGATACTCTTTATTAGTGGAATTGTTTCGTGGTTGGGAAATAATTTCTTGGTAGAATTATCATTGTAGTTGGTCCCATGAGTTGATGGATGATGGTCTCAAATTGTTTGGAGAATTTTTTGCTCGATCCTTTAAAGAAAATGGAAATATCATTATCTTAGCTTATTCTTGTTTTTGTAGGGGACACATGGTTTCTACAATGTAATTTATCTCCTTTAAGTGAATGTAGGGAATCTCGGACTCCATTACATGGAATGTGGGAAGGTGGTTTAGGACAGGTGGGTTAAAGATGTATATGGATTATCCAAGGTAATTGTGTCTAATCCATGAGGGGGAATTTTTCCAGGAAGTTGTGAGGTTGTCATTCATGGATTGATCGAACACATTCCTCATGTTTGGGGCTGCCTCATTTGGATTCCCATTTTGGTTTCCTCTTGGGTTTATGGGTTGTTTTCATGGAAGACCATCCATTGATATGGGATTAATTTTGGACTCTGGAATATCAAGAAGATTAGGATCTAATTTTAGCAATCCCCTAGGTTCACTTGAGTCCCCAACCCTAGGACATTCCACCCTAATTGGATGGATTGATTGATTGCGGGTGTAGGCGGACATGCGCCAAAATAAAATAAAATGAGAATGGGAAAAGATAAGAGATCTTGGCTTAGAATAGATGAAATTGGGGAGAATAGAATGGGTTTTGAGATGACTTAAATGGGTCCCCTTCAATGGCGCCCAAATTTGATTCATGCTCAAATTTACCCAAGTTATGAAGGTAGAACTGTCCTTGTAGTTTAGCTTGGATTATCGAATCCTAAGAGACCTAAGAAGTAACCTACAAACAAGTACATTTTATAGATTATTTTCTTCTATGATGGGGAAAAAATAGGTTGATTTTATGTGGGTTTAATGTATCACCAATAGTTTTATGTTAATTAAAATTAGATAATAAGTTGATCCTAGGTTATCATTTTGGGTGGATTGGATGAATTAATTCTTTAATGATTTCAAATTTCATATATTTGAGATGGGTTCATTTAAGAAGATCAAACAACATCATCACTTACTAGTTTAATAACTACACCCTTTAATACTAATCACCAATACACTTGAAGTATCTATGTTTTGAGCACTTCAATGAGATGGTTTGTTTTAGCACATGAAGTTTGTGGCCTTAAATTCAACAAGGACGATGATGTTTTAAAATAATCAAAAAAATATCAATTATAGATGTGATTAGAAATTAATGGTGTGATAAATAACATCCAATACATCCCCTTTATACACCCTTTTATCAACCAATAATTGGAGTATCCAACCATTGATTCTATGGCTTCAATGGAAGTGGAAGTAGAATCTTGAGGGAGGAATCAAAGAAGTAAAGAAAACAATAAAAAGAAAATGACCACTCCACCATTGTATGAATAATTTCACAAGGTTTGGTGTGAATAAATTCACACCTCTTGGAAATAGTATCAATGTGAGATGAAATATAACTTAATAATAAGTTAAGAACTTTTATTCAGAAACAATGATGAATTAAAGCAACATACTTGTGAAAGACAAACTTGAGACAACAAAATCACCGGAAAACATTACTATGAAAGACAGCTCAAAAGATGATAAAATCATCCACCAAAACTGCCTTAAATATGCATTTTGGGAGACTTGGGTTGATCTCCCAACATTACAATGAATTACACTTGAGTATCATAGGCTTAGGGTGGTGGAAAGTAAGGAAGAGGAGACTTTTCCACCCTTGAGCCAAGGTGGCAGCCAGCATGGTTTCACCGAACAGATGTTCCTGGAAGTCCATCTAGATTGCCGAATTGGAGTGGTCCATAAAATCCAAAAATGATGTTCCGGAGGTCCACTAACTGTCTGTAATGTTACTACTCAAAAGAGATAATTTTTGACTAGATATGTGTAAATTGGTGCGCTGTTTTTATGGGCCGCAAATCTAGCCTAGAATGTTTTCTTCAAATTGGGCTTCCTAAATAACCACAATGAAGGTCAAATTATCACTAGTTTCTGAAGCATTATTTTTTCCACTATATGTCATATAGCATCTAAATAAATTTATGCTTCATTGGGACTATATAGTGTGCCCCACATTCCCATCAGTGTGCCGGTATCCAATCTTCCTTCTCCAGAACAGTTTTCATGAAATCCCATTTTGGTGGTCTTCCAATTTGAATATTCCCACACTCCACAAGTATGAATTATACCCAATATAATTATAAAAATAAAAATTTAATATTAAAATAAAATAAAGATAATTTGGTACTTTAAATGATGTAATAATATGTACCACATAATAGTGTGTTTTAAGAATGAATTACTATCATAATGTGAAATGATGTTCAAAGTGTAAAATGCACTAAAAATGGTTTTTATGAATAATAAAGAACATGAATATTATATATATTAAAAATTAATATTAGCCTCATTTAGTGGATAATAATATGGTAAATCAACCTCAATATAATAGTTCATATTATGATTAATGAAGAAAATATTGTAAGAACATAACCTACCATTCACATGTTGTTTGGGGTTTATTTATCATCAAAATTCTAATCAGTAATCACAACGCCATTATTATCCATTTTATGAACATTACAATTTGGAAATATATTATCATAATTCTTATAATTTATACGTCTTAATAATTCAATGTTAACCATGTTCTTTCTAGTTCTCTCCATTGAATCAAAATAGAAATCATACTGTGAGAAACACATATCACAGAAGGAAACTAACTAATAAAAAAATTACATAATTGATGAATAAATCATAAAAACTATATTTTAGTTGATGAATCCTTCGTATTATGAATGTTCATTCATAGTCATATATTATTCAAGTGTTTCATAATGGTTCATCATGAGTTTTTTAATTTCCAAAGAACATCCCCTAGGAGTGTCAATCCTAGTGTGCACCTTGCCCTGATGTTTTGTACCAGATTACCTCGATTTTGGACTGAAATAAATTTTCAGATTTTTACCTAGAGGTAAAAATATTCTAGATCCACATGGACATATAGCATCAGTATAGGTATTTATTTCTTGGAAACAACACACTCTATTTATTATGAAAATTCTAGGACATTTTACTGTAATTTTTTATCATTAGACTTATTTATAAACATTTCCCTAGATTTCTCCCTAAGGTTTTCTCATACAAGATTAAAAAGGTTGAATAAACCATTACTCTGATAAAAATTATAATGAAACAGTATTAGAATACATTTACATTACATCACATTTGTGGAATACAAAAACCATTACAAAAATAGACACGCAAATATCGTATTAGTTTAGTACCTTTGGAATCATGGAAACATATACAGTAGTGAGAAAATTTATCTCCCTACAGGTTATCCATATCTATCCCCATTATTTAGAAAATAATACATATTAAAAATATTTATAACGTAGGGAAAAAACATGAAAATGGGTGAGGTAATATGCTCAATAAGGGAAAACAAGGGAGACATGTAGTCTTAAATATGAGAATATGAGTATGAAAATTTGATAAAAACATTTGAATATAATATATTATAAGTAAAATATTATATAAATGAGTCACTAAAGAAATCATGATAGTTTATAATAAATTAATCATAATTAAATAAACAACAGAGGCCAAGAAATCTTTGAATTATAATAAAACATGGAATTATGGTAGAAACAAAAACATATATTATAATTTCTATGGTATCCAATCCATTTCTTCCAAGACCATCATAGTAGTATGTGTTTACTCCCCAAACTGTCTTGGTAGTCATGGTTCAATCCCATGTCCATGTTATTAGTTTTTTTTCTCATTACACCATCTTTATAGTCATGGTAAACTCACATGGTCATCTTAGTTATCACAATTCACTCCCCAGACCATCTAATTATATATCATAAGATATAAATATTTACCAAATGCGTTAGAGGGTGATATAGGTCCTCAATTTTTCATATTTTAATCATACATTCTTAATCCACAATATCATAGAAATCAGTTTATAACCCATGAAATGAATTTGGTGTCAAAAACATGAAATCATTCATTAAACATTAGAAGAATTAAAAGGATTCATAATAATTTCATCAATTCATATCTTATAAAGTATAGTGTGAATCCTAGAAAAATAACTCATCAAAATAAGAATGTTTCAAAAACATCATTTCATCAATACATAATCTATTCTAGGAATGAACATACATAGAACATTTATGACATTTATCAGAAAGGAATGCGTAACACCAATGTTTGTAATATGAAATAGTAAACAATTTTATAATATCTATTAAAAATACATCAAGAATAAATTACACTATATCGATTAAAAATGGATTCACAAAACATAAAAACATTTGAAATCAATTTTCATGGAAATAAAATTGAAAATTTATCAAGGAAGCACTAAAATATTTAAGGAAAACTATTATGCCTTGAAAACAAAAATGGGATATTGAAAACCTTTTTAAAATAGTATTTCCATGAAAACATAAAAAATACGCATGAAAAAATATTGAATCCCTTTCATTGAAAATCTATTTTAATTAATTTTATTAATAATTATCATTTTAAACCTAAAAAGGACACTAGAACGAGATGACAGTGGGTAAATCCATAAATTTCATACAAGGTGAAAATAACATTAATTTTAAATGGTAAAATGGTGCTATAAATTCCTTTTTAATAAATTATTATAATATTCCGTTGAACAATTTTAAAAAAACTAAAATGTTACATTTTTAATTTCAAAATAATAAGATATTTGGGTAATATTATTCAAATAAATTTCATGAAAATATTGTTTTGAAGGAACACTGATTTCTGAATGAATAGAGAGGTAATGTAACATTTTCTTAAAAAACATTCATAATTAACAAGAGTACTAAAGAGTGGAAAATGATACTAATACCTGAAGACATAATGACAAACAAATAGATAATATAATTAATTTATTTTCATAAAATATGTATCATAATATTTCATATTGGAAAAAAATCCCATAAACAATCTCGATAAATAATGATATTGTTTCAACAGACTTTTACCACATTGTATCTTTGAATCATACTCCGAATGATAGAAAATAAAAAAAATGGATGATTAAAATATAATGAAAATAATGTGATATATTTTATAACATATTAATGGAATTTTTATAGATCATATAAAAATATATGTGTATAACATGTAATCTGCCTCAATGAAGGAATATAGAGTGAAAATTATTTTACAGATTTCATAAATTTTGAATACTAAAACCCATGATAGAAAGATCATTAAATGTGATATAAATACTCATATATTTTTTTATAATATAAATATAATAAATTCACGAATAGTAAATATACTACAGTAAATAAGTGAGCGGTGAATAAGGTATGTATCTATTAGAAATGAAGAATGATATCTAATTACCTAACTTTCTCTCATGGCTATCTTCATACTCATACAAGATTCCTATATAATAAATGTGTGGTTATTATAAATATATTACAGAATAATATTATTATATCTAATACCATATATATTAATATTATGAACTTATATTGCCCAATTTTTTATATTTATTTGTTATGTTTTTACTTAGTGTAATATCCTATTTGTTAATTGCATGTGTCTTAATTTGTTATATATTTGGTCATTATAATTATATAATGATTTTATAAATTTAAAAAAGGTATAAATTTGATTTATATTAAATATATATGAATTATAATAATTTTTATGGTATGAAAATATGATATTAAAGACACTGTTCATGGAGATGTTAAGACGTACACACGCGTGAGCGTGGTTTATGTATTACTGTTGTATTAGAAGAAATTTGGTAAATTATATATAGTTATATATATGTTTATAAAATTGTTAATATATCATTATTATATGATAGATATCTTATATGTTCACTAATCACATCCCTAACACATTCCATATACTATGTTAACGAATCACATCGCTTTGAGTGGGCGGTAGTCTACGCTTTCTCAAACAAAATTACCTTATTTACAACAGATAGAATGTATAAATATATGTGTTTTAATATAATTATAGAATATTATGTACATTATAAATATAATATATTTTATAAAAAAATATACGATTCATCATAATTTCATCCATGATATGCGGTAAATGATGAGTTTATAATCATAGTTTTGAGAGGCGGTAGTTCTTCGTACACAGAAAAAGTATTTTCATTTCCCATTAGATGATAGTGTGTGTATTATTATGTATAACACCAAACATAACAAAATATAATTATATTTATGATAATATTTTTTATATATTAATGAAATAAGATGAGTGGGTGTATGGAGAATAAAATATGATAAGGGAGCTTGAGGGAGGATGTTAACTCTTCTTTGGGTACCTTCATTTGGTTATGACTAAAGGGAATCCTTTGAATCCATTATTCCAAAAATGATACCTAAATGAGGAAAGGAGGTATTATGGGGAGAAATTTGGGAAGATATTTTCTAAACATATGTGGCTTGATAGCTATGTTGATGTGGAAGTAAAAGAGACCTCTTACAGTGGAGGAGGATTGACACCCTTGTAATATTTAAGAAAAAGGGTGACCCTACCATTGTTTTTTACATGAAAGTGGATGAAATAATTGTAAAAAGTCAATAGAAGGGTGGATGGGGTCGAAATATGTCGGTCTAGGGGTTTTTGGGGGATTATATATATTATATTAGGCCTTCCGTTTATCTTTTTGTCCCTTATAAAGCTTATTTTAATATTAAACATTGTAGTAAATTTTAGTCACCATCACGCATATTTTTGGTAAAAAACAACATTTCATATTCTTATATAATATAAATTATTCCTATTTTTTATATGTAATCCATGTTTCTAAATTTACATAATATAATTGAAATATATTCATTAAATTTTAATCCCACAAATGGGACGATAAAGTGGGGTTTTAATGTAAAAACATTCAAATGTTTTTGAGGATTTTATAAGAAAGACCAAGGTGAAATTGATTCCAATGACCTAAATGAAAAAAAATTATAAATGTTTTTTAAAATTGAAATATAAATTATATGGTGAATATTATTTTATCCTTATAAATAAAATAGATGAAAAATCAATTTTCAGTTATATTTGAGTATTATTCAATCAATGTTACTAAATGAAACTCATAGAAAAGTACTACATGTTCACCACAACCTAATTATTTTGTTTATATTTTAGATTATATGTTTAGGTTGAGATAAAAATTTTACAAAAGAGCTAAACATTATAATTAAAATATGTTCTTCATCAAAATGTTAAAATCTATAGAATAAATATATATGTTTTATATGTAATATTGAGTTTATTCTTATCGTAGGGTTATAAAACCGATTCGATGAATATAAATAATATTTCATGTATATGTTTCATAAACATTAAAATAAATTCACATTATAGTTTTAATTATTTTAATTTATTAGGGTTAAATAAACTATGTGTTCATAAGATTAGTTTCCTAAAAAACACCCCATTTATATTAATATCTATATAATTTCTAACAATATATTTAATTTAAAATTTTAGGAAAAAAAAATTTAAAAAATATATGTTTTAATATTCATGCATGAAAATTATTTATTTAGGCTATATGTTCATATATTAAATAATAATATTTATAATAATATATTATTTTTCGGTAACACTCAGTCTTGCATGTGAAGCTCTTTATCAAAGAATGTCAGTCTTGCATAAAACTAATGATAACCTCAATGTTCCATGTATATAGAGATAAAGTTTTGGTTTATTATAGTGAAAAATTATCTTTCGGTTTCAGATAATGAAATATTATAATAATTCTGGAAAATAAACTATTTTTAGTGTTTATTTGATTGAAAAATAAAAACTAGATTAAACTAATACAAAACAAATATTTCACCAAATCATGGGTAGTGAGAACAATGCTCTAGAAATCATCAAGGACCAAATTAATAAAGTATTTATGGATTACATCAAAATATTTTACGTGGTATTTATCAATAATAATCTAATATAATAAAAAAAATGGAGGTTGTTCAGGACTATCTTATCACTATGCTAATGTAAATAAAATATGAGACTATTTATGACAAGTATATATATGTCATTTCTAGTTGAAAAAAGTCTCATTCATTTGGATTATCACCTTATGAAAAATGGATATCTATGGAACCTTCAAAAATATAAGTTACTAATGTATGTTCAAGGAAAAAATATATGATAGATATCCATAATTTTATTCTATTTTATGTTTATTATCTTCAATTTGGGAGAAATTTATTATGATTTAGAACCCCTCTAACCATGATAATTCTATAGGGAATCATTTTTGATTGAAAATATGATTCTGAAGAGAGCTTCATGGAGTTGAAAAAGGGGCTTCTAACTACATAGGTTCCCACACTATCCAATTATGGGGAAATGTTTATGGTATTCATTGATGCTTCAATTTAGGGTTTTTTAGTTTGTCAATGAATAATGAAAATGTGATTTCTTATGATTCGATTTCATTGAAATCTCATTTAAAAGACTTACAAAAAGTGATATACCTATAACTCAATGATATTTTAATTGAATGTATCAAAAAATTATCTCTTAGGGGAGAAGTATGAAATATACATGAAAAAAGATCCTCATGTATATATCCACACATAAAGACATCAATATGCAGCAATGAAGATGTATAAAGTTAATGAATGACTATTACTACTCAGTTCACTACCATCCTTGTAAAGTGAATAAAGTGGCATAATATCAATGTTGAAAGGATTTATAAATTATATAATTAATGATAATTGAGTGGGATATGATATTAATATATTTATAAAGGATGCAAATGAGAATAATAAATTGAGGAACATCTTCCATCATTTCACAAATTATTTCTAAACCCCCTCTTCTAGAGAGGGTAAAGAATTATTAGAAAGATGATATCGTAATTCAGAATAAATTGGAATCTATAATAAATGGAAAATCATAGAGGATAAATTTTTATAAATAAGTATTTTTGAGATTTGCCTCATGATGATGAGATCCATTATATCTAGAGTTAATAAAGTATATGTTGGATGATGCACAAAGTTCAACTGTCTCCATCCATCTAGGATGAACAAAGACGTGTCGAGATATTTGAGAGCACTATTGATGAGAAAATACGATGAAGTGGATCATGAAATATACATCAAGATGTATATTATTTCACTATGTTAATTCTGAAAGGACGGAATCCACGGGGATGATGAAAATAATATC
The DNA here is from genome assembly GCA_963277665.1 of Viscum album. Taxonomy (NCBI): domain Eukaryota; kingdom Viridiplantae; phylum Streptophyta; class Magnoliopsida; order Santalales; family Viscaceae; genus Viscum; species Viscum album. Next base: position 1,808,916,791 of record OY728120.1, read on the forward strand.
CATATCAACATAGAAATGGGAAAACATCCGCATTGACGTAATGAAATATCTTTTGGAGACGTTTTGGCGAAATAATTCTGTATGGTTTGTGGTTGATTATCTTATAAATACCGCACATTTTATTTTGATTCAAGGGGAATTATCACTTTATCAATATTTAGGGTTAAACATTTGAGAACTTATAAGGCTTCAGGGAAAACCACTATGGATTTTATTTGATGAGAGACAATATTTACTTCTATATTCTTGATTTGACTCTATAAAGCTCTAAATAATTTGTGAACTAAAACAAACTGTATCACCACCTTAACAATGGAAAATGTAATAGAACTATCAAGACACTCAAGGATATGTTGAGAGAATTACCAAATGAATTCAATGGATGATTGGATCATCATCTTCCTCTGGTTGAGTTTTTAAACAGTTACAGTTTACACCAAAAATCTATATTTCTCCCTATGAATATCTTGATGGTAAGAGGTGTAGAACAGATGCATGTTGGGATCATGTTGGGGAATGAAGACTGCAATTTTAGGAAATGGTCAAGGAAATTGTTTTAATGTTTATATCATTTAGTTCCACATTAGGGACTCTTGGAGATGACAAAATATCTATGCTGAAAATAATTGACAATGAATCGAGTTCGATGTTGGAAACATGGTATTCCTCATCACATTTACATGGAATAAGGTCATAAAATTTTTGAATATTTGAATGATTAGTCCAAAATACATTATCTCAATTTATATCCTATAATGAATTGTAGTAGTGGCCAATAGACTTGGAGTCTTACTTATTCTATCTCTAGTACACGATGTATTCTATTTATAACAATTTAGGAAGTACCTAACATTCCATGCACATGTACTAAGTCAAAATGTGGTACCATTGGATAGTTACATTTCCTACAAGGACTATACAGTGAAGATATTATATCATGGAGTTAATGTTCTATTGAATATGTTAATGTACAGGGTAATAATGTTATAGAAAAATAACATGATTTTAGAATCGTTGTGGGAAATATAGGAAGTGTTGAAACAAAATTACCCACATCTATTTTAGTATGTGAAATGTAAATTTTGAGGGATAAATTTATTAATGGGGAAAGATAGTAGTGAACTAAAGAATTTTAAATAAATCTCCACTTTATATTAAATAACTTCCTTATAATAAATTTTTTATAGAAATCACATAGACATATATTGTTTTATTATATCATATACTAATTGAAATATTGTAATGTGTCTTTCCCATTGATAATATATTCATTAAACATTGATCTTTTGATTCATATAGAGAATTTATTGACAAATGAAATCAACGTAGTCAAAATATGTGATGTCCATAACTAGTGGGACCATTGACGCATGCCTTTCATAGGGAGTGTCAAAAGCAAGTTATTTTCCCAATGCAGCACAATGGCTGACTAGGGTCGTCTCACTTGAGGAGCTATACTAGTTCTTCACTCACATTATAAAATTCATCTAAACTACTTATTTTTTGATATTTTTATTTATCTATAAATTTAATGCAATTAAATTTACATAAAAGTTAAAACTAACATGCAATGAAAAAATGAAATTACTGAAGAACGAACGTGGTCATAGGGTTGGATAACTTGGGTTCATTCATTATTTATTTATTGTTTAAATTCAGTTTGATAATTCATTTACTAAAACCTTTTTAATGAATTTAGTTCCCTTGATTTATTTAGTGTGTGATTTTAGTATGCGTCCGGCACACCACACCACACCACCTCTAATAGTGAAATAGGATAACACCTCAACCAAAATGATATTCCTAAAGGACCCGGCTCCTCCATATGTCGTTTCATCCCTTATAAAAACCCCAAATCCACCATATGATGGGTTTACATAAGATAAGGGAGGGAAAATTAATTTATAATGGAAAAGAAATGGATTTGGGAATAGTGTCATGGTGGAAGACCGCCGCAGCAGGTAAATATTCCCTTTTCCACCACTAATAGAATTAAAACATTTTGAATTTAAAGTCCAATAATGAAGATCACCATGAAACCAACCCCATGCCCAATCCTCCTGTTAGCCCCATATTATTGACTATAATAAGTCACGGTGGATATGATTAGAAAAAAAGAGAAGAATTAAATTAGAGTTGGAAGAGAATGGGTTATGGAAGAATATGGGAACAGATGAATTAAAAATATGAAAATGAATTACATTAAAAAAGAAAACTAAAAATAAAAATTTTAGAAATGAAAATTCCTAGGATAGAATCATCTCCCTAGGACACCAGATCAAAGTTGTTGTCTAATTATCTCTTTAGAATCGGTGAACTTATCTTTATATAGTCTAAGGTATTCCATCCTGCAGTCATCAAATTTTTTCATCTTCAACATCTCTCTTTAAGATTTGTTGTACATTCTCTCCACCGAAATATTTTCCATGTTATGCCATTTTAATGGAATAATTTTAAAAATATTTCTTCTATAATGATATTCAAAAATATTTTTTACTTTTCAACACAAAATGTCAGATTTATCCTTTATTTTTATTAAAAGATGTGGGAAATTAATTCGGAGCATTTATTCTAATGGAATTTTTCCTTTTTTCTACCCCAAATTCTCAGCATCCATACACAGCATTAATGATTTCCAACCTTCATGATATTCAACATCTGAAATCCCCATATAACTATAATTCCATTACAATATAACTCACTCAAATTGGACTTGTGTTGACCGATGTATGTTCAATTCATGTAGGTGGGGGTCCCCACGGTCGTCCAATGTAACATTGTAAATTGACATAATTTTTCAGACCCTTTGATTGCTGAATTAAATCCTTATTCAAAACCAATATATGAAGACAATAAATCTATTAACCCTATAAAATAATAATCACATCAATTAAATTTATATTTTAAATGATATAGGTGAATTATCAAAGTGACAAAAATCTTTCAATATTTTCAAATTTAGCAGTTTTCCCATTTTTGTTCAAAACACATCATAAATCTAAAATTGATAAAAATAACAAAAATTAATTAATTTTAAGGGATTAAATGATTGAATAAAATATAAATAATGATGAAAATATTATCTCCATAAATTCCCCGTCAATTAAACTATCTTTGTCTTCAAACATATAATCCCAACATGGAATTAAAATGGCACCAATGTTACCAATATTTAAATTGCAATGCAACAAAATTAAACTATTATCAACGTACAATAAAATTTTCAGGTTCGACAAAAATATATCAATTTAATTGCCTATTTTTTAGTGAAACAATAAATTCATGCATTTTACTTTTCCCCTTTGAAAATGATGGATCTTATCTATTCATTCATTTAAGATTCTTAATTTGTTATTATTAAACATGAAAAAAAATGATCTACCTATATTTTGAATCTTTTCTCTCATCACTAATGATACAATTAATATTCAAGTTATGCTAATATCATTAGAACATTCTCCTTATCTATAGGCCTGTAAAGGAACTACTTTTATCGCATTATGAAGACAAAACACACATAATATCATGAGGACTTGCAATAAAGGTTTAAATGACTATATGGCTTAGGGTTGGGGGGTAAATAATTGAAATAATTTAAGGTGAGAAGTAGGAGGTTTGAATCCAAATTACAATGTATGATTAATCAAGAGAAAAAAAGGATAAACCTCACTCATATCCCCTTGATAATGTGAAACGCAATTCTTCCCCCTTTTTATGACATGGGACATGAGTCAATTGATGGTTACAAGGAATGATATCATCCAATTTATCCCTCTATTTTTTTAAATAATGCTCTAGAATTTTATAGCTTCATTTATCCCTTTTTTAATTTTCTTTTGTAAATCTCAAAAAAGGCACACCATTATTTACAATTTTTTTACTTTTTAAGGAGAACCAGATGAAATTTAAGAAGCATAATGATATGATGACTCATGCTCAATTTTATAATAATACACTTCCCAAAATGATGGAACACACCTCAAACAACCCACAAATGATACAAATCCCAATGAACGCACACAAAAGGCCCTTACCCCGCACTCAAACTTGAAATATCCATTCAAAAATACTAAAAGAGTAGGAAGGTATAAAAAAATAGGCTTGTAATGTGTCTTAAACCTATAAGGCAATTCATGGATTATATGGGCTAACGTAGGATAAATGTAAGGTTGGGTCTTAGGTAAATATGTGGAAATCCAAAGTAGTTCCTCAATCATTTTAAATGTGTTTTTTCACAATCATGGCTTTGAAAAGATTCAATACAAGTTATTGTAGGTGTTACGTCCATAGATCACTTGAGAAATATGATCAAGATAATATAGGAAATATTTGTTCTATAACCACCCTTGGGATTGGGAATATGTTTTCGGAAAATCACTCATGGAATGATTAATAATTACAAATTAATTAAAATGAATTTTAAAAATTCAAAGCATGAAAAAGGGAAGGGAAGTTTCATTTACAAGAATCAACAAATTAATTCCAATTATTGGTCATTATTTCAATATCCATGATTCACCTAAATCATAAAATTATTTATTTTACTTTTTCAATATTATTAACATTGAAATTTAAAACATGGCCTCACTAGAATCCTAAGAAACTCATATCTCCTAGATATGTCATGTAAAAAATATTTCTTGTGTGGGAATTAAATTCTAGTTTAATGCACAAAATAAATGTAAGGAGTTTCCTTGTTAAACATTAAAAGTGAACAATATTTTTAAATGAATCATCATCCTTATATTTGGGGTTCCCTATTTCGATCATGAACCTAAAAATATAATTACTCAATTAATTTAATGGATCATATCATTAAAGATCAAAAATATACATGGGATTGTGATACATGATAAGTAAATTAAGTGAAAAGAAATTGGAATCTTACTTACTAGAAAACAAGTAAAGATAAGTCTTGGTACGATCCCCCAAGTGGGCACTGGATGCTTTTACTACCTCCAGAGGGCAGTACGAGCTGTTATCCATAATATGATAGTTGGTAGATCTTCTTGGTCGTGAACAACCACACGTTTCTTTTCCTGTCTTTAAACTATTTGTTCATGTTGAATATAAATCCATAGATAGATTACACCATGTGTTATAGCATGCATGGTGGGGGTAGGATGACATATGGATTCTCCTCCTCTTTAGTTGCAACTTATGCAACATCTCCTTCAAAATCCAGTGGTTTCTGAAGATATGATTCATGAATAGAATAATCAAAGTGATATTAAAATTTTAAAATTGAAATATTAATTTCAAAATCTTCACTTTTAAGGTAGGTATCTTTTAGATTTGGTTATTCATACAGAGCCACTGTTATCATTTCTTGTTCTTCCACAAGCATATGATAATTTTTTGTAGGGAGATCCAAGTGTTACTCAACATGAGAAATTTCTCATTCTTCATATTTCTCTATGGAAATACAAGGATTGAATGAATATGAAATTTTAAAGTCATAAGGAGTGATACACGAATCAGATGGAATGAAATATGAAAAGTTATAGTTCAAGAAACGATCATCCCCCTGAGATTCTTTTGGTTCAATCACTTGTTATGTGATAAGTGTCTCTTGGATTAGATCTTCACTTGATAGTGGTAGGTATTCAGACTCCTCCATTAATTCTTCGAATTCTCCCACTTGGGTGGTTTCTTCATCTTCTATGGCTAGACAGAGGTATAACGGTGGTTTCTCTTCTTCTTTTTATGGAATTAGGACATCATGTTTCATTTCAATTTCTTCCCATACAATCCAAAATTTTTCCCATTTCACATGATCTCCCTCTTGTAAATTGTTACAGAATAATCATTCATAAATCTCTTCCAAAAATGGTTTATGGAGGTGGAATTTATCATGAGGAACATCCTCTTTTACCCCATATTTTCTTCAACATCAAAAACCAGTGGGGAAATTTCTTCAACTACTTGCTCAGGATCTTGCTCCGGTTCAGGCTCGGGTTGCTCAATTTCTACTCGAACATAGTCAAATGTTATTTGATTTTTCCCCAAGTCATCTTAAGCATTGTTAATTTTATCCAATTGGGAATTTAGATCTCTATAATCCACAATGGGTTCTTGATATTGCACATGCGAGTAATCATTCCATGAATAATAATTTGAATTTGAATACATCATTGAAAAGTATTTTTTCTATTATTTATTTAAAAAATTAATGAAAACTATATAAAATTTAAAAATAGAAAAATTAAAGTAAACAAACCAATTAGCTCTCTGGAAATGACTCTAGTTTTGATGCACACCTGTCGTAGGTCGTGGCAAAAACAATCTATTTTCTTAATGCAACGCAGTGGTTGACTAGGTTCATCTCACTTAAAGAGTGTTATCTGTTGTTCACTCATTTAGTCAAATTCTCCTAAAGTACATATTTTGGTTTTTCTAATCATTGAATGTAATTTAATTCAATTTTAATAAAATATAAAACTAACATGCAATGATGAGATGCAATTAATGAAGAAAGATCTTGGTCATAGGGTTGGAAAACACTGATTCATTCAATATTTACTAATTTTTTAAATTCAATTTGATAATTCCTTTATTGAAAACTCATTAATTAATTACATTACATTGATTTATGTAGTGTGCAAATTTAATATGCGTTTGGTACACCAAAACACACCTCCACCAATAGTCAAATAGCATAACACCTCAATCGAGAATGTTATTCCTAAAGGACCCAGCTCACCCGTAAGTCGTTTCATCCCATATGGAAAGACCAAATCCATCATATGAAGGGTTTATCTAAGATTAGGGAAATAAAAATTAATTAATAAAGGAAAAGAAATGGATTTGGGAATATTGTTGGGGTGGAAGACTGCCACACCAGTGCTATATTCCTACCTCCTCTGAAAATAGATTTAAAAAATATTGAATTTAATGTCCAATTATGAAGATCACTGTGAAACCAACACCAGGGACAAGCCTCAGGTTTACCCCTAATTTTGAGGATAAGAGGTCCTGGTTGATAGGATATGAAGAAAATATAAGAATTATATTAGGTTTGGAAGAGAAAGGGAGATGTAAAAGATAGAAACACTGGAAGTAAAAATATGAAAATGGATTACATTAGAAAAGAAAACTAAAAATAAAAAGAGATGAAAATAATATTCCAATGTTAGCAGCATGTCCCTAGGCCTCCACTAAAAAGTTGGTGTCTATCTCTACTTTAGTAATGGGTGAAATCCTCCTTATACCGGCTAAGGGATTCAATCCTTCTATCTTCATATTTTAGATCTTCAAAATCTCTCTTTAAGATTTTTATCAGATTCGTTCCACCAAAATATTGAACATGTTCTGCCCATTTAATGTCATAATTTTTCAATTATGTACTCTATTAAGATCTTCATAAATATGTTTTACGTTTCATCACAAAATTTCAGATTTATCCTCCATGTGTATTACGAGATATGGACAATGAATTTTGAGCTTTTATTCCAGAGAAATGTTTCCTTTTTTCTTCCCCAAATTGTCAGCATCCATGGACAACCTTAATGATTTCCAATATTCAAGATCCTCATATTATAAAATCCCCATATAATTATCATTTTATTCCAATTAAATAACACAAATTGGATTTTTTTTTACCTATTTATGACCAATTCATTGAGGTGGTGTCCACACGGACATCAAGAGTAAATTTCCAACATGATAAAATTTGTCGGACATTTTGATGGCTGGGTTATATTTTGGTTCAAAAACAATAGATCAACAGAGTAAACATATGAACCCAATAAAAAAATAATAACATAAATTGGATTTATATTTTAAAATATATACATGAATTACTAGAGTGGTTAAAATCTATCAATATTTCCAAATTAAGCATTTTTCCAATTATAGCTCAAAACTCATCATAAATCCAAAATTGATGAGAATAACATAAATTGATAAATTTTAAGTTATAAAATCATTGAATTAAATATAAAAAATGATGAAAATATTATATCTATCTACCATTCCCTATGATTCCCATTTATCATATCACCCTAGGGAAATAGAATCTATGGGTATATTCATGATTAAGCACAAGCTGAGATCCAATAACATAAGTATGAGACAACACATTTATGGGATAATTACATGCTCATACATATAACAACCACAACCATGTATGCAAATCCACTCCATGAAAGTATCACTGTAGATAATCCTACAAATAATTCATTTTCTATTTTGATAATTGGATATGTGTCTATACTATAATAATATGTATATAGATTATCAATAGATTAATGTTCATTTTTTATTCATATTTTTTCTTTATAAATTATTTTTTATATAATTTATAAAACATATATATTTAATTAGTATTCTATATAAATATGTCAATTCATTTTGACGAATTAATGTATTTTTGAAATAAATGATATTTTAATAAAATAATATTATTAAATAAGAAATATTAAATATAAATGTTTATATAATTTCTATGAAGTAAAATGTTATTTTTAAAAAGGTTCGAAAAATATTCATCATTAAAAAACATCCATTTCCCAAAATATGTCGATTCATATTTTGAAACTAAAATTTAATATATACATATATATATATATATATATATATAATTATTTAGATAAATTACAATTATTTTTTGTATAAAAATGTTGATATTAGCCAAATGTGAATTATTCCTTATTTTCTGAGATAATCAAATTGATTGGTTAAAATTAAATTCGAATAAATATATGGTGTGTATTATGAAATTATAATAACATAAAAGGTATTTACCAAATATTGTAAAAGGTATCCAGCACCAAATATATTTTTTTAACTTTATTATATAGTGATTTTAGGAATATATTAGTAATTTCATAAATCCAAAATGAATTCTTCAGAATTGATAATATTATTGAATGTTTAAAAATCATTTATTTAAGAGTATGTCTCACATTCACATCATCAAGGTTAATATTTTATTATTTTACTCCCTTGTCCATATAAAATAATGAAAACCACTTCTATTTGTTAGAAATAATTATAAATAACTATGGTATGTTTTGTGTTTTTGGTTATTTTATTATATCGTATTAAAAAGATGTGTTTGGGGAGTAATAAAGAACACCCCTCTCATTTCAAATATAAAACCACTCAAAATCCAACTTCTCGGAAAAAAATACTTGAGGAATGTCCTTATTCATCCCTCCAATCACTATATTTCTCCTAAGGTTCCTGCAGGAACACAGAAATCTCATCCAAAATTTTTGAAGCACACCATAAAGCTACGAGATATTTCCCTTATCCACATTATAAAATATTCTTCAATATATTATGAATTATATTTCTAATTACTATTATTGAGATATGTTTCAACATGTCTTAATTAATTTATTTTACTATGAAAATTATGGGACAACCCTTTCCCCCACATCAACCTATTTTATAATTTTTTTTCCGACGTTGTTATGCTGTCAAAATTTCATCATGTGTTTCCATGTCCAAATATTGTGTAATGAAGATCTGTACCCATTTCATATAAAGGGTGTTCACATTTATGCACTAATAATTACTGAATGGGCACATATATATATTGAATCAACCCTCCATGATCATGGAATAAAATTTCATGAAAAATTATTCCATGTTTTATGATCTATATTATAATGCCCTGACCCCAGTTACCTAGTTTCGGTGCATTATTACATAACATTGGCATGATCAAAAAATATCATGTCTCGAAAGAACGATTAGTTTAGTAGCCTTGGAAACACTAGATACATTCTTAAGTCATACATTACATGATAAAGTGAAAAACTTCAACAAAATAGTCTCCATTGTTAACACTCATATCCCCATAGACTATCCCTATAGGTCAGTCAAAAAATACTTCTTCACATCCTAGAAAAAATAAAACATAGAAAGGGATGTGTTTAGATTCTCAATAAGGATAACAATACAGAAGAAACATTCATAATTAAGCATAAACATTTAAGGAATTGTATAACTAAAAAATCCTTTTAGACATTAACTTTAGCATAATATGGAAAAAATGAAATGAAACAATGACATTTAATTATTAGCATGGATATTCTACTAATCGAATAATAACATGAAATATGAATAACAACTTCCATAATTATTGAAAACATAATTCCAAACAATCATAACCACATAGTCAATGACCTGTTCCTAGACTACAGATAAGATTTTGTCAAGGCCTTATGCCAAGACACTAGTTTGCCTCACGAGACCAACCGATTCATCAAGGAGCTATGACGGACTCCACCCGTCACTTACTAAGTCCATTTCATTCCTCATATGAAATGGATTAAACATAACATAAGCATTCATCTTAATACTAGCATACGTAATGTAAATACTTTATCCACCAACCATGAATTGTATACAAATTACACATCCATAGAAAAACATATCACAAAACCTTCAATACAATATGGAAGTTTTGTATCATAATAAATTAACTTCAAATAAGATTAAAATACCTCAGAGGATTTTGACATAGATGAAATCAAAAACTATTTGATAGAAATATCGTTTTTTGAAATGATTTAAAAGTCACATAATTATAAAATAAAACACATACTTTGATAATATTCTTATAATATTTTAAAGGAAGTGTCGATGATATCATAATGGAAGAAAATAGCCACACACTCCATACAAGTTAATAATATACATTATTAATTTTATTTTGTCGAAAAGGTTAAAATGGACCTTGTTTGGAAAACGACAGAAAAATTCCTTTCAATCAATTTTATAAAAAGTCAAAAATGGGTATAAATGACTTTAACCCATAGTCTAGTAAATTTCAAAAATGTTTTGGAATACATTTTTTAGAAACATGGATGTGGATGATAAAGAGGTTCTAGTAGATAATTACGTATAAACAATCTCATATAATGATGATATTGTAGAATTAACCCTTACCTTATACTTTTCCTTGGTCAAGGGTAGTTTAACCTCATATATAATGGTGAGATAATTTTTGTTAAAATATTTAGGAACTATATAAATTAATATGATATCATATATATAATTCCGCAGCCTTAATCCTTACTTAATCATTAGTTACTTCAACAATACACGTTGAGTATCTTTTCAGGTTTACGGTTTTAGAGAATTATATCATAAAACATTCATTACATTCCACATTTGAAAAAAGTGGTTACATAAAATATATTATTCATTTTTCCCATCAGTGGAAACATATTTAAAAACAAAACATGGTTTCTTTCTTGACACTTCCTTGACACTATCATCACATCATGTACCTTTCCCTTCACCTGTGAAAATCATTTCAAAAACTTGGGATGAGCATAAAAAGCTCAGTAAGGGATATGAAAATAAGGAAAGGAAACATGATTACATGTATACATAAGAATCAATGAAATCATACTTTACACAAAAATATATTCACTTTAACATAACTCATCAAATCATGAGTAAATCATAGAAATAATAAGACATAAAGGTAACTTGAGGCATTTATAACATTCTTACGTAGGGAGTAACCCTCTTGGTTACGTTTGGAATACCTGTCACCGTATATTCCCTAAATCTCTTCAGAGAAACCTTAACGTTTAACTCCATCGAGTTTACCAATGAACTGGAGAGCTATATCGGGCTCACCCACCCTTATATTATCACGGAACCGCCCGTCTTCATAAACAATGCCCATGAACCATATCATAATCGTATCACATAAAACATGCATAAGGGAAACATAACATTTCCACATTTCAATGACAAGTTATAAATAACACATTGATAAAATAAAAACATTATCAATACCATTTTTATTACCAAAATAAAAGAAAAGTAAAACATGGTATTTATTTTTCATTAAAAAAATTTATGGCTTGTAGAGGAAGCTGAAACTCAAATAATGGTCCCGGCGGCGGAGAAGTCATTGTCGCCGCATACGTACGACCAAAAAAACATTCCCTTTTGTCGTTTAGTAAACACGTTGTATAAAAATATTCCATTGGAATAAACGTAAATGTCAAAGGGGGTTTATAAAGAATATAAATGAAAGTTGCGTATAATGCAAAATTTGCCTCAATGAAAGGAGATTGAGATGATGTCCCTTACCTCGTATCCGACATGACTTGATCGTTCTTTAATATCCTGAAAAATAAACTGGATTTAATTTCTACTTTCTTAAGAACCTTTTTAAAATTCATTATTCCTTTTATATCAATTATTTCGATGTCATGAACACTATGTTATTTAATTTAATAACGGTCATTTTAACGATCATTGGTACATGAGTCAAAAATATACTCTTTATAATTACAAGTTGTTCATGTGGTAAAATATCCATTATATCCATAATTATATTCATGATTTAGATATCATATATATCATATATATATATCCAGTATATGCATGCATTTATAATATTACAAAACATTTAGATGTAAGAAATGAAATGCACCGTTCATGGAGACGGTAATCCATACGTACGCATGAACAATACTTCCATTTATATTTCATATTTAATGGAATTAAAAAATAATGATACATAATATTATTTTAATTCCAATATGGTATCATATATAATATCATCAAATCTTTCCATTATACATACCACATATGGTATTAACGAATCAAATCACTTTGAGGGGGCGGTAGTCCGCACTTCCAAAAATGAAGATATAGCGTTTACCCATAATGGAAGCCATAAAGGTATGATATAAATGAAAAATAAAGAATATTAAGGAAAACATAAACATATTATATATCATATATAAATATAGTGAAATCATAATGGCCACCTTTGAAGGTGTTATAAGAATATTGAACAATCATCGTTTCGTGAGGCAGAAATTCGCCATCCACAGAAACAGTATGTTCTTTAACCATTAGATGTAGGTGTGTGTAAGTGTATCTAGAATTATTATTATAAAAACATAATTATATATTGAATATACTGAATTTTTTACAAAATAAATTAATAAAAAGGGTTTAGGGGGTTGGAGAAGCAAAATAAAACAAAAGAACACAAGTGAAGACATTACCTTAAAATCAGGTAACTCTATTTGATTTGAGCTCAAAGGCTTCCTTGGGAAGACTTCGGCCCAAAGTGAGTCTTCTACAAGTAATAGATGGATTTGGAGATACAAAATGAGCAGGGTTTGTTCTAGACAAAGTCATGAGTGGTGTGGGTAAGGAGGTAGAGGTGTGGTCCTTTTATAAGAGGAGAGGAGAGGCACTCTTGGAATGTTACAAAATGTTACATTATTTTCAAATGAGTTTCGGATTTTAAAGGTACCACATTGATGTATTTCGAGGATAAGGTGATAAGGGTTCGAAATATACTCATACAATTGGAATTTTAAAAGTTTAGGCCTTAGATTTTACATTATCTTTTTATATTATTTAAATTGTTAAATAATGAGGTAATCACTGCATCATCATGATGTCATAAATAATTTAATTTATTTAATGTCTAAAAATTATGAAAAAAATACTATGATGTAGGAAATATATTTATCTTTCCAATAAATTTTTATAGTGTAAAATATCATTTATTTAGAAAAAATTAAAAATGTTTTACACAGGTGATACATAATTCGTTATATTTAATTTGTTTGAAAAATAAAATATAAACAGTCATTATCACTCAAAAGTGATTCCATGGTGTCCCCAAGTTTGGAACAAGGCACCCCATGGTCATCCATGACACAAAAAGTAGTATTAGGACACATGTTGGTGTCATTTTGTATTATTATGACATTATTTTATTATCCTTAACTACCCGATTACTAATTAATCAAGATAATTAACGATAATTACCGTCATTACTATTCACAATGTCAAAAAACAAAAGAGTCTTAATTACATAATTTGGACCATATGATTCCAAATATGGAATCAATTTTACCAAATTCTAAACACATAAATTTCAATGATTACTTTAAAAATAATTCACGTTGTTAAAAGAAATATCGGGTTTTTTTGAAATAATATCTACGCAAACATTGGCATTACTTTATGCCCAATTACAAAGTGAAATTAATTATAATGACAACAATTGGATTAAATGGTAAAAAAATATTCTATTTAATCTTTAAAACCAATTAAAAATATAATCTAACTATATAATTAAATTCGATGAAAAAGTAGTTTTGATGTAAAATGCATTATTTTTCACTATTCATTAAAAAATGAACATTGTCAGAAAAATACCACAAATTTATCCAAAGTAAATTTCAATGTCCAAATCATAAAGATTAAGTTTATTTGGAAAATAGAGCTTATAAAATATCCAAAAGATATATTTAATAATGGTTCTCCGTCAAAAGGCAGTAAAACAATCATTTAAAAATATTTGTGTATTCCATGTTTAAGATTGGATTGATTGTCATTTTAAGCCTCTAAACCACAATCTAATTCATAAATATACAAAGATAATAATATCTATTATTCATTACTTACTTTGGATGTTACATCCTTCCCCCTTTAGAAAATTGTGTCCCTGCAATTTATTTACTTATCGAATAAGTGGGGGTATTTATCCCTCATTGCATTTGCAGATTCCCATGTTGCCTCTTCACTCATGTGGTTCTTCCACAAAACCTTTACTTGATGAATCAACTTATTCCACAACACTTGCGCCATGTGGTCAAGAATCTGGACTGGTTGTTCCTCATATGATATATTCTTTTCCAGCTGAACTACCTATGGACTCAAAACATGGGATGGATCTGGCATATACTTTCCCAACATCGAAACATGAAGAGAATTATGTACCTGAGATAAACTCAGAGGTAAAGCCAATCGGTATACAACTGATCAAACTTTCTCTAGAATTTCATATGGTCCAATGAACCTTGGACAAATATTTCTTTTCATACCGAATTGCATCACACTTTTCCATGGTGAAACTTTGAGAAAAACATGATCACCTACCTTGAAAGATAGATCCTTCTTCCGGTTATCCTCATAACTCTTCTTCTTGCTCTGAGCTATTCTCATCTGTTTCTGAATCAACTGAACTTTTTCTTCCATATCTTCTACCAATTCTAGTCCCATCAGCTTCCTTTCACCCACTTCATCCCAAAAAAGCTGGAGTTCGACACTGCTTCCCATATAATGCCTCAAACGGTTCCATCTGTATACTGGAATAAAAACTGTTATTATAAGAAAAATCAGAAAAGAAAGATGTTGGTCCCAAATTCCCTGATAATCTATCGAACAAGTACGTAGCATATCTTCCAAAGTCTTAATTGTCCATTTTGACTCCCCATATGATTGAGGATGAAAAGGTGTACTAAAATTTAATTCAGTACCCAACGACTTTTGAGGGCCTTTCCAAAAGTTATAAGTAATCCTGGGATCACGATGAGGAACAATGGAGAGTGGAACACCATATAACCTGACTATCTCTTTAAGATACAAATGTGAAATTTGATCTAGGGAAAAAGTATCTCGAAAAGAAATGAAATTAGCATATTTAGTTAAGAGATCAACAATAACCCAGATTGCATTATTACCTCGATATGTCTTTGGTAATCCCATAACAAAGTCCATTGATATATTTTCCCATTTCCACTCTACCACTGGTAAAGGCTGAAGCATCCCTTTCGGTAACTGCTGCTCTACTTTTACTTGTTGACAAGTCAAACATTTCATAGTAAAATCAGCAATATTCCTTTTCATTCTGTCCCACCAGTAATACTCCTGATAATCTCTATACATCTTAGTACTGCCGGGATGAACTGAAAATGGAGAACTATGAGCTTCACATAACAACTCTCTCTTCAGCTGTGAATCACACGGCACACACAATCTCTTCCCAAACCTCAAAACACATTCATTATCAATATTAAATTCAGGCAACTTACCCTACTGAACCAGCTCTACCTTTTTCTGCAACTCATTGTCTTGCTTATGTGCTTGCTTTATTCTATCTGATAGAGAATATTTCACTGATACCTAAAAAAAACAGAAGGACATCCTTCACCAACAACTTCTATGCCAAATTTCATCAAATCGTTAGCCAATGGATCACGTTCCAAATTCAACATTGTTAATGAAGCATTTCTTTTTCGACTCAAAGCATCAACCACTTTATTTGCTTTTCCCTGATGGTACTGAATTGTTCAATCATAATCCTTGATTAATTCCAGCCAACTCCTCTGTCTCATGTTCAATTCTTTCTGAGTTAATATATACTTTAAACTTTTGTGATCAGTATATATTTCAAACTTTACTCCATAAAATGATGCCTCTAAATTTTTAGAGAAAAAACAGCAACAACTAATTCCAAGACATGTGTAGTGTAATTTACCTAATGAGTTTTCAACTGACGTGAATCATAAGAAATTACCTGATCATTATGCATTAGGACGCAACTAAAACATTTCAATGAAGCATCACTATAGATGACAAACTCCCCATTCATGGAAGGTAGTGCCAAAACTGGAGCATTCTCCAATCTTCTTTTCAACTCCTGAGTCAACTGAGCCATCACTGCAACAAACTCGTTAGTTCTGATTCTGACCATCTCTGGATACTGATTTGAAAGGTCTTTTCCCTCTTTATGCCTTCCCAGAAAATCTGTTATGTTTCCTCTATGAAAAACCATTGTTAACACAGGAATATCTTAGGTGAGGCAACATGGTAATCTTCAAAAGCTATATCATTTCAATTTGACCATAAAAAATATTTTTGGATAATCAGTTAATAGAATTATAACTCCTAAATTTATCTAAACTGACCTGTGATACCAACTATAAGGCCCTATCCTTAAACCTAACTTAATCTTGAGTTACTTCAAGAATACACGTTGAGGATCTTTTCAGGTTTAGAGTTTTAGATAATTAGATCATAAATCTTTCATTACATTACACATTTGAACAAAGTGGTTACAAAAAAGATAGTATTCATTTTTCCCATAAATAGAAACATATTTCCAAATAAAACATGGATTATTTCTTGAAACTTCCTTGAAACTATCATAAAATCATGTACCTTTCCCTTCACCTGTGAAAACCATTTCAAAAACATGGGATGATGATAAAATGCTCAGTAAGGGATATGAAAATATGTAACGGAAACATGAGTACATGTGTACATAAGAATCAATGAAATCATACTTTACTCATAAAACATATGCACTTTAACATACCTCATCAAATCAGGAATAAATCATAGAAATCATAAGACATAAAGGTAACTTGAGGCATTCATAACATTCTTACGTAGGGAGTAACCCTCTTGGTTACGTTTGGAATACCCATCACAATATGTTCCCTATATCTCATCAGAGAAAACTTAATGTTTAACTCCTTCGCGTTACCCAATGTACCGGAGAGCTATATCGGGCTCACCCGCCCTTAGTTTCTCAAGGAACCACCCATCTTCATAAACAATTTCCAAGATCCATAAAATAATCGTATCATATAAAACATGCATAAAGAAAACATAACATTTCCACATTTCAATCACATGATATCAATAACACATTGATATAATGAAAACATTATCAAAACCATTTTCAATAAAAAAATAAAAGAAAATTAAAACATGGTATTTATTTTTTAGTAAAAAAAGTTATGGCTTGGAGAGGAAGCCGAAACTCAAATAATGGTCACGGCGTTGGAGAAGTCATTGTCGCCGCAAACGTACGACCAAAAAAACATCCCCTTTTTTTGTTTAGTAAACGACTCATATAAAAATATTACTTTTGAAGAAACATAAATGTCAATGGGGATTATACACCATATAAAATAAAGTTGTGTATACAACAAAATATGCCTCAATGAAAGGAGATTGAGACGAAGTCCCTTACCCCATATCCGACTTGACTCGACCGTTCATTAATCTCCTAAATAATAAACATGAGTTAATTTCAACTTTGTTAAGAACCTTTTTCAAGTTAATTATTCCTTTAATATCACTTATTACAATGTCATTAACATAATGTTATTATTTAAGTTAATAGCGGTCGATTTAACGATCATTGGTACTTGAGTCATAAATAAACTCTTTATAATTACATGTTGTTCATGTGGTAAAATATCCATTATATCTAGAATTATATTCATGATGTAGTTATCTTATATATCATATATATCCTGTATATGAATGAATTTATAATATTACATAACATTTAGAGATGAGAAATGAAATGCACCGTTCATGGAGACGGTAAGCCGAACGTACGCATGAACTCTACTTCCATTTCTATTTCATATTTAATGGAATTAAAACATAATGATACATAATATTATTTTAATTCCAGTATGGTATCATATATAATATCATTAAATCTATCCTTTATTCGTACAACATAAGGTATTAACGAATCAAATCACTTTGAGGTGGCGGTAGTCCGCACTTCCTAAAATAATGATATCGCGTATACCCATAATGCAAGCCATAAAGGTATGAAATAAATGACAAAATCAGAAGCTTAAGGAAAAAATAAACATATAATATATCATATATAAATATAGTGACATCTTAATAGCCACCTTTCAAGGTGTTAGAAAAATATTGACCAATCATCATTTCGTGGGGCAGAAATTCGCCATCCACAGAAATAGTATATTCTTTAACCTGTAGATGTAGGTGTGTGTAAGTGTATCTCGAATTATTCTTATAAAAATATCCTAGTATATTTAAGATACTGTAGTTGTTACAAATTAAATGAATAAAAAGAGTTTAGGGGGTTGGATAAGAAAAATAAAACAAAAGAACACAAGTGAAGACATTACCTTAAAATTGGGTAACTTCCTTTGATTTGAGCTCAATGGCTTTCTTGGGAAGAATTCTGCCCAAATTGAGGCTTCTAAGAGTAAGAGAGGTATGTGAAGAGACAAAATTATCCTGGGTTGTCCGAGCCAATGGCTTTATAGTTGTGGGTAAGGAGGTAGAGGTGGGGGCCTTTTATAAGAGGAGAGGATGGGCACGTTTAGAATGTTACAAAATGTTGCTTTATTTTCAAATGAGTTTCAGATTTTAAAGGTCCCAAATTGATGTATTTCGAGGATAATGTGATAAGGGATCTAAATATACTCATCCAATAGGTTTTTGACAAGTGTAGGTCTTAGATTTTACATTATCATTTTATTTTATTTAAATTATTAAATAATGAGGTAATCGCTGCATCATCATGATGTCATAAATAATTTAATTTATTTAATGTCTAAAAATTATGAAAAAAATACAATGATGTAGGAAATCTATTTATATTTCCAATGAATATTTTTAGTCCAGAATATAATTTATGTAGACAAAATTAAAAATGTTTTACTCAGGTGATACATTCTTTGTTATATTTACTTTCTTTAAAAAATAAAAAGATAAAAAGTCATTATTACAGAAAAGTGATTCCATGGGGTCCCCAAGATTGGCACAAGGCACCCCATAGTCTTCCATGACACAACCAGTAGTTTTAGGACACATGTTGGTGTCATTTTTTATTATAGTGACTTTATTTTATTATCTTTAACTGCCCGATTACTAATTAATCAAGATAATTAACGATAATTACCTTCGTTACAATTCAGAAAAGTCCAAAAACAAAAGAGTCTTAATTACATAATTTGTAAGTTCTGATTCCAAATATGGAATAAATTTTACCAAATTCCAAACACAAAAATTGCAATAATTAATTTAAAAATAATTCCCATTGTCAAAACAAATAGCGTGTTTTTTTGAAACAATATCTATGAAAAGATTGGCATTAGTTTATGCCCAATTATAAAGTGAAATTAATTATAATGACCACTATTGGATTAAATGGTAAAAATATATTCTATTTACACTTTAAAACCAATTAAAAATATAATATAACAATATAATTAAATTAGATGAAAAAGCAGTTTTGATGTAAAATTCAGTATTTTTCACTATTCATTAAAAAATGTGCATTTTCAGAAAAATGCCAAAACATTATAAAAAGTAAATTTCAATGTCCCAATCATAAATAATAAGTTTATTTTGGAAAATATAGCTTATAAAATGGTCAAAATATATATTTAAAAATGGTTCTCCATCAAAAGGCAGTAAAACAATCACTTTAAACTATTTGTGTATTCCATGCTTAAGATTGGATTTATTCTCATTTTAAGACTCTAAAACACTATCTAATTCATAAATATACATAGATAATAATATCTATTATTCATTACTTACCTGGTATGTTACAATATATGATATTTTATAATTGCTTTGTTAATAATAACTTAGTATTGTCGTTGTTTCGGGTGTTAACAGATTCGTTTTCCATTGTATTCATTATTATTTGAGTCATATATATTATGTATGGGATGTATATTTTTCATGTATAGAATTATATCATGTCTTTAAACATTATATTTAATCATCTAATGAAAATTAGTTTTTAATGGATATGAGGGGGAATGAATCTCATCGCGTTCGTGGAGACGGTAATCCGTACGTACGCACAAACGACAATGTCATTCTTTTCATATTAAAATAATATATAATTGGATGGTATATAATATATAAATAATAATTATCATGTAATATTTATTATTTACATATTTTACAAATCAATGTTGTACACATCCAATTAATAATGTATTGTATAACAATTACACCATGACGTGGAGACGGTAAGCCGTACGTACATACGTTTGGTGACATTTCATTCAAAGGATGGATAGAATAATGAACATTGTTGTGCCATATTTATAATAACATTAAAATATATAGTAGGTAATAGGGATATTATTTTAGAATGGAAAAAACAAAGAAAAAGGAAGTGGAAGAAAAAAGAAACTTGAAAGAGGTGATGAAATATTTACCTCTTCTTCGGGTTCTTCCTCTTGATTTGATCAAAAGGGATCCATTGGTTGGCTTTCTTATTATACTAAGTCCTCTATAATGAAGTGAGGACATTTGAGAGGGTATTTGGGTAGGGTTTGGACAATCCAAAAGGATTTGAAGGTGTAAATGTGAGGGACGGGTGGGTTCCCTTTTATAAGAGGGGTGAGGGGAACATTAGGAAAAGAAAGAATTATTATTTTATAATAAAATAATTTTCGGTTTATAATGGCTCAAAAATGGATTATTTAAAGTATAAGGTGGGGATGGGTCAAAAACCACTCAACCAAAAGGTTTTAGATAGGATTGGGTCACAATTGTACCCTTATCTTTTAGATTTTACTATTAGTTAAATAGTTTGACATTTACCATGTCTCTTTGTATTTTTATATAATATGTTTAATAAACATACTATATACTTCCAAGACATCCCCAAGTGGTTCATTGATGATACATATATAATTATATATGTCTTTTGTCATAACCTTAGTTTTTTATCAATAGAATATCAATAGATATTATAATATTTTTTTAAACACTTTTATGTAAATTTTGACACTATTTGGTATTTTGTTTTTACTAAATTCATAACAACATTATTACTTAGAAAAAAATTCATTTAAACAACCCTGATATATCATGTTAACCTATCAAATTCCTTTAATTCATAAAAAGTCTCAAATTTCTTTTATTTTGATATTTATAATATCAATTATTTTAATATTTCATTAATTAGTTAATTACTGCATCATCATTTTATCATAAAAAAATTAAGTTATATAATGTCTAAAAAAGATAAATAAAATAAAATTATGTAGGAAATATATTTAAATTTATAACGAATATTTATGGTTGAATTTATCTTATGTATAACCATACATTAAAAATGGATAATTATTAAACAATAATTTTAACTCTTTTAACTCTTCTTTAAATAAAATATTAATAAATTTCCTAATATCATCCATGTGGACCAAAGAGGTTCATATTTTATTTCTAAGTATTTTTTGTCGAATTATACTTACACAATAGAATTAGGATATGTGTTAGGGTAATAATAATATCATTTTTTCCGTTAATCACCCTATTTACTTTTAATGGTGGTAAATAAAAGTAAAAAGTTACTATTTACCAAAAATTATATTTATCTTATTGAACCAAATTTTACTCCTTGATATTAACCATGTCTATCAGATTTAAAAAATTTAACTCAAAGATGCTGTAAAATTGAGTTTTACTTAAATTTGTAAATACTGTTATTAGGTAGGTAAAAGACTGTAAAAAGGTCAATAAAATTTTTATATATCTCAAATTATTATAAACAGAATACAATGAATAACGTTGAACATATATAAATATTAGGTTTCTATTGTGTCCTAAATTAAATTTAAATAAAATAAATTATTATTTAAATAAAAATTCTGTTTTAAACTAAAACTCAGTGTTTTTCACTATTCATCAAAAATTGAATGTTTTCAGAAAAATTCCAAAAATTCACCCTATGCTAATTTCGATAGTCCAAATCCAAAAATGAAGTCCATTTTGAAAGATAAAATTAATAAAATTTCAAAAAGTGGGTATTACTATTCATAATGGCTAGTTTGATTGATTGTGGTATGTGAGAACTCGATGATGCGTACAACACATGCTACTGCATTATTAAAAGAGAAGAATACCATGGATGATTGGGGTGTTACATTCTCCCCTCCTTCAAATAATTTCATCCTTGAAATTCCTAGAATATTACTACATAAAATGACTCTGGTGTTTCTTCATTATATGTTCCCTAGGTTCCCATGTTGCCTCTTCAATCGTGTTGTTTTTCCGTAGAACTGTTATCAAAGGAGTCGTCCGATTTCTCAACAATTTTTCTCTGTTATCAAGAACATTGATAGGCTCTTTCCAATATCATAGATCTGGTTCCAGTTCTAATTCCTCATATGTGAGTACATGCGTTGGGTCAGGCATGTCTTTTTTCAATAGTTATACATAGAACACATCTTGATCTTTGGAGAGACTTGGCGACATTGCCAACCAGTAATCTACAACCCCAATTCGTTCTAGAATTTTGAAAGGTCTGAGAAACATGGGACTCAATTTTCCCTTCTTACTAAAATGTATAACGCCTTTCAATGGATATAGCTTCAAGAAAACATGATCTCATACCTGAAATTACAAATCCTTCTATCGGTTATAGACATAGCTCTTATGCCTACTTTGAGCTACTTTGATGTGGTTTTAGATTACCATCACCTTTTCCCTTGATTCCTCCACAAGTTCTAGGCCTATGAGTTTTCGTTCGCCAACATCATCCTAATAGGTTGGTGTGCGACATCTCTTAATGTATAAAACATTATATGGTTTCATCCCAATATTTGAATGGAAGCTATTGTAATAGGAAACTTCTACCAGAGGTAAATATTAATCCAATATACCTTGAAAGTCAAGTGAGAATGATCTCAACATGTCTTCTAAGGTTTGAATAGTCTGTTCTGATTGTCCGTCCGTATAGGGGTGGTAGGAAGTGATCAAACGAAGATCTGTATCCAGGGCTTACTGAAGTCTTTTCTAGAATCTTAATGTAAAATGGGGATCATAGTCAGAAAGAATCAATAGTGGTACTCGATTAAGACTTACAATTTCACTAATATATAGTATTTCTAAATGTTAAAGTTGTAAATATTATCTTATAACAATAAGATGTGCTGACTTGGTATAAAGATAAAAAATGACCCATATTGCATCATTCATTCTTGGATTCTTTGGTAGTCCCATGAAAACGTCCATTGTAATATTATCCCATTTACACTCAGTTATGGGAGGAGGTTTCATGACACATCTGAGCTGTTGCCTTCCAGTTTTCATTTGTTGACATACCATACATCTTGACACGAAATCATCAATCTCCCTCTTCATGTTTTCCCACAAAAAAGTGTCCTTCAAATCCCTATACAATTTGGCGATCCAAGGGTGTATAGATAAATTGGAACTATGAGCATCTTACAACAATTTCCTTTTTAGATCAGGTATAACGGGAACACAAATTCTCTTCCCAAATTTCAAAATTACATCTTCACACACAAAGTCACTCAATCTCCCATCATTCACAGTGTTAATATTCTTTTGAAACTCTTCATCATCGGTCTGAGAATTCATTATCCTTTATAGTAAACATGTTTTGACAACATTTTGAAAAAGTATTGATATTTCACCTTTAATGGTGATTCCCATATCCATCTTTACAAGATCCATATATATAGGATTTTTTTCAACTCTCTTCTTGTTAAAAACACCATGATCCTTTCTTCTCAAAGCATATGTCACCTTATATTCCTTCCTCAGGTTGTAGTGTATCATGAAATAGTAATACTCGAGTATTTTATGCCATTTTCTTGGCCTTATATTGGATTATTTTTGTGGGAAAATATATTTAAAACTCTTGTGATCATTATTTATCTCACATTTTTCACCATAGAGATAATGTCTCTATATCTTCAAAGAAAATATGACAGCCGCTAACTCAAGATCATGTGTAGGATATTCTTGCTCATAAATTGTTAGTTGTCGTGATGCATAAGAAATAACACTATCATTCGGTATAAGGAAACAACCAAGTCATTTAATTGAACCATCACTATAAATAACAAACCCAGCATTGCCTAATGGTAGATCCAATATAGGTGCATTGACTAATCATCTCTTCAGTTCTACAAAATATTCTTCACACACTTTTTTTCAAACAAATTTAACCCCTTTTCATGTAAGCTTTGTTAATGGGTTAGCCAACCTGGAAAAATTCTGGACAAAACGTCGATAATAACCTTCTAAACCAATAAAACTATGTACCTCTATTATACTCATCGATGTTGGCCATTCCTGGATTACCTTTCTCATTGAAGGATCAACAGATAAACCATCCTTAGAGACAATATGGCCATGAAATGAAATCTCATGAATCCAGAATTCACACTTGTTAAACATCCCATATAATTCATGTCTTCTCAGAGTTTTCAGGATAATGCGCAAGTTATTTTCCTGATCATCATAACATTTTGATTATACCAAGATATAAACAATAAATACCACTAAAATGTCATAAAGATATTCATTGAAAACTCAATTCATTTGATCCATAAAGTTGGAGGGTGAATTAGTAAATCCAAAGGCATTACTGTAAACATGTAATGCCCATACCTGGTTCGAAATGTTGTCTTTGGAATGACTTCTTTATTCATGAAAAACTAATTGTATCTAGATTGAATTTAAATCATTGAAATGTATTATGATCTATTTAGTTGGTCTAATAAATCATGAATTCTAGGTAGGGGATACTTGTTCATTATTTATATAGAAATGGTCTCCCTGTAGTCAATGAAAAACCTCATAGATCCATCTTTTTTCTTAAGAAAAATGGCAGGGGCTCTCCATGGAGAAACACTAGGGTGAGTAAATCCCTTATTAGTAAATTTCCCTAGTTGTTTCTTTAGTTACACTAATTCCACTATGGCCATTCTATAATGGGTCTTCAAAATAGGCCTTGATCCAAGAATTAAATCAAAGGAAAATTCAATTTCTCGTTCTGGAGGATGTCCAGGTAAATCTTATGGAAACAGATCAACTTATACTTTATGAATAGTTAAATCTTCTATTTGAAAATTCATATCCTAACCCACAATTATTTCATTATCTTCCTTTATAATAATTGAATTTATTTGAGCTACTGTGGGTGGATCTATATAAGAATTGGGTGGTGATGATTATTCTCTAATGTTAAGGTGTTATTTATCATCTTCTTCAAAAATTGTAACATCCTTTTTCCTACAATAAATTTTCACATAATGGTCAGAAAGAGAATCCATACTAATGATTATATCAAATTCAACAATGGGTATGATGATGAGATCAACAAACAAATAACATTTATATTCCCTAATGGGAACTGATTCACAAAAAATTGTTGTGATGATACTTCCCTTAGGAGTTTTGACTGACAACTCCCTCATTAAATCCAATTAGAAATATCTAATTTTATTATAAAACTGGGAAGATATGAAACAATGCGACAATCCAGAATCAAATAAAGCATTGGATAATCTTGCGAAAACCATTAGTTTACCTTTCACCACCACTTTCAAAGAATCAACTTCTGTAGTTGTGATCGTATAAGATTGTCCTTAATTCCATGGCCTTTTCTGAGGTAATTTTACTTGACTCTTAGTAATTTCATTTACATAATGTCCCATCTTCCTACAATTGTAGCATTGAACATTGGTAGCTTCTTTCTTCCCCTTGAAATCATGAGCATGGTGTCCTTTTTCACCACACTTGTAAAAGACTACCATTACCGTCAAGAAAGTTCTGGGGTGTTTCTCCCCACATTTAATGTAGGATAGATATTCAACTTTTCCCTTCTTCCCCTTATTCCCATTTCAAGAGTGATCAGTAGATCTCTTCTTCTCTTTCTTTTCTTTAAAGCCAAAATACATAGAGAATTACTTTTCTATCTTGATATCACATGAGACAATATCGTTATAAGATGAGAAGGGTTGTGAGACTAATTCTTGATGGATAAACGGTTTTAACCGATCAAAGTAATGATAAATATGAATTCTTGGTTTACGTATATAATCTCTAGCATGCCTTCCTAACCTTGTAATGTTAGACTCATACATTGAAACATTCTCGTCCTCCTTTTTCCTTAGACTCAGAAATTGTCTTTCCATATCCCATCAATGTTCACGAGGAAAGCATTTTTCTAATAAAATCTCTATAAACTACCTCCATTCGATATTTGATACTTCATCATCTTTCGTCATGTTTTGAATCAATGACCACTGTTGATCAGCATCCCTAGTGAGGTGGTAATCTACTATGAAAACTTTGTCCCTTTCTCAAATCCCCACGAAATGGAATATTTTCTCTATGGAATTTATCAATTACTCAATTAATAGTGGATTTGATCCCCCATTTAATGTTGGTGGGTTTTTCCCATTAAGCGATCTAACATTGATTATCCACACTACGGATCATGGTTCTGCATATGGGTAAGGTTACTATTCATAACCTGAGTGAGTTTTCCCAGTATAGTGATAAGCTGATCAGCACCAGTTGCATCCCCAGCTCCACTATAATTATCTTGAGCAGTAGGTAAATACCTACATGGAGTGAATCTATAGTAATGTTTCCATTCCATCCACTAGGAACCATTTCTAAACAATGGCATAGACTTGATTAGTTTATAAATCAAAATATATAATTCCAAACATGTAAGACACTTACCATAAATTTAATTGTTTATGGATATAATCCATAATAATAATAAAATGTTTTCTTTGTGGAAGTATATACTAATGAACCCTTCAAATTGGTTTGTATAGAAAATGAGAATTATCCCAAGCATATAACCTAGGAGTGTCGTAACCAAGAGTACAGCAAGGCGCATTGTCGTGCACCAATTCCCATTCGAGTCTACATCAATGCAATGTTTTCGGGTTTTATCCCTAGATACATCTGTGCCAAAGCCTCCTCTACCTGCTTGTATCCATACAGGCATGTATAGCTTGGAAAACTCAAAAAATATCTAAAATACATAAATTTCTAGGAAGTTTTTCTATACTAATCCTTAATGTCTATCTTAGGTCTATGTTCTCTCATCAGTGTTTATATAAATATATCTTCCAAGGTTTGTACTAAACATCCCCTAATACAAACTGTAACGCACCTACCCCAGTTACCCAGAGTTGGAGCATTATTAAATAACATCGGAATGATCAGAAACGATGAAGTCTCAAAAGAACTATCAGTTTAATAGCCTTGGAAACACTTGATACATTCATAAGTCTTACATTACATGATAATGTGAAAAACTACAACAACATAGCCTACATAGTCCACACTCATATCCCCTTAGACTATCCCTGTAGGTCAATCAAAAAATATTTCTTCATAGCCTGGGTACAATAAAACATAGAATGGTGTGAGCTCAGATGCTCAGTGAGGATAACAATATAGTTTAAACATTCATAAATAAGCATAAACATTTAAGGTAATGTTTAAGTAAAACAAAATCCTTTTAAACATGAACTTCCCAATAAAATAGAAAAAATAAAATCAAACAATTCCATTTACTTATTCACATGGATAATCTATTAGTCGAATAATCACATGCAATATCAATAACCACATTCATAATGATGGAATGCATAATTTCAGACTTTCATACCCACATATGAAAAGGTTTAAACATAACATAAACATTTGTATTTAAAGTAGCATACGAAATGTCAATAAATTATCCATAAACCATGAATGGTATAAAAAATACACATCTATAGTCAAACATATCAAAAAAACCATCAAAACAATATGGAATTTGGTATCATAATAAATCAACTTCAAATAAGCTTAAAATCCCTCAAAGGATGGTGACATAGAAGAAATAAAAACAATTTGATAGATATATCTTTTTTTAATCATTTAAAAGTAACATCAGTATAAAATAAAACATTTTCTTTTAAAATATTGTTATAAGATTTTAAGCAAAGCTTCGATGATTTTATAATGGTGGAAAATAGCCACACCCACTGTATAAGATAAAAATGACATTCTTACCTTAATTTGGTCGAAAAGGTTAAAAATGACCTTGTTTGGAAAACGACAGAAAGATTCCATTCAAACCATTTTATAAAAAGTCAATCAAGCGTATAAATGACATTAAACCATAGTCTTTTAAATAGTAAAAATGTTTCGGAATACATTATTAAGAATCATTGATGTGGATGATAAAGAGGTCCCTGTATATAATTATGTATAAACAACCTCGGATATTGAAGAGATTGTAGAGTTAACCCTTACCTTGTACTTTTACCTGGTCAATAGTAGGTTTTACTCATGTATAATGTTTAAATAATTTTTATTAAATTATACAATAATCATATACATTAATATGATATCATATATGATCTTTTAACATTTCTTTTTTTAATAATATCTTAGTATTATCGATGTTTCGGGTGTTAACGGATTTGTTTTCCTTTATATTCTTTGTTATTTCAGTCATATATGTTTTGGATGGGATGTATATTTTTCATATCCAGAATTATATCAAATTTTTAAACATTATTTTTAATCATATACTGAAAATTAGTCTTGAATGGATATGATGGGGAATGAATCTCATCGCCTTAGTGGAGACGGTAATCCGTACGTACGCCGGAGCGACAATATCATTATTTTGGTATTAAAATAATATATAATTGTATAGTACATCATATATAAATAATAATTATCATGTTATATTTATTATTTAAATCAGTTAGACTTCATTATTATACCCATCCAAATAATAATGTATTGAATAATAATTACACCACAACATGGAGACGGTAAGACGTACATACGCACGTATGGTGACATGTCATTCAAAGGATGGATAGAATATTGAATTTGGTTGTACCATATTTATAATAACATCACTGTATATAGTAGATAATGGATTTATTATTTTATAATGGAAACAACAACGAAAAAGGAAGTGGATGAAGAAAGGAATTTTAAAGAGGTGATGAAATATTTACCTCTTCATCTGGTTCTTCCTTTTGATTTCATCGAAAGGGATCCTTAGGTTGGCTTTCTGATTTAGAAAAGGACTCTATGATAAATGGAGAAAATTTGAGAGGGTATTTTGGCATGGTTTGGCCATGAAAAAAGGCTTTCAAGGTGTGAATTTGATGGAAGGGGAGTGCCATTTAATAAGATGGTTGAGAGGCACGTTAGGAAAAGCTAGAAATATTATTTTATAATAAAATAATTTTCGCATTCTAAAGATGAAAAAATTTATTTTTTAAAGGATAAGGTGGTTATGGGTCGTAAACCACTCAACCAATAGGTTTTAAACAGGTTTGGGTCAATATTGTACCCTTATCGTTTAGATTTAACTCTTAGTTAAATAGTTTGACATTTACCATATGTCTTTGTATTTTTATATTTTATGGTTAATAAACACACTATGTACTTTCAAGCGAACCTCAAGTGGTTAATTAAATTATACACCAATAATTAAATATGTTTTTTGGCCAAAACATAGATTTTTAGAAATATAATATTAATCAATAATATAATATTTGTTTTAAAAACTCTTTTACGTCAATTTTGACACTATTAGGTATTTTTTTTTTCAATTCATAACTATTTTATTACTTAGAACCAAATTCATTTAACCAACCTTAACATGTCATATTAACCTAGAAAATTACTGGAATTTATTAAAAGTCTCATATTACATTTATTTGGATATTTATAATATCAATTATTCTAATATTTCATTAATTAGTTAAATATTGCATCATCATTGTGTCATAAATAAATTAAATTAACTAACGTCTAAAAAATATAAATAAAATACCATTATGTATAAAATATAATTATTTTTCTAGTTAATATTTATTTTCTTATTTTTCTTATGTATAAAACTATATTAATTTTTTTTATTAAACATTGATTTTAACTCTTTTAACTCTCCTTTAAAGAAAATAAAAATAAATGTCCTAATCTAATCCAAGTGGGCCAAAGTGGTTCATATTGTTTTTCCCTAAAGTTGTTTTTGGTCGAATTATAATTATTCAATATAATTAGGACATGTGTTAAGGTAATAATAAAATCATTTTTACCCTTAATTACCCTATTTACTTTTAACCGTGGTAAATAAAAGTAAAAAGTTACTATTCACAAAAAATTATTTTTATCTTATTGATCTACATTTTACTCCTTTATATTAACCTTTCCTCTTGTATTTATTTTATTTATCTCACAGAAGTATTAAATTTATGTTTTATGTAAATTTTCAAATACTCCTAGGAGGTAGGTAAAAGACGGTAAAAAGTTCAATTAAATTTTCATATTTCAAAAAATACTATAAACTTACTCCAATGAATTTAATTGATCTAATATAGGTATTATGTATATATTTTTACCTAATATAAATTAAAATTAAATAAATAATAATTTAAATAATAATTTGGTTTATAACTATAACTTAGTGTTCTTCACTATTCACCAAAAATTGAAATTTCTCAGAAAAATACAAAAAATTCACCCTATGATAATATCGATATTCCAAATACCAAAATGAAGTCCATTTTGAGTGATAAAATTTATAAAATTTCAAAAAAATGGGTATTACTATTCATAACGGCTAGTTTGATTGGTTGTGGTGTGTTAGAACTCAAAGTTGCATAAAACACACTCTAATGCATTATTCAAAGAGAAGAGTATCGTGGAAGCATGGGGTGTTACATATATGGAACACATATAAAGTAGAATGAACTTATTTTGAACTGCATTCCCATATTTATATTGCGCTATAATTCATTTGGTAAACATTAGTGTCATGAGACATCATGATGGGAAAGTGAGTAATCCATATTTCATTATTGGAATTCATCCACCATGATGTATTGGAATTAATCCTTAACCTATGATTAATATGTAGTGTTTTAATTTTTTTCATCATTCCCTATATTTCCATTATGAAATCATGTTTTATCATGCCTCATTATTCTTTTTTATGATTCTCACCACTTTTTATGTTCTATTGATATTACTGTTGTCTAACATGTAATCCATTCATCATGTTATTACATTTTTATTCCTTTAATTTTATTTATATATCACCCCTTTCATATGTATGTCCCCAGGTTATCCCATGCAGTTTTAAGTATTAGAGTGTAATAAATTATTTCAATAAAGGTTCTTTATTTCGATTTAATGTTTACATGTAATGTACCAAATTAGAAAATATACTATACATGTTTATCATCATTTGTTTATTATGTTTAATATTACGTAATAAGTCATTAATTAATATTTAATAATGATAAGGGTTATTATAACAGTTGGATAAGAAATTCATCAAATGATGCTCTAGGTGCACAAAATCATTAAAAGATCAAAATTTAGGGTTTCCAATGATTATAATGGTAAGAGTCAGATAAAAACTTCTTTGTAAGTTTTATTTTATGGTTTTACAAGTTAACATCATTCCCCTGTATATTAAAATCAAGCTGTTAGTGACGAATTTGTTTTTTTAGTCCATTAGGAAAATATAAATGAGCAAGATCCTAAACAGGGGAAGCAGTATATAGGTAAAACTATAGATTCCCTACTAGTATCTATAGTTTTTAACCATGTGTTTTAAATATTTTTGGATTAACATGGAACTATTATCATTTTTAACTAAATGGAGGGAACTCCCAAAATACCATACTGAGATCCATGTATATTGGATGTCAGTTCACCATAGTGAGTGGATGTTCGATCTCCATCCAAGTTATTAGGTAATACCCTCTATATTGATGTATTATTGTTGTGAGTGAGATTGGAGGCTACATTTTAGATCAAACACAATTAAAATTATTATTCATATTAGTTCCACATTGAGTATTATCAATTCATTTCTATCTTCAACATGTTGAGAAAATATCCCCTCAAGTGTAAAGGGTTCAAACACTGCTAGATTTGGGTGATGTTTAACCATGCATTTTTTCATAACCATATTGGATAATCATTGAGGAGGTAATGATGGTTTGGTTGAGGGAATGTCAAAATTTAGAGCAAGACATTTGTTCTAGGTCAGCAAACCTACCTCAACTATCTCAGTGTGGACAGTATTATGAACCAGCATTTATTCCTCCATCTCACATGTATTGGCATCATGTTCTATATGGCCTACCTGGATGGTGTTAATGATATTCACCCATGATTAACATAGCGATGAAACTTCATCGGTCTCTATGAATTAATACCATAGTTTAATTACTACATGGGGCTGTGTCCTCTATTTCTCTAGTTCACTTCGAACAGTAGGGAACATGTTAGTGCAATGGTAATATCCAGATACATTTTTCAGGTATGTCTTAAGTGAGGATATTGTATGTCATGATGGGATTAACATGGCAGATTATTTATGATATGATCCCCATAATCATAATAATTCTGAATTTTTTTGAGGAGGATGTCTTGGGGAAAAAAATACCACATCCTTGAATACTAGGGAATATTTGGTTCCAAAACAACAAAATTTTGAGTATAGTTTTCTAACCTCAATCGGTGTTATAAAAAATACCCCAACCATGTATGGTGGGGTTTCGGCGACATTACAAGGGATTATAATTATTTGGGTGCATTGTTGATTTTGTGGAGTCATGTTTGAACATGTGTTGGGTTCATCGTATTGATTTTCCATGAATCCCAAAATAATTAAGACATGTGCTCTATCGATGAAATTTTCTCTCTCTGATGGCTGAATACCCATAAGGGGGAGGGAATCCCAGTATTTTCATATACATGATGAAAAATTAATTCAACGGCCTTCTCTATTCCTTAATCAATTTGGTGAGAGTCAAACATGACTTGTTTTTGTTGAACATATCATCAGATGTGAACAGATTCCATTTGTTGAAATCATCCTGATGTAATGACATTGCACAACGTCATATTTGGAAGACATTTATGATTGGGGATTTTGGTGAATTGAAACACTCAATTTTAACAACATCGTCTGATAGGAACACTAGAATGGGAATATATGATCAAGTAACTCAATTCTATAAATTTATTAAGACATGTTCACTAAATATCTCATTATTGTTTCTCCAATTTTGAATATCATTAATAAATGAGTTCGACAGTGTCAATTTGGAAATTTATCCCTTCTATAACCTAGATTTAGATTAGGTATCCATTGAATAGTAATACCTTTTCAATTAAGCTATTTTCATTGTTCAACATTTTAAATCATATTTTGTGCACATAATCATCCAAAAACACCACTGGAATGTTGTATTATGGTCTATCTAAATCACAGATTATAGTAGGTATGTCTTCAATAGTGAGATACTTATCATATCAGAAATTTTATTTATTTCATTCTTTCAAGAGGTTCCTCAACCTGATTTTAAAAATTCGGACCCTTCCCTGATGTGTTAACATAAATAGTATGATAATAACGGACTTCATTTGTCACATTATAAGTAAGGGAATCCAATGGTGGTTTGCAGAATTGTAATTTACCTATGAATTATTCAATTAAAGAATGGATTTAACTTTTTCATGTTAAGTATTAAAATTTGAATGGGCTAATTTTCCAATGGTTCTGATAGTTGGACTAATTTCCCACCATTTAATTTCCAATGAGATAACCCTTTTGATAGAGTGAAACACAAATTGTGAGTGAAATATCACAGTGAAGGTCAATATGGGGAGGTCTACCATTATTTCACATTTTTTGAGTGTAAGGATAATTTCTCAAACACATCCCACAAGTAGGACATTCCTGGTTGACTATATCATGAGTTTGAACTTCTTTATATTAGATATTTTGGTCATGATGATTGATTCCATGACTCAAATTTTGAGATAGGATCTCTATATCAATTAGAATCTAGACATGATAAATCAATCATAGTGAAGTATCTAAGAATGACTAATTGAATTAATAATAATGCTATAATTATTTTCAATGGGATTCTTGTATCTTGATCTTCCAAATATATACTTATATGGTTTTCCAGAAATCTAGTATGATGTATAATAGGATGTGAAATTGACTCTTCATTTTCTAGTTTTCTCTAGGGAGAATTTATTTTGTATGGATTCTTACATGTTACTGGGGACACTTTCAATGAAAAATCATTTTCTTATACAGGTGGGTTTTTAGCTAGATCTTATGTCACTGTCGGAATATTCCAAAAGGCTTCTGATATTTTTTTTGGGGTTTGTGCCAACCATGTAATGGACACTGTAATGGGATGATTGAATCCAATTTTTATAGGGGTATGGAACCAATATTTCTTTCTGATATTATAGGGGATTTTACCCCCACAACCTTCCTAGGAAGGAGGATAGGTGTGTGTTTACTCTTTAGAGAAATGATAATGAGCCACACTAATTATATGGATGTATTTGTTTAATTTCACTATTCCACTTATGTTTTTTGTATTGTATCTTGGTTGTACAATATGATGGGGGACATAATATGTGAATTAACCTTCACCATTGTTTTGATATTCTTTGTAAATTCATAAACTGTCACAGGTATATATCCACCTTCTAATCCTATAGTTGGGGTATGTGACTTCTTCTGTCATCTATTTAAAAACATTGGAAAATGAATGTACACCATTTTGGAAGAATATATTTGTGTTTTACACCTATTTCTCATTGTGAAATTCTATTTTTATTCCTTGGGTACTCTCAAATGATAATTTTGAAAGGCTTGGTAAATGCGAGCATGTTTTTGTGATAACTTGTGCATTGCCATAAAATTTTACTAGAGGACTTCTTAGGATTGTTCCAGATGATGATTTTGGGAGGAATAACTGTTGTAGTGAGGTTTTTTGTCATTCATTCTATATGCCACAATTTTTTTTAAAACTACATCTATTTTGATAAAGGATTTTGCTAACCAGGTTGATTACTACATGCAGGTGTTTGTACCTGCTCACAGTTTCTCACAAATAATGATTGGTCCTATTCTATATCGAGGATAGTGTCTTGGTACTATTACTTATGTGTATTTATTTTCCCATGGTGGGACAACATTCAAGCCCAGGTATAGATGTCTCAGGCTAAAATCACAAGTATAACACCATCATCATGTTGTTGGATCACCACGATACATTGTTGGAAGAGGAGATAAATGGATTGAGTCCTTTGAAATGACATCTATGTCTAATGGGTGATGTATTATTATTAATAATGATCCACCTACTAAGATTTGGTAGTATATTATTGTTCCATTCTAGGGAGAATCTCCCAAAATTGTTGGAAAAGGATATTGGGGTCATCCTCTTATGGATTTTTAATCAGTGGTGAGTGTATAACTAGAAGATAATTATAAAATCAATGAAATTTATTGCAGACTCGATGTACATGATGGGACCATTATCAATGTCTCCCATACCAGTTGATTTGAGACCTGATATTGAAGAAATTTGGATCGCAATGTTGTCCTTTGGTGTAAAATGACTCCACATTAATGGTTATCGGGGAATATGTCTATGGGAGTTAGTGTGAGTTTAGAAGGATAGAATTTTTATATTTTTTAATGTTCATTATATATAGTTGAGAAAAAAAAACAAAAAAACCCCATAAATAGAACATCTAAATAAATGAAAAAATTATAAAATTTTTGTCTTCATTGGCCCTCATTCATTTTCAGAGTGAAATGGGGAATGACATGTGGGTAAAACAATCATATTGGTTATGTAATACAATAGTTTTCCAAAAAATTACATTCCGAAATTCCGTGTTGGATTTGAAGTGTTTTTTTGGAATTGATGGTATAATCTTTACATTATAAATATATTCGCATGTCTCATCTGATCATATTCAATCTTGTTTTTTTCAAGAATGTAATAACTAAAAATGGCTCTCATATATATATATTGTCACATGGACCTTATTTTCAATGGTCATCTCTCATTGGGATACTTGGACAAGGAAACATATTATCTCACATTGATCAAGATGGTGAGAGGTTTGGCTCATCACACCATTTTGGGGGGATTTACTACCTACTCAGGGATGATCATATAGATATAGGATATATTATTAATCCCTTCCTTAATTACCTAGTCCTACTTGGGTCATCCATGAAGTAAAATTTTATCGTTATAATGCATGGATCATAGAATCAACTATAAATACCTTAGGATTTCTTATAATGGATACATAAAAATGTATCATTGGTTCTCTAAAATTAGTTCCCTCCTATTATTTTATTAAATATTAATTAATTTTTTTTTATTATGATTTAGTTTTGAGTAACAAAATAGGCGAACCGGGAGTTTTTCGAGATCGAGGGAGATGGGGGTAGTTTTGATGTATGTACAGGGCCTTAAAGAGGTATTCATATATATATCCATGTTAAAATAATAATAACCTATATATTTTGGCCTCACATAATGACACACATAATACCTATTTAAGTTCATGTGACAAGGACTAAAATCGATAACATAAAGTCATACGCCAAGGATTTATAGTCGAATGTTCATTAGTAAAAGTTCGGTAGGGGACATATGCCAAAGGTTCCCTGGAAACCGAGAGGGGGTATGGGCCCCAAGATATATATGACCCCACTAGGAATTTAACCTAGTGAAAATTATGGCTGATTTTGGATTTTTTGTGTTTGGACAATGTCGAGGCTTCCTACGTATCACTTTTGGATGGAAATGAAAGCCCACATAGTTTTGTTCAAATTTACGGAATATTTCATCCATTTCGTGATCATGTTAGAATCACCAAACCTTGTAGGTTAACATCCTCTTGAACGGACTTCCATGTGAATGTTTCGTATAAAAATTTTGGTTTGGTACTAATGCCACGACAGCCTAGGGAACATAAAAGGGATATGATATCCCATGTTAGATATGATATAGCTAGGAACATTAACCAAAGATAATTATTGTTGATTTTGTGTGTATTGGGTATATACCTCTTAGAGGATTCCTATATACCTGATTTGGACAAGAATCAAAGAACACATTGTTCAGGGATGAGGAACCATTACTATTGTATCATCCCATGTAAACAATGGATATGACATTTTCACATCATTCATATTCTTATAATATATATTAATTTTATATTCAAGGGGATTCTATGTCTGAAAACGTACTCAACATGAAATAATAGGTTTTTTTGATATCTTATGTTGCACACAACATTGAGTTATATCGAAAAATAATACAATAATATTATTATTTTAAATGGTTTTTAATGATTGTTAATTGTATTGGAAGGAATGAATAAAAATAACTATAATATGATTAATGATGTTTGTTAAATGTTTTTTCATTTATCCAATAAAATTTAGTGCTTAAAATTAGAAAGATTTTAATTTTAAGCCAAAATACTCTAATATTTTGTAAATGTAGTTTATCCACATGTTGATTGAGAACCCATTTTAAATTTATTTATTGTATATTTTATATGTTTTATTTGAAAAAATAAAATTCTTCATAAAATAAGGATATCAAAATTTACTTTGGGTATGTTTTTGGTATTTTTCCGATAAAGTTCATTTTTAATGAATAGTGAAAAATACTGTATTTATAGTCCAGATTGTCTTTTAATCTAATTTATTAATATACATTTATTGTTCTTTTAATTGGTTTTAAAGTTTAATTGGATTATATTTTTATCATTTAATTAAAATTTAGTCATTGAAAGTAATTTCACATTGATATTATATATAAACAAGTGTCAATGTATAGAAAATTATTATTTCTTAAGAACACTCTTTTTGGTTTTGGAATTGGAATTTATTTTAAATTAATTTCGACATCTTCTGTGTTTTGAATTTGGGAATAAATAATTTCATTTTTTTAATATGAATTTCCAAATAATGTAAATAGATAACTTTTATTCTTAGACATTATGAATTGTAACTTCAGTAGATATTTAATTTACCAAGGTTAAAGGGTAAATATGGTAAATTAGTGTAATAAATTAATAATATAATAACATTAAATTACCAAACCACGTGTCTTATCCCTATTTTATGATACATGTCTAACCATAAGAATCATTAGGTTGATTTTTTGATCCCATGGAGCAACTTGTAATTAAAAATGACATTTTATAAAAATTAATTTAATGATAACAGAAATGTAGCATAAACATATATCTATTAGTATAAAAAATTTATATGGGGTTATTTAAGATATATTTTCGATCATATATAGTCATTATAAATTTAACTATTTTATTAAACAAGTTATTTTTTCATAGTTTTTATAAATTAGATAAATAAATTTATTTATTACATAATGATGATATAAGGATCTCCTCATTAATGAATGATTTAAATAAATGATATTACAAATATTAAAATAAATTCATTTAGAAACATTTTAAGAAATAAATGAATTTTATAGATTATTGTTACTTGTTATATTTAATATAAGGAAGTTTTTTATAATTTATCCAGTTTTGATGTATTTTAAAAAATTCATGAGATGAATAGTAAAAAATTTGACATAAATATGTTTTTAAATCAATTAATATTTTATTAAATGATAAAATATTCTAAAAAATATGAGATTTGGCCAAATAAAATATATGATGTTAAAAATTACATTCAAGATACAATTTTTTTATTGAAATTTCATTGAAAATATATTAATGATATAGTATGAATATACAAGAAGACATTGTAAGAGTTAAATTTGTTTACAAATGCTTTAAAGCTATATGATAAGGTTAATTGCGAAACCAAAAATTGGATGAAACTTATTTGATGATAATATTTCCAAAAATATTTATCTTATCTTAAAATATAATTTTTTTTGGACCTTTTCAAACCGAATGTAATTTTTTAATAAAATAATATTTCAATGCTTTCTTAAAGAGTCCCTCCTCCATCTAATAAATGTACACCACCTCTAACCCATTACACACTCCACTAAAGACCCTTGGATAGTTAATAATGTTCTCCAATAAGCTCCAAAAATCCCTATATTACACCTATAAGTCTTACTTTTAGAATAAGTCATTTCAATAAAGCCTTTTGGTTCAAACTAAAGGATGTTACCCAATTAAAAGTTATCATTTTCTCGAAAATTATTTTGTTTTTCTTCCTCTTCCAATGACCAAAAATAACCATAATCAATAATTTTATAACAAAAAGTGAATATTAAATATAATAGGATTTTTCTGTTATAATGATTCGACCTACACTTCCACACACCAACATCTAATTGATACGAATGTAATATTTCAATATACAAAAAACTACTACCTCATGAAACAATGATTATTCAATTATAACCTACCACCTATCATGGTTTACATTATGATGGAACAAAACATATATGTGATATATATTATATTTATTTTTTCTCTATGATTATATATGATTCATTTATATAATTCCATTATGGTTTCCATAATGGTCGAATACGATATTTCATTTGATGAAGTGCAGACTACCGCCCCCTCAAAGTGATTTGACACGTTTGTAGCATACGTGGAATGTATAAAGAATGGTATTAATGAAATAATATATGATATTATTCTGGAATTATTATATAAATTTGAATCATTTGGTTTTCATTCCTTAAAAAATGAAAAAAAGAAATCAAAGTAGTGTTCATGCGTACTTATGGCTTACCGTATCCTAGAATGGTGTGTTTCATTTCTTATCATCAAAGGTCATGTACTATTATAAATAAATATATATACTATATATATATGTTATATATGATATATAAATCATTAATAAATTTTATAGATAGTTTAATTTTGACAACATTGTCAATTTGTAATTATTACAAGTTCATTTTGGACTCAAGAACCAAATATCGGCAAAACGAGTGATATTATCTTAAATAATAATGTCATGTTTATAACATGATAATAAGTGGACTAAAAGTACTAATAAAAAGGAGAAATGTAATTGAAAAATTATAAATTAACATATGTTTATTATTCTGGGAGATAAAGAACGAACAAGAAATGTCAGAATCAAGGTAAGGGGTTTTCATCTCACTTTTTATTCACTTGAGATTCATGCTCCATTTCCCACAATTTCCTTTTTTGTGGTGTATGTAAATCCCATGATTGTATTATTTTTTAATATAATATAATTTATAGGTGTTTTCATCTTCATTTTATGATACTTCATCCATGGTTTGTATTTTTTGTATGTTACCAATTTTGTAAGGGAACTTCTTAACCCAATTTCCATTCTTTAGGTTGATAGTCTACTTCTTGATTATGTCATTCTATGATTATTTGAGATATTTATTTTGATATTAAATCATTTATTTATAGATTATTTATATAAAATTATAATGAATACACCATATCGATCTATTTAATTAAGAGTAACATCGTTATAAGGGAACATTTCACCCTCCTCTTTTACTCAAAGACTTCTTCAATGTTATGTATTTTAAATTTACATTTTTATTATTTTGTGATATTTTATTCAATATCCTTATTGATATAGATTTATGTCCATGTGATGACAGATCCTTTTCTCTCTCATAAAATAATTTTCTGAATTTTAAAGTGATGTCGTTAGGAAGTTGAATTTCTGTAAGAGAAGATCATAACCCAATTTCAATTTTTTGGGAAAACATCTACTTATTTAATATTTCATGAAATGAATATGTGTGAATGTAAATTGGATGTTTTACACTTTATATCCACATATATTATGTGTGTTCGTATTTTTTACACATAATTATTTCATTGATTTAACCTTAATCTAAAGATACAATCTTTGCAAGGGACATTGTCTCAATTTACATTCCATTGAGGATTATTGGTTGTTATACACAAATTCAAATTTATGAGGTGAATATACTTCAAATGAAACATATTATTACTTGAATATCCTTATTATAATGATATTATGAGCGTTATTTAATATTTATCAGTAATTATTTTTATTCATGTATTTTCTCATGTGGTAAGGGAGTCTTTCACTATAACATTGTTTTAAATGTTTTAATGATTTATTATTCTTAATATATTTCATTAATGACCATGTTTTCAAAATGGATTTATGGAAATATTTATACGGATATTAATGTTTTACAATGATAATTCCTTTAAAATCATCAATGTGGTATGGTAAACTTTGATATAAAAATCTCTTTTTTAAATGTTTTAAATGGATTGGAAGATGGTTTGTTAAATATGTTATTATATTAATATCTTGAAATTATATATTTTGATTGCAATATGGAAAAGTCATATTTTCCTTATTCTTGTTTTTTGTTTAATAAATATGTTATGGTTATTGGGCATCGGTTACGTATACAGGTTGTTCAGAAATATACCTAGGGCGGGTGAGACTAAGATAGCTCTCTAAAGCATTGGGTAACATGATGGAGGTAAATGATAATGTTTATCCTATGATATTTAGGGAATATAATATAATGGTTATTTGAAACGTAACTAACTATGTTGTTGGTATATCAACAATTTAAGATTTATAAGGATGCCAGAAGTTACCTTTATGATTTATGAACTTTACGTGTTATTCACAAATATTAGGATTTCGTGAGGTATGTTAAAGAGATTATGTTTTAAGATTGAAAATTATTATTTCTTTGATTTGTATTTATTTATGGAAAATTGTTTTATTTCATTATTTTATATCCCTTACTGAGCTTTTTATACTTATCCCATGTTTTTAAAATGTGTTCCACATGACTTAAATATGAATAAGTTCAAGGATTGGATCAAGTAAATGTAATGTTGTATAAAACGCGGAACTAAACATGTTTTTTAGGAATTTTTATTTGATAAAAAAATGGATACTGATTAAATGTTTATACATGTAATTTTCAAGTTGTTATGTATAAGTTGTGACCTAATTCTCTAAATCTCTAAATCGAAATGAATCTTCTATGGGAATTATTAACATAAATAAAGATTATGTAATATTTAATGATTGGGGCCTTATAGTTGGTATCAAAGGTATGTTTATATAACATTATAGGTTAGGGTGTTATTTACGAAAAAATCACATAACCATAATGGATAGGATATTATATAGATTCCCATTAATTTTAGATAAATTTAATGGGGTTAAGATAACATGAATAAATATATCATAGTGTTTAACAACCTCATAAGAAATTATATATTTATTTTATTAATATTCTCACATGGACCTTTTTCATTTTAGTGAATGGCTGGATCTAGCAGGAACCAACGTATCAATAGATGTAAAGACAATCGTTGTGGTTTTGTAACGAAAAATCAAATGAAATTTAAGTAGTAATAAGAACTGGTGTGGTTAAAATATGTTATGATTATTTTTGAAGAACTTATATCATTTTTTTGAATGTTATTAAATTATATTTTTTTATAAAAAGGACAACACATAGGAAGGGTGACAACCCATAGCATCCGGGAAGGCCGAAGGAATCGAACCCACAACCGATAGGCAAAAAGGGGGCATCACCTACCACTGAACTACGTGAAGTCCCTGGTTAGTATGACATTCTATTTTTTAGTTATATAATTTTATGGATTATGATTAAGTTGATTTTGGGAAATTATTTTTTATTAAATGGATATCATTATTATAGGAAAATGATTTGGAGATTAAGTGATAAATGTTATTTTGGAAGAAAGTATATATTTTGGGAACACAATATGTTTAATGAAAATATAATACTATGGAATATCATTTCTAGAGAAATGGTTTTAATTTTATATTAACAGAATCTATGTTTTCATTGGGATCATTTGGTAATTTTGGTTATTGATTGAACTGATTTACATATCATTGAGAATTTGTGATTAGGTTATGTACACTTTAGTTTGATACTTTAAGCGTGGTTGACTTTATTTAGGGATAAATGATATGATTTACATCAGAATACCATGTGAGTTAATATTTTTGGGTTTTGGGTTTCAATAATAGTTGGGATTATTTTGAATAATTTTAAGGAATTTTTTTTTTGAATGGTCTTTGTTGAACATTGGGTATTGTTTGTTCAATTTTGAAGATTAAGAGTAGTATTTATTTTTATAAATGATTATTCTTTTTAGGATTATCTGATGTTTTACAAACCATTTTGGTTTTGGTTTATGTATAAAGAATGGTGAAAAATATATTTCATCTTTTCTGGGTTCTGTGATTCTATTGAAGTTAATTTTAGTGATTTATATGTGACCAAGTCTTCTTTAATACTCATCGTCTTGAGAAAGGATGAGTTTGTGGTAGAAATTTCATTAAAGGATAAAACACTACTTCTCATGTATGTATATTTACTTTTGATCTATTTCATGGTAGTAAAATAATTCTTCAAAAGATTCTTCATGACAAAATGTTACACACTTTCTTTTATCATAAGACTTTTACCCAACCATAAATTTATGGTATTGTGGTGGTTATAATTCTGTGATCTAGATTTCTACCACTCATTATTAATTTATGAATTTTATTTTCTCTTTCATATCCATGTTTTCCTACGTGGAATCATGGTATGTGTTATATCTAGGGACCTTTGAAAATCATTTTAATTCTTTTAAAGTGGTAGTTTTATTGACTATTTTTCCGATATGGGACTTTTAATGATGTTTCTGAGAATAATTTAAAATTTCTAGGACAAAATTCCCATAACAGAAGAATGATGTAAAATCCCATGTAAATAAAGAATATGAAATTTTCATATTTATTAAAAAAAATTAATGTAATTTTAATTTTACTTACAATGGTATTCTATGTATGATAGCATACTAAAAATCCAACAATAGTTTTCGTTGAAATATTACGTTGCACAAAACATTGAGTTATACCAAAAAAATATAATAATAATAATATTTTAAATATTAGTTAATGCATTTTCATTATATTTGATGAAATGAACAGAACTAAATACATTATGAATAATCATGTTTGTTAAATGTTTTTATATTTATCCAATAAAATTTAGATTCATAAAATGAGAATGAATCCTAATTTATGCATAAATACTCTAATAATTTTAAATGGTAGTTTTATTATCTTTTGATGATGAACCCTTTTTGAAATTATTTTTTCCACATTTTTAGGTTTTATTTGAAAAAATAAACGTTTTATTTAGAATAGAAACATCAAAATTTACTTGGGTATATTATTGGTTTTTTCTGATGAAGTTCATTTATAATGAATAGTTAAAAATAATGCATTTAAGTCAAAAATATCATTTCATGTTATT
The DNA here is from genome assembly GCA_963277665.1 of Viscum album. Classification (NCBI taxonomy): domain Eukaryota; kingdom Viridiplantae; phylum Streptophyta; class Magnoliopsida; order Santalales; family Viscaceae; genus Viscum; species Viscum album. The sequence goes on from OY728120.1 coordinate 1,808,961,298, forward strand.
TATTTATATAGTTAGATAGTCTATTTAATTGGTTTTGATTCATAATTGAATTATATTTTTTTCATTTAATCAATTTTTTTTCATCAGATGTAATTTCAATTTGAAATTGGACATAAACAAGTGGTAATCTTTTGTTAGTTATTATTTCTTAAAAAAAGGCCTTTTGGTTTTGATAATTGGAATTAGTTTTAAATTAATTTCTAAAACATCATTGTTTTGAAACTAGAAAAAATGGATTCCATATATGAAATAAGGAGGTCCAAATTTTTTTAATAGATAACATTTATATTTCGACATTACTAATTGTAACTTCTGTAAATATTTTATTTAACTAGGATAAAAGGTAAATCTAGTAAATAAGGGTAAACAATAATATTATAACAATATTAAATTACAATAAAACAAGTTATAAACATATTTAATGATACATGTACAACCACTAGTATCCTTGAGTCGATTTTGGGACCCCATGGATACACTTGTAATTGAAAATGACATTTTATAATAATTAATTTCAAGTTAAGAAAAATTTATCCTACACATATATTTTTTTGTAAAACGATTTTTATATGGGGTTATATAAGAAAATATTTGGACAATAAATAGTAATTAGAAAGGTAAAAATATGTTCTACATCATGTTATTATATTTATAAAGTATAGGCACCATATAAATAAATTTATCTGTAACAAAATGATGATGTAATGTCTACCTCAGTAATAAATCTTTTAAATAAATTAGATTATAAGTTTTAGAATAAATTTATTTTGAAATATTTTATTCCATACACAATTTTTATAGATACTTTTGTCATGTAATATTTTAAATACTTATTTTTTAGAATTGGTCAAGTGGTTATTTATTTTTAATAGTTATTTATTTGAATAGTATAAAAATTGACATAAATGAGTTTTTATATCAATAAATATTTTTTTAAATGATAAAATAGTCCTAAAAATAAATGATTTATCCAAATGACATATATTATGTTAAAAAGTCCATTACAGATCCATTTTGGATTGATTGTATTATTATTTTAAATATATTAACCATTTAGTATGTATATACAAGGAGACATGGTATGCGTTAAATTAGTTAACTAAGGGTTGAAGCTTAATGATATGGTTAAATATAATACCCAAACATGCATAAAACATATTGGCTGAGTGGTTTTATAAAAATAGTCATATTAAAATATTATTTAATGATTTTATTCCTTTTTAAACAGACAATAATTTTATAATAAATTAATATTTCAATGATTTCCTAAAGTCCCGTCCTCCCACATAGAAAAGGACACCTTATCTATCCCACTATACATAACACTCAAGAACCATGGATCACCCAAGATATTATCCAATAATCTTCAAAAATACCTCTAGTATACATATAAGCTTTAAATTGTGAATACTAAATTACAATAAATCCTTTTGTTTCAAACCAAATGGAGTTAAATGATTTAAAGGTAACATTTTTCTCATTTTCATTTCTTTAATTTTCCTTCTCCAACAAAATAAACTCTTATTGTACCATAAATTAATCACAAAAATAGTATCATAATTTTATTATGATGTTTTAATGAGAAGGATTCTAACTTCACTTCCACACACCTCCATCTAATGGACACAAACATACTGTTTCTGTGGACGATGATCAACTGCCTCACGAAAGAATGATATTTCAATAATCTCCTACCGCATGTAATTGTGGAAGTTATGATGGAAATGTAATAATATGAGATATATATTATATTTATATTTTCTCTATTATTATAATGTTTTCATTTATATTATACCTTTACGGCTACCATAATGGGTAAATATGATAATTTCATTTGGTGAAGTGTGGACTACCGCCCCATCAATGTGATTTGAATCGTTCATACCATACATGGATCAAATAAAGTATGGAGTTAATAAAATAATATTCGAAATTATACTAGAATTATAATATATCAATGTATCATTTGTTTTTCAATATTTTAAAAAAATGAATGTAGCGTTCATATGTATGTACGACTTACCGTCTCCAAGAACAATGCATTTCATTTCTTGTCTCTAAAAGTTATTTACGATTATAAATAAATATTTACACTGGACATATATGATATATATGATATCTAAATCATGAATATAATTATGGAGATAATTTACCTTTCACCACGTGGACAATTTGTAATTATAACATGTTCATTTTGGACTCAAGAACCAAATATTGGCAAACCGACCAATATTGACTTAAATAATTATGTAATGTTTATAACATTGTAATAAGTGATATAAAAGGAATAATAAACTTTAAAAATGTTATTAATAAAATATAAATTAAAATAAGTTTATTATTCAATGAGATAAAGAATGAACATGACATGTCGGTGCCATGGTAATGGGTTATCATCTCAGTTTTTATTCTTGTGAGATTCATGCTCTATTGGTCACTATTTCCATTTTTGTGGTGTTTTTACTAAACATGATTGTATTATTTTTTGTAATATAGTTAAATTTATGGGTATTTAAATCTTCTTTGTTTGATCCTTTTTTTATGGGCTGTATTTTTTATAAGTTAACAAATTGTTATGGAATCTTCATAACTGAATTTCCATTCATGGGGTTGATCATATTCATCATGATTATTCCATTATTTTATTTTCTTAGAAATTAATTTTGACATATTATATTACATTTATAATTTCTTTTTGTGTACTAATATTGAATACACATAATCGATATATTTTATTTAAAAATTGATCTTTGTAAAGGAACTTTTCACCCTCCTTTTTGAGTTAAATACTTTTTTTTGTTATGTATTTTAAATTTACATTTTCATGAGTTGGAATATATTGTTCTATATCCTAATTGATATAGATTTTATTTCCATGTTATGAGAGACTATTTTCTCCCTCATCATCTATGTTTCTATATTTTAAAGGGACGCTGTTATGCTGTCAAATTTCAATAAGTGAACTTTTAAATACAATTTCAATTATTTGGGATAAACTTATAATTCTTGATTATTTCATGCTATGAGTATGTTTTAATGACCTCTTATTATTTTACAATTAATATCCACTTATATTGGTTCTACTATTATTTTTCACACAAAATTATGTCATTGTTTATTCCTTATTCTAAGGATATGATATTTGTAATAAACATTGTCTAAATTTACATTCTATTAGGAACTATTTGTTGTTATACACCAATTAAGATTTATATGGTGTATACATTTACCTTTGACATATAATATAATTAATCACCTTATTTTCATGATATTAATAGCTTTTTTATGTTATTCTGTAATTATTTTTATTCATGTATTATCTCATGTGATAAGATCCTCTTTAAATAAAACATTGGTTTAAATGTTATATTGATTTTTACCTCTAAATATTTATCATTAATGACCATATTTTCAAAATGGTTTTCATGATTTAATTACATAGACATTATTGTTTGAAAATATTAATTAATTTAAATTCTCTAAATTTGTATGGGACAATTTGATAAAAAAATCACATTAGTAAATGTTTTAAATGGCTTTGAATAAGGTTTGATAAAACATTGATTATTTCAATTTCATATAATGATATATTGTGATTGAAATGTGGAAATTTTATCTTTCTCATATGCTTGTTTTACATTTTATTAATATATTACAGTTATTGGGAATTGTTTATGTATATGGGTGGTTCCGAGATAAACTAAGTGCAGGTAAGCCCGATATAGCTCTCCAATGAATTGGGTAACATGTTAGAGGAAAACATTAATGTTTCTCCTAAGATATTTAGGGAATATATTGTGATTGGTATTCCAAACCTAACACTCAATGTAGATGTGATAGCTACAATGTACGTATGATACAGATGCCCCAATATTCCTTTATGATTTATGATTTCTTCATGTTATTCATAAATCATATGATTATTTGAGGTATGTCAAAAAGATTATGCTTTAAAAATTAAAAGTAAGATTTCATGGATTTGTGTGTATTAGTGGTTTAATGTTTTCTTTCCTTATTTTATATCCCTTACGAAGATTTTTATGCTCATCCATAGTTTTCAAAATGTTTTCCACATGGCATAAAGATTAATATGTTTAATGATGGGAACATGGAAAACTCATTCTCTATAAAAACTAGAACCAGACACATTTTTTATGAATTTTTATATTATGAAAATAATGATATTGAGTAGAAGTGTCAAAATATAATATTCATGTTGTTATGTATAAGTTATGACCTAATTATCTAATTCTATAAACAAAAAAAGATCCCCAATGTACATTATTAACTTAATTAAAATTATATAATGATTATGGTTTGGGGCCTTACACCTATGTATTTCTTCTAATGATTTGACTTATAGGGTAATATGGCTCTTTGAGAATATTGGGTAAGGGATTACACCTGTGAGGAATCACACAGTTCTTATATTTACAATGTTTGTCCTTATACTATGTTGGAAGCCCATTTTTGGTGGGTATTTTTAGAGTTTTTATCATTGAAGCAAATTTTTTTACAAAGCGTCTATAAATATTTTATGTATTAAATGTTAAATTAAAAATCTTATTACATATAGTTTATTTTTCTACGTGACATTAATGTAATAAATTTCTAGAGTATTTGTCGCATTTATTGGGACATAGTAGTTCCCTCATATGATAATAACCGTGATGTGTTATGAAAATATCAGTTATATAGTTATTTGAATAAATAAAATACTATTATGGGATACATAGTATATAGACATTGAGGGACATTTAATTGAAAGAAGACAGGACATATTCTCATGATGTTCGTACATGGTAATATCTAAGATGGGGGATTATGAGAACTGACCCACCCGATGTAATTCCGCATATTTCTGTGTTTTGAAATATTCCTATTTGTGAGAGTGTGTAATTGTCCTTAGAAAATAATATTATCATTAATGCATTTCATGAATCGCACACTAATAATTGATGATGAACACTACGACAACATATATTGGTAAAATTTATAGTACTCATTATCTACCACGAATTATAGGTTATTAGTCAATAAGTGAAGTAAAGAATTATCCATCCTATCATTGTTGATGTTGATATCACAACCCATCAATTAAAACAGAAATGTATCCATAAATTCCATTTACATTGTGTAACAATGAGTTTATTTCATATGGTCAAAGGATGATGTATTGAGAAAATTGTTTGATGAAACAATCACAAAACGTATTTGGTGAGATATTCTGAGAAATGGATTATACTAAACAGTGTGTATTCATATGTTGTCTTCATTCATTCAACATTAGGTTATTTTTCAGTGGTGCCTTGACCCATTTCTAGATAGTAATCTTGGACTTTAAGCTAACTCACCTCGATCCAACAAGAATGAATCCTAGTGGGTCACACACTATATGTTTCAATTGGTATTAATTATATTATATTTTAAATTTTTTAATGGAATAAATATTATTATCAAGATAAAATAATAATTTTATACAATATATATTGATCACATAAATTATAAATATATTTATTCACATGATTATGAATAATATATTTATAATTTTGATTATTTAATAAGTGTTTATTTACATGTTTGTGAATAATATTTTATCTAATAAAATAAAATATTTATTCAGGTCTTCAAAAAATATACAAGGAATTTTAAATGGCCATGACTGAATCTAGTGATAAAATAATTATTTACGAGATGGAAAATACTATTTATCCAAATTTCAAAAGTAATAACACCACAAAATAATATTTTTAGAATTATTTGGCATAGGATTTCATTAAATATTATAATTATATTAAAAGGGTGTTATGGAATGAAATTTTGTAAATAAAATGAAATATATATAAAAAGAAATTTATTTCTATTGTTAAAAGAAATCAAAACCAATTCCATATTTGTGGATAGAGTATTTTTATGAAAAATTAATTCTCTCTTATCTCATCCTCCTCTATCCACATCAACAACGATAAACTGAAGAGATAATTTCTTCAAGACTGATGAATGAGATATCAAGAAAGAATATTATTTTACATTCAATTCACCACACTAGGACCTGGAGAATGAGTGGCATTTATCAGACACCATTGGATAACGGGTCGATCCCCTATAGGGGGATTCTACCATTAAAACCTCACATTATCAATAAAGGAAATCTGGAAGGGCCATTTTAGATGATGAACATTCATTAATGAATAATTTTACCATAAACATGTATTAATTTCATTATATATTATATATATTAATTATAAATTACACATGGATGATCCTCTCTCTGGGATTTGGGTAATGGCTATTAAATGAATTTTTAATATATGGATTTCCTCCATAATGATACAGTTGATCCCATTGCCAACTACTAAAATCAGATAGGTCACATTTAAATTTATAAAAAGTAATTTGATTGTTGACCTATTCACAATCATGGATAAATTTTCTTTTCATGATATTATTTCTTTAATCAAATTTTAATTGATTTGTTATTGACATATATTCCATGGTTATTCAGTTGTTAATTTTCATAGAGATTAATGAACAAATGAAAAATGACCATAGATGACATTGAGAAGGTCCAACTCATTGAGTGGTAATGTTGGGTTACATAGTTTAAGGTTGAAGAACAAATCGTAAACCCATGTGCATTGTATTTAGATGCACTGAGAAATTATAATCACATTGTGCTTTTATTTTACACCACATGTTGACCAGGACAACCTAGCCCGCAGTAAAAAGATGGAGGGTGTGCAGGTAACATGTTCACACTGTGTAGACTAGATGATTTAGCATGAAGAAGTCCCCATGAAATTTCAATTGGAAATACTCCAATTGAGGCACATGGAATTTGCTGGTTGTACATGCAATTTAGCCACCCATTAATGGAGAACATTAAAAATAAATTAAATATGAAACATTTCAGCATTAAAACCTTATTTAATTCGATGGAAAACCATTGTGTCTTCAAAAATTTAATAATGGTTTAAAATAATTTAAAATTATTAATTAATTTACTTTAAAAATTATGTCATTAATGGTTCAAAAATTTATTTTCCCTGAACTCCAAATAGATGGGTATCTCTAATTTAGATAAAATGATGATTCTGATGAAAGAGAATTAATTATTTAATTAATTAATTAATATTTTTCGTCTTAATAATAAAAAATGAATAATTAAATGAATATTGTCTAGATACATTCTTCTTATTCGTTGCTTGTATGACCAATCATGAGCTTGTACAAGATCTATTTATGTGTTAGAATGAATTTAATTGAATTTATTACATTGTTTGGAAATTATTTAATGTTAAATAAGAATATAGACTATGATTCGTCTCAACCCCATGATTATAATGGACCAACATGTATATGTATATTTATGTCATTCCTTTTCACTATTCCTTTGGTACCTCTTAACTAATGTTAAGTAAAAAATGTTTGTAATTAATAGAGCATTCCATGGAATGTTGTATCTCATTCCATGTCCAACATAAGGATGTTTCACACATTGTTCACAGGTAGATTTAATGTCCTCTCATTAAATCATCCATTAGAGAAGCTCATGATCAAAGTCATTTAATTATTTATTTTTGTTTTCTCAAGTTAATTGAAAATATATTTATTGATGACGCACTGTTATCACATTAAAGAATTAATTTGAAAATACAAAATTTATATAATTTTGAAGATGAAGTAGTGTTCTATCGAAAAATGGTTGTTTAATTTCGTAAACATTCACAAAAATATTAACATGACATGTACGGGATAAAATAAGATAAAAATTTACACATAATAAAATATTATCCCTCACAATACTATTACGAAATAATAATCCATCCATTACATAATTTAGAACATAAATGAATAGAACAATCTATTTGACCAACCCTTCTTGGGAGCCATACATTTTTATGGGGGTACATATGAAGGATTCAATTTTTCTAAATGATTTTACATCCATATGAGTATCACTTTCTAGACATTCTATAATTTGGAGGTATGTGTTGAGAAAATCCATGTCAGTATTTCTATATTATGGAATCCACTCAATGGATCATGGAGCTACCAACTCACTTTTGGAGAATACATGACTTCCTAAATACATTTAAAATAGCATGACTAGTCCTTGGTGGGGTTATGGAAAGTGGTATATAGATTCATTCCACTAGAATATCATAGAAACTATACATTCTATGATAAATAGTGAGGTATACTGGGAAAACATAAAATTGTTGGAGATTTAATAAAATAAATCAATTTATTTTTTATCACCAAAAAATTAACCCCTAAAAGAAATAAAAATATGCTCTTTTCACTATGGATGAAATGACATTTTTTATGGGTTATTTGCGACGGGAATAGATCCGTTCGAAAATAGTCTGTCGAAATGGATATTTGATACGGGTATATCAACACGTCACAAATAACTAATTATTTACCATCGGGGAAGGGCTCTCCTCGCAAATGGTTTTGCGCGCTTTCACCGCCAAATTGTGGGAAGGGTATTTGTGATGGGAGGGTGCCTCACCGTTGCAAATACCAGAACGCAGTAAATAATATTTGCGACAGGGAAGCTCCCCCATCGAAAATAACTGGCGGTGGTAAATTATTTTTACAACAGGATATTCCCTCGTCGCAAAAAGTGTGCCTGCAGGTCACTATTTGCGACGAGGCCAATCGTAAATTCCTTTTGAACTCCTGATAGTAATTAATGCTGCCGAAGTTATTTGTGACGGGACCCATCACAAATAGTATCATTTGTCATGGGAGACTCGTCTCAAATAATCTAACCTATATATACCCCCATCCATTTTTTTCCTTATTCATCTCTATTCCTACTATCTCTCTCTTTCTAAACTCTAATTTTAGAGTTAACATTTCCTCATGTTATTTTTTTTTCAAACAGATTTTGAAGGCGTCTACATCTATAAGATATCATGTTTGATGTTATTTATGTTTCATTTAATTTAATATTTATTTCATTTTTAATATAAATTTTGGTTATTGTTAATTAGTTGTAATTAAATTAGATTTAGAATGTTTTGTTATCAGTATTTATTTATAGTAATAAATTGAATTTTTTAGTGAAAATTATTAATAATTAGCATAAATAAGGAATTATTAACGATAAATTGTAATGAATATAAATAAAGACTGGTAATTAATAATTAGTAGCGGTAATTAGCAGCAATTAATAGTAATTAACCCTAATCAGTAACACTGGGAAATAAATTGTAATAATTAGTAAAAATATTAATAATCAGTAATAATTAATAATAATTAATAATAATTAAAAATAATTAGTAAAAATTACTAATAATTAGTAATAATTACTAATAATTACTTATAATTAGATATAATTACTAATTATTAGTAATAATTATCAATAATTACTAATAATTTTCCATAATTACTAATAATTAGCAATAAATAGTTTTAAGTTGCAATAAATATTAATAATTAGCAATAATTAGCAATAATTATCTATAATTACTAATAATTACTCATAATTTGTAATAATTAGAAATACATAGTTATAATTAGAGATAATTTGTAATAATTTGTAATTATTAGTAATAATTAGAATTAAAAATAATAATTATCAAATTTTAGTAATAAATACTAATAATTAGCAATAAATACTATTAATTAGCAATAAATATTAATAATTTGCAACAATTAGTAATAATAATGAATAATTAGTAATAAATAGGAATAAATAGTAATAATTATAACTAAATAGTAATAATTAGGAATAAATAGTAATAATTAGGAAGAAATTGTAATAATTTGGAATAAATAGTGATAATTAAGAATAAATAGTAATAATTAGGAATAATTAACAATAATTAGTAATAAGAAGTAATAATTAGTAATAATTAGCATTAATTCATAACAATTATCAATAATTACTAATAAATAGCAATAATTACTAATAATTAGAAACAATTTCAAATAATTAGCAATAAATTGCAATAAATAGTAATAAGTAGAAATAAATATTAATAATTAGCAATAAATAGTAATAATTAGCAATAAATAGTAATAATTAGGAATAATTAGTAAAAATTAGGAACAATTAGCAATAATTAGCATTAATTTTCAATAATTAGTAATAATTAGAAAAATTAGTAATAATTAGTAATAATTAGTAACAATTAGCAATAAATAATGATAGTTAACTAAAATTAGTAATAAATACTAATAATTAGTAATGAATTCTATTAGTTAGAAATTAATAGTAATAATGAGCAATAAATAGTAATAATTAGCGATATATAAGAATAATAAGAAATAAATGGTAATAAATAGTAAAAATTAGTAATAATTAGGAATAATTAGTTATAATTAAGAATAATTAGTAATAAATAGGAATAAATAGTAATAATTATGAATAAATAATAATAATTTGGAATAAATACTAATTATTAGAAATAATTAGTAATAATTATTAACAATTAGTAATAATTAGTAATAATTAAAAATAATTGGTAATAATTTGAAATAAATAGTAATAATTAGCAATAAATTATAATAATTACCAATAAATAATAATAATTAGGAAAAAATAGATATAATTAGCAAGAATTGCCAATAATTAGCGAAAATTAATTATAATTACCAATAATTACCAATAATTACCAACAATTAACAAAAATTAGAAAAAAATTAGCAATAAATAGTATAAATTAGTATAAATTAGCTATAATTATTAATAATTAGCAAAAAATAGTACTAATTAGTAATAATTAATAATAAATACTAATAATTTGTAATAAATACTTATAATTATATTAAAAAATACTTATAATTAGAAATAATTATTAATAATTAAGAATACATAATAATAATGAGCAATAAATAGAAATAATTATTGATAAATAGTAATAATAATAATAATTTGTAATAATTAGAAATAAATAGTAATAAATACTAATAACTATGAATAAATAGTAATAATTTGGAATAAATAGTAATAATTAGGAATAATTATTAATAATTTGGAATAATTAGTAATAAATATCAATAATTAGTAATAATTGCCAATAATTAGTAATATTTAGAAATATTTGTTAATATTTCGCAGCAATTGGCAATAATTAGAAAAAATTGGTAATAATAATGAAATGCATCAAAAATGAATAGAATCATTAGGAAAAGTCTAATTATTATTTTTTTAATTAATTTTGCCATCATTTTATCTACTATTTGTTAGTAAATTACATTATCATTTTTTTCTAAAACTTAATTATTATTTTCATATATCATTTGGGAAGTTAGTTTTTGTTTTCAACTATATACAAGATGCCACAAAATAGATAAAATGGTTCTTTATGCCAATGTAACCATGTTTTCCATATTCATCATCTTTCTTAGATGAACTTCCATCACAACATATTGATTCAATGTTGTTAACTAAAAACCCTTTCTCATTTTTGAAGGACTTGAGAGTATATTGGGGAAGAAATAATATGACGTGTCGATGAAAATAGAATTAATAGTTGGAGGAGAAGATGCGTCCTTTACTCGAGTAGCAACACCAGCAGAATATGAAGTATATGTGATGTGTAACTCATAGATTAGTGAGTTTTTCATACACTTTTGAATATTGTGTTTTTTATTATTTTACTATTAATTTAATTTTTTACAATTTTATTACTTTATTATATATATATTATTTTTTGAAATTTTTTTATTATTTTTTTAATATTTTTGAATATTGAGGTTATTATTATTTGATAATTTTACTAATATTAATATTATTATTAATTTTTATTAATATTAATAATAATTTTATTAGTATAATAATATTTTATTTTTATTATTATTATATAACTATTATTACTATTATTTTTTATTTTTTTTATTTTTATTAATATTAATATTTTTTATTTTTGTATGTTTTAAGAGAAAGGTATTTTTTCACGTCGCAAATTGTATTTCAAAATCATATTTGTTTAGTTTTATTAATAATTGTTTTTTTTGCGACGGGTATAATTTCCCGTCATGAATAGTTTTTTAAGTCGCGCCCGTCGCAAATTCATTTTTGCGGTGGGCCCATCGCAAATGAGGTTTTTTAAAAACTCAGTAAATATTTTTCTAATAGGATAATTTCCCATCTCAAAAGTTGTTTTTGCGACGGCCGGCTGTAAAAAACCAATATATGAGGTAGTTTTCTGAAATGGGGCATTAGCCACGGGACCCCGTCGCAAAAGGTGATTTGCGACAGGATCCCGTTGCAAATGACCCATTGCACGTAGTCATTTTCTGTAGTGTTTAATTATAGGATAAAATGAAGAGGTCATATTCCACACTATAACAATGATTAATATTGGATAAATACAAACTTCTAATTGGAAGTAACACACAGGAGTGGTTTAGACAACTTTGGGTTGCTAAATTCAATGAGTAGAAATCTTGCTCGCTACCATCCTCAATTCCTGATATTCCTACTCAAGATATGAGTGATTAAGAGTTCCTAGTTTGTGAATAAAATTTGAATGAAATATTTTTCATTAATTGTTGATGCTTTAATCTATGTCTATTGAACACAAGATATCTCATGAAAATGTTGATGTATAAATAATTCTTAAGAAAAACCATAGTCATTTCTATGAGAGATCTAGATAGGATGAGTTTGAGATTCACAAGGTCATATTTCAAAGTAATCATAGAGAGGGTAAGCCAGATAGTCATCACAACATTATGATAATTGGTTATATTAAGATCCTAGAGGTTTAAGGTTTCAGAATCCAAGATTAACTGGGAACCTATATCGTTATGGAATCAATCCCTCAATGATTCTCTAGATTTATTGGGACTTTTATAATTAGAAACATTGAGAAGCCTCAACCATTTCTTCTTATCGTCCTTCAAAAATTAGTAAATGATATTAAACCTGCATATCATTATGTTTATATAGTGAATAAGTTGAAATGGAAAGAAAATATATTTATTCCCAAAGCTTCTTCACTCCCTTCCAAGAAGAACATAATCAAAGGTGGACGAAGGGAACATTATGTAGTCTATTTCGTATATGGAAATAAAGACCACTCGAAGATAAAATTCCAGTAGATAAAGAGGAAATTAAAATCCTCAGAGATGTTTATAACTGAGTTCAATTAATATTTTACTACAAATTCTGTATTATATATAAATTTCTTTTGTTAAAAATGTATTCAAATATATGAACAATGTATATTCAAAATAAATTGACTGATGTGTGGTAGATCTTCAAGCATCCATCCATGTTAAACATTCTTCAATAACTATCTGGGACTATGACCTCACAATGAAGACTGAAATGATCTTGGTTATAAAGAGTTGTTATTTTCGGCCTTTAGTTACCAAAAACATTATTTCGGTATCCGGAATATATATTTATAGATTCATTAAAAATTTACAAATAGTGTTATTTTATTTAATAAAGATATAATTTTTTTATGGTATGGATCATTTACATAACATTAAATACATATTGAGTTACGTGAACCATGTAATGAAGATCGATAACAATGTTACATCACATGCTCATTCCACACCCAAATTTGGTGTCATTTGGCAGTCAATGTAAATGAAAAAATTCAAGAAAAATTACATCAAAATGGATTTTTAGATTATTCCAAAAGAAATCCACTTGGTGTATGTAAAACATGTTATGAAAGAAAAGTATCCAAATACCCATTTATTGAGAAAGATGAAAATTCTATTGATATTCTTGATTTATTTTATACCAATGTGTGTGGAACATTTCTTATTGAATAATGGTATGGGTAATCAAACCTAATACCATTTACTGATGAATTTATTAGATGTGGGTATCTTTACCTAATGTGTATAAGTCAGATTCTTTTTTATAAAATCATGGAATACAAGAATGTCGTTGAGAAAAAGCTTGGTAGGATGATTATGAAACTCTTCTCTGGTTGTAGTGGAGAATATCATGATGATCCACACCATGTTGGACATGGTGAGATCAATGATGAGTCACACAAGTTATTATTATCCTTCTGGGTATATGTGTTATAAATAATAGAAAACATAATAAATCATGTGCCAACTATAAATATATATGGTATTCCATTCAAATTTTTGAGTGGAATAAAAACCATGTTATCTAATTTAATTTTCTGGGGATGTGAATCATTTTTATGGACTCATCAGGATACCTAAATACACCACGAGGAAAATTGTGTACCATTATAGGACTCCCCATGGATTCATGGGGGTATTAATTATATGACAACACATAATAAATCTATATAGTTGAAATAAACTCCATATTCATAGATAGAGAGTACATATCCAAATATGATTTTTGGAGCATGATAAAATTAAATTAATTCGAGGATGGTGGCACAAAAGAGTTGGTATAAGATATTATTTCACAAATCCTCATAGAAGAAAAAAATTTCCTAGAGAAAAATGTACTACCTAAGTGAATACGATACGATAGAGAACCAAAACTGCTTGGTTTTATAGTAATTGGGGATAGTGACTCATTATATATTGATAATAATTATCCTCTAACATACATGTAATAATTAAGTGGAAATTAAATTTCCAAGTGGCATCACACCATGAATAATTAAATGGATAACTTGTTCCAAAACAATGAGTAGATATTGGTATATATAATAGTGGATGTAATGATCCTTGGTTGGATGTCGGTATTCAAGATGTAACTATGAATTAATGGACATGTCTGTACCTATAAGGCGTGAATGGTTTAAAGGGTTTAAACAGCATCAAGGCATTGAAAACATTGAATCATTTTCACCAGTTTCAATGTCGAAATCAATCATAATTATACATTCCATTATGTCTTACCATGCCAATTTTATCTTGAAAATGGATTTCAAAATAGTCTTCTTTAATAGTAACCACCATGAAGATGTATACATGACACAACCTAAAGAGGTTTTTACATCAACAGATGCCCATCAGATATAAAAGATACCAAAATCCATATATAGATTATATAAAGAATCCATTTAATGGAAAATTCTATGGGGTGAATCAATAAATAATATTTTTTATAAATAATAAATGTGATAAAATTTTCTACAAATTTTCTTTAGGTGAACGTTCATTTTCATTATAGTTTATTTTTATGACATATTACTTATTTGAAAAGAAATACATGTCTTATTTAAGTTAAATCGTGGATCAATAAATGATTTTCCACAAAAGGAATGGGTGTGGAGGCATATATTTTGGGATAAATATTGATAATGGTATATCCAAGAGGTTTTTTAGACTTATTTCAATGTATATACTTTTACAAGATTCTAAAAAGAATAACCAAGAAAAAAAATCCAATAAGTGATTATTAAAAGAGTTATATAATATTCTATTTTAGAGTAAAATGTATCCTCAAAATCCTGATGAATGAAATATAATAAAAAATATTCCATACACAACTAAAAAATTACGAAACATATATTATATGGAATTTACTAGGATAGATGTTGCCTAAGAATTAAGTGCAACAGGAAAAGATAAATTCCATATACGTGTCCACCATGGATGGCAGTCAACGTTATCCTTATGTATCTAATGAATAATATGGATTTTTTCGTAGTTTATGGAGGCGATGAGTTACTAGCCATCAAAGGATATGAAAATGTTATTTTAATAATTGATCAAGATGACAAGAAGTCAAAAATGTGATATATCTTCACATCGAATGGAGGAGTTATGTGTTTGTAGTGCTCAAAAAATGCAATGCTATCAAATTCTACAGCAGAGTCTGAGTATATTGTTTCTTTGGAGGCAGCTAAGAAATAATATTGAATTCGAGTCACCTGTAGGATCATTATGTGTTACTGATTATCAACGATCCCATCACACTCTTTTCTGATAATACATCGGATGTGGCATTCATAAAACAACCAAGTCCACATATGCGAATGAAGCATAGACTTTAGAAGTATAATCTATTGGGAGATTTTTCTCAATGTGTTGTGGTTGATGTGAGTAGTATTTCCCCAAAATACAATTTGGTTAACCCATTGAATAAATTCATAACTCCTTAGAAAATGGATTTTCATGTTAGGTCTAGAAGACTTAACGTTATAGGCAGTTGGTGTTTTTCCAAGTGAGAATTTTTTTTGGATATGGAGTCCTAGAACAAAATCTTTTTCCTTTAATTAAGAGAATATTTGTTGTCATAATGATTAAATTAGACATATTATTTCATAATTTTCATTTTCTTTGTAATATTATTGAAATAATGTCCAATAGTATTTTTCACATTAATATGATCATAGTAGTTCCCCACTATGATGAGAACCTCAAAGTGAATTGAAAATATTCTGAATATAGTTGTATGGTTGGATAAAATTCAATGATTGGACACATAGTATATTGGACTTCTGGTGTTAGTACACATAAGTAGATGAGGCTTCTTCTCATGAAGATCACAGTTGGAAATCATTATAACGTGATGTTATGAGAATAGAACTGTGATCAGTAATTTGACATTTTTAACTGACTTTTCATATTATTCTTTACAAGAATATGTAATGTTATTTTGAATTTATGATTATCATTAATTAATGTCATGAATCATGCACTTATATTTTCTAATGAAAATCATCATGCCAAATATTGGCCTGAAGTAGGGTATGTTGGGTGTGTCTGGAATGACATGTTATCAATATATATGCCAGTGATGGATTTTTACTTTCCAAATTTATATGTGACTATATATTGGACCATTAATTGCAATAGAACTATCGTCCTAAATTCCCTGTCCATAGTGTAATAATGATATTATTTCATAGAGTCAAATAATTATGTATAATGCATATTGGTTGAATAAAAATTAATGGACCCTTCTTGAAGATATATTTTGATAACGGAATTATATTACATAGTGAGAGTAAAAATGTGGTTGTCTTCATTATGACATTAAGTTTCTTCTCATGGGATCCATGTCCTATTTCTAGATATTAATATGGGTCTTTAGACAAGACCAACTAAGGACAGTGAGAAATAATCCTTGATGGTAACACACTATGTGTTTGTGTTGTTATTGATTATATTAGACATGAATTTAATAAATAAGAGAAATATTAATCTCAATAAAAAGGAATGATTTAATTCTTGTTATATTTTTCACATGTGTTAAATAAATAAATAGTCACTGAATTGGGAGTATAATTTTCTTATTTATATTATTGAATATTTAATAATTATTAATTAATAATAATATTAATAAAAACATTTAAATAATATAATAAAATAATATTCAGGTGTTATATGTACCAAAATAGTTTGAATAGACAAAGACCATATCCCGTGGAAAAATAACTTTTTATGAGGTGAGAAATATTATTTATACATTTTTTTCAATTTGGTACACCACAAAATTATATTTATATTTTTATTATTATGTGTGAAGATATTTATTTAGTAGTTATAATTGAAGTTAATTTATTAATGCAATTAAATATTATATCCATAATTCGAGATCTATAAATAGATGATTATGTTCATTGTGTAAAGCATTCAAAACCAATTCCATTTTTAGAGTAGAAAATTATTTTCAGATGAAATTATCTCTACACTCCCCCTACTCTATCCCTATGAAGAATGTGAATCCCCATAGATTATTTCTATTAGATCGAAGAAGTAGTAATAAAAAATGAACAACATAAGAAATTAGATTCCCTACACATGAACCTAGAGAACAAGGGGCGTTGCTCAATGACCAATGATTCATGTGTGGATCACCTCTAGAGGGTTCTACCCCTGGATCTTCACAAGTAGAATGAAGGAAATACAGAAGGACCAATTTGGAATATCAATAATCATCAACAGAGAATGTTTCTAAGACCATTCATTTATTATTTATGATATTAAATAATTTAATTATAAATTTGACGTGAATGTTCCTCACTCTTGGATTAGGGAATAAATTATTAAAATGAATTTTTATATATCACATTCCACCACCACACTTCCATTGTGGCCAGAAAAAACATGGATTAAACATGAAATAATACCCAAAGGCTTGGGATTGTGGGGATCTCATTATCACTGCCAAAATCAAATCACATGTGTTTCATGATATTTTTTAGAATCATGGAGAACCAATTGATATTTAGAACAAAAAAATCATATTTTCAACTACTGAGGAGACTACATCCTAAAAGGCTATTAAAAGTGAAAATGTTATGGTTTATTCCACCTCACGTTGTTGTACCCTAGATAGTCATATCATACAAACCATCAGGATAAAACCCATCAGTATGGCTATGTATAAAGGAATGATGCCTAATTTGTACTACAATAGAGATTAGGGGATTACTCTATGAGGTTTTCCCTTTTGAATGGTTCATGTGGAAGAGATGAGGATATGAGAGTACACCTAAAAGTGAAAGTCATGAATGATCCAATCCCTCCCTGCTGGGAATCGTTGGACCATTTTCTAGAGATGATGAATAAAGGACATAGTTATAAACCATAAATATAATAACTTTGGAATCCCAAACAATAACCCTTGTGTTGGGGTCCCTATGGTGGAGGTAATTCATAACATTATTCACCCCATGGACCCTATCCTCCAGGTATGCAGGTGTGGGACACCTCTGATCCAAGGAATGAATATCTTAATGGTTTAAATGATGATATGTATCTTTACATGTTTTTTCATGTACAAGGGATTATATATTGGCTTTAAAATTTTCCCCCATATATGAGGGATCTAGAGGTTTTACATTCCATTGGTGTCTTGAAATATGTCTTGGAATATGTATTGAACAGTTAATGGATTGGAAACCATGAGGTACCTCGATCTAGACTTTGGAGGAGATATAATTATTTTACACAGTGGGTACACCTTTAGGAGTTGGTAGTTCCTTGGGTGATGGACCACCTGGGAGAAAAACCATTAGAATTTCCATTCTCTAAGGGCTAAGGGTCCCCTCATGTCTCTATGGGAGTTTCTCTAGTTGGTCTCCGGTTGCGGAAGGGACATTCACTCTTGTGGCGGTTGAATAGGGGGAAAGGGGTCCTCACATAGGGTTCCTATTATTGATATATTTTATGTACTTGGATATTACAATTCCTTTAAATTCTATCCTCTCATATGTATTAGAGATCTAGGTAAGGGATTTTCGAGGACAATGATGAAGGGTATTCACAACCTATTCTTTGTGGTTTTTTATGTATCTTCTATCCATAAAATTTGGATTCCCAGTGTCCTACATATAGGAAAATAGTTGACCCTTGTCAAAGGAGATTTTCTACATAGGTACATAGTGTATTTACCTAGTGATGGTATGCCACAAAGTTTGGCTGATCATTTTGTGACATAGATGGGGTCTTGTGCGGGCCTTTTGATGTATAGGGGTGTGTGTGTGTATAAATGTATTTCCATGTTCCGTGGATTCTCCGTAGAGATCATAATTTATCTAATATACATGAGGTACTTATTATAATATATTCATCCCATATGAAAAAACTATTTGAATAAATAATTAAATGGACTTCATTAGTGGAGGAAGTATCAAAATCAAAATATTCGTTGTAAAATATATCATTGTGAAACCATAACATTTACATCATGATTTAATATTTCTCAAATCCAACATTTATTACCCACTACAAATATTCCCACACATTTTTTACATGGTAATGGTGAACGTATACTATAATGCAGATGAATTTCCCACAATATTTTCTCAAATTTCTCAAACATATCATAACATTTCATTAATCGATAAAAATATGAATTTTTTGTAGGATAAATTTCATGATGAAAATTATAAAGCGTGGACAAATATAGAATCATATAACATCCATATATTTTCTCTCACACTATAAAAATACAATAAAATAAACTATCTATAGTAATTTAATAATATGGTGACATCGTGTGTCATGACCCACTCCCCAGAAGGTGTACCTCTCCTATGACAATAATGATAAAATGGAGATAATGACCCCGATTCCTGCCTCCAGTAGGCTCTGGGTTGGCAACTATCTTCGAGGTAGTAGTAAACATACAAATTGGAGGCATTACCCTCTAAGAGAACACATGTGAAAGAGAGTGATAAGACAGACACCAACCAACTACTACTTAGAAAACAATATAAAAGTAATCCCACGTACAGATATGTAATGTCATGAAAAACTAATACTACATAAAGGGGGAAAATTACAAATACCCAATGCAATGTAAAAAAAATGCAACCGTGAATCCTGAACAGCTCCGGTAACCCCAAGATTGTAGAAACCAGTCGTGTCTCCTACATACTCCATGTGTCCTGAAAAATAGATTATATATACATAGGATGATTATAATAGTATACTCAGTAGAATCCTCCCCAGAGCCTCTCATACCAAGGTAAAGAATTCATGCTAAAGCACAGTGAACTAAAAGTGAAACTAACTCATCTCATAAACATGTATACTATGTTCCCAGCCTCTCTGTGGAAATTCTCACCATGTAAGGCATACAAGATTATATAATATAATAATGAAAATCATGTGTACTCTGCTACTACTTCCCCATTATTTTTCAATATTACCCCAACATTGCACATCCAAATCCATCTCTCTCCAAAAGGCATTTCCACATACCCCTGGGAGATGTACCATAACAAGGAATTTGTGAAACAAAACTACCATGTCCACGTAAGAAAAGTAACCTGATAGTTTCCAGGAGCCCCCATAGCTTGCATAACGTGTATCATACGTAAGGCATTATACCTAATGATATTATAGACCATACAGTGAGTAAGGATCCTCATGTAATGACAAAATATACATGTTACACCTATAGTATACCATTGGAAACAATATCTAGAATATATTCATGGTAATAACCAGAAGCCATTAAAGTCCTCTACAAACATATATGGGGAAAACTAACTGTTATCCCTATTAGCACAAGTTACTACCATGAGAAGAGAGCGGGGCCAAAGGGGGTAGTTATCCATCCATCCTTTCACTAGAATGTTGTGGAAAACACCCCTGAGGGCTCAAATTACTCTGGGATTCAATTTACATAAATGACAGGGTGGGGTAGTGTACGGAAACAAAAAAAATTACAGAATATACTATATCTCACAACCAAACAATGGTCATAAACTAGTATTAGACAGAACTATAAATAATGACTCTCAGACTCCTAGATGCCACTTATATGACTAAGTATCCTATATTCACACAACCATTTAAAGAGATTTAATACCTTACTTTATTCACTTTTTATCATTTTCACTTTACGTTAATTATTTATTTAAAAATTAATTAAACATTATCAATGTCCGTGTTATATTTCATTAGCATCACACCTGATGTTTATTGTTACATTAAATTTGCAACCTCTGCATTATGTCCCAGCAAGATCCCCCTTCACGGGTTAACATGATTTAATAACTAATTTGTTAACAACATTATTAGATTCCCATATTCCCATGAATTATGAAAAAACATTCTAATCTACTGAACATAAGGGGGATCAACACTGTGAGTAAATGAACTACTCCTCGAGTCATTCCTTCCTATAATAAGAGCGTCGACCCACCATACCTCAGGAAGCTAAACATAGAAACCATGTGGCATACCCCACACGTCTTCTCCCCTTTTGGAGGTACAGTAAGCAAGACCAGCTGCCTTGGGTGGTTGGGAATTTAATGTATATAAACAACCAACAAGACTCATCAATCATCCAAACATTCACGTCCACCCCACTTCATTATCCCACATTTCCACCTCCACACCCACATGCATAAACCGATGCATTTCCCCACTATAGGGGTCAACCATTGTTACAACCAATGGGCCTCCCTACCCCCACATAACACAACAACCATCCAGGATCACATAACAACCCAAGAGGAAATAATAAATCATTATATAAACTGGGCTCTTGGGCCTTAATCAAGGAATTCTTCCTTCGTATATAATGAGATCTCACAATTCCATGCATAAGGCTCTTGGACTTTAGAAACAATTGGTTAACTCAAAACCCTATGAAGTAATATCTTTTTATCAAACAAACATTTATTTAATCCATATGGAATTAAATGATTTATTATTTTTTGGTTCCATCTAAGGGTAAGCTAAATTTGATGCTATCATAGAAATCAAAAATTTATTACACATGCTTATAACATCAATTTTAATAATATTAAAATCGAACAACAACAACTAGATTCATTTACATGACACATTATCTTTATCCAAAAAATTATCAATTAGTTATGGACTTACATTCATTACCATTTTCTATCATGAATGAAAAAATAAAAAAAAACATAGATATCACACTATCTAGAAAAACATGATGCAATAACCAATGATCGATATAAATTTATTTCTCTGGTTTACATATTTATTATTTCAATTCCATTTTGATATGTTGGGCTAAAACATTCTAAATCTATAGTTGCATGTAAAAGAAAATAGAAGCATTGAATCATCTACCTCAAAAGGATATCAACATTATTTATACGATAATGATCCAAACAACTGATCATGATCACCCCCTCTCATGACAACTGCATCCACCCGATGATGGTGCGGCTCGACCGCTCCAACAGATTCCAAGACACACCATTAAAATCATGCAGAACACATGCCATAATATGGAATGGATAAATAGGATAAGATGATCCCAAAAGAATAAAGATTATTCATAACTTATATCGAAGATTGGTGGATACTACTCAGTTTTAGCAAAATAGGGGTGCAGTTGCAGCAAGAAAAATGTCGAGGGAAACCAATCCATGTGGAAAAGATTGATCTCACTACTCATATGGGAAGGAAGGAAATGTTAGAGTTTCTCGCACCAGAAAGAAGGACGAAGAACAGGGGGAGATATATCATCCCTTAATAATATTTAATGACTCAACGATTTAAGATACGCTAGATCTTTTATTAAATGAATATAACATTAAACAACATAGTTTGACCAAGTTAAGGCATCTTGGGCCTTAGGAAAATTAATATAATAGTTATGGGATTTTATTTGGACTTAAACCCTGAAAACATGGCCTTAAATTCATTTTACATCAAAGGAAACATTAAATTGGTAAAACTAGATAAATCAAGAAATTTGGAAAAGTAAATATGAAACAGTTCTGAAAACACAGTTTATGAGATAATATCTCGTTGATACTAACTATGAGATAGTAACCCTGATATAGTATCTGTGAGACGGTAACTGTGAGACAAAAAATCTGAGACAGTAACTGTGAGATAGTAACTGTGAGACACTGTGACATTGATGATAATATTAGAAACATTGTTCATAGAACAAGAAATTTGGAAAGTGCTGGGGATGAGTCACTTTAACATACTAGAACCCATAAAACACAATATTTAGGCACTGAATGGACCAGAGATGTCCAAGCCATTTCATAAAAAACATCTCAATATTTTCTCGTCCTCGAGAATCCAAAACCAACAGAAGATTAAACAAAAAAGGAGTATGAAAAACCACTCCTCGAGATACCTCTCGAAATAGATAAAGCCATAAAAAGAATCAAAAGAAAGGTATCTCATAATCATAAAAGGACTTCAACCAAAAAGCATACATCCTTATATGAAAACAGTTAATCATCAAACATCTCTGTGTACTGAGCATGTTTCATTGACTCACATTCCCATGTAATGTCTTCTATGCCACCATGTCGCCACAAGACAAGATCTAAGGGGACAAAACACCCATGCGACTCTTTAAATTGTTGGTCATGGATCTCCACAGGATGCTCCGTAATGGTCGCATCATCGTGAACATCGATCTCTCTCCAATCGATGATCTGTGAGTTGTCATGAAGATAACAAAGGATCTTTGATGCATGGAAAACATCATTTATCCGGCTCATCTACATGGGATGTGCTATCTGATAAACCATGGCTCCAACATGAACCGACAACTCGAATGTACCAACAAATCGAGGATAAATCCTACTCCCATGACCAAATATTTATTGACCACGATGGGGAATCACCTTTAGAAACACATGATCCCATAAATAAAACACTATGGGTTTCCTCTTTTGATCAACATATTATATCATATGATCCAACACTGATTTCATCCTTTCATGAATCACCTAAACCATCTCTGTCGTATTCTAAACTAGTTCTAGTCTGATAATTTATGACTCTTCGACCCCTATCTTGCATGATGGAGAATGGGACAGTCATCCATAGAAGGATTTAAATGGCGACATACCAATGGTGGAGTGAATACTATTGTTTTTTGGGAACTCAACTAATGGTATGTGCCTCTTCCATGATCATCCAACAACCAACACACATGATCACTACATGTATTCAAGTGTTTGGATGACCTGCTCTATCTGACCATCCATATACGGATGAAAAGTAGTGCTAAAGCACAACTAAGAAAAAAAGGCATGGAGGAGTCACATCCATACCCTAGAGGTAAAGAGATGATCTTGATCAGAAATTATCGTCCTTTGGACTGCATGAAGTCTCACCACCACCTCCAGATACTGCCCCGACAAAAATTCCACTGTTATTAACTTCTTGATCACTATGAATTGGGATGATTTTGTTAAATGATCCACTACTACCCTAATGTTGTCATGTCCTCCATGAGATCGAGGTAAACTAGTATAAATGTCCATTGAGATGTCCTCCCACTTCCACTGATGAATATCTAATTTCTGGAGAAAACAACTTGGTAAACAGTGTTCATCCTTGACCTTCTAGAAGACCAAAAATCGAGACACAAACTCAGCAACTGCACGCTTCAACCCAGGCCACCAAAATCGACTCATCACAGCTTGGTACATATTTTTCATTACATGTTATGCTACTATTGGAGAACTATGGAACTCTTTGAGAATAGTCTCATGCATTTCCAAAGGGAAAAAATGCCATTGATGAAACAACACTTGGTGTTGTTCATCCTCAAAACAATCCTCAGGGACCTAGAAACAAACAAATTCGTCTCTCAAGACGTCCACCTCAAGATCCCTCAACTAGGAATCTTCTACCTACTACACCAGAAATGATTTCACTATTATCTGAAAAGGACAACCTCTTACCCCAACTTCTCCCATATCGAGATGTAAGGCTGAATATTCTTCCATTACTCTCCCGGAATCACCAGATTCATGCATTGCATCACAATGTGACTTCCAGTTCAGTGCATCAACAACAACATTCCCCTTCCCAGGTGTATATGAGATTTCAAAGTCATATTCCTATAAGACCTCCATCCACTGATATTTTCACTAGTATATTCCATGATGGAATAAAACATATATCGGGCTCTTATGATTGGTGAAAACTAAGAATCACTCTTCAATGACGTAATTTCTCCAGAACATTAGTGTAAACACTACAGCTGCCAACTAAAGATCATGGGTGTCATTGTTACGTTCATGGAGATGCAACTACTAAGACCCATAAGAAAAGGTCGATCTCTCCAACATAAAAACACAACTTAACCCTAGAAGAAATGAATCATAGAAAATATCAAATTGAACTCCCTCTACATGAATACAACAAAATAGAGAACATTATAACTTCTCTTTTAGATACATGAATGCTTTTTGACACTGATCATTACAAGAGAACTCCTAATCCTTCCTCGCCAATACTGTTTGAGGAGTCCCAACCGAAGAGAAATCATCTACGGACCTTCTATATTAGCCTGTGAGATCAATGATACATTGCACCTCTGCCACTATCTTGGGGGCTACCCAAGTCACAACTACTTCAATAATTGATTGATCCAGATAAACTCCCTATTTGGACACGACATTCCCAATGAAACGGATTTCTCGATCCCAAAATTCACAATTTGACAACATCCCAAACAGCTATTGTAAATGTATAACTCCCCAAATGGCGTACAGATACTCGACATGCTCCTCTTCAGACATGGAGTACACAAGGACGTCATCGATGAAAACCACCACAAACATATCCAAGAAATCACAGAACACAATGTTCATCAATCCTCTAAAAATATCTTGAACATTCATCACACTGAATGACATTACAACAAAATTGTAATACCCATAACATTAAAAAAAGAAGTATTTGGGATATCCTTTTCCTTCACACACATCTGATGATATCTTGACCACATGTCGATTTGTTAGAATCAACATTCACCATTCATTTAATCGAATAAATCACCAATCCATGGAAGAGGATAGAAATTCTTCACTGTCACATTGTTTATGCAAGGATAATCGATACACAACCACAAACTCCCATCACCTTCTTGATGAAAAAACCAGGTGCGACCCACAGTGACAGACATGGATGAACCAAAATGCACTTTATCAAACCATCATGTGGTATATGAAGCTCTCGTAACACATAAGGGGCCATCCGATATAGATACATTGAGATAAAAGAATCTCCTAGTTGTATCTAGATCCCATAATTGATCACTCGTTGAGGGGGTAATACTTCATCATATTCTTGAAAATCATCTGGGTACTCTTATATGAACCTAGTAAATTCAAACTGGTAAACCTCAGAATAAAGTAGCATCAACTCAGCCATCATGGATGATAAGGATGAATCACACCTTTAACTCATCTGAGGATCTTTATCACCAACAAACGCCACTAGATCTCGATCCTCATTAATGGACAAAATCATCCTCCTGAAGCAACCCATGATAGCCTGCATCAAATAAAACCAATCGATGTCGATGATGACATCATATGGATGTATCTGTTAACATAGAAAATCTCCCCAAGAGTGGTGTTGACCCATTCCATGCCCATAGTCTCTACTTACTTCAAACAAGTGAACTTGACCTCCAACTGGCATAGTCAATGACAAGGGCACTGGAGGCCTCTCTACCTCAACTACCAAAGCAAGGATGAGGTTGTTGATATGAAGGAGTGTGTATCACATGAATCAAACAAGGCACAAACCATGGAAGGAAACAAGAAAAGGGTACCTCGAATGGTGTATAGAACACCTGGAGCTGGAAACGCTAAATCAAGAAACTTCACATGTCCTCCTCCACGACCTCTCTGACCCTAAGGATAAACACCACCATGGAAAAGATCTTCTCTCTGAGGAAATAGAGTATCCCATGGCTATCCTCTGCCTACCCCATCTACACTCTACAGATCCAAAGTTGGTGCAACCTGCTGCAACTACCCCGACTGGAACTACCTCAATGAAGGAACCTCGAGTGGAACTCCTGGAGCATGACGACTACTCTGAAAGGTTGGTAACTCTCATTGCTGAATACCTAGACCACCAAAGTATAAAATAAGAGTCTGATCCCTAGGCATAAGACTATGAAATGCCTCTCTCAGAGAAACGAGATCCCGAGGGTAGGGACGTACCTCTGGCTAAACAAATAATCTTCAGCACTGAAAAAGGGGTACCCTAGACCACTAATCTACTTCATGAGGATTCATGACGACTCCCCTATCATGATTATACAGTTCTATCCGATTTCCTCTCAATTTCCACTACCATTCCACCAAATCATGATATTTATTTATCATAAACAGGGTGACTTGGTGTTGGATCTCTGGATGCTGAGCCTCCTCGAAATTCCTCACCCTCGCCTCCTCATCCTTCAATAGGTCTGAAGCATATCATAAAATGTTAATGAAATGGATTACATACTATCTTACTGTAGAGACCCGAATCATGACGTATAAGGACATTACATTACCTTTGCGGAATACTTATTACATAAAAAACACACACACAAGGACCGTAATAGTTTAGTGTCTTCAGAAACTCGGAACCTAATCTTCTAATCATGGTGAAAGATATTAAACATCTCCCATAAAGATATTCCCTTTTTTTCTTACCTAAAACATTTCTTTATATCCTGGGGAAAAGAAAACATAAAAGGGTGAGCTCAAATGCTCAGTAAGGGTAAACAAAAGAAAAATCAATCACATCATATTCATAAGAACATAACATTTTGGAAATCTTAACATGCAAAAGAGATCATAATATCATAACATGGGATAAATCGTAGTAGTGAAATGTAATCCCAATGATCATAACATAAAACATGAAACTTTGTGGCATACACACATAATAATAGAGAATCATTTCTTATTAGTCAGGACTCATTTCCAAGACTATCTTAGTGGACAAAGTCCATTTCTGAACCGAGTTCACCCCTCATTTTAGTCCGGTTTTACTGAACCGGTTTAACCTGTCGTTCCATCCATGTCTATCTCATGAGATATAAAATCATTACCCAATGCATTGGAGGGATATATAGGTCCCACCCATCTCATAATGATACCATTATTATGTGTGACACAAAATCATAAATCATACATCATTGCATAACCCATGTAATAAAAATTGGATTCTTAAACATCGTGAAATCATAAAACAATTCATATAAGGTAAAGGAATTCATAAAATTATTTCCATCACAACATAATCAATTCCATGTAATAATAGGGATATAAACAGAACCCTTTATTATCTTTGATGGAAAATAATTTTGATAAAACACTTGAACTCCATTCTTGAGGAAAATATCCTTTCTACTTCAAAACACTTTTCCTTTCTTAACATGTCATACAATTCTAAACTAAAAGAAGTTGATTAAAAATAAACTTGAAAACTTTTAAAGTAAGATACTTGGAAATAATGTTTTAAAAATCCATTCATGCCGTATTAGTTAAAAAAACATTCTTCTCATACTTTGGTTGGAAAAGTCAAAAATTACCTCGTACAAAAAAACGACAAAAGATTCCTTTCATATCATTTACTAAAACTCACCGATGGGTAAAATATGATTTAAAAAATTTTAGGTGGATGGAAATA
Source organism: Viscum album (assembly GCA_963277665.1). Lineage (NCBI taxonomy): Eukaryota > Viridiplantae > Streptophyta > Magnoliopsida > Santalales > Viscaceae > Viscum > Viscum album. The sequence continues at coordinate 1,808,990,071 of OY728120.1, forward strand.
ATTTTACATATTGAGGAAACATGGATGTGGATGATAAAATACACCCTAGTAAATACCAAAGTATAAACAATCTCGGATAAAAATGAGATTGTGATATTTCCCTTACCTTAGGTCTGATTTGCTTTGTAAGTGTCTGAACCTCCTGTATAATGATTTAAATAACGTTATTGACTTATTACAGAATCATCCTTATTTTTATGATATCATATATGGTCATATTATTATCTTCTTATTAGTAATATTTCAGTACTACTTTTTATTCAGGTGTTTATTACTTTTTGTTCTTATGCGTGTTTTGTCGAATAAATTATTATTCTTCTCTATAGGTTATAGATACCTTATTTCCAGAATTGTATTAGTGTAATATATATCATATTAATTCATTAAATTCATTTATATAATCATTATGAAATGAATATCATGTAGAACGAGTCGCATCACATCGTGGAGACGGTATTCCGTACGTACGCACGAGTGATGATATCGTTCCTATGATCGTGGAATTGTATTGGAGTATATGTATACTATTTCAGAATCAATATCATTTTATAATAGCCATATATAGTCATTATTTACACCATTATTACTATTCAAGTAAGGTGGTGGTGGAAAATAGATTACACCACGGCGTGGAGACGGTATTCCGTACGTACGCACGCGTGGTGATTTCTTTTTCCGTAGGATGAATAGATGGTGAAATAGGGTTGTTTCATACTTATAATAACATATCAGTATATGAGTGATACTGATGTTATTACTTAATAATAAAACAACCAAAGAAGAAGAAGTGGAAGAAGAAATAAAGATGAAAGAATCAGTAACGGACATTACCTCTTCTTTGAAGTGCTTCTTTGAGACCTCCTTTTAGGGGACTAAATTAGGTCTTTCAAGAAGACCAGAAACTATAGGATGCTTCTAGGGAAGTGGAGAGGCGAAATTTGCAGGGTTTGACCGAGATTGAAGGCTCAAAGTGGTGTGAGAAAGAGGGGGAGGAGGTGCCCTTTTATAAGGGAGGAGAGGGGGACCTTTGGAATAACTAAAAATATTATTTTATTATAAAGTCAAATTCGTTTTTTAATAGCTCCAAATTGATATATTTCTAAGATAAGGTGGGTAGGGGTCTAAATACTCTCATACAATATAATTTAGCCATGTTTAGGTATCAATTTTAACCTTATCATTTAGATTTAACTTGAAGTTAGATAATTTAACTTTTACCATGTCTTCTTGTTTTCTTACACTATAAGGTTAATAAACGTACTATATCAAGACAAAAGAACCCCAAGTTGTATATTATTAAAATATATAACCTTATCTAAGTAATTTGGCCGAACCTTAGATTTTTAAGAATAAAATAACAATTAATAATATAATATTTGTTTTAAAAACTATTTTATGTCAATTTTGACACTATTTAGTAATTGATTTTTGTGAAAATCATAACAGAATGATTAGTTCGAACCAAGTTACATAAATCAATACTAAGATTTCATATTAACATAGAAAATTAGTGTAATTCATAAAAAGTCTCAAATTACATTTATTTGGGTATTTATAACATCAATTATGTCAATATTTCATTTATAATATAATTATTACATCATCATTCTGTCATAAATAAATTAAATTATTTAATGTATAAAAATTACAAATAAAATACCATTATGTAGGAAATCTTTTTATATTTTGAATGAGTATTTATAGTCGAATTTATCTTATGTATATCCCATATTTAAAATTATTTACTTATTAAACTTTGATTTTAACTATTTTAACCCTTCTTTAAATAAATTAATAATAAATGTCCTAATCTAATCCAAGTGGGCCTAAATGATCATATTTTATATATAAGGTTGTTTTTGGTCGAATTACACTTATCCAATAGAATTAGGACATGTGTTAGGGTAATAATAATAACATTTTTACACTTAATTACCCTATTTACTTTTAACCGTGGTAAAAAAAATAAAAAGTTACTATTCACCAAAAATTATTTTCATCTCATTGAACCACATTTTACTTACTAACATCAACTGTGTCTCTCGGATTTTTGAAATTCCACTCACAGAAGCGGTAAAATTAAGTTTTATGAAATCTTCATTTTTTTAACTACCACTTAATGGTTTCACTATTCATCAAAAAACAAAGTTTCCAGAAAAATACCATAAATTAGGCCTAAGCTATATTTGATATTATGAACTCAAAAATGATGTCTATTTTACCAAATTCAAGACATATCAGTTGCATTAATTAATTTAAAAATTATTTCCCATCGTCAAAACAAATAGCGTGTTCTTAAGAGATAATAACCATCAAAAGATTGACACTTGTTTATGTCTTGTTTAAATGTATAATTACATCCAATGACAAACATTGTATTAAATTGTAAAAATATATTCTAAATATATTTTAAAACCACTCAAATTATTAATTTATCACTATTAATTATTTCGATTAAAGAAGTTGTTTTTAATTAAAATTTAGTAATTTTCACTATTCCTCAGAATATGAAAGTTATCCAATAAGTACCAAAATTTCACCTTAGGCTAAATTTGATACTCTGAATCCAAAAATGAAGTCCATTTTGGGAGATAAAATTTCAATAAGTTTAAAAGGTGGTTATTACTATTCATAATGGCTAGTTTTAATAATATTTTAATAGCATATCGTTGTTTAGTGAAACTCGGTATTGCGTAATACACACGCTATCGAGGAAGGTCGTGATTGCGGGTAATACAAGGCAAGTCAAGGATGCGTGTCGTGCAAGCTTCTTTTGGTGTAACGTACAACACAATACATTAATGAAATTAAAAAAATATTTTTCATAAAATCTCGGGGTGTTACATTCTACCCCCCTTAAAATGAATTTCGCCCACAAAATTTGTCGGGGTTATAAATGGTTTACTACTCGAAAGTTTCTTTAATAGAAACCCACATCGTCAAATGTAATACCAAAACAAATCTTTGAAAACAAAATTATGAAACGTAACGGTTACCCAAATAAACTAATCACTGGGTTACCACATAGGTGAAAATATGGATATGGAAGAGAAATCTAACCATCATGTTCTGATGGAGAGTGGTAGAGAACATGGCTATGGAAAATCCATCAATCACAAAGCCATAAATTTTTGAAGATCTAAGGTACCATCTGATTCATCAGATATAAGAGAAATAGGACAACATTTTTGGTTTTCAAGATCGTTTCCCTAAAGTTGATGAAATTGGAATTAGAAGAAACACTTTCGTGATTTCGGTATAGTGTCACCGTTGGTCGTTATTTGGAAATTTTCCACTTCATATCTTAACGAAATGAAGTTGAATTTGTCATTCGTGACGTGTTAGCAGATCATGTGATAGAATGATGGGTCATTCCTTCTGTCTCAAACAAAAGGTTAGAAAAGTTATCAAAAAATACATAACTCCATCTATAGAGAGATTAATCAGATATGGTTCCTAAAATGGAATTATACTTCATATATCATACTTCTTAATATAATAAAACTAGTTTCTACTAAACAGGGACTTCCTGTAGTCCAGTGGTAGGTGATAAAGGCTAGTCGCACTTTGGTTGTGGGTTCGATTCCCACGGCCTTGTCCGACGCGATGGGCTGTCGCCCGTCCGACAGGTTGTCCTTTTTCTAAAACTATATTACTATAACATCCCATCAATAATATCGAAAAAACATCTATCCTTAAACAATACTAACTTATTTCCAACATAATCCATTCCAGGCTTATCCATAATACTGTAGTCCACTCTCATAATATAGTGAAAACGATTACCAGAGATTTAATACCATCGTTGATCCCCATATATCATAAGATATGTCTTGTTGGTCACATTCCAAACATTCAAAGGCCTTAATCATGTATTATCTTGAATACCCATTGAACCTTAGTGAAAACATGAATGCAGTTAAAAGTTAACACTTTCCATATACCAAAATCCTCAAAATTCTATATACTCAAACCATGATATCACTTAGTCCGTATATCAATCATGAGCTCATGAATACTGTTAAATATTTCATTTTCTCTTTTTCCCTTCAATATGCGCATATCATCTATTTTCCAAAAATATCTCAATCATTTTCCATGGTTATTGGTACTATAAAATTATTGAAAACCACAATAGACCAATACATAAATATTCCAATATTCCACGATACTATATACAACATTATTTTGGAATCCCATTAAATAAACACTTAATCATTCCACCACATCGTTATCATATTCAACATCGCCAATGATGATCACATGTGACTTCGCTTTGTCCTTTTCCTTAAGTGGTTGCTCATGTCGATCATCACTAACCCTTGGATTAGGGCATTTATTAGCCTAATGCCCCATTTCCTTGCACATAAAGCATTGATGTGTAGTAGGTTCATTCTGTGTATCCCTTCCTTTGTTTGCATCATTAGACATCTTCTTCCCATCATTGCGGCATTCAAATGCCCGATGACCTTCCTTTCCACATTTGAAACATTTACATGTCCCTTTAAGACAATCTCCACCATGATTCTTTCCACACTTTGAGCATAAGGAAACATTCATCTTCTTTTCACCATTATTCTGAGATATCTCCTTGAACTCCATCTTTCGTTTCTTTTCAAAACTATGAGATGGATAAGTAATACCAACTTCCATTTCTACCCTGATAGCACAACGCACAATTTCTTCATAGCTACTGAAGTCTCTTATAGCTAATGCCCTTCGAAGATTTGGTTTTAATCCACTGAATAATCAATCAACTTTACGTTCAGGTTGGATGATAAATCCAGATGCATACCTTGAAAGCCTTGTAAAATTCGCTTCGTATATACCAATAGATTCATCATCCTTTTGCTTTAGTTCAAGAAACTCCTTCTCCATCATTGTTAGAAGAATATGAGGGAAGTACTTATTGAAAAATAAGTTCTTGAACTCGTCCCATTCCATGGACTCAATTTCATCTCTTTTCCTTGTATTCATGATAATATTACACCATTGATCAGCTTCACCTTCCAAACGATATACTGCTAAGATGAATTTATCATGTTCAGAACATTGAACAACTGAAAATATCTTTTTAGTGGTACTGATCTATTTTTCAGCAACAAGTCGATCAGAAGACCCACTGAATGAAGGTGGATGTTTCCTCATGAAGGACTTAATAGAATATTGTTCCCTTCTATGATCATTTGGAAGTCCAGAATGATTCATATCTTGTGTAAGTATAGAAATAATATTTTTCACTCCATCTCCCATAACATTTTTTTGTTCAGGAGGACAATCATTGCATTGCCCATTGGATTGATCAACATGATTCCTTCGGGTTCCAGCAATCGTCTAAACCCAAAAAAGAATAGTGTGAGAGGAAAAAATCATGCTAGGGAAAACAACATAATAACGGGGGAGTACCATGAATATCTAAAATCTTAGGTTTAATTCTATGATCGTTAGCGCAATTCTAGGACTATAACCTATACTTATACTTAACCTTAGGGACATCCCTTGACATACCTTAGAAATATCTCTAGATATCTCACTAAAGTTCTTGCATCCTAGTTTCCAAAGGATGACTAAACCTTTCCTATGATACAAACTGTAACGACCCATAATTTACATACATTGTTAATACTTCAAAATTGAAGCATACTTATTACAACATATAACAAAACCACGAAAGGACCGTATAGGTATAGTGTCTTTAGAAACTAGGAAACATAAACAAATGGTTCCTAAAGTGTCTACACTGTCTCCCATTTATTTGATCATTTCTATAGTCCCTTTTGGTATAATTACATAATAACCTTCTTCCTAACCTGGGGAAAGAAAAAATAAAAAAGGGTGAGCTCAAATTCTTAGTAAGGGTAAACAAAAGAAAAATCAATCACATCATATTCATAAGAACATAACATTTTGGAAATCGTAACCTGCAAATGAGATCATAAAATCATAACATGGGATAAATCATAGTAGTGAAATGTAATCCCAATAATCATAACATAAAACATGAAACTTTGTAGCATACACACATAATCATAGAGAATAATTTCTTATTATTCAAGACTCATTTCCAAGACTATCTTAGTGGACAATTTCCATTTCTAAACCGAGTTCACACCTCGTTTCAGTCCTGTTTTACTAAACCGATTTAACCTGTCGTTCCAGCCATGTCTATCTCATGAGATATAAAATCTTTACCCAACGCATTGGATGGAGATATATGTCCCACCCATCTCATAATGATACCATTCTTATGTGTGCCACAAAATCATAAATCATACATAATTGCATAACCCATGTAAAAAAATGGGATTCTTAAACATCATGACATCATAAAACAATTCATATAAGGTAAAGGAATTCATAAAAATATTTCCATCACAACATAATAAAATCCATGTAATAATAGGGATAGAAACCGAACCCTTTATTATCTTTGATGGAAAATAATTTTGATAAAACACTTGAACTCCATTCTTGAGGAAAATATCATTTCTACTTCAAAAACACTTTTCCTTTCTTAACATGTCATACAATTCTAAACTAAAAAAAGGTGATTAAAAATAAACTTGAAAACATGTAATGTAATCTTCTTGGAAATAATGTTTTAAAAATCCATTCATGCCGTATTAGTTAAAAAAACATTCTTCTCGTATTTTGGTCGGAAAAGCCAAAAAGTACCTCATACAAAAAACGACAAAAGATTCCTTTCATATATTTTACTAAAACTCACTGAAGGGTAAAATTTTATTTAAACATTTTTAGTTGGATTGAAAAAATATTACATATTGAGGAAACATGGATGTGGATAATAAAATACACCCTAGTAAATACCAAAGTATAAACAATCTCAGATAAAAATGAGATTTTGATATTTCTCTTACCTTAGGTCTGATTTGCTTCGTAAGTGTCTGAACCTCCTGTATAATGATTTAAATAATGTTATTGACTTATTCCAGAATCATAATTATTGTTATGATATCATATATGGTCATATTCTTAGCTTCTTATTAGTAATATTTCATTACTACTTGTTATTCGGGTGTTTATTACTTTTTGTTCTTTTGTGTGTTTTGTCGAATAAATTCTTATTCTTCACTTTAGGTTATAGATATATTATTTCCACAATGTAATTAGTGTAATATATATCATATTAATTCATTCAATTCATTTATATAATCATTATGAAATTAAGATCATGTAGAACGAGTTGCATCACATCGTGGAGACGGTATTCCGTACGTACGCACGAGTGATGATATCGTTCCTATGATCGTGGAATTATATTGGAGTGTATGTATATTATTTAAGAATAAATATAACTTTATAATAGTCATATATAGTCATTATTTACACCACTATACCCATTCAAGTAAGGTGGTGGTGGAAAATAGAATACACCACGGCGTGGAGACGGTATTCCATACGTATGCACGCCCGGTGATTTCATTTTCCGTAGGATGGATAAATGGTGAAATAGGGTTGTTTCATACCTATAATGACATATCAGTATATGAGTGATACTGATGTTATTACTTCATAATGAAACAACTAAAGAAGAAGAATTGGAAGAAGAAATAAATATGAAAGAATCGGTAATAGACATTACCTTTTCTTTGAAGTGCTTCTTTGAGACCTCCTTTTAGGGCACTAAAATAGGTCTTTGAAGAAGACCAGAACCAATAGGATTTTTCTAGGGAAGTGGAGAGGAGAAATTGGCAGGGGTTGGCCGATATTGAAGGCTCAAAGTGGTGTGAGAAAGAGGGGGAGGAGGTGCCCTTTTATAAGGGAGGAGATGTGCACCTTTGGAATAACTAAAAATATTATTTTATTATAAAGTCAAATTTGGTTTATAATAGCTCCAAATTGATATATTTCGAACATAAGGTGGGTAGGGGTATAAATAATCTCATCAAATAGAATTTAGACAAGTTTAGGTATCAATTTTAACATTATCATTTAGATTTAACTTTAAGTTAGATAATTTAACTTTTACCATGTCTTCTTGTTTTCTTACACTATAAGGTTAATATACTTATTATATCAAGCCAAACGAACCCCAAGTTGTATATTATTAAAATATATAACCTTATATAAGTCATTTGGGCGAATTTTATATTTTTAGGAAAAAAAGTACAATTAACAATATAATATTTGTTTTGAAAACTATTTTATGGAAATTTTGACACTATTTAGTAATTGATTTTTGTGAAAATAATAACAGAATGATTAGTTCGAACCCAGTTACTTAAATCAATAATAACATGTCATATTATCCTATAAAATTAGTGTAATTCATAAAAAGTCTCAAATTACATTTATTTGGGTATTTATAACATCAATTATGTCAATATTACATTAATAAGATAATTACTGCATCATCTTTGTGTCATAAATAAATTAAATTATTTAATGTGTATAAATTACAAATAAAATACCATTATGTAGGAACTAATTTTATCTTTCTAATGAGTATTTATAGTCGAATTTATCTTATGTATAACCCTATATTAAAAATTATTTACTTATTAAACATTGATTTTAACTATTTTAACCCTTCTTCAAATAAATTAATAATAAATGTTCTAATCTAATCCATGTGGGCCTAAATGATCATATATTATTCCTAAGGTTGTTTTTGGTAGAATTACACTTATCCCAGAGAATTATAACATGTGTTAGGGTAATAATAATAACATTTTTACCCCTAATTACCCTATTTACTTTTAACCGTGGTAAAAAAAGTAAAAAATTACTATTCACCAAAAATTATTTTCATCTCATTGAACCACATTTTACATACTAACATCAACCGTGTATCTTGGATTTTTGAAATTCCACTCACAGAAGCAGTAAAATTAGGTTTTATGAAAAAATGATTTTTTTTAACAACCACTTAGTGGTTTCACTATTCATCAAAAAATGAAAGTTTCCAGAAAAATACCAAAAATTAGGCCTAAGCTATATTTGATATTTTGAACTCAAAAATGATGTCTATTTTACCAAATTCAAAACATATCATTTTAATTAATTAATTTAAAAATTAATTCCCGTCGTCAAAACAAATAGCGTGTACTTAAGAGATAATAACCATCAAAAGATTGTCACTTGTTTATGTCTGGTTTAAATGTAGAATTACATTCAATGTTCAACATTGTATTAAATTGTAAAAATATATTTTAATATACTTTAAAACCACTCAAATTAATAATTTATCACTATTAATTATTTCGATTAAAAAATTTGTTTTTAATTAAAATTTAGTAATTTTCACTATTCATCAGAATATGACAGTTATCCGAAAAGTACCAAAATTTCACCTTAGGCTAAATTCGATACTCCGAATCGAAAAATGAAGTCTATTTTGAGGGATAAAATTTCTAAAATTTTAAAAGGTGGTTATTACTATTCATAACTGCTAGTTTTAATAATATTTTAAAAGCATATCGTTGTTTAGTGAAACTCGGTATTTCGTACTACACACGCTATCGAGGAAGGTCGTGATTGAGTGTAGTGAAAGGAAATTCAAATATGTGTGTTGTGCAAGATTCTATTGGTGTAGCGTACAACACAAGACATTAATGAAATTATAAAAGAATAATTTTCATAAAATCTCGGGGTGTTACACTAACAATAGGGATCCACTGTCAAAGGGTAAAATGATCATGGATACGGGATGCCTTTATGGTCGATGAAATAAAATCGACTCTAAACATGTCTTGGAACTCCTCCCAAGAGAAAAATGACTTCTCAAAATCCCTGAGGAACATGATCCACCACTTCCTCGCTTCTCTACAAATCATCTTCATATCCAATGACACCTAGTGCTCCTTCTATGCACAAATCGAACTAATGAAGATCATGACCTCCTCAAACCAGTCTTCTGTGACTGCAGTTGAAACAAAACCCTTGTACTTCCACAGACTCTGGCACTGGAACTCATTGAGTGTCCTACTCTATGTGTCAACTATCAACCTCTATCCTGAGGTGATCTGCTACCATAACCCGGTGGACATCTTCTTTGTGATCTTGAAGAGGCCGTAGACTGGGAGCCATACCTGTTAAATAAAAAATAGTTAGAGCTATTAATACTAGAATATAGAAGACTCAGCAATAAATAACTAATTTTTCTCTTTTATTCATTTTACTTTAACCATTCCTAAGGTCTACACATTCAATCACAAGGACAAATAAGAATGATATGTGATCCTTTCCTAGGACTCTACCCTAAAACTTGTATCACCAGGTTTAGTATCCATTATAATCATAAAGGCCCATGCACCATATCACGGGGCGTCCCGAAAAGCCTATGTCTCATATAGTCTCTAGTGTTCACGTCACATGCTAAACATTAGTGACATTGTCGCCCTAACAACCCATGTAACTTCACCTTTGCCTAACACCAAAATCCAACCTATCCCTTAACCAGACCTCTGATACCACTCAGTCAAAACACCCCCCCACACAATGTGTACCCCTCCAGGTCTAGCAATGTGAGTAGGGAGATAATGACCCATGAGTCCTACCTCTTATAGGCATAGGGTTAAAGACTAGCACCGAGGGAATAGTAACCACTCAAATGAGTGACATTACCCTTTTTGATAACACATGTTAAAGAGAGAGATAAGACATGCAACAACCAAATCCTACTAAGAACATAATATAATATAAATCCAAAGAACACATATGTAATTTCATGAAAAAATAATATAACAAAAATGGGAAAAAAGAAACTACCCAAAAAAGTAAAAAAACAGCTACCAAAAATCCCAAACAATTCCAGCCACTCCATGCAATTAGAAACAATCATGTCTCCAACCTTCTCCACATGACCTGAAAAATAGATTATATATACATAGGGTGATTATAGCAGTATACTCACATTGATCCTCCCCATATCCTCTCGTGAAAATGTAATGAAATCATGCTATACAACAGTGAACAAAAAGTGGAACTAACTCATCACCTAAACAGGTATACTATGTTCCAAGCCTCACCATGGCTGCTCTAAACAAGTAACACATAATAGTGTATATAATAAAATAAAGAAAATCAAGGGTATACCTCTAATACTTTGCCACTTCTTTTCCACTTTTCTCCATTGTCACATGTTGTAATCTATCTCTCTCCAAAAAGCATTGTCCGAAGACACCGTGGTGATGTACCACAACATGCTCCTAGTGGAACAAAACCACCACCTCCATGTAATCAAGTTAAATAGGTAGTTTCCTAGATCCATCATAGCTCACATATCATGTATCGTATGTTGGGCATTATACCTCAAGCAATTAAAGCCCATACAGCGAGCTAGGATCCTCAAGCCAACACAAGCTATACACTTTACACCTACAGTCGTCCAGAGGAATCTATATCCAAAATATATTCCTGCGATTAACCAAATTCCATTACATCACTCTACACACATATATAGGGAAAACTAACAGTTGTGCCTACTAGCACAAGTAAGTACCAACAGAAGAGAGCAGTTCCATAATAGGTAGTCTATCGTCCATCCTCACATCAGAATGTTGGGGAGAACACCCCACAGGGATCAAAATCCTTAGGGTGTTAGTTTCCCAAACTAATATGGCAGATTAGCGTATAGAAACAAATAAAATTATACAATATACTATATCTCACAAACACACTATGAAAATAACCTAGTCTTAGACACAACTGTAGCTAATGTCTAATGGACTCCAAGATGCCACTTCTAAGACATTGTATCCTATAGACACACAACCACTTAATAAGATTTAATACCTTAACTCATTCCCTTTTAATTAGTTGAACATTATGTTAATTAATTATTTAAACATTAATTAACCATTAATAATTTTTTCATTATATTTCATTAGCATCACACCCAATGTTCACTGTTCCATTAAATTCGTAACCTCAGCATTGCATCCCAGATAACTGCAACCCTGTGGTTTTACATCATTTATTCATTCATTTACTAACAACATTATTAATTTACAATACTCCATGGAATTAAAGACATAAATTATAATATTTTAAACATAAGTTGGCTCAAAACAATGACTAGATAAACTACCCATCGAGTGTTTTCCACCTATAGCCAGAGCATAGACCCGTCCTCCTTCTTGAAGATAAACACAAAGAGCATATCACATACCCCATGTGTCTTCACCCCTTTAAGAAGAGGGTCAGAATGATGAGCTACCTTGAGTAGTGGTGAATGTAAATTATATAGAAAACCTAAAATAATCATTAAGTATCCAAACATTCACATCCAACCCGCTTCACCATCTTTCATGTCCTCCCTGACACCCACATGCATAAACTGATGCATCTCGCCACTCGGGACGTCAACCGCTACCACAACCTATGGGCCTCTCGAACCCACATATCACAACATCCATCCAGGATCACATCACAACACTAGCAGTATGAAAACAACATTATATCAATAGGGGTTTTGTCCCTTAAACACTGCATTCTACCTTCAATCATAATTATCTCTCAAATCTCTAAGCATAAGGGTCTTGGCCTTTACAATCAATAGGTAATCTTAGAAACCTACAACGTAATATCAATTTATCAAATAACCATTTATGTAATAAATCAATAATTAAATGAGTTATTATTTGTAGGTTCCAACTATGGGTAACCTGAACATGAAGATTTCATAGCTGTCAAAAATTGGTAAATCATGCTTATATCATCAATTTGATTAAAATAAAATTACAAAAACAAAATCCAGATTCATTTATATACCACTTTATGTTTATCCAAATAATTATCAATTAATTCCATCTTTTCATTCTTTACCATTTTCTATCAAGAACAAAAATCTAAACAGAGAAAGAATATATATCATACTATCTAGAAAAACAAGAGGCATAACATACGATCGATATCAATTTATTTATCCAGTTCAAATATTTATAATGTCAATTCCAATGAGATTTGTTGGGATAAAACATGATAAATCTACATTTTCACATAAAATTAAATAAAAGAAATGAATACCCTACCTCAAAAGGTTCTCAACATTCTTTATAAAATAATGATTCACACAATGGATCACGATCACCTCCTCTCGTGACAACTGCATCCACCCATGGATGTTGCTACATGACCACACCCACAGAACCCATGAAATATCAATAGAAGAATGGAGATGACATTCCATAATATGATAATTTTAATGAGGAGAAGATGAACCCAAAATAATGATGATAAATTATACCTTATATAGATTATTGATGGATACTTTTTGGTGGCACCAAAAGAGGGGATCACTTGCAGCAATAAGAACGTCGAGGGAAACAAATCCAAGAGGAAAAGATTGATCTCTTGACTCATATGGGAATAAATGAAAGGTTTGAGCATCTCACACTATATAATGAGGTGGAAGGGCAAGGGAAGAAGATATATCATCCCGTTATATGATTTAATGGAACACCGGTTTAAGATACACTTGATTTTCGAATAATTGCAGGTCGGATTAAACCATGCAGTTTGACCATATAATCGCATCATGATCCTTAAGAAAATTAATTAAGTATTTATGGGAGATTATTTGTAATTAAAACCCTTAAAACAAGTAAATAATTATTTTTTTGTCAAAGAAAATGACAAATCACTGATACGTGAAAAATATAGAAATTTGGAAAATGAAATATGATACAGTTCTAGAAAGACTGTTCATGACACAATAACTCTGAGATAGTATATGTGAGAGATTAACTGTGAGTCAGTAACTATGAGATAGTAACTATGAGACAGTAACTCTGTGATAGTAACTGTGATATAGTAACTCTGAGACAGTAACTATGAGACTGTAACTGTGTGATGGGAACTATGAGACAGTAACTCTGTGACAGTAAATGTGAGACAATAACCGTGCGATAGTAACTGTGAGGCAGAAACCATGAGACAACAATTGTGGGAAACTGTGACATTGTTCATAAAACTGGAAACATTGTTCATAGAACTATAAATTTGTATATGTGTTGGGGAAGAGTCATCTTGACCTCCTCGAACACCTAATACACCATATTTTTTGCAATGGAATAGACAAGAGATGTCTGGCCCATTACATCATGTTTTTTTATCCCATGGAACAATGACCTGAAAAACTTGTATTCAAAGAGATATTCATTTATAAGAAATATATTTTGCGATGAATCTCAATGGACCATTATGTAATAACAACATGTTTTATAAATAAAAAATGAATAACCATAACTCATTCATTGAAGTTGCATATCAATCTATACTAATCCACCCTTGATTCATTCTCACATTTAACCAAAAAAATCAATTTACCTTTAAATTTTATGGTAATTATTATATATTTTCTTAACCAATTTCCACAATTTTCCACACTCATTCCTTCATATTTTCTTCCCTATTTTCTAAATAATTTATTAATCCTCCCTAATGAAACTGGAACAAACACCTCATTTCTCATAATTATTTTTCCCAAAAACTCAATAAACCATACTATGTCATTAATTATTCATATATTACTATTTTGTGAGAAAAATGATTAGTCTCCATAAAATAAATCCCAATTGAAAAGTCAATTGAGAAATATTTTTTAATTTGGAAAATATGTTTACATTTAAATATATTACCTCATAATAAAATCCTCATATTATTCCCTCTTATCTCCCTTTTTTGATCCCATCCCTCACCTAATCACTAAAAACATCCCACCCTCCATGAGAGGATATGGATGATACAAAGGATGAAGATCCAAACCTATATCATCCATGATATATGGATTATGGAATTGATTCCTATGGTTAATTATGTAATTCACAATTAAAGGTAAATAAATTTTTATCACATTTATCTTGTTGGGGATAACTCATATTGATAGATTATATTATATTTTTTGTTAGCTTCTGAGATGAAACTATATAATAGTATGATTTTTTCAAGTAATTGAAGTTAGAGATATTCTTTGGACATCATTTGAGTAGGGATATGAATTTATAGTGTGGATTTTATTTTGAGACTAAATTATCCAGGGAAGCGTGTAGAACTACACAATGCATGTATTAATACCAATTAGATTCCCCTAGATATAAAATCCACTATGTCTCTATGAGGCTTCAAAATAAAAAAATGCATTATTTTAATGAGTTCTAAACATATAATTATTAATTTTTCAATCAAAAATATACATCTTTCTATAAGTGATTCACATTGATTGGTATTCTAGAATGAATTGATTCATTATAAATCAATTTATAAATATAAATATATATTCATGAATAGGTAATTCACCTTATATTGGTATTTTAAATTGAAAAATTTAAAAGGTATTAACATTTATGGGAATTCTTCACCCCTCTAGACAAACCATTAATAGAATTTGTGTAATTTATTCCTCTTTTAACTCTAGGAAATCATTAACTCATCGACCAACAAATATTGTTAAAAAATGTGTTTTTAATGAAATTAGTTAAATGATATTCATGAAATTATGATTAAAATTAATTTCCTTAAATTGGATAAGTCATTATATGGAACACATAGGTTACCACCAATTCTATAGATTATGTCGCACCTATTATTCAATCCTCCATTGCACCTAATCGAATATAGGGACCCTCTATTACATAGTTATAGTTTAGTAGATAATTTTGTGTGGCCATAATTTTTTATATATTCAACATAGGATGTTCATAAAGATAGTGTTTTATTTTGACCACCATATATACCATTATATTCCACATTACCAACCTTTGCACCATCATAGACATAGCTCAGGTAACACCCCCAAATTCACTGCAAAATATTTTTTTGAACCCATTAACACACCAAAATAACAACAAATATAATCCCATATCCAATTTATATTAGTAATTTATAATATTGGAAACAAACACCCACATGTATAGAACACCATGTTTTACATAACATTATATCATATACAGATTTCCAATGATATTTGGTTTTTTATGCAAAATGGAATAGAAGAAAATGTTCATCTAATAAATCCCTAATGAAGAATACATTTATTGACTCATTATATAACCATGAAACCTCAATTTAAATTAGCGAAAAAAAGATAGTAGGGAATTTTCCAACCCCTATTGATTCCCATGTAACTACAGTACACCCTACAATAATGTAGAAACTGATACTTGTATAATCCTTTTTATCAAGAATTTATATAATTTTTTTAATCTTGATATGTTTTAGGGATTTAATTTTTAGAATTAACCCGCACCAATGAACACCATATAGTGTAAAAATAATTGGATGAGAACCCCATTATAAAAAAACCCTTTTATTGATGCCAAATTTTCTGTACAAACTACCTAAGTGGTTACACTTGTTTCATTGGTTAAGAAAACATATCCTTCACCCAAAACATCATCATTTTTAAATTTAATAATCTTATATGAGAAAAATGATATTATCAATGGAAATATTAATCTCATATTAATACCACTCACTATAGGAGGAACGTTGTAAGGATTTATATTGGACATCAATGGGTCCAATGATTTTCCCCACAACCAATTCATTTATATTCACCACTTTCATAATACATGATTATATTTAATTTCTTTTATATGAAATATATTTAAATTATGATATAAAAATATTATGAAATTTTGACTTTGTTCGTGGAAATTTTTTAAAAATAAATATTTTAGGAATAGTATTAATCATATATTCGAGAAAACAAGTCATAATGTATTGGATTTTGGTTTTCAATCCATTAATTTAATAATTCAATAAAATCATGAAAAAAAATTAAATAAATCTCAACCATTTATTGAAAACCAAAATTCATTTTATAAATTTAATTATAGGGTTTTATTTATTATTTTTTAATCCATTACATTGCCAATAATTAATTCTATTTCATATGTATATCGATTGACTTATTTCTTGTATTGTGGGAACAATTTTATATCATGTTTTGGGGTATAAATTTTTATACCCTATTGATATTTTCTAAAAATTAATTGGTCTATGATAAATTATCCAATTTATACACTCTTGGAATAATTCCATTTTTTCACTCTATAGATAAATTAATAATGAAACTAAACTAGGAAAATTTTAACAAATATAATGATGTATTATTAATAATAGGTATTTTGAGTATGATTCCATGCTACTTTATAATATTCATACCTTTAGCCTCTAAAATTGTAGTAAAATATTTGATATAAAGGAGTTTCTGTAAGAAATTATTGTGAAAAGAAAAAATCTATATATGTAACTAAAAAAATTATTATAAATAATATCTATAGTTGTTCTAATAGACATTCTTTAATTTCTGTGAAAACTGTTCCTTGGAAAATATTCATTGAAATAATGAAGAAAAACTTGTAAATGGGGAAAATAATGTCATTTTATTGAATTTTCATGATTAGGGTCATCAAGAGAAGAAAACATTGATAGAATTTAGTTTAATTTAAATTGTAAAATGATGTTAATTAGTAATAGAGTTTTAATAGAATTCCAGAAAATGTACATAATGAATTGATTATATTTTTCAATCACTGACCATTAACGATCACATATGTAATTTCTATTTTATCACAACAGAAAAACCCACATTAATATAAAATTTTTAATGTGGTTAAATTTCTCTGAAATTTGGACTTTGAAATTATATAATAATGTAGTTAGAATACATATAGCTAAAAATCTATAATATACACTTTTTTTATCTTGAATACCGAGTGAAAAAATCACTAAAGGTAGAATAAAATATTTTCTTGTATGTATAAAGGCATGTTAAGAAATGAATATGGATGGATATAGATATATTTAAATAGAAATTAAATAATAATCCAGTTATTAATTCATTTTAATACAGTGTATATTGAATAATGATATCCTTCAACTATTAATTTTGTATAATTTTATATTATTACAAATTGGTCATATTTTGAATAATTATTAATAAAATATTCATGAGGAATATAAAATGTTTAATGGTGGGGGAATTCAAAATATTTTAATTTTTTATAAATCGTCATCATTTTTTAGTTTATTTTTGTAAATATGTATTCTTATTTTTTATATATTTGGTTATTTATTGTAGGATAAAGATTAAGGACAGTCTTAGGGGATTTGGATGATCTCAGAGGAATTGTAGTAGAGACATTCACTAACCCTAAAAAAATTGGTGTTTTGGGAGTTGAAGAAAGATTCATGTATAGGTCAATAATGTAATTCCAAAAATTACTCACCCATAATATAGTGTTGTTCGACTATATAGATGTTTTATTTACTACTATGAAATCATGTTATAACCCAATATCCCAATTTTAATGAGTTTAATGAATAATGAAAATGTAAAATCAATGAATTAATTTTTTATATATATAACCATCCTATTGGAACATGGACACCAAGACCATTTCTAGTTAATATTGTAAAAAAAATTTGGTTAAGGGATATATATTGATAGAAAGAACAATAGTTCATGGATGAAAACTAGTGTTGAAAGAGGATAAAAAATTGGTCTGCAATATGGTTCATCAACATGAGTTTTGATGAAAAAAATGATGTGGATATGTATATTGAGAAGGCATCTATCAAGAAGGAAAATTGATTTATATTATTTTTTAGAAATATTATGGTCAATAATGATTCATTGTACTGTATATATAATCACTATACCATATTAATCTTAAGCAACAATACAATAATGAACTCTAAGGAGATCACACAATGATGTGTTTATTTTTACTTGGGACCAATGACGTGGTGTTATATTTTGTATAACTAAAATCTAAAAATGTATAGAAAACCCCTATAATGTAAAATTTTATATAGGAATATATTTAAAATTAAAATTTAAATATTAATGTTTCTATATTGTGACTTGATCATATATTAAGATAATCTCATAATGGAATATATAAATTATAAAACATTTAGATGACTATCGACAACATCTGAAATTAAATCACTCTAAGATGGTTATAGGTTTAGTTTCATTAATTATTATTCTAGCAAACACATTCAATTTTACCCTGTTCTTTTAAGAGAATAAGAAAAAATTTATATAGATTACACACTTTTATTGATATTACACATATTACTATATGATCACATTTATAAATCAATCATAATGAAAAAATAGTTACGATGGTATGAGATTCATATAAATTTCCACAAAACATAAATAAATAATCTAAATAATTAAATTGAATGTTTTCAATAATATATATGTTTAAATGAATTAATAAAAAATTAATTTTGAGTAAAATTATTTCATTTTAAAACATTATAGAATATTGGTTTTAGAAAATATGTTAAATAATCATTTAAATTTTTTAACACATATTTTTAAAATTATAAATTTATAAGAAATAGAAAGATAATAATAATAATAAAATAAATTAATACTTCATTAATTAATTATAAAAATAAAAAAGGAAAATTTTTAATCAAAATGACCCTACGAATGAAAACGTCAATCCAAAAAAACATAGGAAATAATTAAAATATATTTAATCAAGGAATTATCAGGAATTAAAAACTATTTTTAAAATTTCCCAAATATTTCATATATATATTGGATATATATATATATATAACATCATATTGATGTCCCTTTATATATTATATAAATATTCCTGATCTAGAAAATTTAATAATCTCATTTGCAATGGTAAGAATCATTTCAACTGATTTATAAACACATAGATGTGGATAATGTTGGAAAAAAATTAAGAAAAAAAAGAAAAAAAAAGATAATAATATAGATCGTTTTTTAATAGAATGAGTCTACAAATTACTCTGATGTAAATCGATACCAAAACTATCATCATTTTTTCCATACATATGAAAAACCCCATACGAATTTTCAAACTTTGGAATCAAATTCCCGTGAAAGATATAATCAGAGATATTATATGAATACCTTCCTATATATGAAAATAAACCTAATATACATCTATATTTAATTACACACATTCCAAAAATGTAAATTACCGGTGAATATATATAATATATTAATGTAGATAAATTGAGTCGAGGAACCCTTGCCATAATTTATGAATTCAATAAAACAACATTTACATCTATTAAAAATAAATCTAACATCTTAAGAACCCATTGAATTACATTATCAATATTTTATTAACATTGATAATAATAAATTAAAATAATTTATTTAAAATATTTCAGTTATTTATCACATATTTTCAACATCGAATGTTAGTAATGTTGATTATTTTACATAATTGATGTAATAGCCATAACTACCCTAGGAAATTTATAATATGTTCATGAATCTAATAATTGAACCGTGAGTGGAATAATTATTAAAAAAATATTTATTTACAACCATGATAATTTATTATGTTGAATTTTTATGGCCGGTGTGAATAGAATCCATTAAGATGTTATATTGGGTTATTAGAGGAATAACAATCAATTAAATTTAAAATTTAATTAATTTTCATGCCACCATTATGGAATCATTTTTATAGCATAATTTGATAATAAATATTATATGTTATATATTTTAATGTTTTTATACTAATGGATGGTGTAAATATTGAAGAATGTATTGTATTGTTAATGTTTTTAGATAAACTAACCTAAAAAATAACTTGTTAAACAAATGAATGAGAAATGTTATGAAGATAAATTATAGTAATATAATTTTCTCACAAACATAATTTTGTTGTTAAAACAATATTTAAATGGTGATATTTCATTACAATGGGTATATTTGAGAAGGTAACTGAAAATTATGGTGATAAACTATATTCAAACGTTAAGGAATTCACTAGATTTGAAAACGGGTTCCACTATAATGAAGAATTTATCAACATTATTAGGAATATGGGATTCCTATAACAAAATATTAGTTTGAGAGATTAATTTTTAATGTTTTTTATATGTAAAAAAAGTGTTTTTTTTGAATTATTTGTGTTTTAGTGATATTATAGATGAATTCTAATGACATTTCCACAAATAACCATTCCTAAATATGCATGGAAGTCATTTTTAACATTGAATATGTTTTAATGGTGAATGAATAATTTATATTTTTCATGAATAACCTCATAATAATGTTTAGATAATTTCATAGAATGTTTATACATTTTCCTTATATTTGTCTTATTTATCTTCATTTTCCCTTGATGTAGTAACTCATTTATTTCATTAGTAAAAAATTCTCTCCCACAAATAAAAATTATAAAATAACATATTTTTAGTTACATAATTAAAAAATTAGAATTTATTTTATTAAAATAAATTTAAATTTTTATTAAAGATAATTTTTGATAAAAAAACATTAATAATTTATTTTTTGAGATCTATATTTTAACACTAAATGGTCCATTTTTCTTATTATTTATTATGCAATATTAATGACATGATATTAAATTATTGTTTAATACATAAAAATTTTATTCACGTAATTTTTAACATTAAAGTGCGTAATTTTATCCTTTAAAAACATATAGTATATAATAAAATATTTGTTTTGAAATAATAATTTTTTCAATAATAAAGAACTATTTAATACTTATTATATACATCATCATTCTACTAGATGTTATTTAACTACAAAACCTTCCTTTAAATGAAATAATAATTTTTAAAATGATTTTTTATTGGTAATAACATTAGTTTAAAATACATTATCTACTTAAAACCATGTTCGTTAAAATATTATATATTTTAATCAAAGGATTGAAATGTTATTATTTTATTCCTAGTTTATTTATGTCAATTACATGTAATGTGATTTAAATATTTTTTATTATTTATATCTATTTAAAAATTATTAAATATTCCAATTGGATACATATACACCCAATGGACACATATCAAACAACGTTATATCCATGAACCACATATCATATATTCATCTATCAAACTGCCATATACTGAAAAACAATTTATATAATGATCATGTTACACTCATATATATAAATATACATGATTCCAAAAATATCATATGACCTATTTTTTACATCTGTATTAAAATATATATCGTATTAATTGAGTTGTGTATCTATTCCCAAGATACAATTAGTTGTTAAATATTAATTTACTTCAATAAGTATAATAATTTTCCACACATAAATTTTTTTACGTATGGTTTTATTGTAATTTTAAATTTCAATATATTGGTCCATATTTATGAAAAGTAATTTATCAATGATTATCTTATATTGTACAATCGCTTGTAAATAAAATATATATTGGGTTTTTAATTAGGTGATTCATATAAAACCATCTACTAATAACATTAAATAAATTATGAATCTTTGGTGTTATAATAAGTGATATGGAGTTCGAAGGGAAAAGTCACCAATTTAACCTTAATTTACACATTATTTCTCCTTTAGGTAAGAAACATGTGGTGAACATTTATTTGTATTATTTTTAGATACATATAATCATGTTACAGTGTAAGGAATTGTTGTTTTATAATTTTAGGGTTTATAAATTTTATGTTTTTATGAATTGTTGAATTTTGGTGAGTTTTTATTCCTATTGGTTTAAAATTTTCATATTTAATTCAATATTTATAATTAAATTATTCAATACAAACCACTATTCTTAATGGATAAAAAATAAATTAAATAATGTTTCATTACTCTTAATTATATTAATTATATTTTCAATTATTTTATTTTATTTCTTCTCATAATATGATGAACCATTTAACCATTATATCGTTCCTTTAAATATTGATATTCCTATTAATTTTTTAGATTTAGGTAATGTGAATAATAAAGAGTGTTACTTATTCAATAAATTTATATATTGTAAATATTTTTATTATGAATCTCTTTGAAAATAATTTCATTACATGATTCCTAAAAACTTCATTTTCAAGGACAGCTATTAAAGACATAAATCCATCACTATTAATAAAATTAATCAATTATTAATATATTTGATTTATCCTTCTTATATAATATTTTTCAAAGGTAGCTTGTTTTGAATTACTTTTTCTTTCAATATATTTTTATTGACTAATGTATAAACAATATATTTTATTAACAATAAGATAGTAATAATTATATAATATTTCCACCAATTGATTATATTAATTAATGAAGCTAAATGATAGTTATATATTATGAATATCAATAATTTTAAATTTATTAGGAAAATTTAATTCGAATAGATTTTATAACCTATTATTATTTGGTCTAGTTAGTCTTAATATATTTTAATTTCATAAAAAAATTGTGCTAAAAATATGTCCCCATTAATTTATTTTAGATCATTCATTTTTCATTATGGTAAAATCCTTGGACATTAATTAATACATTTCCTTAAATTTATATGAAAGGGTAATCTATATAATGTTATAATCTCAAAAATTCCTTCAAATTAACTACATTGGTGAATCTATTAATAAAAGATATTTAAATTCATGTTTTCATTAAGATACATATAGAGTGAGTTTTCTGGGTGTATGAAATTAGATTCCATGTGAAATATATAATTAGACCATCTCAATGGTTTGGTCGTCGAGGGGCTAGTAGACTTCCACCGGGTATATGATGATCCCTAAGGTAATTGAGGATCACATATTGTTTACTATTTTAGCAGTGGATTTATTTTTTATATGAGTGAATTGATTTTTTTTATGATTTAGGGTTAATCATTGGGTCTTTTACTCTTAATTATTTAGTTCAATAGGATTAAATATGATCATCCCTTTTATCTCAACATTATTTCCTCATCATTATCGCATGATCTAATGTGGTTTTGATGCATTATTTGACGAATAGTATATGTAGTATATTTTATTTCACTTCAATTTATTCCATACAAAATTATTATTATTATTATTACTAACTAATTGATCAATGATTTGAGATAATATTCCAAAAATGAATATTATAATTTCTACAAATTGATGAAAATTCTATGCATGAAACATAGAAGGGGGTTAAGAGGGATTATCTATCACAACCCCACCCCTCTTAGTGTGACCCGTGACTACCCCAATACCACCAAACTCATGATAGAGGCAAGAAACCAACACTGAGTAGGTATATCCTTCAAATAGAAGAGAGATACCTAATGTATATGTATACATGAACACATGACCTTTTCCAAAAAATAATGATATGTAAAAAATTGGAAAAATTTCATGTATTTATCTATGATCCCACAATAGTGTATGACTGTAAAAACTAAAATGGGATTGAGGGAAAAAACATGACCAACAAAAAGTAAAATAACTATGATGAGTTGAGACAGATCCAACCTTCAAGATTTAGTCAAATTAATGGTATCGGTAAACACTTAGGTCTGATAATATCCATCCTCACTCCTCCAACTTTTGATCCTCCATGGACACTATTAAATGGTCCATCATCAGCATAGGACACAACATGTGATAGCGATGCTCATGTCGGGGTGAGTATAACAATACTTAGTAGGACACCTGAAAAAACTAAATGAAAATCTAAATGTATAGTAGGATAAATAAATGATATAACACTCAATGAATAAAAAAATCAAGAATATATATATATATACTGAAGAAATACCGACACCGAAAGGTAGTCAAAACCATCCATCATCCATAATATTCTATTGGAAGAAACTCTTGTTCTAGGATTACTCACTCCATGAGCAATTATACCATCAAAGACACTATTAGATGTTTTTTGGGTCTTTGGGCCATGATTGAGGAAGCTCACTCGTCTATTGGTACCATGATACACCTGGAGGAAATAATTACATGAACAATTCGGGGTACACAACAAAACCACTCTAGATGAACACCCTACATTGGGGATCGTATGACATTTATTCCACAAGCCCTACCGATATGACCGATTATATATAAGATTATACCCAAAATTTGGGAGGTCACACATATTCAAAAAACTAAAACTAGGGATGATAGAGGATCACACTATAGTCTCACAAAGTGACACCACAACTCGATTTGAGACCCGCCTTCTAGAGGTTATCACAATCTAGTTATGTAGATATTAATCCACACTATACCCTTTAGGAAAAAGGAACAATGTAACATATTCAACCTAAAGTAGTACAAACTATGAAAATGAAGAGCCTCAATCACTTTTGATGGGTGTACATGGTGTGTCACCAGGGTTACTAAATGTATCCAGATATCCAATTTTCTTCTCATATAAGAATATCTTCCCATGAAATGTAGTCACTATATAAAAGTAGGTAAATGTATATACATATAGTGTATATACACAAGGTATACTACCCAGGTCACCTAGCTATGTCTGTTAACCAAAGCCATGTCTATTTATCGGTCCATGTATGGTATGTCATGTCCTTATGGGAGTACACAATGTGTCCATGACCATGTGATCCAACCCATATCTGTGTACTTATACAGTCCAACTAAGTCAACTAGGGAGGGTTACATGAGGTGTCATAGGTTTACATGACCTATGGTCCTTATTTTATTCTCAAACAATATCCTCCACTGAAGGGGACCCAAAAATCTTGTAATCACAAATTATATGTCATGTTCTAAGGGATCTCCCAGAATCCCATATTCTTGTCCACGAGCCTAAAAAATGATTAGAATATCTTTTTGATGGTATTCATACCATTAAACAGTTGATCCATGACTATTTTACAATTCCATCCCTTGATTTAAATGTTTTATCAATATATATTCTTGAAAAATAGATCGAATCAAATTTCTTTATTTCATGCAGAAGAACACTAATGAACATGAAATGAGAAAAATCTATCATCCAATTCACTTCATCAACCACTAACACAGATCCTTCAAATCGTATTGATTCTAGATATACGATATTGTACCATTTCTCATAGAAATGACTATAAAATGATCGGTTGATTGGGATTTAATGATCCTAAACACAAACAAAAAAAGGTCATTGTGAATAATGGAATTTGGGCATAAAAGAACTAATAAATGGAGATGAATGTACTGTTATTGATTTTCAGGTCTATCATGTATATTATTCCAATAAAATTACCCCCAAATCTATCAAAAAATTATACCACATTAATCTCTCCAATTAGATCCCCATAAAAAAAATCAGATCCTATAAGGCATTTGACCTACTATTCAATCCACTCGCCGATTTATTTGCATTAAAAAAATTTAAAATATGGATGGTTCAAAAAAAACATCTCATCTAAATTAATTTTGATTCATGTTGAAGGATTGTGAATCATGGCATTATTTTTCATGATTTGTCGAATTTTATATTGCGTTGATCGATTGATCCATGCTCCATTGACATTCTCCAAGGAGGATTCTAAAATATTCTCTCTAATGGTGCTATAGAATTTCTAGGAAAATGCATATTAACATGGAATTTGAACATAATAATGTATTTAAATACAAAACTATTGATGAATCAATAAAATTAAATAATTTATTTTTATAAAAAATCATTTTCCACCGGAAACAATTGTTTCACAAATTGACGGCACTGACAGATGTTATGTTGCTACAATGAAATAAATTTCATTTTGAAATCAACGATGCCGCATATTTCTAATCTAGGTAACCATTCAATTGTTATTACACATTTTTGGAAAACTATCTGCACATGATATTTAATATATTTAATAATTTTCAAACATTTATTTCAGGCACATCAGGACTCCAAATCACACGACTTCTCAACACATAGTCTCAAAAATAATCCATATAAAATATAATATGGTCAAAAAAAAATTATATGATGATAAATTGTCTCCACCTTAGGGATTTATGTCCTGAAAAGGAAAATCTAGGGCTACAAAAAGAGATGTGGGAACTGAACATGAATTTGAGCCTCCCGATCTCATGTTTTCTCTTAGGGACTCTCGTGCTGCCACCAAAAACACTCAACAAAAATTGAAAACTCATAATGGATTCTCTCCGATAGATCCTTATTCTCTCATATGTACACAGTCATGGTCCCTTGAACCTCGATGTCTATCTCTTGCTATGTGATGATGTACGATTGGTTATGTACACACATCCTCAGGTGAGACACCTAGAAAAATCAATATATCTAGTCCAACTATGGTTGTAGAGAGAAGTGGTATGACACCGCAACATTTATATGATGTATTTGAAAAAAACTAATATTTTATGGATATAACTTGTCACTATAGCCAAATATCAATAATACAAAATAGGGTGAGACACTAAGGAACACATTGTATCCTTCTACAAACTCCGAAGGCCTTCATAAACTATAATAATAAGACATATTTATGTCTCTATGCAGTCTTCATACTATATTACTTTATCTCCACCTTATATTTTGTAGCTCACAACTATTAATTTCCTATGACTACAAACTCTCCTAAATCAATCCAACAAAACGGTGACTTATAGGGTCACCTAAAAAAGCCTCAAATGGTTCCATACAAATGGTGGAATGATATATATTATTATACAAAAACATCACTTGGGGTAGGTGATCATTCAAAAAATCACAAAAATACACCGTGGAAGCTTGTAGTAAGTCCTCCATGTCCTAGATGGTCCTCTCATTATAGCCATTAGTTTGGGGATGGAATGTTGTGTTCATTGGTAACATGGTCCCTAATGCCTCATAATGTTTTTTCCACAGTAGGGATGTCAAATAGAATCATGATTATAGAATATCATCAAAGGGACTCCATTGAGTTGAACAATCACTTTCATGTAGAAGCATCCCTGCTCTGTATTGAAATATTATATTTTATAGAAATGATTTGCAATTACATTGTGAGTTGGGCTGTGATCACCTAGATTGATCTATGTCCCGTAGACATTAATGGTAAGAACATTTCTAATTATATATATATCCCATCATACATCTATTTTAGAACCTCAAGGTTTTGAGATAATCCCATTGAAACCTGGTTCTCAAACTTCTATTGCAAATAAGTAA
Source organism: Viscum album (assembly GCA_963277665.1). Classification (NCBI taxonomy): domain Eukaryota; kingdom Viridiplantae; phylum Streptophyta; class Magnoliopsida; order Santalales; family Viscaceae; genus Viscum; species Viscum album. The sequence goes on from OY728120.1 coordinate 1,809,017,919, forward strand.
GGAATCATCAGAAAAACATTGTAATTTCATTCATTATACCAAACAACCAAAATAAACATAATTTTTTTGTACATCTTTGAAACACCTGGATGTATTACCATATGTGATGTGTGAAACTCTCGAAACACCACCTCATGCATAGCCAAATATACCTATATCCATCATCTGAAATAGATAATGTGATCCACACCATCTTAATATCCATCAGGAGGATGTCTAGGGAATATCTGAGTATATAGAATCTCATAGTCTATATACACATGTTGTGACTCCCTAAAACTCTATAGTAATGCATGGGTGATAACCGTCGAATAGAGGTAAGCTTCTCCATATCAATCCACAAAGGATAACATTATTAAGGATAACTGTTATGACACCACATTCATCAACTACAAACAAGATCTTTTTCTCAAAGAATATTCTACCATGTTCCCCTCATTCAGAGTGTAGAAAATCTCAAAGTCATAGTACATGAGGAACTCTATTCGAATGATCTATCTCAATTAAGGATCCTTCTATGGATATACATTCCTGCGAATCTTTTGGTTAGAGAACATGATAAATCACTCACCCATTATGTTTTTTCGTCAACATATACAATGAGAAAAATACTATAACTAAGTCAAGATAATGGGATATGTATTTTTATCATGAGGTCTCAGATTTTTTGATCCCTATAAAATCACTTAATATATCTACATTAGAAAACATCCAGTCCTAGTTCCAGATTCATGGTAAAACACTATGTCCTCGAAACCCTTCTATACAAACCTCAAGTTGGTAGCTCTCATCAAAATGTTGCTTATCTTCTGAAATAACTACTCAAACATTTCCATCTAGATGAAATGTTTCCTTTTCATGGCCAAGGCTATCAAAGGTGCAAACACTCTAGAGAATTTGGTTACAAACCATCGATAGTACCCTTCCATTTCGAGGAACCACTCGCCTCTGAAACACACTTGGTCATCTTCCAAAAATGCACTATCTTAACCATCTTTAAATCCACTAAAACTCAATCCTAGAAGATTACGTGTCACATAAAATGGAACTCCCAAATATAAAATAGACGCATTGATATATGCTAGTAATGATGGTTGGATCAGTGTTTCTAGGGCCATCCCAATGTGTCTCATGTGATCCTCAAAAGATTATGAATAAAAAAGTATAATATCAAGGATGACTACTATGAAATGGTTTGTAAAGGGATAAAATATATATTCCATGAGTCCCAGGACCACTTATTTGGGGTTCATTACACCAAAAGACATAACCATGTACTAACAGTGACTTTAGTGAAATCTAAATGTCCTCCTCAGTATATCCACACCCCATACTCATATATGGTGATAACATGACATGACTTCAATATTCAAGAATCCCCACACACATTTCTAATGATCAATGAGGTCATCATTTCTTGGGAGTGGATACATTTTTTCATGGGCACCATGATCTAGTGTCGGGAATCCATATGTAACCTCAAGAATACATATTCCTTATTGGAAAATAGTAATAGGGTTTCCTAGGGGGAAACACTAGTTCTATCAAATCCATTATTCTGAATGTCCTCAAACATTATCATCATCTCTCGAAACATTACAACTTCCATCCAAAATTCTAGTGTAGATATCAATGTTGCAATTTGATTATATTTTATATCAAAATATACCACATAGTGTGGAGGTAAAATAGGTATATCCTCAATAATGATGTACCCAAAAATTTCCACCACTACAAGAAACTTAAATTTGAAAACGTCAACTATACCTAGTGTTAGGATTTAAAATCGATGAGTAATCAGATTCTCCATCCTTTGAATTACAAAATCCTCTGATTCCATGATTTTCAATTCATCCATAAAGGAAATACTTGTTCCTCCACTATGGATACACTTAACAATTCTCCCAATCCAATAAATCTAGCCACAAACCCTAGATAGTTATTCCTTACCTATATTGATGTCACAATGACTCATTTCTATAATAATGAGATATCAAACTAAACTCTTAACTCTAAGACTTAGTTCAAATTGTTAGCCCAAGTGTGAAATCACTAAGTCGCCACCCGTTAGAATATCCAACAATAAGGGTTGAGTCCAAATCAAAACTACAATATCTATGTCTTGAACCAAATATTTTGAAAGGAAGGAATATCTAGAAGATGGTCTATAAATTTTATAGAAATTGTTGGAAATACCCATATTGTACCTCATATCATCCCTTTATACTCATATTCTTAAGCCTTCATAACATGAAGGTGGCCTCATTCCTACCCATCAGCTCCTTGATCCTTTCATGGACACTTAGGGGTGTGAATCCTCCGACCAACTCTTGATTCCATTCCAGTCCCTATACCAACATTTATTCTCTATGATCATCCCATTACCAACATATGTATTGGTATCAGTGGTCATTAGACGGTCTCCCAGTTAGTTTTATTACAGGTTATGAAATCTTTTGAAAGATTTACCAATCCGCCCCAAAAAACATCACCTTTTTATAAGATGATTCGAGCCACACCGATGGCACGAAACAGTATAAACTAATACCAAGGATCACTATATGAAGAAAATAACCCCATTGGATTCATGTGACTGTTTTCACCTACCTTTTTCTATGGTCTTAGATACATGGTTCCCTATAATATATCCCACTACTAGAATCATCTATACCAGAATTCTATCAACATACTATACCTGAGAATGTAGTCCATAATAGGATTAAATGCTATGTGATAGTACTGAGACTATTTTTCCCAACATAAGTAGTAAATAAAAGTGTAAACAATGAATAAATCGTACAAAACCATATTCAAAGTGCAATGAGAGAGATTACAGAATATTTTTGCATTATCTACCATTGTTATACCACCCTATTGTAGGTGAAGAAGCTCTAGTATTAGTAATAATTATAACATGTCTGAATAGAACACTTCTCAGAAGAGATTCTCAAAGTATTTCCATGAAAGAGATGTCTCTCCATGTTAATAAGTCACCAAAATTTTCAATATCCTAGAAGAACCCTTAAGAATAATAACACCATATAATACCATATATTTTAAAGGAATAAATGCTTAGCATAAAATGAGAGTGAATTCCTTTAACAAGTCTTTAGCCACTAGGGTTCTAGCTCACCCCAAAACCATGAAGGTCGCTTCCTATGAATCTCATTAAGTATTACTAGCCTGCGTGAATCCTTATATGATATTAATGGTTCCTTCATCTTATCAATGGGTTGTGGTATATCTGGTAAACCACCTTCATTTTTTATATCTATACAATCCCCTATACCAATTTTTCGTCAATGGGATGGTCAACCGCAGTATCATGCGGTGTACTCTTGGATGTCATTTTGGGTGGAGTCATCCTGATATAAAACAAGATGTTATATAACAAAAAGACTACATCTAGGGAGATCAATTAAGAAGGAAATTTAAAATATACTCATTCATATATGATTCACATACAATTTCATTTCATGAAACCAGTTTTATCCTATACCATGTCAAATTATTGGTGACCTGAATCATGTGGTATGGATACATCAGCCACCACACAAACACCAGGGTCCCAATATTGAATGATGAACATGAAACACTCCACACTATTTCCCAATTCCAATATCACCAAATCACATACAAAATCAGTACCAATACATTGATACCACTTTTCCATCACCCAGACTACAGAGGTCTGACCCATGACTACCCTGTGCTCACCTCCAAAGGACCATAGGCTGGAGATTAATGCTTAGTAGGCATATACACAAAGTAGGAGGCATTTGAATAAATTTCTTGTAAACCCACACACACATCTCTAATCCCAAAAAATGATGAAATATTAATCAACTAAGACATTTAAAAAAAATACTTATAATAGGCCACAAAAAATTCCATCAATATGGTAATAAAAGTGAAATGAGGATAAATACAAGATCAACCAATAGAAAACAACTATAAAGAGTTAATACTGATCTAAAAAGAAGAATAACTCAAACATAGGTTCACAGTAAAGACCTCATTCTCATATGATCTATCTATTCTCCAAACACTCTTGATCCTCTAGAGATATATTTAAAAGGGGAATTGTCTGCAAAAGAAATGACATGTGTGAAAAATCCTTTGCAGAGTTGAATGTAACAATACTGACGTTGGCATCCCAAAAAAAACTAAACATGAGTCAACATGTACATAAATTTAAATAAAATATATAACAATAAATTTATTAATGGAATAAAGAATAATATCTCAAATATACTCATGAATGGCACCATTCCATAGAGAATTCAAAACCAGCTATCATCCACATGATTCTGTTCGATTTAACGATAATTCTAGTAGAACACACTCCTTGAGCCATGATACAATCATAGAAACTAGAATAAGAGTTATATGTCCTTAGGAAATTCCCACGAATTCTCACAAGTCTATAGTGACTATGAAATAGAGATAGGGGTCCCACACATAACCAATATGGGACACCACAATCCCAATCTAGATCAACCCACCATGTAGGGGTTTATATTTCATGGATTAAAAAAAAATCTACCAATACAAACTTCAACATGTAGGATCAAAACCCTACATTCTGAGGACATGGTAATTCCATGAACTCTTACAAAGGATTGTATAGGATCATACTTTTGTCCCACAGAGCAACACAAAAACACTATCTGAAACACATCCTCTAAGGGGATCCTAATCTAGTGATGGGTTTTTAGTGATTCACTCATCCCTTGAGGAAAAATAAATAAGTGCATAGACTCAACCTACAATATTCCAAAATACGAAAAATAGATCCTCCAGAACTCTTGAAGGTGGTACAAGAAATGTCCAGATATCCCAAGTTATAACCACATAGAAGAGCCTCGCAAGGCATGTAGTATTTGTATATATGGAATGTAGATGGATACACATAGTTTGTATAGACACATGGTATCTTTAAAATGTCACCTATATATTTTTGTGGACCTAATCCACGTCCATGTATAGTTCTGTGATTACCAAGTCATATCAATATGGGAGTACATGGCATGTCCATTCCTGTTCACTCCAACCCATGTATTTGTACATCTTATGTACACATTGAGTCACCTGGGGAGTATAACAAACCTCCTCTTTATTACACACATAAACATTATTAATTACATAAAACCTTCACTTGATACAACATAGAAGATTGAGAGTTCTAGTTTGTTTGTTGGTAAGGAAAATTACATAACATCTTAAAACATAAAATGAAACATCTTATTGAGAACTTATTTTACATGACCTAATTATTCCTTCATACGTAGAATTTCATGGGATAACCTGAGTACATGCACAAAAAAAGGTTGATCTATAAATCCCATAATGGGAGTAAAAAGTCAATACATGAAAAATATATTTCATTTTAGGATATATGCATATCAATGGAGTGAAAGGTAATCATGAACATAAAGGTACGATATAGTATGATTATCATAACATGGAAATGTGGCAACAACATTTAATTTGATATTAGCATGAACCAAGGACCATTTCACATGCATCAAGATTAAACCCCCATTGCTCTAGATTTATAATGAGTAAAGCATCATTGAAGTTGACATGTCATGACAATAATAATTACACAATGAATCCGAGGGCTATCAGGTCACACCTTTCATATTCTATCCATTTCATGCATAAGTGTTCCACATGGATCATATAACATGGATTCATTTGAAATAATCATTTATTCCACAATAAATGAATGTGAAATTAGTACATAAAACCCTATACTCAATAAGTAAATGTTTGTAAAGGGGAATAACCTTGATAGAGAAATGGGAATGGTATTTACTACATAATAACACTATCTTGAAAAATCTCAGTTCAATTTTGGTAGCACAAGGACATGACATAAGAATATGTAAAAATGGTTGATGAGAGATAAAGGGTTATCTCATCATATGTACATAAAATAGACTGTACATGGGTCTTATAGATACATTTCTTGAAATATTTAATTAAATTTAAAGTCATAATTTAAAAAAATAATTGAATTTAAATGAGGAGAAGAAAATTCCTTATGGAATTTCAACATATTAACGTGTGTACATGGGCGGAATTAATGAGAAATAAAATGATATATAATTAATAAAAAAAATAAATATGGATGTATATGGTAGGTGAAAAATCATTAACAAATATTTTAATTTAAAATAAAATGGAATAACAACGTAATGATATTTGGACAAGAATGTGAATGGAAAAATCCAATGCAAGGAAGTGTGATACCAAAGGATTCAGAGAGACTAGATAGAGGCTTCTAGAGAGCTTGTCGCACTTTGGGAGGATTATAGAGAGGGGGGGTCATGGGTTGGCTGAGCTCAAAAGGCTTTTAGTAAATAGGATTTCGGATATTGGGTGGGTTTATATTGGAAAAGAGAAGGTATTCTTTATTATTTTGGTTTTGTCCACCACACATAAAACTAATCCAAACCACAAACAATCCCAAGGTTTTTGACCATGGTTTCTTCTAAAGGGGAGTGGAATAAATTTTACTATAATGCCAATGGTATTTATTATTTATATATTAGGCTATATTATATGGAGATGAGTTACACTCTCAAGGAAATGATTTTAAAAATATAATATGTTTTATATGTTTTAGAGGGTCCACTGAATAATTTTAAAATAATTCAAATAAACCAAAAATCACACTATTTTAAGGGTAAATAATATATTGGGTAAAAATAATATTTATTGTATTTTATTACATCACCATTGGATCATTATTATGTCATAAAATACATTATATATTTAACGGGTATTTACTTTTTACCCAAAAATTCGACTGCCTCAGAAAATAAGGAAAAATTCACCAACGGATAATTTGGAATCCTATTTCCGAAAATAATATTTATTTTATAGAAATAATTTTCTAAATATTTTAATTTTAACTTTTTAAATAAAAACTGGCATTTATATAAAATTCATGGATTTTGACAAGAACATCTTTCAAGTCTTAATAAAAAATAAGAATGGAAGCTAAAAAATTATATGATCATTTATATTTTATAAAAAGTAATTTAATAATAATAGTTTATTAAAATATTTTTTAATTATAGAATACATTAATAAATAAAAATATATTTTTAATTGAATATTAACTAAAAATACTATTTGTGCTTTTAAAAAAATTTACAAATTAAAAATAGTAAAAGGAATGTATATTCTCAATACATAAATAATGTACATAATCATGGTTTTTGGGTCTTATTAAACAACACCTTATAACATCCACATATGACCTAATGGTAAGGTATACAATAGTGAAAAACTCTTGGGGTCGCTCATATAACATCACTTAGGAGGTAATCTCCATCAACATCCACATCTCTAGTAGGTGGTTTCGTTTGAGCATAAAGTTTCGAATCACGTCGTGGGATTCATCAAGAGTATAGCCCAATGATGCCACCTCTTTTCCCCGATCCGACAAATGGGTTTTTATAGAGAAATTCAACCAGATGAGTCTATCACTTCCTTTTTTTGAGTAAATTGGGTTTGTTAAAGCCCTATATTTATAATTATCATATGATGACCATTCATAGGATATATTCTCAAAAGTAAAACATAATAATAGTATTTTGAAATCAATAGTCATAATAGAAATTATGTGAAAATGTTATATAATAATTTTACATAAGTAGACATTTTATTACATCAAGAATAATTTAAATTAATAAAATTTTGGGTCGTTATAGTCATTCCCCTTGGGATATTATTCCAAAAAAATTACCATTTCCCACACTAAAACAGATGCGGGTATCTCGACATCATAGCTTCATATGATTCCCATGTTTCTTCTTCAAAAATGTTGTTTCTCCGCAATATATTTATGAGGGGAATTGACTTATTTTATAGAACTTTTTCCCTAGAATCTATGGTCTTCACCAGCTTCTCTTCATAGGAGAGGTCATTCTCCAATGGTACCACATCTGGATTGAGTACAAGATAGGGTTACGGTATCTACATCCTCAAGAGTGACACATGGAATAAATCAAGCAGTGCATACAAGTTTGGTGTGGGTTTCACTCAATAGGTCACTTCTCCAATGAGATCAAGGATCTCAAAAGGGAAAATTTACCTTGGACTAAGCATTCCCATCTTCCAAAATCATGTTACTCTCTTTCATAATGATATGTGGAGGTATACCTTGTCTCTGACATCAAACTCTAGGTCTCTTCAGAAATTATCAACATTGCTTTTTTTCAACTCTGGGAAGTATTAATGTGCTGCTGTATGGTCATAACCTTCTCCATTATTTCTTCAAAAATTTATAGACCTTGGTTTATTCACTCCACAAAATTATCCCAACATGTCGGTGTTCTTCGCCTCTTCCCACAGATGCCTTCATAAGGATCCATTTGTATTATTGAGTGGAAACTGTTATTATAGGAAAACTAAACCAAAGAAAGATGTTAATCCCATATTCCTTTGATGTCCATTGATCATTCTCTCAAAATTTCATCACGTGATTAGATAGTATGCTCAAATTGGCCATCAATTTATGGATGATAAGTCATAATAAGGTTCAGCTCATTATTCAGAGCATGTTGAAGACACATCCAAAACATAGAGATGTATCATGGATCTCGGTCAGATTCAATCGATAATGGAACACAATTCATCCTTTCTAAAATATGATGTATATCTATTCCAGTTAATCCAATTATAAATCCTCCCTAATTGAAATGAAGTGTGAAATCTTTGTAAGATGATCCACAACAACCCAGATAGCATTGTTTCATATAGATCTCCCCAGAAGGCTAGTGACAAATTCTATGGTAATGTAATCCCATTTCCATGCTGGTATAAGTAATGGTCGAATCATCCCCTTATACATCCATCTTATAACCTTCACTTGCTGAGATAGCAGACTCATTAATGTGTATTCCGCAATCTCCTTATTCATGTTATCCCACCAATAATGCACTCGGAGATCTTGATACATCATTGTGTCTCCTCAGTGAATGGAACAATTCGAACTATGTGCATCATCCAATAGTTCTATCTTTAACTCTGGATTTGATGGAACACATAGTGTGGACTCAAATCTCCCAATTCATTCTTCATTAACATTGAATTCCAATTAATTAGATTTTTAATAGATTCCATGTTATTCTAAATTCCCACACCATCCTTTATCCTTTCCAAAAAAAGATGATTGAGTAATCATTTATGAAAGGATTGATGATGTTCCTTTATTTATGATTCCCTTTACCATCTTCATAAAAAAATTAAATTCGATCATTTTCAATCCTCATCAATGTTAAAATTTATGGGTCATTTCTTATTACAGCATCTACCACCTTGTTCACTTTCCAAAGGTGGTAATGGATTGAGAAATCATATCCAATGATCCCCTCTAACCATCTTCATTGGAAGATATTCAACTCTTTCTGGGTGAATATTTACTTTAGGCTTTTGTGATCAATGAATTTTTAACACTTCTCCCCAAAGAAGTAATGTCCCCAAATCATCAATGCAATGATTACTGTAGTCAAATACATATCATGTGTTGAATAGTTTTTCTCATAGACATTAAATTTCCATGATGCATAGGAAATGAATTTGTAATTATTCTTTAACATACTACCCAAGACCTTCTTTGAAGATTCACTAAATACCAAAAAAAATCCTCCACATTTGGGTAATGTGATAATAGGCGCATTGATACACCTCATTTTCATCTCCTTAATGCTTTCTTCTCATTCATCACTCCATGAAAAAAGCACTCCCTTCTATGTTATCTTGGTAAGAGGGTTTGACAACCATGAGAAATTTCTCACAATTCAGTAACAATATCTAGCTAACCTTAGGAATCCATGGATATCCATTACTAATGTTGGAATCAGCCATCCCTCAATTGAAGCTGTCTTAGAGGAATCCATAGATATCTCATTTTTGGGTATTATATGACACTTTAATGAGACCTCCATCAACCAAAACTCAGACATTTGGTATATTACATAGAGGTTATCCTTCCGCAAGGTCTCTATTATAGTTCTTAGATGCACCTCATGCTCCTACATGGTTTGGGGAAATATTATATAATCATCTAAAAAGATTTAAATAAATATGTTGAGGTAATATATAAAGACTCTATTCTTAAATTACATGATGATTTTTGGTGTATTAGTGAGTCTGAAAGGAATTACTATTAATTCATAGTGCCCGTATCAGGTACCAAAAGCAGTCTTGGGGATATCCTTCTTATTCACCCTTATTTATGACTTACATAGAAGATCGAATAAGTCATCAAATCTGGGGAGTTGATACTTGTTCTTTATCATGATTTTTTTGACCTCATGGAAATCAATGCAAAGTTGCATTGACCCATCCTTATTCTTTACGAAGAGGACTGGAGCACTCCATGGTGAAACACATGGGTTTATAAACACTGTATCCAGATTCTCATGTAGTTTTTTCTTTATCTCTTCAAGATCTATAATAGTAATTCTATATAGTGTTTTGGGTATTGGAAACACCCAGGTATATGATCAATTGAGAATTAAACATCTCTTTAGGAGGAAGACATGTCATTTCCTCGGGGAACACATCCATGAATTCCCTCATAACATTCTTGTCTTCAAGGATTGTTTCATCCTTAAAATAAATCATCTGGTATAGATATGTGTGCTCATAGGGAAGTAATATACAAACTTTTGATGATGGTTATAAAGAAGAATCCTCCTCCTCATTGCATTTTTACATAATAGGGGGCCAATTGTCCATATGGAGAATGATTTACCTCTCACATGAATTTATGATGGCTCTATATAGGGTAAAGCTAATCCAAGACAATAATTGCATACAATTCCAAAATATAGAGTTTTACGTGGTTCTCTGAGAAGTTTAATACACAAATAATGATAGGTGATGAGTTATATTCATGGGAAGCAATGATTGCCCCATTTTCCGTACTCATCGACATCTTTTCTTCCATATTTTTTGTTGGTCATTGGGATTGTTTACGAAACATTCATATATAAATGAATGCATAGAACCTTAATAAAAAATTACATTCACTAATATTTAATGAATAAGTAGTGAACCTATCACCACTTCATTGTCCGGGTTCACTTCGACGGTAGTCATGGAAAAATATCACCCTTTACGCCTTGGCGGTTGTTGTTTGCCAATGAAAACCCTTGGCATAGGACACTGGTTTACATTGTTCCCTTTTTCATTTCTGTTTAATAAATGATCAATGCAATGATGTTATAATAGAGCATTCCTCTACTCTATCACTACCATGTGTTTTTCTTTTCAATAGTTAATGTCCAGTGGTCCTTCTCTTCCTCACCTAAAGCATTTCATATCCCCCTTCATGTAAATTCTAGGTCAATTATTTCTGCACTTTTTTCCAGTGGGGTTCTTGATTTTCATAGCAACGTTGTATTTATCCATCATACGAACAATATTATAGTCCACTATATTGTTCTTATCCACCTGATACCCCTAATATTTTTTTTATCTCCATTTTTACATTGATGGGACATTAGAAAATTTCCTAATAGCTCTGGTTGTTACGAATATCTAGGGCTTTATGTAGGATATATTTTATCCTAGAAAAGAATTGGTCAAACGTGCATTCAGGGGTAACAACAAAGAAAAGACATATCTTGAAAGCATTGTGTAGTTTTCCTCATATGCTCGAACGAATTTTTCATCCTTTTTTCTTGAGGGCGAGGAAGTCCCATTCCATATTATGTCGGAGGGTCTGAGGAAAATATTTATCCAAAAACATTTTCCTGAAATCCAACCATTACATTTCCTAGAACTACTACTCTGAATTCATATTTTTTATCAATTCCCACCATTGATCATCTTCACCCTCCATACAATAAGAAGCCAGAAAAAACATGTCTTCGTTAGAACATAGATGGTTTTAGAAGATGTTTTATTCAGAGTTGATCAATATTTTTGATGATTGAGGAATAAATTGACCCATTGAAAGTAGGAGGCCATTATATCATGATGTTCTTGATTGTCAATTTTCATTCTTACGTTGGCTGAATATTTTTCTTGACCAATGATTCTTTTCAAAACATGAGTTCACTAAGAGAGTATCAAGATAAAGCTCGTGATTACCAAACCCATCAAATTGGGAATCTCATAAAATAGTTGTTACATTGATCTTCATATCGGTAGTCAGCCTGAGTCCTCCTATTACAATACATTGGGTAGAATAAATGAAAATTTAGCTGCAGCACATAAAGGGTAATCTAATGTCAAAAAAATATGACTTATAAATTGCATTTATTTCTTTAACAAAAGAATTTAGATGCTTCACTCTATGATATCCTTAAACTACTTCCCATCTTATATCCTTTGGGTATTTTTTATTAAATTCATTATTAATGTTTCATAATAATATTATTAATTTACCAAATAATATCCCCCTTGGAGTTTTGTAACCCAGATTGAATCAAGGCATGTTGTCGTGCACCTGTTCCTGTTGAAGTCTAGCTCAAATCATGGTTTTCGGATTTTATCCATATATAAATCTATGCCAGAGCTACCACTACCTGCCCATATCTAGAAAAAGATTTTTTTTCTTAATTAACCACTTAATCATTATTCAAAAAAAAATGGGTTGTTTTTATTATACATAGTCTTATCATTAAGGCATTCACCATGGTTTTCAAATCCTAATCTCAAAATTACAAAATCTATCCTCTAATACCTACTATAACAACCCCTCTCTTTATTACACACATAAACATGATTTATTACATAAGAGGTTCACTTGATACAGAATTGAATATCGAACGGTCTAGTAACATTGGAAATTAGGATCATTACAAAACAATATTAAATATAAAATGCAACATCTTATTGAAAATTTCTTTTTGATGACAACATCATCCCTGCATACTTAGCCTTTCCTGGGATAACCCGAGGACTTGAATAATAAAATTATGAGATATAAAGCCCATTAATGGAGTAAAAAAGGAATAACATGATGAATATATAGTAAATTTTATGAAATAGGCATATCAATGGGGTGCAAGAGAAACATGATCATAAAGGTGTGATATTTCAAGATTATTATAACATGGAAATGTGGAAACAATATTTAACATGATATTTTCATGAGCCATGACCCATTGCACATCGAGCATTCGTTACCCAAAATTGAAAATGAATTTAAATCATTAAAATCTCATTTCACTGGGTGTATAAGGATTGTAATAATTACCTAATGCATTAGAGTGCTTTTTGGGTGAACCCTTCTTAATCATTTCATTTCATGCATAATTGTTCCATATGGATCATATGACATGGATTAATTAAACATATTTATTTATTATAACATAGAAGAATGTGAAATTTATACATAAAAACTAATAATCAATAATTAGATTATCATAAATGTCAATACCCTTGATATATAAATGGGCATGGTATTCAAAACACAATAACATTGGCTGGAAAAATTGCGGTGCAATTTCGGTAGCATAACGTCATGAAATAAGAATTCATATAAATTGTTGATTTGAGAGAAAGGGGTATCTCGTCATATGTAATTGGAATGGACAGTAATGGGGACATATATATACATCTCCAAACACATGTAATGGAATTTAAATTCATAATACAAAATAATTGATTGAATGTAAATGAGGAGAGGGAAATTTCATAACGAATTTATAAATTATAACGGGTGGACACGTGATGATTTAATGAGTGACCAAGGGATATAACATTATTAAAAATTAATGTTATATGTATTGTGGAGGTGATAAATCATACCCCAATTTTTTTAATTGAAAATAAATTGGAATAATAACATAATGAAATTTGAAACAAAATGTGAAAGGAAGAAATTCATAAGTTGGAAATGTGATCCCACAGGCTTGGGAGAGTATAGAGAGAGGATTATTGGGTTATTGGGGAACCATAAGAGGATTATATAAAGAGGAGGACCAGAATTGGATGATCACCAAAGGCTTTTAATGATTATGATGTTGGAAATTGTGTCTGATTATAGTGGAAAAGTGAGGAAATTTTTTAGTATTTAGGTTTTTGCCAACACACATTAAACGAATCAAAACCAGAAACCAAACCCTAGGTTTTTTAAATGGGGTTTTGAAAATAGGAGTGGAAAAACATATTTTATAAGGAAAATTGCCGAACATATTATGATATTAGGCTTTCTTATGTGGAGATGAGTCACACACTCAAGGAAAACATTTTAAAAATAGAAAATGTTTTATAAGTCTTGGAGGGTTCACTAAGCCTTTGTGAAATAAATCAAATAAACCAAAAATCTCATTATTTTAATGGATAAACATTTATTTTCTGAATATACCATTAATTTTATTTTTCTACATCACCATTGGATCTTTATGATGTAAAAATTAGCATTATATATTTAACCAGTATTTAATTTTTTCAAAAAAATTCAACTGTCTCTGAAAATTATGAAAAATTCACTGTTGGATAATTTCAAAATCATGTTTCCAAAAAAAAATATTAATTTTATTTATATAATTTTATAAATATGGGAATTTTTAGTTTTTAAATAAAAACAAACATTTAACAAAAATTCATTGTTTTTTAGAAAAAACCGCTTTCAAGCGTTAATAATAATTACAATTGTATTCATATAAATTATATGATTATTTATATTTAATAAAAATTTATTTATTAATAATATATTATTAAAAAATTATTTAATTCAAAAATTAATTAATTCATCTAATACTATTTTTTAATATAAAATTTACTAATATTACTATTTGTTCTTTTAATAATATTTTTAAAGTAAAAATAATTATATGAATGTATGTTCTCAATATAAAAATAATGTACATAATAATAGTGATAGGGTCTTGTTATAAAACACCTTAAATCTCATGCATATGACTTAAGGACCTGGTGTGTGATTGTTGTAACATCCCGGATCCGGGTGCCACTCAACAGGTGCCCCGAACCTGGTTGGTCACATGACCTCAAGAGCATTTCCCCAAATACCAGAGGCTGCCGACTAGCAGTGAGAGCACAAGTTTGATAGTGGGGAAACTATTCCATCATTTTTCAAAGTGTAACGTAGCAGAATACAAGGAAAAACATACAACAACAACGGAAGGAATATACCATACATATATGATATAAAAAACGGCAGTAATAGATAACCAAACAGTTATATTGATATGATTCCACATGTCTCATGTTCTAGGAAAACAACCAGAATATGTTACACAATAATAAAGTACAATACAGATTACAACAAAGAAAAATAAAATAGCTGGCAGCATCGTGAGCCTAAGCACAGTCCCATCCTCCCCTACTCCTCAGCAGCAATCAAGTACCTGTATAGGGACCCTTGCCCGTATCCAATCCTATAGAAATGGAATCTGCTAGGGCCAAAGACATGACCCAAACAGAGTGTGAGAAATAAGTCCTAGTAGGCACTCACCAAAGGCCCATGCTCAACTGTGTGTAAACATGCCACAAAAGTGTAAAAAAGTAAATGAAATAAACTAAGCAGTACTCAAAAGTAACTAACTTTACAATTTATCTTTCCATTTTAATTTTAATTTAATCATCCAGTATGAAAACCACCACAATGAATTTTATATGTAAACAATTAGTGTCCTTAGACATGCAAATCCTTACCATCATGTAATCAGAATCTTACCCTCAAAAATTGCCCTCATGCATAACAGATATTACCCTCATGCATACGAAGAGTCGCCCTCAGGCACAGAAGTCACTGCCCTCAGGCATACGAAAAGTTCACCTCAAGAAAAATAGGACGTTTCCCTTAGGATAATCATTACCTTTCCCTTAGGATAAAAAAACAATTCCCTCAGGAAAAAAAGAACACAACCCTGAGGCACAAGTAACCGAGCCATTACAAACATGTAAATAAGCCATTCACATTAAATTCCTCTCAAAGAAATTTAACAAGCATTATTACAATGGCATACCCTCAGGTATCCTGGCCAAATGACTAAAAAGTGGAACGCACCACTAGGGTGGTCCTTGATCCAAGTATCAATCCCAAACAACAGTTTATTTTCACAATTAATTACCTACAGAATTCTAGGTATTTAAACATCCAAGGCCTCAGCCATATGACACCCAGTATGGGTTCGTAGCACAAAAATACACACAAAAACACAACAATTTGAAATTAAACAACAAGCCACCTACATTAAACTCCCCTGAACGGTATACATGAACGATGATCCCCGAATCTTCCTATAATGATGTAGATCTGATGTGGAAGAAACCCCCATTAAATCTCATATCACTTCCCTTAGAGGAAGAATTAGAAATAACATCTTAAGGAGAGTGGATGGAATACCAATGTGGTTCTAACGAGATCGTCAGAGGTGAAAAAAGATTCCCAATGCTCAATATGGAGATCCTCAAAGGTCCGGCCTCCACCCCTGACTCCTTCTAACGGCTCTATGCCTATCCTGCGAAAAGGGTTGGCAACTGACCATTTTAAGAGAAAAAAACTACACGGCACGTACTATTGACTACACAGCATGTACTTTTCTCATTTAATTGTTCCTCTGGTGGCACCAACACACTGTTCATCTGTCTACATGAGTAAACGACATGTATTTATGATTACACAGCATGTACTGCCACTCCGCTAGTGACTTCTTCCACCACCTTAGTATTTTCTTGCTGACTGACTACACAACGTGTAACTACCCACTACATGGCGTGTAGTCAGTTCTTACACACATCGTCACCAACATGGCTACACACCCTATGCACTAATCCCACACGGCCAAATTACACGGCATGTGGGAAAGTACATGGCATGTAGTCCCAAAATTTAGGAATTTTCCCCATTTTCTTTATTTTATCAAAAACATTTAACGAATAGAGAAAAAAAACTCATACCTAAAAAATAAGAACCAGGTACTTATAAACATCCCCCCTTTAAGAAATTAATCCTCGAATTTCCCTTCCAAGGATGGTGAAGATAAATCTCAGAACAACTCTGGCCACTGAGAACGTACATCGGTCCCACGCTCTCGGGTTTTGTCCTGTACTCGGCCTTGCTGCCATATCACCCATATGAGAGGAACTGACCAGGCTCGAGGAACCTTCATGCTCCTATCAATGATACAAATCAGATGCTTCTCAAAGGACACTTCTATATCAAGCTCAACCTCCTTGGGCCCAAATACATGAGATGGATTTGAATGATAGCGACGCAACTGAGATACATGGAAGACGTCATGCATGGCTCAGTACATCTATGGTAACTGAAACCGATATAAAACTGGCCCGAATCTCTCCAGAATATCAAATGGTCCCACATACATCAGTGAAAGTTTACCCTGTCTCCAGATCCGCTTGTGTCCCAACCTCAGTGAATCACGTAAGAAAACATGATCCCCAACCGCAAACTCCAAGGGTCATCTACGGCGATCAGAAATAGATTTCTGATGAGACTACGTGGTATCCATCCACTTCTGTATCAACTGGACCTGCTTAGAAGTCTCATTCAAGATATGTGGTTCCAGTAAAGATGCCTCACCTGCCTCTAACTAGTACAAAGGTGATCGGCATGGCCTACCATATAATGCCTCGTAAGGTGTCCTCTCTATAGTTTCCTGAAAACTGTAATTGTAGGAAAACTCGAATATGAGTATATTCTTCTCCAAAGAGCCCCCAAACTATAGGATGAATGCACACAACATGTCCTCAAGCACCCGTTTCATATTTTCTGACTTACCACCGGTCTGAGGGTGGTAAGCTGTGTCATAATCACCTATGTACCCAGTGCCCTCTGATAACTCTACCTGAAACGAGACGTAAAATAGGCATCCCTATCAGAAAGATAGAATGAGGAAACCCATGAAGATGTATGACCTCTCGAATATCTGACTTCCCAAGATCGTCAAAACTGAAGTCCTCCTTGATCGGAAGAAATTGAGACACCTTTTTGAGTCTATCCATAACCAACCACATGGAATTATTGCCTTGAGGTGACCTCAACAACCCAGTCACAAAGTCCATCACGACATCATCCCATTTCCACTCTGGGATGGGTAATTGCTGTAACAGTCCGTCTGGCCTCTGATGCTTTGCCTTCACCTTCTGACAGGTGGAACATATTGTAACAAAACCAGCTATCTCTCCCTTCATACCTGGTCACCAGTACTGACGTCTCAAGTCACGGTACATCTTGGTAACTCTAGGATGAACTGACCAAGGTGAAACATGAAGCTCCTGCATATGCTCCTCAGGTATATCCCCTAGAACTCATACTCATCCATGGAAACTCAGTTCCTCATCACCTCCTATCGTCCATCGAGGATGAGGGTCCTCACCTGCCACCGACTCCCAAGAACATGAACTTCTTAATCAGATAGTTGTCTCATCCCCACTCTATCATGGAGGGTAGAAGTCACAGATAAAGATGAAAGATAGGTCTTCCCCTGATTATCATGCACCTTTAGATGCATCTCAGAGAACAAAGACATATACTTCTGTTCACCACTGGCCTCCTGCATTTCCTGTATCTGAGTCTTCCTGCTCAGTTCATCATGTACTACATTACCTTTACCAGGTGTATAGGCAAGCTCAAAGTTGAAGGATTGATGGTATTCGACCCACCATTTCTGTCTCAGATTCATGTCATGCTGAGTAAAGATATATTTGAGGCTTTTGTGGTCGGTGAAAACCACAAAATGCTCTCCCAAGAGATAATGTCTCCAATAGTGCAACACATGAAAAACTGCAGCCAAATCGAGATCATACGTCGAGTAATTCCACTCATGTGGCCTCAACTGCTGAGACCCATATGCAATAACTTGATCGCCCTGCATTAACACAACTTCTAGCCCAATACATGATGCATCACAGTGGATTGTATTGATCTTTCCTTGGTTTGGGAGTATCTAGATTAATACAGGTGTCAACATTATCTTCAGCACCTGGAAGGCTATCTTGCAAGCTACTGAACAAATGATCTTCACACCCTTCTTATTCAAACCGTTCAATGGCGCTGCTAAGCGGGAGAAGTCTTGGATGATGCGTCTGTAGTAACCATCCATCCCTTTGAAACTTTGTATCTCATACACTTTCTTAGGCTTCTCCCAGGAAACTACTGCTCTCACATTCTCTAGGTCCACAGAAACTCCTCCCTCTGAGATGATATGACCCAGGAAGTGGATATGGTCGATCCAAAAGTGGCACTTTGAGAGCATACCATATAGATTATTCTCTCTCAGTGTACTTAATATGATCTCAAGATGGGTGGCCTGGTCATGTCTTGTGTGATATTACTCCATGATATCATCCACGAATAGTGCTACAAAAGAATCCAGACAAGGATGAAACACACTATTCATCAAAGCCATAAAAATTGCGGGTGCGTTCGTGCGTCCGAACAACATAACCATGTACTCGTATAGACCATACCTATTATGAAAAGTTTTAAGCGGTATGTCCTATGGTCTCATGTGCAACTGATAATATCTGGATCTCAATTCAATATTCGAGCACTCTTGCTCCACGAATTTGATCAAAATATCATCAATCCTAGGCTAGGGATATCCGTTTTTGACCTTCAACTGGTTCAGCTTTCGATAATCCACACAGAGTATAAGGGTACCATCTGCCTTCTTTGAAAAAAGGACTGGTGAACCCCATGGAGAAGTATTGGGTCTGATGAAACTCTTTGCTTGTAACTCCTCTAACTGTCTCTTGAGCTCCTGAAACTCTGGTGTAGCCATAATATAAGGAGGAATGGACACCGGCGCTACTTCTTGCTGAAGCACACTAGTGAAATCCACCTCACGCTCTAGAGGTAGACCCAAAAATTCATCTAGAAAGACAACCCTTAAACAATCAACCACTAGAGGGAATTATTACTGACAAGTCCCCTAATAATCCAGATATATAATCACAATATAAGAGTTGACACCACCTCACCCACGATGCTCTGATCCATCTTGACTTTCCTGAACATCCCCTTCACCTTTGTATAGAATCTCTCCACCCTCTGGTGATGTGAAACTCAACCTGCGACGATAGCAATCTACAAAGGCTCAAAAGTGAACCAACCAGTCCATCTCGAGAAGGACGTCATAAACTATCATCTCTAAGACATAGAGGTCCAATAGAATGTGTCACCCACCAACATCAAGGGGGAACTCCTTGAACTGATGCACACCAGCCATTATAGTTCCCAACAGGTTGTCTAGCGTCATAACATCAGAAGAATAAGAAACACATAGCCCAAGGCTCTCCACAACCGGTACAGATATAATTCTATGAATAGGACCCATATCAAAAAGTACTAAAGATAAGACAGAAGCTAATAGAATAGTACCTCTGATAGTAGAAGTTCCGGGATCCTACTCCTGCTAGGTATGTTCCACTCCATATGTCTGCCCAGTGTCTCGACCCTGTGACACAGCCTGGCTTCCCTGAGCTACCCCGCCCTACTGCCTCTGAGATCCTGGTGTCTGGCTATAATGTCCACGAACACCATCCCTTCCTGCATGCCCTAATGTATTCCAGTTCCCCGACTAGTGAGAAGCTATTCGTTTTTCTCCCACACGTAGAGTCTGCACAGAACCCCTCTCACTATCCACTAATGGATACACCCAGCAAAAACGCTACAAATGACCCATCTTTCTGCTAGATCGACACTCCACTGGGTCTCATGGACACTGAGGTCTTTTGTACCCATCCTTACCTCACTGGTAGCACATGACCTGGCCACCTGAAACATTCTTCTGGTTGGTACTGCCAGCCTGAGAGAAGTCCATCTGTCTCTTCCTCTTTCTGGTAGAAATAGAACCTAAAACTGATGATGAACCGCCCTGGACCACAATAATAGCTTCCCAAAGAATCTGCTCGGTAATCTGTGCCTGGTTCACAATAGCATGTAATGAAGGCAACCAGAAAACATTCACCAATGATCGAATTTCATATCGAAGAACATACACAAAGCATCAGGCTCTCAACATCTAATCACCCACCATAATGGGTGCAAAACACTGAATCTCGGTGAGGCGACCAGAATAGTCCATCATCGACATAGCTCCCTGCTACAGATTCACGAACACTTTAACTCTATCTTCCCTCAGGGACTCTCGAAAAAAGAATTCATAGAATATGGACTGAAAATCTTCCACGCCATGTCTCTATAATGCTCAGACTTAGTGGTAACATCCCACCACCTCTTGGAGTAATTAAGCAGCATATACGTCGTGAGATTGACCCTCCACCGTGGAGGCATCTCAAGATACTAAAAAATAGTCTACATAGACCCCATCCATGAATCCGTATCCAGAGGACCGCCATCCCCAAAAAATGTAGGCGGATGCTGCTACTGGAATATACGAGTCAGCTAGGCCATAGATGTGACAGCTGGCTATGCTCCCTGAAAGGTCTGCATAAACCGCATAAAACCTTCACAGAATTGCGCCTTCGTGCTTGTGTCTAGTATAATGGCTAGAGCTGCATCTAGCTCTACTGGAGGATCCACAGGTAGCCCATGGCATACCATCTCTGGAGTATAATCATTTCCCCTCTCCTGGCGAAAAACAGGTGGTCGTCGCGGCAACATGACACTACTAGGTCAAATGAACACCTTAGATATAGATTATCAAAGACTAAAAACAAAGGGACCAAATAGGGAATAGGAGGATGAAGGCATTTCAAGATTTTCAAAACAATACTACACAATGTGTATACTGAATACACGACATGTACCTACCTTCTCTTCCCCTGCCCTGCTACTTCTACACGACAAAGCCACACGGCTCCCGTTGAACAAAACTACACGACAAGTATATTGTCTACACGAGGTGTATGGTGTATACTGCAACTACCCGTGTCGTTTTTGACATGGCTGACTACTAGGATTGATACTACGCGGTGTGTTACACCCGCACATGTCTTGTAAACTACCTCGTTTTCTAGCCACATGGTCTAGTCCACATGGTCTGTCCTCGAACAAGAATACACAGCATGTCCCACAGGTACATGGCGTGTAATAGATGAGATCTGCCAACTTGTGTTGTTAGTTACACGGCCATATACATGGCTCACACTACACAACATATTCCATATACACAAGGCGTGTACACGAAAGGATTACACTGACCCATGTTGTTAGTTACAAGGCCGGATCACAGGTCAGACTACATGACCTGTTCCATAGTGGACACGACGTGTATGTCTTATGGTCTCCTCCACTCATGTTTGTTAGTTACATGGGCGGCTCCGGGGCAACACTACATAGAATGTACATATGGTACATGACATGTTTTCCCATGAATTTCCTTTCCCCGTGTCCCTACCCACAATGTCTGTGACACAGGAAGAGACTACACAGCGTGTAATCTAAAATTTTTCTTTTCTACCTGAACTGAAGAACACTCGGAGTGTGTCCTAGGAACTACACAGCACGTATCCTGGGTTTTTTGGACAGTAGGGCTCAAATACTACTCTGAAACCTAGAAAATAATAATAAACAACATCTAAAAGCAAAATTATGATATGTGAGATCCCATACTCCCCGAGAATCAATGTTTGGAATATTATGCATGTTATACACAAAAAAAAAAGTCAATGATCCACAGAATTCTGGTTATTGAGGGCCCATACTCCCCAAAAACCAAAGTTTGGCATCCATTCTATCAACAATCTTATACAACAATACCATATAATATAGAAGGTCTTTTATCAAAATATCTATCACAACAACATTTTTTTCTAGCACCACAACTATCACAACAACATGCAATTTATAATGCACCTACATGGCATGGAAACTATGCACGACAACCGAATCATAGAATGTGTCTAGATGATGAATGAGATGGCATACCCTCATCTTATCGGGTTGAAAATAAATAGAACCCTTAGATAAAATATAACAACATAATAAAAATTGAGTCACCTGACAGTGAAATCAAATCAACTGTAATTTGCAAAATCAATAAAATTGCAACACGAGGTAAATTGGATATTCCTTGTACACGGGTTAGCTACTCCCGGGCACAACATATTACCAACTACCATTCTAGTCCTATCCCTGACTAAGGCTCCAAATAGTTAGTCATAGAATAGAACTGTTCTTTCGATACCACTTTGTAACGTCCCTGATAAGGGTGCCACTCAGTGGGTGCCCCGAACCCGGTTGGTCACATGACCTCATGCGCATTTCCCCAATCGCCAGAGGCTGCCGACTAGCAGTGAAATCCCGTGTCTGATAGTGGGGAAACTATTCCCTAATTTGTCAATGTGTAGCATAGAGAAATACAAGATAAACCATACAATAACAACAGATGTAATAAACCATACATATTTAATATTAAAAATTACAGTAAATGATAACCAACCAGTTATATCGATATGATGCCACATGTCTAAAGTTCTAAGAAAACATCCAGAACATGTTAAAAAATAGTACAATACAATACAGAGTATAACAATGAAAATTAAAATAGATGGCAGCATCGCAGGCCTAAGCCCGATCCCATGCTCCCCGACTACTTAGCAGCAATCAAGTACATTTATAAGGACCCTTTCCCTTATCCACACTTGTAGATATGTAATCTGTTTGGGCCGAAGACATGACCCAAATAGTGTGTGAGAAATTAATCTCAGTAGGCACCCACCAAAGGATCGCTCTCTACTCTATGTAAACATTCAACAACAGTGTACAAAAGATAATGCAATAAACTAAGAAGTAGTCAAAAGTAACTAAATTTACTAGTTATGTTTCCTTTTTAATATTCTTTTAATCATTCAGTAGGAAAACCACCATAGTGAATTTTCTATGTAAACAGTCAGTGTACTCAGACACGCAAACCTCCACCCTCAGGTAATCAGAATCATTCCCTCTAGCATTGTGATCAGACATAACAGATATTCCCCTCAGGTGTACGATGTTTCACCCTCGGGCACAGAAATCACTTCCTTCAGGGATAACAAAAGGTTTCCCTCATGCGAGATAGGAAGTTGCTCTCAGCCTAAGCAGTACCTTGCCCTCAGTCTAAACCGACAATGCCCTCAGGATAAAAAGAAGACCGACCTCAGGCACAAGTAATAGGTCCATGCCAAACATGTAGATAATAAATTCACATTCAATTCATCTCAATGAAATTTAACAAGAATTATTACAATGGAATACCCACAGGAATCCTGGCCAAACAACTAAACAGAGGAATGCACCCCCGAGGTGGTCGTGGATCCAAGCAGCAATCCCAAACACCAGTTTATTATCAGATTTAATTACCTATACAGTTATATGTATTTATACAGCCAAGGCATCAGCCACATGAAACCCCAACATGGGTTCATAGCACAAAAATACACACAAACACACAACTTTTGGAAATTAAACACAGAGCCACCTACCATAAACACCCCGGAATTGTATACGCGAACGAAGATCCTCGAATCGTCCATGAACGACGTATATATGAGGTGAAAGAAATCCTCGTTCAAAATAAATTAACTTCCCTTAGTATATGACTTGGAAATAACGTCATAAGGAGAGTGGAGGCCTTACCCGTAGGATTCCAACGAGATCGTCAGTGGTGAAAACGGATTCCTGATGCTCGATCTGGAGATCCTCAAAGGTATGGCCTCCTCTCCCAACTCCTTAATCCGATTCAAAGACAATCATGTGAATTGGGTTTTCTACTACCCATTTTAAGAGAAAAAACTACACGGCGTGTACTATTGACTACGTGGCGTGTACTTTTCTCATTTAACTATTCCTCTAGCAGCACCGCAACATTGTTCATCGTCATCGACATGAGTACACAGCGTGTATTTCGGATTACATGGTGTGTACTGCCACTCT
Organism: Viscum album; assembly: GCA_963277665.1. Classification (NCBI taxonomy): domain Eukaryota; kingdom Viridiplantae; phylum Streptophyta; class Magnoliopsida; order Santalales; family Viscaceae; genus Viscum; species Viscum album. The sequence goes on from OY728120.1 coordinate 1,809,042,763, forward strand.
GCTGGTGGCTTCTTCCACCGCCTTACAATTTGTCTGCCGACTGACAACACAGCGTGTAAATACCGACTAAATGGCATGTAGTCGGTTTTTACACCCTTCTTCACCAACATGGCTACACACCCTGTGTACTCATCCCACACGTCCAAAGTACATGACGTGTCAAATAGTAAATGGAATTTAGTCCCAAAATTTTGGATTTTCCCCATTTTCCTTACTTTCACAAAAACACTTAAGTAAATGAGAAAAGTAGGAACCGGTACCTAAAAAATAAGAACCAGGTTCTTACAATTGTGGCAGACACATGGGGTGGCTCAGATAACATCGATCAGGGGGTAATCTCTATCAACATCCACTTCTCTCATATGTGGTTTCATTTGAGCTTAATTTGTTAACGCTCAGCATGGGCATTGTAAAATGAAAATCCCCATGATGGCACCTCTATTCCGAGTTCCAAAAAATGTGCTTCCAATAGAGAAATTATTTTGGATGAGGACATCTTTTCCATTATCTATGTAAATTGGTTTTGTTAATGCCGTATATTTATACTCATCATAGGATCATTTTTCAACAGCTATATTAACTACAGTAACAATTCGTAATAGTATTTTATAATTCAAAATCATAAAACTAAAGATGTGCATATGTTATATCAGCATATTACATAATAAGACATTTAATTAGATCAAGAGGAATTTATATCAATTAATGGTTGGGTTGTTATAGGGGTTGTCACTCACCATGTGTAAGGATCACAAATCATGTGGTCCTTATCTCATTACAAAAATACTTTCCACCACTAAAGGTCCGCCACTCGATGTGTAATCCCGGATTAAATTCCATGTTAAATGGGTTTTTTCAAAATCCTAGATTCTAAAATGCACACCTCAAGATATGCTTCAGCCCTAAATCTGTTGGTCTGCATGATTTTAAACATACAATCCAAGGTCCTTTTTACATTCCATTACCAAATCAACATTTTTTCACCATATCTTCTCATAAAATGGATTAAATTGAAATTATACATTTCATGTTGATGAATACTGATGAAAAAGAAAACAAGAATCATTTTCAACCTATTTTCTATCCAAAACATTATCACACCTTCGTTGCATTTTTCTAATCCTATATCTATGATTTTTTATATTTTCTCTAAGAAACAGGTGCACAACAATCAATCGATTCGGATTTGTTGAACCTCAGACCTAGAAAAGAACACTAGTGACAAGTCACTAAATTAGGAGAGAAAAGAACAAATCAATCAAGATAAACGAACCTAAAATGATGTTCATGTTGATCATGGTATGTTTCCATTAGAAATGAAATATAATCGCTAATTTTTTTAAATAAAATGAATTTATCAAATGAAATTTATATATTATAAGTCTCCTCCCATAGAGTAATCTATTTATAAATTGACCCATCTATTGATTTTTTTTGTTCATCACAAGATTGTATAATGGAGATGAATATACATAAATAAAATCCATCCACAATTTGGTTAATTCATTGATAATAGAGGATGCATCGTCACATTCATTGGAATGATTTGTCGAATTTGTGGTTGTATAGATTGATTGATCTGGGATCTGTCATCTTTTTCCTAAGAGGATTATCCAAATATTTATGTACTAGTCCTCTAGAATCACCAGGATTATGTAGATAACCATGGGAATATTTTCATAATATTCTATTAAAAACAAAATAGTTTTCACATTAATGAAATGAAATAAATATAACGTTCCCAAATAATTTTTTCATTTTATGCCCACAACAATGTTTTCAGTAATACCCTGCCCAAACTATTTTAATATCTCCCATAGGGTAAAAATTCCATTCTAAACTCAAAAGTTCCATCAAAATTCTTATTCAGGAACTAGTATAATTCTTATTCCACACATTTCATATAAACTCATGCACATGCAATTTAATATAATCAATATATTTAAAACATTTATTTCTAGAAAAACTGGCTCATAGATTCTCACGGTGTCTAAGGAAATGGTCTTGAAAATAATATATATAATATTAAATAACACTATATATAAAATCTAAGACATTAATTTCTCTATCATTTTTTTAAAAAAAGTTATGAGGAATTTTTTACTGTGATCTATTATTGGGTTTTGGGTGTAATAATTTCAAATTTTTCATCCACTATGGATAAAAAATTGTGCATTTTGTGATCCATAAGTCATTAGATTCATAGGGGGTGGACCAATCACCTTTTCATATGGTTTTTGAATTGAAGCATCAAAATTGAGTATTTAGATGTTAAATTTGGGTATGTTATTAATTTTAAATTTAAAATTTTATTTAATCAGTGGTGCTTAGGGATTAATCATGTGAAAAATGCTTCAACGATTGATTATGATGCTATTTTATGAGTAAAGGGATTACACTGTTGTGTGAGGTGGATTTTACACATTATATATCATTGTCAAAAGGATTATTTTATGTTCTTTGTAATTTTAATTATAATAATTTGAATTTGAATTATAATTATTTTTTCATAAACCCAAAATATTTATGGTTATGAATAATCCTAATATTAATTATGAAAAACATTGATTGTTTGATGGTTCGATTGTGGCACCAGGGATAAAATAGTATTTATATTAGAATTAATAGTTTTTAGTCACATGATTCATCTAATAAATCATTATTCATATAAAAAGGACTTTCTATTTCTATGTTTTTATTTCAATTATCATGGTTCAAAGTAAATTGTAAAAATTATTTAATCTATTAATTTAATGTATTTTTGGGAATTATTTGTATTCTATGATTTATTTTCCCAATATGAATTTATTATGATTAATTTCAAGGGATAGTTGAGGGTAAATTTTATCATGAAATTCCTTTTTTTTTTGTAAATAATGATTTATAATTTTTTAAAAAATAATATTTTCAACTCATTTTTATATGGGATTTACTATATTCTACTTTGTGATAGAGAATCTATGTTTAAAAAACATGTACACCCAGGTTAGATTATTGATAATAGTTTCCATATATGTAATTTAATATATGGGATGCTGAATGGAATCATAAGTTTCATGTCATTATCCTTCATTTAGTTTATTGATTCATTAGACTTAGAGTTGATGTATTTTGATGTTCAAGAATATGGGGTATTTAGGGGAACCTGAGAGAGTCCATTTTTTATTCTGATTAATTCCATGATTCTTTTGTGACCTTGACTACCTAGTTTTACTGATGGAGTTCTATTTTACATTGATTGAGTGATCAATAAATGTTTTGAATAATTCATTAGTTGACTTGTAGTATTGTATGAGATATTTAGACCATGAAGGAATTATCATATATATGTTACGATCATCATTTTGGGTGACCATTTTGACTGTTTACGTGATTGATATTGATTTATGATTACATTTAATTGACCATTATAGTTAATTTATTGTCACATACATGACTTATTTTAAAGTTAAATTTCATTTATTTTTCATTTATGATTTTTTTTTGGGGTTTGTCAAGCTTTTATGGTGGAATGGGTGAGTTTTCATGAATTGGGCCAAACCGTGAGCCCAATTCCAGATTTAAAAATAAATTTTGTTTCTTTTATAACTTTTTCAATTTTTAATATTTTTCACCCATTCAAGTTCCTAAATGGTCTTCCCTGATATAGAAACACCACCATTGTAGTTTGGAGCCTTTAGAAAACCATAAACAAGTTGTATATGGGTTTTTATTTAAGGGATTGGGTTTGCCGAAAGCCCAATTCCAGTTTTAAAAATAAATTTTGTTTAATTAATAACTTATACAATAGTAAGGTTTTTTCGGTGATTCCAAGCCCCAAACACTCCCCTTGAACCCAGGCGCGCGTCCCATATCCTCCCACCCTCTTTGAAGCTCCGTTTCATCGCGGTTTAGGTCGAAACTTCTGAAGCACTCACATTTCGGGCAGATTAATAAAGGTAATTTGTTTCCTTCATAAATCCTTCAATTCTCACTCTTTTTTCCCCATTCAAATTTTTACATGGTCTCATAATCCTTGTTCGAACATCCCTTGAATGGTTGGATGTTTTCAGATTCAGAATCTGGTGGATTTTGGGTCGTTTTTTACATGATTGTTTTGAGTAAGTGTTTCTCTCTTCAATTTTTCATTCTCCTTAGGGTTTCCTCCCTCTTTCATTATATTCTAAAATGTCCAGAAGTTAGGGTTAGATCCTAAGGTCTGATTTCGTATCTTTTGGATCAATTTTTGGTGGTCTAGGTATGGATTTATATTCCTTGTGGTGCGGCGGTGGTGCGCTTAAGGTTTCGCACCAAGTTTTGAGGATTTCGACTCAAAAGGTAGGTGATTCCATGTGTAGACATTTTATGATGGGTTAGCTTGCATGGATTATTAATTTAGCATGTTTATAATCTGTTTTATGTGTTGTGAAAACAGTTTTGATGGATTTGGTTGAAAATTTAATTTTTAGTTGCATTATAGCTTGAAATTGGGTACTTTTCATGAGTGACTCTTGGGGTAATGTTTGGGTTTAGTTTATAACATATGAAAGTGATTTATTAGTCTTGAAAGGGGATTCCAATTCTGGTTTTTTAATTCCTTATTGTCTTGTTTGCCTTGAATGTAGGTTCTTTTTAATGAGTTTAAGGAGTAAAAACATGTTGTACTTCTTGAAGGTGATTTATGAAAACGTGTTTTTTTTCATGTGTATCTTTGTGGTATTATTTGATGTATTTTTATAACATTTGGGGGTGGTTTAATAATTGTTTTAGGGCTGAAAAATTATGTTTTGGATTGTTATTGGTATGATTTTGCTTTTAAATGGGGATTTTGAAATGGTTTTAGTGTGCAAACAATGGTTATACCTCTTGGGTTTGTTTTATAAAAATTGCCAATGTTTTATTTGGTTACACATTGTTGGGAAAGGGTGTATATGTACTGTTTGGGTGAGTGTGTTCACCTAATGTGGGTTTTTGAATGGTAAAGTGGTGATTTGATATGTTGAACATTTTTATAATTTTTTTTATAAATTGTCGAAAAGTTTTACTAAATTGTGTTTTATGTGTGAAACACGGGTGTGGGATATTTCATGTGAGTTTATTTATAAAATGAATTGTGAAGGTGAGAATGGTATTGTGTGACATGTGTGTGGGCTGTTATGTGAGTTGAATATCTTGTAATGGTTTTATAAAATTGTTTAATGGATTTGTGGAAGTGTTAATGAAATTTGAAAATTGTTGTAGGCAATTTGGAGTGAGTTTGATTTCAAAATTCATTTGAATGAAAAGTGGAATTTCTGACTTGTGTGATGTACATGGGGCTGTTTGGTTAATTTGTGATGTGGAAGTGATATTTTCATGTGAAAACTATACTTCTTGGATTGCTGAACTTGTTTGAGCACAAAGGGAAAACCCGAGTATCTAGGTGGGTGGACGTGTACTAGTATGCTAGTGAATCTGTGAGGTTTGGCCTCAGTTTCACTTAGCAAGATTGACACTTACAACTATAACTAAACTATGATGATGATTATTGGGGACCACTAGGTTATGGGTATGTTCCCTACTAGTGGCTCGTGCACGAGAATGGATATTTGTGATGGTTACCTTCACCGAGATACGAGGTACCTGGGACCCACAGCTAGCTAGTGCCTAGGGGTTATTTCCCATTGCTTGTGCTCACTGGATACTTTGTTATTACCGTCGGTATACGGTATGAGAGGATGGAAAATTCAGTAGCTATGGTATTTATTTTAAATATATTTATTCTTTAAATTATCCCACCTAAAAACTGTTTTTATTTAATGTTGCATCTTTTAGAAATTTTAACTAGCATCTCATGTCTTTGAAAACATGCATGATTTTCGCCATTAAATGTTTATCACATGGAATCTATTAGTGGTGGTATCCTATTGGGATTTGGCTCACACCCTACTTACACCCTTGGGTGTAAGTAGACTTGGTTATTTTTGTTGTCGCAGGTTGGGTACAGTTTTTTTGTTCCAGTGGTTCGGGTTTCTAGCAGGTCCTTGGTAGTGAAGTATTGTGGAGATAGCATAAGGGTGGTGCCCCTTGACAAAAGGGTTCTTGGGCTGTCCTTATTTGTTTTTTTACCTTTGTAATGGTCTTTAAATGTAGTTTTAACTTATGTAATTCAGTTCTGAAATTTTGTAAAAGATGGTTTTAGTTGAAAAATCCAGATTTGTTTTATTGAGTTTTTTTTTGTTGTTTAATGTTTATAGAATCGGGTAAATCATTCCCAATTATCATTTTATGATACCCGGGCACTTGTGCCTGCCCGTGGGGATCGGGAACGCCCTTCGTTCCTTGTCACGGGCTTGGTTTGGTGTCGATTTTGGCGGCGACCAGATTTGGTTCGTGACAAAATGGTATCAGAGGAGGTTCGCTCCATTTGAGTCATGTTATTTGGGAAATAGTCAACATAGTCTAGAGCTATGATTGTTGGGACATGGAATTCTGGTTATGGGTAGTGTGCTTGATCACCACACCTCATTTTAGGATTCAAGTCTCCAGGGGAAGTTGGGATTTGTCTATGTCTTTGGGTTTTCTTGGTTTGATGATGATTAGGGGAAATGAAAAGAGAGTTGGGTTAATGGTCTCACTGAGCTCGCAGGGTCTGGCAAGCCATGTGGAGCCAGGGATATTCCCTAGAACACTCTCTGTGACAGTGAAGTGATTGGAATATGGCCGCCAACCATATGTCCAAGTCACCCACTGAAACTAGTTTCCTATTGCATTGTCTGGTGTTCTTTAGTTTTGAAATCTTGGCATTTTGGTTTTAAGGTGACTTGGTTTTAAGAAGCGTAAAGTTTTTATGAAATGATTTTCAAATAAAGAGGGAATGGTTGGGTTTATGAAATGGCAGAACTGAATTTTCAGAATTTTTTTGAAATATAAAATGGTGTGCTCACACCTCTTTGAAAGCGGGAACTATATTGAAGTTGGTTTTGAAAAGTGTTTCCAATAGAGTTTTCTAAACAATCAGAGTGTGCTTTAATGGGATGAGATGTTTTGAAATTGATGTGAATATCATGAAAGTGGGTTATTTTCTAAATGGTTGTGACTTTATGAAAATTTTTTAAGATGTGAGTTGGAATTTTGATCTCATGGTTAGTGGGTTTGAGGAAAAATGATGTGTTGGTTGACCGTTTTGGTTTTGAAAAGTGGAACAAATTTTTGTTTTAACCTTTGGTATTTTCGTGAGCAACCATATGCATGGGGTTATATGGGAAGATGTATGGTTGATGAAATGACTGGATGAGTGTCGAGATGGATACGAGGAGGGTGCCCAGTGTGGCACAGAAACATGCATGTGTAAGGCCCATGGGGTACCATTGGGGGATGTGCTAACCGCTGAACCATTTGTTTTTAAAGAACTGTTTTTAAAGAGAAACATGAAGACTTGATGAATTGTATGGAATGGTTTATATTATGTGTTTTTGGAAAATGTTGATGTTGTGGGATGTTTTGAGTCCAAGAACCCATCCTGTTTGAACTGTGTTTTGGGTTTGGGTTTGGTCAGTAAGTTGTGTTATAGGGACAATTAGTGGTCTCTTTTGAAAAATGTTTTGGGGCGCCTTTATGATGGTTCCCTTCATGTGTTTGGATCTGGTTTGTGGTATATTTTGACCAATGAACCATCTTGGTTGGTTCCTTGGGTTCTCCCATTGGATAAGGTATGCCCCCATTTAGGGTTAGTGCAGAACTGAAGTGTAACCCGTATTGTTTCTCCATTGGAAAATCCTCCAGTTGATCAATATAAGGAATATTTTATAGATCATTGTTGATTGAGTTTACAACCATTCATTTAGTTGATTTGTAGATCATCTTGTAGTGGGATAGTTCTTGTGGAAGGTTGAAAGAGGCCTTGGTTTCTTAAGTTTCTTGATTCATCGATGGTGGAAGTGTTCTTTGGTTGTTAGTGTGGATGAGTGTCATGATGGTGTCTAAGAGGGCCTCTGGGTTCTTCATAGTTTCCTTGAAGCAATAGCTATTATTAAACCACCAATTTTGAGATTTTGGTCCTGATAGGATATTGTGTCCACTTTTTGGACTTGTCTGTTGTTTAGGGACTTGGAATATTGTCATGTTCCATGTATTGTTTCTATCAATCACAAGGGTCATGTTCGGTGATGCATTGTGATGTTGTGTGCTCTTTTGACTATAAAGGTCAAGGTCACACTATCCTCTTAGGTTCTATGTTATGTTGGGAGTATGTATCCCTTGGGAAAAACATCAAATCCTCTACCTTAGAGGACAATGATTATACATGTACTGCCCTTCTGTTGTTTCTCAGCCAAAGAAAAAAAGGTGCGATGTGTGTGCTTATTCTGATCCCTTGTTTCAGTGAAATGTCTGGTTTTGGTAAAGTGAGTTATGGAGTGTGCTATGTCTTTATGAACCCATCAGGGTATGCGGTGTAGTTGTTTGTGGCACCGAAAGAAGAAGTTCCACATAGGGGTTTCAACAGCCAAACTTTGTGGCCGAAGATGCTTCAATATTTTGAGCTCCAGCCATAGGTCCCGGAGAGAAGCTGGCGCGTAGTCAGGGGAAACCCCAGTGTCGTTTAAACCCTTGTACAAAGTCCTATCCTCAGTATGAAAGATAGGAAGAGTTTAAACCTATGGTGTCATCATATTTCTTCGGTTGTTCCCGTTCTGTGGAAATAGGTGGAGGGTTTTGTACCCATGTCATCACGCAATGTTATTCCCTCCCCATTTGGTTTCCATTGAGTCTTTGAAGAATTGTTGGAAATTTGGCTTGAAAAGTTGAGCACGCGGTTTTCACATGGTTAGTTCTAAACATGAACAAAAAAACCATGTAGATAGAAGAATCTCTACTGTTGGTTCATGGTTTCCCAAACCGTGAAGACTCACCATGTGGTCGTCCCAACACTTTATATTTTGGGGTCTTTCTGTACCGGCCCATGCTGGTCGAATAAGATTGTTGGTTCTTATGGTGGGGAGCCTATTTTTTTCCCCCGTACCAATAACTTAGTCTTATCCAAGGTCAAGGATTGTTGGTAGGTAGTCTCATTCAGATCTATCAAGCTACCTAAATCTTCTTTGGGTAACCATTGAGATTGGAGAGTGCCCAATGGTTTAGTTGTAGCAAGGTATGTGTAACCTTGTTTGAAGTTGTTGTTCGTTTGGGTGAATTGCTTGAGTCTTGTTCGGATAGCATTCGAGGAGTTTCATTTTGGGATAATGTATGAATGTGATTGACCATTTCAGTAATGTGGTGTAATTTTGGGTTGTGAGATTAATCATTCCTTAATTGATCACTGGAGGTGTTTTGACCCTTGGGGGCAAAGCTTGGCAAAGAATTACATCTTAGTTTATCGGTTGGGCATGGTTTTGGTATCTGGCCTTGTGGTCACTTTCCGGGGACGGAAAGTTTTCATGGAGGGGAGAATTGTCACATAAATGACATATTTTAAAGTTAAATTTCATTTATTTTTCATTTATGATTTGTTTTTGGGGTTTGTCAAGCTTTTATGGTGGAATGGGTGAGTTTTCATGAATTGGGCCAAACCGTGAGCCCAATTCCAGATTTAAAAATAAATTTTGTTTCTTTTATAAATTTTTCAATTTTTAATATTTTTCACCCATTCAAGTTCCTAAATGGTCTACCCTGATATAGAAACACCACCATTGTAGTTTAGAGCCTTTATAAAACCATAAACAAGTTGTATATGGGTTTTTATTTAAGGGATTGGGCCTGCCCGAAAGCCCAATTCCAGTTTTAAAAATAAATTTTGTTTAATTAATAACTTATACAATATTAAGGAATTTTCGGTGATTCCAAGCCCCAAACACTCCCCTTGAACCCTGCCGCGCATCCCATATCCTCCCACCCTCTTTGAAGCTCCGTTTCATCGCGGTTTAGGTCGAAACTTCTGAAGCACTCACATTTCGGGCAGATTAATAAAGATAATTTGTTTCCTTCATAAATCCTTCAATTCTCACTCTTTGTTCCCCATTCAAATTCCTACATGGTCTCATAATCCTTGTTCTAACATCCCTTTAATGGTTAGATGTTTTAAGATTCAGAATCTGGTGGATTTTGGGTCGTTTTTTTCATGATTGTTTTGAGTAAGTGTTTCTCTCTTCAATTTTTCATTCTCCTTAGGGTTTCCTCCCTCTTTCATTATATTATAAAATGTCCAGAATTTAGGGTTAGATCCTAAGGTCTGATTTGGTATCTTTTGGGTCAATTTTTGGTGGTCTAGGTATTGATTTATATTCCTTGTGGTGCGGTGGTGGTGCGCTTAAGGTTTCGCACCAAGTTTTGAGGATTTCGACTCAAAAGGTAGGTGATTCCATGTGTAGCCATTTTATGATGAGTTAGCTTGCATGGACTATTAATTTAGCATGTTTATAATCTGTTTAATGTGTTGTGAAAACAGTTTTGATGGATTTGGTTGAACATTTAATTTTTAGTTGCATTATAGCTTGAAATTGGGTACTTTTCATGAGTGACTCTTGGAGTAATGTTTGGGTTTAGATTATAACATATGAAAGTGATTTATTAGTCTTGAAAGGGGATTCCAATTCTGGTTTGTTAATTCCTTATTGTCATGTTGGCCTTGAATGTAGGTTTTTTTTTAATGAGTTTAAGGAGTAAAAACATGTTGTACTTCTTGAAGGTGATTTATGAAAACGTGTGTTTTTCATGTGTATCTTTGTGGTATTATTTGATGTATTTTTATAACATTTGGGGGAGGTTTAATAATTGTTTTAGGGATGAACAATTCTGTTTTGGATTGTTATTGGTATGATTTTGCTTTTAAATGAGGGTTTTGAAACGGTTTTAGTGTGCAAACAATGGTTATACCTCTTGGGTTTGTTTTATAAAAATTGCCAATGTTTTATTTGGTTACACAAAGTTGGGAAAGGGTGTATATGTACTGTTTGGGTGAGTGTGTTCACCTAATGTGGGTTTTTTAATGGTAAAGTGGTGATTTGAGATGTTGAACATTTTTATAATTTTTTTTATAAATTGTCGAAAAGTTTTACTAAATTGTGTTTTGTGTGCGAAACACGGGTGTGGGATATTTCATGTGAGTTTATTTATAAAATGAATTGTGAAGGTGAGAACGGTATTGTGTGACATGTTTGTGGGCTGTTATGTGAGTTGAATATCTTGTAATGATTTTATAAAATTGTTTAATGGATTTGTGGAAGTGTTAATGAAATTTGAAAAGTGTTGTAGGCAATTTGGAGTGAGTTTGATTTCAAAATTCATTTGAATGAAAAGTGGAATTTTTGACTTGTGTGACGTACATGGGGCTGTTTGGTTAATTTGTGATGTGGAAGTGATATTTTCATGTGAAAACTATACTTCTTGGATTGCTGAACTTGTTTGAGCACAAAGGGAAAACCCGGGTATCTAGGTGGGTGGACGTGTACTAGTATGCTAGTGAATCTGTGAGGTTTGGCCTCAGTTTCACTTAGAAAGATTGACGCTTACAACTCTAACTAAACTATGATGATGATTATTGGGGACCACTAGGTTATGGGTATGTTCCCTACTAGTTGCTCGTGCACGAGAATGGATATTTGTTATGGTTACCTTCACCGAGATACGAGGTACCTGGGACCCACAGCTAGCTAGTGCCTAGGGGTTATTTCCCATTGCTTGTGCTCACTGGATACTTTGTTATTACCGTCGGTATACGGTATGAGAGGCTGGAAAATTCAGTAGCTATGGTATTTATTTTAAATATTTTTATTCTTTAAATTATCCCACCTAAAAACTGTTTTTATTTAATGATGCATCTTTTAGAAATTTTAACTAGCATCTCATGTCTTTGAAAACATGCATGATTTTCGCCATTAAATGTTTATCACATGAAATCTATTAGTGGTGGTATCCTATTGGGCTTTGGCTCACACCCTACTTACACCCTTGGGTGTAAGTAGACTTGGTTATTTTTGTTGTCGCAGGTTGGGTACAGTTTTTTTTTGTTCCAGTGGTTCGGGTTTCTAGCAGGTCCTTGGTAGTGAAGTCTTGTGGAGATAGCATAAGGGTGGTGCCCCTTGACAAAAGGGTTCTTGGGATGTCCTTATTTGTTTTTTACCTTTGTAATGGTCTTTAAATGTAGTTTTAACTTATGTAATTCAGTTCTGAAATTTTGGAAAAGATGGTTTTAGTTGAAAAATCCAGATTTGTTTTATTGAGTTTTTTTTGTTGTTTAATGTTTATAGAATCGGGTAAATCGTTCCTAATTATTATTTTATGATACCCGGGCACTTGTTCCAGCCCGTGAGGATCGGGAACGCCCTTCGGGCCTTGTCACGGGCTTGGTTTGGTGTCGATTTTGGCGGCGACCAGATTTGGTTCGTGACATTTATGTAGTGATATCATTATTGTACTCAGTTGTTAAAGAGTTATATCTTCCCATTGATGTTGTTTGTAGTGTATATGGGTATTTTGAGGCGAATGAGTCACCACATATGGTAAATACTTATTTTTCGATCATGATTTTATATTTTGAGGTCATTCAGATATCTCCTTTGTATTATTTGTTAAAGGAATGGAGGTTTATCATTAGTGATGATAGACTAATTCAATTTTAGATAGAGGTATTGGGTATGTATATTATGAGGTATTACTGTATAATGACAGACATATTGAATTGTATATGAGCCTACATGAGATAATATATTGAAAAACATTTTCCATTTTGAATTATCTGGAGTTTCATGATTGTTTTTACATTAAAAATAATGTGATATAATTTCTATCCAAATTGGTATTATGATCACCATATTTTTAATGTCATTATTGATTTTATTGATGTATCATGGGTATTGTTAATGATCCATGAGAAATAATGGACTATATATAGGAGGGGTTTTTTTCTATATATGATTACAAAAAATATCCACACCTTTGTGAAACCACTCAACAGAGATAAAAAAATTCCCAAATATATATTTTTATAATTATCTTAAAAATAAACATTTAATTGTTAATTGATAACCCAAACACCTTCCACTATAATAATATATGATAAAAAATTTGTTGTCATTATGAATAAATATATATCCGATAAGACTAAATGATACTATAATGATCTAGAAACCCAATGTGGAAGTTATACCATAAAGATCATTTGTAGCATGACCTGAATGTATTTACACATTGACACCCATGATCCCAAGATATTTATACCACTTAAATCACTATTACCCAAATAAATATATTCTCATTTGAATTACCACTAATAGTACTTGGGGTATCATTAATAACTACATCAGAATCATTGAACTTATAACTGAAAAAACAAATCCCATGGACAAACCACTAATAGAATCACCAACATTAAAAAAAAATATTAGGTATCAAAATTAGTCATATGAACTCATAACCAAAACCAAAAAATACATAATCAAAATCCCTTGAAAGAATATCTTCCAAAATATTCCACATAACCATAATTTTGATAATTTATCAATCAAAATAATTTATAAAAACCACATCAATTAACAATTAGGGAATAGGATTGGATCATCATATATGAAACAATAAAAAACCTTGAATATGAAGTTGGTAATTATGGAAGCCACACTATAGAGAAAACAATAACAAATGAAAAAAATACCATGAACATTGCCTTCATAGAAAACCACACACAAACCTATGAAAGTAGGAAGTATAAATTTAAAACCCTCCATCTAGTAAATAATTAATCTTTAACCATATCAAGCCTCCTCGCCTCTATATAGATTGTCACTCTGTAGGTGTGGGAACCCATAATCGAATAATATTTCAGAGATTCAATGTAGAAGGATGATTGCACATTAGTATATATTTCTATATACAAAGACCATATTTATATACATTGACAGGATTTGGGATAACATGGTCATATAAATTCAACTCATGTTTGTGAACCACACAATCTGAAACAGTCCATAAATATTGATGATAAGGATTTAGTAGAATACAAATGCAACCCCAGTAGGAAATAAGTCCAAATAAACAAAACCATTCAATAGGTGGATTCCATGGTTGTAATGTTTAAATAAAATCACCAATGATATAAAAAAATTAATAATTTAGTAGATGAAGTGAAACAAAAAATAGAACATTCATTTATTTTATAAATTTGATTAAAAAATTCAATGAGGTCAATTTTATTATATTTATGTGGGATCAAAAGAATTAGTATGAAATTTTATTTTTGTACTATCATGAATTCTCAACCATCCTTTATAATGTTTTTTGATATATGGGTTTCAATTAGAGGTTCTATACTTATGTTCTAGTGGATTTCTCCATAGAGACATATATTTTAATATGAGGGAGGGTGTGAGCACAAGGATTGTTACATCATGTGATTTGTAGCAATTGTTTTCTTCCCATTTTATACATTATGGGATTATAATTCTACATTTTTTCATTACTCCATATTTGACTAGTTTATTTTCTATTCATAGAATTATGAAAATCACTACTAATGATATTTTAGCATTTGGTTATTAACATCAATAGAGTTGAATAATGGTTCTCATGAAAATATGGGGAGAGTAAATTTATAGTTTTTTTGATACCTATTTGTGATTTATTTTTTTGATTAATACATATTAAGAGTTATACCTCATGGTACATGACGATATATTTTTCCTTAATCACATCCGGGTTGGGATGGCTAGGGATAAATTGGTTCAACATGATATATTTGAATATGTTTGTTTTCCATGATGGCATGAATGTATGGGATTATATTGTACGTAATTATATAAATTTCTATATGTGTTTACTGTCACTAAACTAAAAAATTCATATACATTCAATATTTCACTAGCATTAATTTAGTATAGGAACATGTTGGGAATAGACTAGATCATCTGACCTACACCCTACCTAAGAATGAATCTAGTCATTGTATGTACCAAGATAGAACGTCATGGGTAAATGTTTTGAAATTTGTATTATCTAGGCGATATATCCAAGGATTTGAACGAGATATTTTATTATGGTATGTGATTCTGTAGGTTCTTGGATAGTGAGCTGGCATAGAAGACGATATATATTTATTCAATTCATATTGATTTTTTTGTCAGTTTGTAATATATTTAATTATTAATACTTATGTAATTTATTTACACAATAAATGATATGTCGTAGTTTTTTTCTCATATAAACTAATTAGTTTTCTATTTTCCATTATGTAACTACCTCTTGTTTACGTGCATGATGTTTATAGTATTTTATTTTCTACATTATGTGGATTGGTCACTGAAAATTTTTGTACAAACCCAATGTTATTATTTTTCAATATATTTGATGGAATAGTCTCAGATTTAATATTTTAGTATATCACCACAATCCAACAACCCCTGGAATTAATACTGGAAGTTTATATTTCAGTTGGTTGTCACATTAAAACAAATATTATTCAGTTTTCTTTTTTATTCACAGATAGCTATATTAGGTCATAATGTGACGATACTCAATATGATGTCATGAGTAATACCTTTAAAATATTGATTTATTTGAAAAAATATATAAAATAGATTTTCTGGTAAAAAGGTAATGAACTCTACTTTAATTCATAATATATTTTATATACTATTGGAAAATATGAACTTGAAACATATTGTGTGGCATAGTATTGAGAAATTAAATTAGTAACACATCATGATACTTACATGATTAAAACCTAATACAGATATCATCCATAAGGTTTAAGGTACATAATACCTCAACCTGATCTATTTCTAATTAATTTAAAAAAATTATTTGATGTTTTATCAAATAAATTACATTTGGGATTTAATTAAAATTTATTTAAGTATTTTTTTGATTTATATGAATGATTTATTATGATTTCTTACACATAAGTAAATTTTTCTAGGGTTTTATATAAATGAAATTTTTTTTAAAATAATACTCTCACATTGGAAGGATATTTCTATAAAAATAATTTCAAAAAAAATATAGTTTTTGACATGTTTCTTAGGAAATATATTTTTTAGGAAGCTATTGAAAATAATTTTATAATTGGATAACAAAATGGGTATTTAAAATGGATTTTTTTGGAAAAAGAAGAAAATAAAATATATTTCAATATTTTTATGTTTTTTAGAGAAAAATTAAATTTGAGGTCATTTTAAGGAATGTTGTACTATCATTTGTTTTCTCATAAATCATTTTGATCATTTTGAAAATGTTAATTTATAATATGGTTTGAAAGAGTTTGAATGTTTTAATTAGACTGACTTTCTTTTTTTAATTTTTAATTTTTAATTTTATTTTACGATTGATTAGATTTGGTTAATTAATTTATGATTGAAAGATGGGAGTTTGCAAGGGATCATGTAGTCACAAGTGGGAATATATGATTTCCAGATTTTTATCTCTAGAGGGTATTTCATTATAGATGGTTCTTCCTGTATGGATAATCATTAACAAACATTATAATTTTAATATTATTTATCAAGGTTATGTGTGATAAAAGAGAATATATGTGTTAGTTTTATGTATTATGAATTTTTGGGTTTGTTTGTGCACGACATCTGTATTTTTGTGAGAGTGGGCAGAATTTTTCATTAGATATTATAATTCAAAAGTGAGGGAATGTAATTATATATTTGAGTTAAATTAGGGATTTGAGTAGTGTTAAATCAAGTAGATATAAATATGATTCTTTAGAATTATGGTGTATATGACACAATTAATAGTTCTCTCAGGTGATGTTGTTTCAAAATATTGGTGTGATTGGTTATTACTGTCAGATTATTATAAGATAGTTATTTTCTATTGTATTATGTGTGTTAATAATTATAAATATGTGTTTTTAAATATTTCGTAATGATGATATTCATTATGACATACATTTTTTAATGACTTGTGACTTCTAGTAGTGGTTAATAGAATTGCGTCCTATAATTCTTTAGATGTAGTGGGTTTGATAATTTGGATTTTTTGATTTGGATCAATGTGGAAATTATTAGGTGTGATTTCATTATAATGGTATATATATCATAGGTGAATAAATGGGTGAAAATACCAAATATAGAATATCATGTAGTTGTTAAGAGAAAAGTAATTATTGGAGGAAATAATGTGAATCTGTGTACATAATCTAGAAGCATCAGTGTACCATGGAACTACCTGAGGTTATTCCCTATGATTATCCACCGTATGACTAGTGGTCTTCCATTGGGTTCTTGGTGAGATGTTATATACATGGGGGAATACTACAAGTCACAATGTAGAAACAAAATTTATTTTTATATTGTTTACATTTTTATTTTATTTTGGGTTTATATTAATCAAACCTCAAAAACAACATAATTAATATGGAATGAAAATTGGGTAGATGTAACATGTTCCTCTTCTTCTTCCCCTTTAATTTCATCTTAATCTGGGGTGTTTTGATGTTATTCACCACAATGTTATCATGTAATAAATTATATTTACCTCCCCTTTATTTAATTACTAATCTACTAAGTTGGGATCGATGTATCCAATATTTTATTTAAAGACCTTGAACCTTATTTCATTGATCTATTACTTACAATATAATATTAAAACTAGATATATTGAATATCATCGTAGTTCACAAAATAGTATGGTATTATTGGTAATGTAGTTACATAAAATAATCTGACATGAATAAGAAATAATTGAAATAAAATAAATAATTTTCTTCATTAATTTAATTATTAACTCCATAATAACCCAATATTTCAATATTAGTATACTTATGGGAAACCCACAGATAGGAAAAACAAATGGTTAACTCAAATACATAGTAAATATTACATAAATTTGGACCTATTTTAAATATATAAGGTATAATCCATATAAAATTGTAAAGAAAGTAAATAATTTCTTTTTTATTAATAACATGATCACAAATAATAACATGGCATGAATAAATGATAATTAAATAATTAAATATCAATAATCACAACATTTTGGACATATCCATGGTTATAGTTATTATTCAAATAATCACTTGGACATAAATAAAATATTTCTCAATGATAGAATGTATTATTTTGGTTAACTAAATATTACTATCAAGACTTCTCCCAAAATATTTTAAAATACAATCATGTCATTATGATAAGACATCAATATAAGTTGGTGAGGCATTAACAAAAAAACCTTATTTATTTTTTATCTCATTAGAACTACTAATGAGGTAATATGATATATAATTTGGGGCTTCATGCATCTGGTCATTGGTCCAACTAAATCCTCATATGAATAAAAAATATAATAAAATAAAATAGGAAAAAAATCCCTAACTATCTGAATTATATGAACATGGATAAGGAATACAAATACATTGCTCATTAACCACAATTATAAACCTTCCAAATAGAGAATATGGATTTGATCATTAAAAAACATATCCAAAAGATAATATATAATGTAAATGAGTTTTCTATGAATATAAATACTATAAAAAATTGTATTTAGATCTTTCATGAGAAAAATAATACTTCCCCTTAAAAATTACGTTTAAAATATACACACATCCATAATATTACAAAAAATAAATATTTTAAATAAAACCTAAAAATATTTGTAGTATGATTCAATCAATTCATTTTTTTTCTATTGGTTTAAATTCCTTAATTTATATATTTTTAAAAAATTTCATTCCACACATTTGTAAAAAAAGAAAATTTTTACTTGTTTCGAAAATTCATAGAATATTCTTATAAAAAAAATTCAAAAAATTAACAAATGTGTGACCATAACTTCAAAAATAATGATTGAATAGTTAATGTATATTATAAAAAATTTATTATAAAATATGGGCATAGTTGTAAAATATTTTTGACCAAGTTGAAAAACAATGATAGTTTCACATAAATATATAATTTTTATATAATGAGTAAATAAAGAGGGTAAATTGAAAGAATTATTTTTATATTTTGAAATTAAATAATATGAATAAAATATATTGGGTTGAAAATAAAAATGTTAAATAAATCCGAATGTAGAAACTTAAATACCAATAATCTGGAATACATATGAGATTGTGGAAAAAACGCTTACTATTTACATAAAATTCAATATAAAAAAAATTTCTCGTTTAATACTTATTTATGCACCATGAATATTTTTGATTAGTTGGACTTTTCCTTGTATTGTGATCAAGGATCAACCAAATTATAATTTTATCCATGATATTCATATAATATTAATTCAATATCATTATTTATAATGAATCTTCCATAATAAATTATATTTGGAAATATGAATTACAATGTACATGGGATTGGAATGTCGTACATTCACATGAATGTTTTCAATTTTTGATGGATGGAAGAAAAAATATAAATAACAACGAGTCTTCAAATAAAAAATTTTATGTAATATATATATATATATTCACCAAATATATCCTTTTTAACATCCATTAAAATTGGAAATGAAAAATGGATCACATTATTTCATAGAGGTGGTAGTCCACAAGTACAGAAGACTAACATTATCATTTAACAATTGATTTTATGTTAATATGGTAGATGTGATATTATTATAAAATAATAATAATATTCCAAAAATACAATATATTAATAGAAATCATATAAATATTTAATTCCATAATACGATATGATGAAAAATGAATTGTATCATAATTTGGAGTTAATAAGCCTTACATATGGAAAAAAATTACATTAACATCCATTTTGATGGAAAAGAAGATGGATACTGGGAGATTTATGATAATAATAAAATAAAACAATCATTTGGAAATACAATTTATGATTTAATAAAAAATCTTATTTATTTAGTTATGGTATAAGAATAAATATACCCAAAGAGGTTCGGTTTGATGATTATGTCTTCTTCTGGAGACCACCATTAGATCCATTATTATGGAATAAGTGGTTGGACTATTTGGAAAACCAGAATATCTATAACATGGAAAAGGATGTTTAAAATCATAATATTTGTGGAATATTCATTCATCGATTCACAAATTGGTGAAAATGAGATAGGGAATGTGTGTCCTTTTATATGTGAGGGGAGGCGCACTCATGTAAATTTATAAAAGATTAAAATAAAACAAATATATTATAATTTAAAATTCTTCCAAATGAAAATATAATTTAAAATAAATATGTATATATTTGAATTATACTCATAAAATTATATAATTATTGGTTAATTTTTTATACAACAACTAATGTTTTAGTTTAATCCCTTAGTTATTCTATTTTATCTATTACGGTGGTAACAACATGATCAATAATTAGTTCTATTTTAACATAAAATGTAATAATTATATTATATATATTTATGGAATGAATATATAGTACATGAATTATCTATCATTTCAAAATTTAATGTTTTAATTATTTTAAAAAATTAATAATAATTTTTTTTATGGAATATCTGTATAGTCATTTTAACACTACTCATTTAATATGAATTTAAATACATGATGAAAAATATGGAATTCTTGTATTATCATATTTAACCTTCATATTTTGTTATATTCATCTATAATATTCATAGAACACTATTAATACTCATATTCTATTACTTATGAATTTTATAAAATCATTAATTTCATTTCTCTATTTATTTAAGAAATATTATGTAAAATTAAATAAAAATATATGTTAAATATATATTGACTAAAAAATATAAAAAAATTACCAATATTTAAAGAATTTCATTATTCTTGAAAATAGACATTAATATTCATTCACAGTATTCTTTTGTAACCATATGAACACATATGTAATATTAGAAGTAAGAGAGTGTCATTTTGTATTTAACTTCTCATTAATAATTATATTGGTCATCTTTATATAAAATTAACCATATAACATTAAATTATATTTCTAATGTTATATGGTTTTATGTAAATCACATAATTATGTATTAATATGTAATATTTTGACCTTAACAATATGTTTTTATGTAGGATAAAAAAATATTAAATTTATCTAGGTGATAAATTTTAGCATGGCTAATTTTCATTAACAACAGAAATAAATGTGAAATTTTTAACAATTATGAACCACTTGATTTATTATATGATTTTAATTTAACATGATTAAATATATATTTTTTTATAATTTCATTTAATATCAAAACAAAAATAAGAGAAAAAGTAAATTTTGCAGACATTAAATTTTAATGTATAAAAATGATTTCAAAAAATTTAAATAAAAATGATTCTAAGAAAAATAATTTTATTATTAATATTATAGGTTAATTAATTTTTATTTTTTACCAACAAAAATACATTGTTTTTCAGTCTTCAAACAGTGATATAGATTTAAATAGAAATCTGTATTTTCACTGCTGCCTCAAATATAAATCTTTTCAAAAAAATACAAATAATTCACACTAAAATAATTTTGAAATTTAGATTCATTAAAAATTCATCCAAACAATTATCTAAAATTTAATGAAAATATTCATAATATTACACACGAAATACATATAAATACATTTTTTAAAAAATGTATTTTGAAGTATAAATTGACTTTGGTAAAAATTATATGCTTATGCTATAAGAATTAATCAATAAATTTTTATTGAATAGATATTTCAAATATTTGTTAAAGTAGTTAATACTATTAATTCCCATAAATTTAGTAATAGGTTATTGTGATTATATTTAAATAAAAATATATAATGTTTCATTTAAGCTCAGCGATGAATGTTGTATTAGATAATGAACATAGTGTTCCATCAAAATCACACCATTTCAAATTCTATCAGTACCCTTTAAAATATTTCCCCACAATAAATATAGAAGTTGGCATGGTTGTTAAGGTTTTTGATATTTTCAAATACCTTTTCTGAAAACCCCCATCATTAAAAAGGATTAAAAAAGTCCTCTTAAAAATATGGAAATAAAATTATGAAATTCATCGAGAAAAAAACTAGTTTTTTAAAAATAAAAAATTTGTGGGGTGAAAAACTATTGACAGGGATGAAAAAATATGTCCCATGTAATAATAGAGAGTGATAGATATAATGGTCAGTAAAAAGTTACCAACCATAAAACCATATGTAAATGATGGGTTAAAAGAAAATTGATTAAAAAAATATGGGAAATATTATAATATTTTTATTTCATGGTCAATTTATTAATGTTTCAGGACTCTATTAATTTTAGGAAGAAGAATAATATAAAATATAAATATATCATATTTTTCAATTTGATAAGGAAAAATTAATATTTTGGTTATGATTCCATAAATTCACTCTTCATATAGAGAACCAAAGCTTGACATACCAAGAAATTACATTACTTTTGCGGAATCCTTAATACATGTCTAAAACAGACGCCCAAATACCATATTACTTTATTGTATTTGGAATCTCGGAACATAATCTTCTAATCATGGAGAAAGATCTTCAACATCTCTCATAAAGATATTACCTTTGATTTTCTTACAAAAACCCTTTATTTATATCCTGGGGAAAAGGAAACATAAAAATAGTGAGCTCAAATGTGCAGTAAGGGTAAACATGGGGAACTTAAAAAAATAATCCACAAACATTTGAACGTAAAAAAATATGAACATAAAACATCAAAATTGTGAGCAATGACATAAAACATGGCAGTACATAAGGCATGGAAAATAAAGGAACATTGATCATGAAAAAATATCATTGGAATAAAACATGTATTTGGGGAAACCCATTATGTACATGATATTATTTCCATTGTATCCAAGGCATTGTTTCCAAGATCATCATAGTGGACAAAGTCCCTTAATAAATCTAGTTCACTCCTCGTTCCAGTCCTGTATCACTGGACTGGATTAACTTTCCATTTCAGCCATGTCTATCTCATGAGATATAAATCTTTACCCAATGCATTGGATGGATATATAGGTCCCACCCATCTCATAATGAAATCATTATTACGTGTTCCACATCACAATAATATATCATGCATCATAACCCAATGAATAAAATGGTTTTCATAAACATTATCTCATGTTAACATAATCCATATAAAACAAATGGATAAATTTCAATATAATAAATGATAAAACCATTAAAATAATAGAGACATTATACTTGAAACATAGTCATACTATATAATGTCATCATAGATGGGAAATAGTTTTGAATAAATACTTGAAATGAATTCTTGAGGAAAATATTTATTCTTCTTTAAAATAATTTTCTTTTATCAAAATGTCGTGTGATTTTAAATTAAAAGATTTTTTTTCAAAATATTCATGAAATCTTGTAGAGGAATCTTCATGGATATAAGGTATTATGAAACCATAAAAATCTGTTCATGCCATATATGTTAAAAAACATTCTCCTTGTACTTTTGATGGAAAATTCAAAAAGTTCATAGTATGGGAATCGAAAGAAATATTCCTCCCATAACACAGAGTAAAAGTCAAAGAGGGGTAAACATGTCATTAAAAATACATGGGAAAATATTAAACACTTTATGAAATACATTTTATGTTCATGGATGAAAAGTATAACCCTAGTAAATACTTAGGTATAACAAATCTCAGATAAAAATGAGATTGCAATATTATCCCTTACCTTAGGTCCAATTTCTTCCATAAATGTCTGAAACTCATGTATAGTGGGTTTAAACATAATATTAATTTTTAATAGAACCATAATAATATTTATGATATCATATATGATTCACATATGATTTTATATTATCTATTCTTTTGTCAATTCCATGTTAAAGCAGCATTTGGGTAAAATCGTATCATTTATCGTACGTGTTTGTACTTATTGTTCTTGATATTATTTTTACTCTTATCATGATTTACTTACTTCCAGAATGTAAAAAATGATTTATATGTCATATATATTTAGTATATATATATAATAGATAGATGAAATAAATGAAACACACAGTTCATGGTGACGGTAGGCTGTACGTACGCATGAACGATGTTTTCCAATCCTTATTGACTTGAATGGAAGTATGTAGATGAAATATATTTATATGTACATAAATAAAGTAGAATTATTATCTCATATATATCATTATCCTTCAATATATATACTTTATAATCATTCTCTAATGGTTAATATGGAAAATAAATATCATCACGTCGTGTAGATGGTAATCCGTACGTACACAGGAGCGATGATATTGTTCCCATTATTATTGAATGGAATTGGAGTGGATGAAATAATATATCAGAATTTGTATCATGTTATAATAACCATATATAGTTATTATTTAAACCATTATACCCATCTAAGTACGGTGGTGGTGGGAAAATAGATTACACCACGGTGTGGAGACAGTATTCTGTACGTATGCACGTGCAATGATTTCATTTTCCATAGGATGGATAGAAGGTGAAACGGGATTATTTCTTATTTATAATAACATATCATTATATTAGTTATACTGATGTCATTACATTATAATCAAACAATTAAATAACCATATATACCTATTAGGGCACTAATTTTGGTCTTTGAAGAAGACCATAACCTCTAGTAGGTTTCTATGGGAGTGGAGAAGTGAAATGGGCAGGGGTTGTCCGAGTGTGAAGGCTAAAATTTGTGTGAAGTAGAGAGGGAGGAGGTTCCCTTTTATAAGGGAGGAGAGGGTCACCTTTGGAAAAACACAAAGTATTATTTTATAAAAAAGTCATATTTGATATATAATGGATCCAATGTGACTTATTTCAAAGCTAGGTTGGGGATGGGTCGAAATACTCTCAACAAATAGGTTTTATATATTTTTAGGTTACAATTTTAACCATATCATTTAGATTTAACTCTAAGAAAAATAATTTAACTTTTACCTTGTCTGCTTGTATTCTTACACTATATGGTTAATAAACGTAAAATAAACATCAATTAGAACCCAAATTGGTTCATTAATGACAAATATATTATTATATATGTCTTTTTGCTGAACCTTAAATTTTTAGGAATAGAATAACAATTAATAATATAATATTTGTTTTAAAAACTCTTTTATGTCGATTTTGAAACTATTTTGTATTTTTTTTGATAAATTCATAATAGAATAATTACATCGAAAAAATTCATATAACTAACCCTAGTATATTATATTATATTAGAAAATTAGTTTAATTCATAAAAAGTCTCGAATTACATTATTTGGATATTTATAACGTCAATTATGTTAATAATTCATTAATAATGCCATTACTGCATCATCATTGTGTCATTAATAACGTAATTTACATAATGTCTAAAAATTATAAATAAAATATCATTATGTATGATAACTTATTATCTTTCTAATTAATGTTTATAGTCGAATTTTGCTTATGTATAACTCGATATTAAAAATGTTTTAGTTATTAAACACAGAATTTAACTCTTTTAACACTTCTTTGAATTAAATAATAATAAATTCCCAAATCTAGTCCATGTGGAACTAAAGGGTTATATTTTGTTTCTATGGTTGTTTTTGGACGAATTAACCTTATCCAATGGAATTAGGTCATGTTTTAGGGTAATCATAATATCATTTTTACCCTTAATTACCATATTTACTTTTAACCGTGGTAAATAAAATAAAATGTTAATATTCACCAAAAAAAATTATCTTATTGAACAAACTTTTAAGTACTGATATCAACTGTGTCTCTCTAATTTTTGAAATTCCACTCACAGAAGCGGTAAAATTATGTTTTATGTAAATTTTCAAATGCTCCTAGGAGGTGGGTAAAAGACGTTAAAAATATCAATAAAATTTATATATATATAATTATTATAAAATTACTCCAATGAATTATATTGAACATATATAGGTATTTTTTATCTATATTGACCTAAAATAGATTTAAATAAAATAAATAATTATCTAAATTAAAATTCAATTTTAAACTATAACTTAGTGTTTCTCACTATTCATCAGAAATTGATAGTTTTCAGAAAAATACCAAAAATTCACCATAGGATAATTTTTATATTCCGATTCAAAAAATAAAGTCCATTTTAAAATATAAAATTTATAAAATTTAAAAAATAGGATATTAATATAAATAACAACTTGTTTATATAACATATTGTTGTTTATTGAATCCCGGTATTGCGTTCTACACACGCTAAGAGGAAGGTCTTGATTGCGTGTAATGTATTCCAATTCAGGGCTGTGTGTAGTGAAAGCTCCATTTGGTGTTGCGTATAACATAATAAAAACTTATTTCATTTATACATTAAACATAATCTATACATAATGTGGCGTAAAATAATTTCCAGAAAACGAACTTGAAATTGTGTGTAACATGAGCCAAGAATAATGTAGCATATATTGGAAGCTATTACGGTGTTGCATATAGTATAAGATAATCCTCATGTAGTGTATAATAAAAGACATAAAAAAAATAAAAAGAATATATCTCATAAAATCTTGGGGTGTTATATTATACCCCCCTTAAATTTAATTTCGCCCTCAAAATTCGTCGGGTTTATAAATTGTTTACTACATGAAAGTTTCATTCATAGAAACCCATATCAAAAATATGAATACTAATGCTTAATTTTTAGAAACTCTATTATGAAATTTAACTGTAACCCAAATTAAGTCATCACTGGGTTTCGACATAGGATATCATAGGGTAAATTATGGATATGGAAGAGAAATCTAAGCATCATGTTTAGATGAAGAGTTGTAGAGAACAAGGCTATGAAAAATACAAAAATCAAAAAGCCATAAATTTGTGATGATCTAAGGTACCTTCTGATTCATCAGATATGAGGGAACTAAGACAACATTTTTTAGTTTTCAAGATCATTTCCCTATTGTTGAAGAATTAAAATAAATACGTACTTTATTTTGGCACAATCATACTGTTGTTTGTGCGTTGATCAATTTACACTTCATCGCTTAAATAAATGAAGTTAAATTTGTCTTCCATGAAGTTTTATTAGATCATGCGATAGAATGATAGCTGATTCGATCTATGTCAAACATATGGTAATCAAATGTTATATACAAAAGTCCATCTTATGGCGAGATTAATCATATATGGTTCCAAAATTGGAATTATACTTCATCTATCATACCTCATAATAAAATAAAACAAGTTTCTACTAACAAGGGACTTTCTGTAGACCAGTGGTAGGCGATGAAGGCCTTTCACACTTCGGGTCTGGGTTCGATTCCCACAACCATGCCCGATTCAATGGGTTTTCACCAGTTCTGTAGGTTGTCCCTTTTCAAAAACTATACTATTATAGCATTACAGAAATAAAATCATAAAAACGTTCTAGCCTTAAATAATATTATCTGATGTTCTACTTAATCCATTACAACCTCAAGATTATCCAAAATACTTCCTTCCAAACTCGTAGTATAAAGTTAATGATTACTAAAACGGTCATATAATAAGCACGTGAATACCATCATTTATCCCTCATATATCACATGATATATCTTGTTGGTCACATTCAAAACATGTAATTACCTTAATCATGTATTCTTTTGAAAAATGTATTACCATAGAACCTTAGTGAGAAGATGGAGGAACGAGAGAATCTCCCGCACCATGGTGACTGGGATGCCCTAAACCACCCGAGAAGCCTGGATTTATATTCTTACGGCTCGAATATTTTCATGAATCAGAATGGTTTTTCATCCTCAACGAAGATCAAAGGATATGTAGATGGCGATTTAATGAGTTTTTCATCCTTCAGCAGATTCTCGGGAGCTTCTTTAGGTGCTGTCCGAAATTGCGCTTCTCAAAGAATCATATGAAAAGGCTCGTTAGCGCATGTCTCTACATCAGATGAGGTTGTCTCCGAGACATTGGAGTTATACAAACACTATGTTATTTCACGTATCTTCTTGTCAAAAGGTATGAAACCCTGGAGAATTGTAGATCTAGTTTCTCACTTAGGTTGCATTTGGGGCTTTTCAGATTTCAAATGTATTTATTTAGGCCGTGGTTTTTTCCACCTGTTATTTCCCTATGCGGAAACAAAAGAGAAAAATTGGAGTGTTGGGTCTATCAACCTTAATCCGGGTATCTTACTACTCCATGAATGGAGTATGATCCTTAATCTTAATGAGTTTAGAGATACTTGGGCGCATGTATGGATCATGATTCATGTCCTTAACTGGGTCTTGTGGCATCGGGAAATTTTGATTGACATAGCCTCGGCAATAGGCATACCAATTAGACTAGACATTGCTACTAAATCAGTCTCTTTTGGTCACTATGGGAGAGTTCTAGTTTAAATTGATTTATGTTGCACCCTGATATACTGAGTGTTTCTCTCTACGCTGCATGATGAGATCAACCTTCACATTGAATTTGAGAAAGTCCCCATGTATTGTGTTTCTTGTAAAACAATTGGGCATGACATTTCTACTTGATGGAGACATTTAAATTGTGAAGATTGTAATCTCAAAGGCCGTGAGTCTCAGTTTTGTAGAAAGAAGGTCAAGGTGTACTCTAATGCTCCTCCCACTGACCCCTCTTCTGAGCATGATGTGCATTTTAATGATCCCAAAGGACAACATCTTCTGGATGTGGTGAATGAAGAAAATTCACCTTCTAAGGATGTCCAAATCTTGCATCCTAATGATCCTTTGACTGAGTGCTCGGCAGTCCCTATTAATTCCCAATCATGGGCATACCTTGTTAATGAAAAAACAACTATGGCTGGAGTGTCCTTCAAAG
Organism: Viscum album; assembly: GCA_963277665.1. NCBI lineage: Eukaryota > Viridiplantae > Streptophyta > Magnoliopsida > Santalales > Viscaceae > Viscum > Viscum album. Next base: position 1,809,071,379 of record OY728120.1, read on the forward strand.
ATTCTCTATCGAGAGGCATTGCTGAGGATGTTCTTGATAATAATTCAGTAGATAGTCAATATTCTATTGAGTTAGATGTTCAAGAGGTTGTTGATAATTGTTTTTTGTAAGAGTAGATCATGATTTCTTCAAAAAATTGCAATGGAAAGGCTAAGGCTGACGTGGCTACCTTTATAAAGTCTGGATCAAGGAGGTCTCACTTAGAGCATTGCATATCTGATTCTATTTGTAAGACTGAATGAATTGTAGGCACATCTGGGATGTCATCCAACAGTTGTGAGGAAACTGTGGACTTGCAGCCTCTCTATGCACTACATCCATCTCCTGGATGCCGTTTAGAATCTACTATCAAGGAGCATGGGAAGACTACTAATGCTAAATTCCACCCAAGCGCAGAATCTTCTCCCACAACAGGTGGCATTTCTGAAGTGCCTGAAATGGGGCATGGATTGATGGGACAAACTGTCCATGCTTTGGATACACCAGCCTCCTCTAGTAGTTATAATGAACTTTTCAAGGTGCATGCGCTGTCTTATCATCCTGGATTAACCCCTATCGCTACATATCCTACAGCTGTGGGCTACAAGTCTGAAGAACCTGTTAAAGGGCGTGGACCATCCGATCAAGTTGGTGCTCCTCAGGCACTGGTTATGTCAGCCCCCTCCCTACAGAATGTGTTTAATGAGAAGGCTAGCATTTCCCCAAGGATCATGGTGGCATTGTTAATGTAACATGGGCAGTGACATCTTCTGAACCAAGATGTGCTTCGACTCTGAGTTATAATACGGTATGTACTAGGAACATGATTAATCATAACTCCATTGAATTACTTGCGTCTACTAGCAGTGACGATGATGGAAAACAATATGGTGAATAAGCTGGATCTAAAATCGAGAATGAGGTTGAATATTACGAGCTCTCGGATGATGGTGGTGCACCTTGGATGCATGCCATGTCCTGGAGAAGAATATGACATCCTCATGGCAAGGGCGGTCAACTTTCACACCACAACATGATGACTTGTTCTCGAGTGAGTTTATGTCCTTTTTTTGGTTTTCTGTTGTTTCATTCCTCTTTTCATTTATGTTCTGACTTTTATATTCAATTAAGGGCCCTTGTGCCTCAACCTTTAAAAAAATATAACCATAGTGAAATCATGAATGCTATCAAAAGTTAACTCTTTCCACATACCAAAATCCAAAAAATTATATATAATCAAACCATGATATCACTTTTTCCTTATCTAAATCATGTGCTCATAAATACTATCAAACATATTATTTTCTTCTCGTCCCTTCATTATGTGCATATGATCTACATTCCAAAAATATTTCAATCACTTTTCATGGTTACCTGTACCATATTCATATGGAAAACCACAACAGACAAATACATATATATTCCAATATATCATAAAAGTACCTCAATTAAATTATTATTGAATACCAATACATAGACACTTCAATCCATCCTCTTCACCTATTGTCATAGAATAAGTCATTTCATGATTTATAAGTAACCTATTAGGTCAGGGCATTGAGTTGTGTAATTCTGATGTTCTCCACAGATAAGACATTGATCTCTGTAATAGTTTGTCACTCTATGACCCTTCTCTCTACACAGATAACATCTCCCCCTCCATTTGATCTATTCATCATGGTTCTTCTTCCCTTAATTAGAAATCTCAATATTCCTTTCTCTATGCTCCCCACCATGTGAACATGCATAAAAGTACATCATTCATTTGTTTTATTAATTAGTAATACCACTAAAGATCACCTTGTTAATTATATATCGCGACGACTGATTCGACATAATCAAATAATATTTCTTTCAATGAAATATGCAATTTAGTAGCTCATAGTCACCAATTTGTCCATTGGATTCAATGTTGATCCAATTATTTATGGTTCCCTCCATTTACTAAAACCAAAAACCATGGTGTAAGAAACAATTAAAATAACAAGGAACCACATAATCATAAAAATTCACTTATGGGATGTCTAACATATCACACATTCATTAACCCAGAACACCCTAGTTTCACCCTAGGTTATTCATGACCATAAACATAATTCTAGGACTGTAACCTATAGTTATACTATACCTTAGGGAAATCCCTGGACATAACTTATAAATAACTCTAGGGATCTCACTAATGTTTTCTCATACTATTTTCCAAAGGTTAAGTAAACCTTTTATCTGATAGAAATTGTAGGGACCCAAATCATTATGTGCATAGAAAATACATTACTTCTGCGGAATACTTTATACATGAAAAAATAGATGCCCAAAGATTTTATTAGTTTAGTGTCTAAGGAAACTCAGAACATAATATTCTAATCATGGTGAAATATCTTCAACATCTCCCAAAAATATATACCTATTTGGTTTTCATACCAAAAACCATTCGTTATATCCTGGGGAAATGAAAAAATAAAATTGTGAGCTCAAATTCCCAGTAAGGGTAAACATTGAGAACATAAAAAAAAATCCATAAAAATTTGAACGTAAAAAACATGAACATAAAACCTCAAAATCTTGAGCAATGAAAAAAACCATGGCAGTACATAAGTAATAGATCATAAAGAAACATTGATTATGATAAAATATCCTGGGAATAAAACATGTAATTGTGGAAAACCATTAAGCACATGATATTATTTCCATAGTATCCAAGGCATTGTTTCCCAGACCATCATAGTGGACAAAGTCACTTACTGAATCGGGTTCACTCCTCATTCTTATCTTGTATCACTGAAACAGATTAACTTGTCATTCCAACCATGTCTATCTCATTAGATATAAATCTTTAGCCAATTCATTTGAGGGATATATAGGTCCCACCCATCTCATATTGAAATCATTCAGATGTGTGCCACAACACAATCATAAATCATGCAGCATAACCCAAAGAATAAAATGAGTTTCATAAACATCATCTCATATTAAAATAATCTATATAAAACAAATGGATACATTTCATCATAATAAAAAATAAAACAATGATAATAATTGAGACATTGTATTTCAAACATAATCATACGAAATAATATCATCTTAGATGGGAAATAGTTTTGAATAAATACATCAAATGAATTTTTGAGGAAAATATCCATTCTTCATTAAAATAATTTTCTATTAAGAAAATGTAGTGTGATTTTAAAAGAAAATAATTTTTTTGATAATAATCATGAAATCTTGTAGAGTAAGCTTCATGGAAATTAGGCATTATGAACTCGTAAAAATCCATTCATGCAATATAAGTTAAAAAAACATTCTCCTCATAATTTTAATGGAAAAGTCAAAAAGTTCCTCCTATGGTAAACAATAGAAAGATTCCTCCCATAACACAAAGTAAACGTCAAGTAGGGGAAAAATGACATTAAATATACATGTAAGAATACTAAACACTTTATGAACAACATTTTATGGGAATGGATGAAAAATATTACCCCAGAAAATACTTACGTATAAGCAATCTCAGATAAAAATGAGATTGCAATATTATCTCTTAACTTAGGACCAATTTCGTTCATACATGTCCGAAACACCTGTATAGTGGGTTTTAACATTTTATTAACTTGTAACAGAAACATAATAATATTTATGATATCATATATGATTCACTTATGACATTATATTTTCCATTCTTTTGACAATTCCATGTTAAAGCATCATTTTGGGTAAAATCGTATCATCTATCGTACTTGTTTGAACATGTTGTTCTTGATATTATTTTAAAATATATCGTTATTTACTTACTTAAATAATTTAAAATATGATTTATATATCATATATATTCAGTATATATATATATAATATATAGATAAAAGAAATGAAACACACTGTTCATGGAGACGGTACGTCGTTCGTACACATGAATGATGTTTTCCATTCCTTATTGACTTTTAATTGAAGTAATTAGATGAAATATATATATATACATAAATCCCATAGAATTATTATGTCATATATATCATTATTATTCATTATATATACTTTATAATCATTCTTGAATGGTTAACATGGAGAATATGTCTCATCACATCGTGCATACCGTAATCCGTACATACGCACGTGCGATGATATCGTTTGCATTATTATTGATTGGAATTGGAGTTGATTATATAATATCTCAGAATTAGTAACATGTTATAATAACCATATATAGTTATTATTTACACCATTATACCCATCCACGTATGGTGGTGGTGCAAAAATAGATTACACCACGGTGTGGAGATGGTATTCCGTACGTACGCACGTGTGGTGATTTCATTTTCTGTAGCATGGACAGAAGGCGAAATAGGGTTGTTTAATATTTATAATAACATATCAATATATTATTTATACTTATGTCATTACTTTATAATGAAACAGCTAAAGACCTACAAGTAGAAGAATAATGAAACTTGGAAGAATCGGTAGAAGTGATTACATCTTCTTCGACGGGCCTCATCATTACCTCCTCTCAGGGCACAAATGTTGGTCTTTGAAGAAGACCAGAACCACTATAAGGTTTCAATGGAAGTATAGATGTTAAATGGTCAGGGTTTGGCAGAGCTTTAAGGGTAAAATTTTTATAAAGAGGAGAGGGAGGGGGTTCCCTTTTATAAGAGAGTACATTGGAACTTTAGAAAAAACATAAAATATTATTTTAAAATAAAGTTAGATTTGATTTATAATGGATCCAAAGTGACTTATTTAGAATATAGGATGGGTATGGGTCTAAATCACCTAAAAAAATAGGTTTTAGAATATTTTAGGTTGCCATTTTAACCATATCATTTAGATTTAACTCTAAGTTAAATAATTTAACTTTTACTGTGTCTTCTTGTATCCTTACACTATATGGTTAATAAACGTACAATAAAATTTCAATATAACCATAAATTGTTCATTAATGTCATTTATATAATTATATATATCTTTTTTCTGATCCTTATATTTTTAGGAATAATATTACAAATAATAATATAATAATTTATAAAAACTATTTTATGTCAAAGTTGACACTATTTGTTATTTTGTTTTTGTTAAATTCATAACATCATTATTACATAGAATAAAATTCATATAACTAACCCTAGTATGTTATATTAACCTAGATAATTAGTTTAATTCATAAAAATCTAAAATTTAATTTATTTGGGTATTTATAACATCAATAATGTTAATATTTCATTAATAATGTAATTACTGCATCATCATTGTGTCATAAATAACATATATTATATAATGTCTTAATATTATAAGTAAAATATAATTATTTATGAAATAATTTTATCTTTGTAATGAATATTTATAGTCAAATTTATCTTATTTATAGAACTATATTAAAAATGTTTTAATTATTAAACATTCATTTTAACTCTTTTAACTCTTCTTTCAATTAAATAATAATAAATGTCCTATTCTAATCCATGTGGACCTAAAGGGTTATATTATATTCCTATGGGTTTTTTGGTCGAATTAAACTTATCCAATAGAATTAGTAGATGTGTTATTGTAATAATAATATCATATTTACCCATAAATTCCCTATTTACTTATAACCGTGGTAAAAAAAGTTAAATGTTACTATTCACTAAAAAATATTTTTATTTTATTGAACAAAATTATACCTAATGATATCAATTGTGTCTATCGGATTTTTGAAATTCCACTTTTAGAAGCGGTAAAATTATGTTTTATGTAAATTTGCAAATGCTCCTAGGAGGTGGGTAAAAGAAGGTGAAAAGTTCAATAAATTTTTTATATATCTAAAATTATTATAAGATGACTCCAATGAATTTTATTGCACTAATATAGCTATTGAATATCTATTTTGAACTAAAATAATTTTAAATAAAATAAATAATTATTTAAATAAAACTTTGGTTTTAAACTATAACTTAGTGTTTTTCACTATTCATCAGAAATTGAAAGTTTTTAGAAAAATACCAAAAATTCACCCAAGGAGAATTTCGATATTTCAAATCTAAAAATGAAGTCCATTTTGAATACTAAAATGTATAAAATTTGAAAAATTGGATCTTACTATTAATTAAGGCTATTTTTTATGACATATCGTTGTTTAGTGAAACCCGGTATTACGTATTACCCTCGCTATAGAGGATGTTCTTGATTGCGTGTAATGCTAGCCAAGTCAGGACTGCATGTAGTGAAAGCTCTGTTTGGTGTTGCATATAACATAATCAAAACTTATTTCATTTATACATTAAACAAAATCTATACTTAATGTTGTGTAGAATAATTTTCACAAAACGAAATTGAAAATTTGTGTAACATGAGCTAAGAATAGTGTTCCGTATACTGCAGGATAATAAGGTGATGTGTATAGTATAATATGATCTTGGTGTCATGTACAATAGAAGACATCAAAACTATTAAAAATAATTTATCTCATAAAATCTCAGGGTGTTACACTTCATATATATGATCATGAATTAAATTTTCAAGATTAAATTTTCATTACTGAAGAAACAACATAAATATTAAATAGAATATATGATCATTAATATAATGGTAATTTTTTATATATCAAAATAATTAAAAAACAAAAATTATTATTAAAAGTTATCTAGTGTTATCAACTAACCTCTAAAACATCAACTATAACACCAAACATTCAAGGTACTCTGTTTCATAAATAAGTAATCTTATGACTCCCCAAAAATATATCTTAGAAAATTATAAATACAATAAAATTAAAGGTTAATAAATTTCCAAAATAAACCTATCATTAGTTCTCCGAATCAATATATTGTAAAATTTAATGTCACATTACAACTATTTCAATAGGTAGATCATATATTCTCCTAAATCATAGACCTTACATAAATTAATATATTAATTTATTGAGAATGTGAGCGCTTATAAAAATTATCTCTCTCCTTGTCCATTATGAAAAGTCCATGATTATCCAATATATTCCATAAATCCAATAATGTACTAAAAACAAGAAAAGATATAATCACACCACTAATCAGTTCAGAGTTCACTGATGTCATATTATTTACACTATCAATTTTTGTCATTTGTATATTTCGAGTAATCATAACTATAACAACATCAAGGACCTATTAATGAATATATATCCCACATTCATGTGTTATTCCATAAAATATCACAGTATCACATTTCTAGGTTATTAATACCATTCAAAATATTGATTCAATTCTATAAAGAAGTAGTTTGTAAATATCCTAAGATATATCATGAATTTATCACCAAATATTATCATTCATATATATCTTTTATTACATATTTATTAAATCTTAATACATAAAAACATTATTCCTTCTACATCATCCTTTAATATGGTATTGGAATTTCCCTGGTCTATGAGATAACACTCAGATTAAGGAATTGACCTAGATAATTACCATGTTCACTACACGTACTACTTCTTACTAAAAGGAAATCCACAGTTCTATGACCATCATTTCCAAGAAAAATTCTTCTTCTATACCATTAAGACATTTCTGGGGAAGTAACATTCAATATGTAAGATGTGATAGAAATTGACAATTTGTTCCTCCATGGTATCCACAACTCAATATCATTGAAAAAACATTGATATATTCATTTGTGAATATATTAGTCTGTTGATGTTAATGTTTTAAATCATATATCATGATAAGTGATTTGAAATAATCATAATATATTTCACCCTAGTTATCATCCAATTTGGTTTATAATAATCCCCATATTTCCTGTCAAATTCATTATTTGCAGGATTTTTTTTCCATCCATTCACAAAAACAAAAAATCCATGTATATGAAAAAATAAAAAGTGTGAAACAAATAAATTATTAAAATCATTTACAAGATCTATAAAACATTGAACCTAGTTTTTAATATCTGACACTTTGTGTTTAACCTAGGTCCTTCCAGGTCATCATATTTTAAAATCATCATAATTATTAATGATTAATATATTAATTAAAACAAGAATATGAAAGGGGATTGTCAATAATTATGTGTAGTAATGGAACACTCACTATGCAGACACATAATTGTCTTGACATTCTTGAAAATCTCTCTTCATGTTTATGTCAACTAGATGCATCTGTGCCCAAAAAAAATTGTACTAAAAAATAGATATTTATTTATATAAAATCCCCATTATTTATACCTTACCAAAACATCAATATTTTATCCAATACTCCGACATATAAAAATAGTAATTCATATGGTTTTATTTCAGAATCTATATTATATTAAATATTTATCCCAATTATTTTTTCTAAACTACAACTGACTTCAAATATAATGTACCTGACCCTAGTAGATGAGAGAGAGAGGGAAATTTGTACATACGTACTAGAGATAATGAATCATGTCCCAATGGACTAAATAGTTTAGTAGTCTTGGTAAATTATCTATATAGATGAATCACACATAAATTTTAAAATTCATAATGAAGTAGATTATTGTCATTGATAATATAATTTTTCTCTCTATAATATCAGAACATATCAATCATATCAATCGACTTAAAAACCTAGGGAATAAAAATAATTAAATGGATATATCATATACTAATTATAAGTTACCCACATCAAGAGAAATCATGAATAAAAGTTACTGATTGCAAATTACATTTAATCTAAAACATTATCTTGAATAACAATATTTAATTAATAAATGATGATAATATAATACTATATAAATAATAAAATGAAATTGGATTATAACCAAGGATATCATGAAAATTAAAATAATCACATGAAAATCAATAAATACATATATAATAATGGAATTCATAGTTTTTTACATTTGAAACCTACCCCTAATTTTTTGTGTCATGATATCTAAAATTAATATCTTGGTATCTTTCTGAAAACACGAAAAAAATGACTTAGCTAAATACCAAAAATACTTTTCATTATTTGTTCTATTGATGCTTTGAGAGGATATATATTTAGTGGCCCCACCCTTATCTTAAAATTTCCAATTTATTCACTTTATGAATAAACAATATAACATAGTAAACATTCCATAAAAAAATAATTGACCATTTTTTATGAACTAGAATATAGAATGTCTCTACATTCAATGTTAAAATTGATCATAAACCATTGAGTGAATAAATTAATTTTTTTTCATTATAAAATAGCTAATGTCGAACATAATTAAATAATGGGTTGTTATTTATGATTAATATATTAATAATAAAAATTATATTTAAAAATTCTAATGAAATATACAGTTTAGACATTGAAATTCAATTTTAAATATTATAATTTTCACAATTTTATGAAAAATAATTTCCATTAAAATTATTAACAAAATTAATCGACTCGTAAAATCATTTTGTTTTCATGAGGGTGGAATATATAACTCATTATAAATATTTAAAAAAACAATCCTTTTACCTTTTTTTAAAATTAGTGAAAAAGTGCCTATTTTTGAAAATGATAAGAATTTAATATTAATATAAATTATGAAAAATAAAATTATTGATAAAAATTTAGTCAAAAAATTATATTAAAATATTAAAAAAATTATTTATAATTAATTATTTAATATAATGACATGGATAAAAAATATTGTAGACCGAGTGAATAAAGAAAGTATATATTCCAATAACATCATTATTTTGATATATTCAGTACATCAATAGTGGAAAATGTAATGAAATGAATTAATTGATTAGAATAAAAATAAGAAAATATATATATTATGTTCATTATAAAATAAAAAAATATTAACCTATAATATGCTTAATAAAAACAATCTAGAATTGTCATGAGATTGTGACAATAAACTATAAAATCCGGTCAAAAATTCAATTGATTGTGTTAAAAATAAAATATAATAAATATAAATTTGTTAAAAATAATGTATAGAATCATATTTATATGAATCATACAATATATATTTTTTCATTTTATCCGTAATTTTTTATCAATTAATTGTTGAAATCACAATTTCAGGTGATAACTAATTCGTTATTCATCAATTAATTGTTTTTTAGTCTATTTACAATGGTCATTGGTACATAATGTAATCATTTTATAAAGGATATAAATATCATATATAATCCTCATATATGTTTTAGTGTCCCATATATAGTAACCCAAAGATATTTTCTACATTATTATATTGACATAATATACAAAAAATCACATCATTATGTCACAAATAGATAAGTAGTATCTATAAACTAGAAACATAAATTAATATCTTAAAACATTTCATAATATAAATTAAAACATAATTTTTTCTAATGAATAACATTACACCATATAGCATAACCTTGATATCAATCACTGTACAATTCATGGAATCCTGGGAAAGTAAAAAAAAATTGTTGATCTCAAATGCTCAATAAGGGTTTAGAACAATGGTTGTTTGAATGAAATAATAATGAATTGTGAATATGTAATAGTAAATAATAGAACAATAATTCCATTTAAATTAGTTTAGTCTCATGAAATGATACTAAATTGTCAATATTGTTAGGCTCATAGATGAAAAAAAGGATATTTAATCCATAACTGAGAATAAAATTAATACTGAGGTAATAACATATGAAAATATCATGGATAATAATAATAAATAAATTATAACTTAAGGAAATAAAATGAAATATTTCATTTCATGATATCATGCATCATGAAACCTCTACCATCATTATCATTCCTCGTTAATTTTTAAAAATATTTTGTAATTATACACCAAAACCCCATTAAAAAAAGGTTATCCCAATATTCATCTCATTAGACAACAAATTAATTGAGGGTAAATCTATATATAGGTCCAAAAATTATCATCACTAATAAATCACTCCTAATATATGGAATAATTGAATTAATTAATTAATAAAATTCTTTGTCATCAAATATCAGTATTGAGTTAAATAATGTAGTTCTATCAATTCTTCCCAAGATAAAAGAATAAATTTCAAATTAAAACATCATATGTATAACTTTTATTCATTTTATGAAATAATCATATCCATGAAAAAAATATATATATTTAAGGTAAATGTAATGTCCAACTATCATAGGATAGGGATTAATTCAATGTAATGTCAATGACAAAATAAATAAATAAAGGAATTGTGTTTAAATATTATAATTGGTAAAAATAATCATAAAACATATATATTGACTATAAAGAAGGCATCAGTAAAACATATCCCTTGACTAGTATATGTAAAATAATGTGTTATTTCATTGATGATCAAAAATCCAAATAAAATTTATCTTGAAATAATAATTATTTATAATATGATTTTAATTTTCAAAAATCAAAATTTAAAAATAAATTTTGTAAAATATAATGATTCATTCATTGAAAAAAATATTGAAAGATATTAATTATTTAATAAAAAATATAGAGTACATGATGGTTATAGATTATATACAGGACTTTAATTTTAAAACAAAAATTCCTTTAAAATTTTCATTAAAATCTAAATATGAAAGGTTTTTAAAAAAATTAAAATTTATTCGAATGATAATTTTAAATCTTAAACGGGTAAATGATTATTTATCAAATCATTTTCAAATGGTTATGAAATTTTGAATTTTTTTTAATACATATGTTTTTAATGAAAATCAATTTCTGACCATGATTGAAATCATTTTATATTTTATAAATATATGTTAATAAAATAATTTTAAATACTAAATTGATGAAAAATGTATTGTTATCTGAAAATATAATTAATAACCATAGTATAGTAAAACAAAGGGGTTTATTATACAATGATCAAATAATTTCCTTCAATGGAAACATATGTATAAATTAACCTCATTAAATTATGCTATTAAATAAACACTTAAAAAATAATAACTCTGAAGTGAGGAGTAATAAATGTATCAAATATGTGTATTAAAAGTAAATTCACATAAAAACTATTATAATAATTATTAAAATATTAAAAATTACTTACCATCATAATATTATAACAATAGAGACAATAAATAAGTAATATAACCTAATGAAAATAAATTAAGTATTGATGTTGATTACCATGTGGAATATATTATTAATTAATACCATATGGATAAATTTCAAATTTTGAAACATAAAATACCATGAATTATTATGGATTAATTATATAACATTTAAATAGGGATGTATATAATCCCAATAAATTATATTAGTTAAATAAGATTACAATATTACTTAATATAGGGAAATTGAGACCAAATATATTAAAATGATCATATCAATGAAGTGTGTATTAATCAATGAATTTATTATGTGTATCATATGAAACTATAAAATAATTACTTTTTAATTTTTTTTAAATAATTAAATTTATCTACACACATATTCATATCCTAACAAAATCAATTATGTTGTTGTTTTACCAAATGAATTAAAATTTTGATAAAAAATATCACACCTCATGGTTGTTTTGGATGATCATTTTTTAATCACCAATAATATGGTTTTATAAAATTATTTATTTTATAGCAGAATATTATTCATATTCATAATATCATATATTATCTTTATATAACATTGTATTACCCATTAATTAATTCTAATTCAATATTTTCAATATTTCAGGTATCAATTCCCCTGTTTTTTCATGCGTGTTTCACCCAGAAAGATCTAGTTATTTAACTTGTAATATACATTAATCATATCAATAATAATAATCATGACATAGTAATACTTTTTTTACATCATTTATTAATTTAATAAAAATATAATTATTTTTTTTATAAATGGTGTATGTTATGATAATGGGTACAATAGGCTATATATACCAATAAGTAACATTTCCATTTTTGAAGAATAATTATAGAAATGTGTTAAGTAATATTTAATAACTAAAAAATTATCATGATATCAAAAATACCAAAATTTTCCTTCAAATGAAATTACATATATCATCAATAAGGTGTGGTGATGGAAATAGGGCCGTATTACTTCCTTAAGGATGTAGTCCATAGGTACACGAATGGTTTTGTATTTATTTCGTGACTAAAATGGTAGGGATGAATATAATATATTATTTTCTAAGAATGATTAATTTTCAATTATATAATAATTATTTAATTTTTATCACATATATACACTAAAATTTCTTTTATTACCTTTTTATAGAGGAGTGAGTAAAAAAAGTATTATATTGATTTGCGAGGAAGTAGTCCTCCTTACTCACAAGAAAAGTCTCATATCCCCAACATGAATGAAATTTAATATATATATAACATATAAAATATATAAAATATATTTACATTTATAATAATAATAAAACGTATATATTATATAATGACTCTATATGTATACATTTGTTTTAAATATCATATATAAAAATTAAATTTATCATCATACCCAACCATTTGATGTTGTATCCGTAATACGAATGGCATCAGTTCACGAGGTGAAAATCCCCTATACACACAAATGATTATTTCTTAACACATTTTATGTATGTTGGGAAGGTTTTATGAAATTAAAATAACATTATGTAAAACGAAAATAAGTAATACATTTAGGTTATTATAACAGTGTTCTTCTATATGAGTTGTATGAGGTGGAATAATAAATAAAATAATTATACTTGTTGATGGATGTTACCTCTTTCCAAGGTAACCTCCATATGTTTCAATGAAAATTATTCAATGGTTGAATTTATTACCAAAATAATTATTTTAGGATGATAATATATGTTTGTATGTGATTTGGGTACATATTTTCTAATCCAAAACGGTTTTATGGTGTTGAAATTATAGGAGAGGTTGTTTCCTTTTTTATGTGTGGTGAGTGGAACACCTGCATTTTTTGAAAAGAAATACGTGTTGCCACATTTTCACAAGGAAGACGTATTTAAAATTATTTATTATATATAATTAATCATTATGGGTTAAAAATATTCCATAATATATATATTATAAATGTGTTTATTTCATTTGGACCCTTATCATTTAAGTTAAACCCCTCAATAAATCCATATTTACATTAACAATCAAAAATAATTATTTCTATTTTCATGAACCACTTCGTTAAAAAATTAATATGGACCTATTAGACAATGAGAATTACTATTTTTATGAATATGAAATTAATTTTTAAAAATTAAATCGTCCTAAGTGGAAAGTAAAATATAAAATTAAACATGTAAACACGATAAGAATAGTAGTTTTCAAAGACTAAATGTTCAAAGTGTTCAATTATATTGTATAAAAGTTATATATGAAAATGTTTCCAATGAACTAAATTTAAGTAATATATATATATATATATACTAATTTTCATGAAAAAAATTCAAAATACGTATTTAATGAAAACAATGGATTTTAATTATAATTCAGTATTTTTATCTATTCATAGAAAAAAATAAATATTTCAGAAAAAACTAAAAAATATCCCTATGATAATATTTATGTTATAATATCAAAAATGGAATTTAATTTTTTATTTAAAATTTTCTATATGTGGTTTATATTAATTTTAAATAATTTTATCAAAGATTGACTAAACCATCAAATAAAAAAATAATGATTTTCCAAAAACACATTTTTATTTCTTTTCAATGATTCTAAATTTATATATAATCAATATATTATTAATTTTTTATTAATTTGGTTAGAAATCGTCATACCCTGAATTTTAACAACTAGGATAAAATAGTATACAATATTGTAGTTCCTTTGGACATGGGGTTATGTGTTTGATATGCTATTGATGAAATTAAATTTTATGAAATTTATTTTATGTGTTGTTTAATGATATCCTCGAGTTCCTCATGCTATATCAAATAAAATATTCTTATTGTTAATTTTCTGGTGATGCATTCCCCCCCCCTAAATGTAATATTTACTTGTAATGTAAACATGATATTAAGAATCAAGTATTTTGAACAATAGAAAAGATATTGTTGAAAACAGACATCCTAAGAAGAGTTAATTAAAAATTTTCATAAAAATATAGAATGGTATATACAAATGTCACAGAAAAAGTATTGAAATTAAATGAACATTGTTTTAATGTAACTACATGGACATTGAAGAAATGACTAAATAATTATATAGAAATATAGAGATCATTGATTATAAGAAATTAAATGATCAATGGAATGTTATGGACATCAAAACCATATAATTGTGAGGATTTAAAAGATCAAATGATTCCAAAAATACTAATTTAATATGATATAATATATTATTGAAGATAATTTACTTAACTTTTTTGATTTATTTTACTATCTACAAAAATAAAAAATATGTTTACATGTTAAATTTATTTGGAATATTCACAATTTCATCAATCTTTTGTGCTTCAAAAAATTTCTTATTCATCCCATACTTCAATGAAATGAATATTAAAAACTAATTTGTTATATACTAATCACTAAAATTTAATTTTAATATACCATAACATATATAAAAGTGAAAAAATTATTTTTTATGTCTCATACTATTTTCTAAATCAAAAATAATTATCAAAATGTATGTATTATAATACAATTGTCTCTAAAAATAAACTATAACACCACCTTTTGAACATTAGTATTTATCCATAAAATTTTATATGTAAGAAATATTACATATTATAATGACAATCACATATCATAGTTGTATGCATTAAATTGGTATCATCCTTCATTCGCGTGTTCAATCCCCTAGCCTTTCCAAACCCTATATTAGACGGTATACATGCTGTCCTTTTTCTAAAAAAATATTAATAAAATTCATATATGGTTACAAAATAAATATTACAGACATCGAAAAATTAAATGTAATAATTATATGACAATTTTACAATCATTTTCAATACAATTTTGTTTTTCACAACATATTATAATATTATTTGACTATTATGAAAATCTTATTAAATAAAAATATGAACCCTAAATGATATCATTACATTTATTTTTATTTCTATAAATTTTAATGGCATTATAATTCAGATTACATTTTAACTAAAATATATAATAAACCAATGGGTTTTGTTTCTATAAATTTCTCCGATGTTATCCTTAATTATGGTAGACTCCCAAAACAAAAAACAAAAAAATGGTTATTTAAGAATTTGATCATATGATAAATATTAGAAATATAAATATATTCTGGTATCCAAAAATCTTATGTTAATGAATAAATATTTGATTCATAACTCATATATTCTATATATTTCTTAATAAAAAATATAATTGGTAAAAAATATTTCTACAAGACATTATAAAACCATAATAAATAAATTCATTATTGGTTTAATTTTCACATAGTAACATCCTTGTCAGTGGATTAACATTTAGAAGATGAAATTATATATGATAATTCATAGGTTCTCAAATTTTAATTGAAATAAATATAAATATTTCCTTATGATGTTATTTATTCCCTTCCATTATAGTCTTGATTTTTCCCAAAAAATATTTTCATTATTAATTTATTTTCACATGTAAATATTTTTCATATTCCAAGGAGAAACATTCAGGTGTGTATCCATTAAAATTTTTTATGTGAATCTAATTGATCCTTCTTGTATCAACGTTTTCCACAAATCCATATCATTGATAACTCTATCATTCACTAATTTGGTGAGTCTAGGAGATCTTTAATCTATAGTGTTTTAATCATAATTATAGGAAACTTATTAGTAATAATAAATATATCATTCACTCATGTCATCAAACTTTTTTGGTTGATCATAATCATCATATTTTAATTCATATTTAGTGATAGTATTATTCATTTCGGTTCCATGCATTGACATAATCAATAATCATATTTTTAGAAATAATAATTGTTATGGAAGATACATATATGTACTTATAATAAGAATATATAATGATTCCTTTTTAATCATAGAGGCCATAGGTTTATCATAGTTCATTTTTTTATTATCAATTTATTAATTGATAATATTTTGGATATAATATATGAATTATCATGAGATATCCCCATGTAGTGTAAAAAAAAGGTGCATAGAATAACTTGTTGACATGCACTAAATGATGATTGTGTAATGCCCAATATTCATTTCTAGAGTTACTACTTTGAGGAAGAAGTGTTATAGAACCAAGACCACATGAAACATTCATAAATGTATATATTTCAATGAAAAACTAGATAATATTAACATCACAAAAACATTTTGATATTCTTCTATATATTTTTTCATAGAGTATCATATGGTTATATTATGTAATCTATTGTTTCCTTAGTCTAATTCCTATGGTCTCTACTATACTTCCTCTAATACCAGTTATAGTGACCCCATCACAAATAACTCAAAGATGGTGCTTTTATTATTAAAGTGGAATAAGATGCATGGAAACAAATATGGAAGGACCAAATATTTTATTAGTCTTGGTATACTAGATACAATCATTATTTCCACATTACATTTAATAAACATTTATAATATAATTTTTTTGAGAATAATAGTTTTCCCTCTAGAATATCCTCACACATCAGTCATAGTAAACATAATAGATTTCCATGGGAATGAAATAAACAAATGGATATAAAAAATTTTATTTAATGGAAAATTATATTAGTATATATCATTAATAAGTTAGTAATAATAAATATAAAATGACAATTAACATAAAAATATTCCATTTAAATAACATTAATATCAATTTAAATATATAGAATAATCAATATGGAAAGGTGAATAACAAAATAACATTTCATTTAATTAATAGGTGTGAAAAAAATTCAACCATAGATAATATAAATCAATCCAATGAATAAAAATATTTACTAAATTCTAAATGAAGTCAATGACTAACTATTGGATGTCTTGATCTCAAGAATTAGGATAAATCATATATCAAAATCACTCCCCAATAATGTTTATATCAGATGCTAGGTATACACTAGAAATCAATATATTTATGTCTTGAAAATTGACTTCTATCCTGAAACTTTCAATGAATCAAGTGGATATCAATATTCCATCCCAACTCAGATCTTCTAGTCTTATGAATTTCTCAGATATTAGAAAATCTATTTAAATCATGAACAATGTTCTTTATCAAAATATATATTATTAAAATTAATAATAATTGATACATACTTTGTTATATAAAAAAATAAATTTCAAATGACAAAAACATATGTATAAATAGTATTTTTTTTATGAAAAAATGTATTATATTATTAAAAATATGGACATTTAGGGTAAATTTAATGTCTAATGATCACATGATTGTTAATAATTCATGGGAATGATAATGAATATAAAAATAAATTATTTTGTTTATTATCAATACAATACTTGGTTGAAATAATAATAATCCATCTATATGAATAATATTTAATGTATTAACCCATCATATCCCAAGGAGAGTCTCATTAAAATAATTCTTTTCATGGTGGATGAATAGATATACAATAAAAATATATTTAAAAAATAATGAGGAAAAAATTATTTTCATTTTTATGTAATCATTAAAAACTAAAATTTAAAAAATATTCCGTTTACTTGTTATGTTAAATTCAATGTAGGAATGTATTCAAAAAAATATAATCGATAATTTAAATAAATTATTTAAAAATAAAAAAGGTGTAATTTTTTTAATAAATAATTTTATGAAGGATACAATTAATTTATCAAAGTTTTTCAGAAAAACATTTTTGGACGTAAATGGATTTTCAATAAATGAGAGAAATGATGTCAGATTTTCTTAAAAATGTTCACTCAATCATTTTAATTACAAAAGTGATGGATAATGGTACTATTACTTAAAAAAGTAATGAATAACTATATAATAATGAAATTTAATTGGTTTATTATAATATTATGAAATAATTTACTTCAATGGAAATTCATGTATAAACTATTAAAATTAAATAATTTAGTGAAATAAACTATTAAAAAGTTCGTTATGTTTATGTGATGATAATCATTGAATTGATTATGATTATCAAATTGAAATCAAAATAAAACAATTATAAATAAAATATAATATTTTCAAATGTATTTACACAAATAATATTATAATTTAAATGAACAATAAGAAGTAATATAAAGTAAAGATAATAATTTGAGATATGAAATTAGTTATAAACTCATAACTTTTAATTAAAAAATATTAGAATGATGTAATTAAAATTTAATGATAAAATAAAATTATTTATTAATTAAGGATGATAGTACATATCAAATGGTTAGTATACTCACCACGTAATAGAAATTTGATGTTTAAAATTACAACATGCATAAAAAATGTAACATGATATGGAGAACCTTATAAAAGAAATATCATTGACGTGGAGATTAACCATGAAATAATTTAACGTATAATATTTACAAACACATATATCAATTTTAAATATAATTTAAAATATTAAATTTCCGTACAGACAAAATCATGTCATGAAAATATCAATTTAGTATAAGTATTGCCGAGGGAATGAATATTCGGTTTTGAAATCACATTCCTCGTGATTATATTTGTTTGAATATGAATAAAATAAATTATAATAGTTTTAAGAATTTAATTATCTTATACTAGGAAAATATTGATATTTATAATATCATATATGATCTTTTATAACATTTATCACACATCCATTAATTTTTTCCTTATCTTAATTTTTTTATTTGTAAATTTCTATATTTTATTATCCATGTTTCATCATGAAAGATATTAATTTTATGCATATTATATATTTTCATCACATATATAACAAATAATAATTAAATATTTATAATATTTATATCTCAATAATAATTTTACTACTGATCGATACATATTCATTTCAAAAATTAGGTATGGTACGATCATGGAGAGGTTGGGTCGTACGTGTGCACGAGTAACATTTCCAATATTCCTTGGTCATTATTGAAATGTTATAAGTGATATTTAATATTCCCATATGATAATGATATCATAAATAGAATATTATTTATAAAATTATACATATAATTATCATACTTGTTTTATTGTGATGATAAGAGAATCTCGTCCCATTGTGATGGTGGTAGTCCTCCATAACATGAATGATGTTATAATCATTATGAGTGAAATGGTATGAAATAAAATGTTCTACTTCATTAAAATAATGATAATTATTTCATGAATATAATTATTATAAAATTTATATCACATATACTCATTTACATTATCTGTATTACCTTCCATTAAAACAGTTAGTGAAAAAACAATCAATTAGCTTCATGACACGGTAGTCCACCATACACACAAACAACGTTATCGTATCCCCTACAGAAAGGAATGTTAAAATTTTTTATATGATATAATTATTTAATAGGAATTAATATGTCATAAATATAAAATATAACATTTATATCCATCATCATACATAACATTTAGAGTTTTTTGTGGAAAAATTGAAGGACATATATTTTGTAAGGTTGTAGTCTAGAGTACACACAAAGCATCATTGTTTAACCTACATGATGGAAGTGGTGATGGTTGTAGGACATGAAAATAAAATAAAAAATATAACTTTATTTAATATTGAGAGGTTTTTATCTCAATATCTTTTAATAATAATTGAAATATATAGTTTAGGAAATAAAATAAAAAAATGTTCGATGAAAACATTACCTCTTCTTCATGTAACCTTCTTAGGTTTTCAGTAAAATCCAACCATATTTGGATTTATGACCAATATAGATCTAGTATAATGAGTTGAAGAAAGTTTAAAACAAATTTTGGTAGGTAATGGTTGAGCCCAATGGGTTTTATAGTGTGAAGCAGAGAGGTGAATGGGTGGTTTATATAGTTTAGGTGAATGTCATGCTTGTATGTTTTGAAAGGAAAAGGTGTACCCATGTTTCTAACATTAACAAAAAAATAAAAAATGTATTATTAACAAAACTGAAACATTATATCATTATAATATTTAATTATAAAATATGTTTTGAAAATAAATAGATAATTATTAAAATTAAATATTTATTTTAACACCGTAGTAAATCCATTTTGACATCAACTGTTGTAAATAATTATTACATTTTTCTCTATAAAATTTGGTCAAATATTTTTTGACCTGATAACATAATATAAATTACTATTAGTCCCAACATTCAATCCATTTCTATAATTTATAATTATATCATTGATAATTTATAATTTTAAATTAATCTGGAATATGCGATAAGAAATAAGGTTTTAAATGATAAAATGTTCAAAAGTTTACATATTCATTAAATGATAATTCAATATAAAAATTGATAGATGACATAATTTTTATTAATATACATATAATTTTACATATTTAACATTAAAAAAATTATAATTATAATTTATCTTTATAAATAATTTAATTGAAAAGGCTGTTTTCAATTTAGTGTTAGTATTTTTCACTATTGATCAAAAAATGAAATATATATAAAGAATACAAAAACAATTACCCTATGATAAGTTTGGTATTATTACATAATAAAATTATTTTTCACATAAAATTATAAAATTGGAAATATTAATTTTATATTATCTATGTAAATCCTAAATAAATAGTCATTTAGTAACGATATAGTTTTTTGAAAACATTTATTTTCAATTAAAGTGATAATTATTATATTTTCAACAAGTAGTATACCATATTATTAATAATATATTTAATAATATTAATGAAATAAAATTTTATTACTTGATAATAATGGTATACTATATTATTATTCATTTTGACATTCTGTTTCTTGTTCTTTATGTTATTAAAGAGATTAAAATTAAAGAAATATATTTCTTGGGTTTTTTAGATGAGTGTAGAATGTCACATATGATATCAAATAAAATTTTATTATTATATGTTTTATGGGTATTATATTAATATTTTATCATCCATAAAAAATTAATATATGACAATTAATTACATCCTTCAGTGATACCTTAGGTCAAACATACACATAAACATTGTTTTCACATTTCCAAGGTTATAATGAAGGATATGTGATGATAATTCACCTTAACCGGATCACTATTATATCATATATATCATATATAATAGTTAAATAATTCCTAATTTGCATCCTATTAATTTAGATAGGAAACAAAGATCACATTGCTTTGTGGTGGAGGTATTCAACATATACATATGAGTGAAATTATCATTTTTAAACTGGTTAGATGGAAAGATGTTAAATATGATATTATAATTATAGAATCATAATTATTTCATAATTATCATATATAAACTTTAAAACCATACTTATACATATAAATAGGAATTTATGGAGAAAATTTAATTATTTATCTACGTGGAGACGGTATTCCATTTGTACTCACAATCGATATTTTACGTCCCATTTGATTTAAAATAAGCTCTAAAATGGTTGTCTGATAATCACAATGAAATTTATTTATGTTTATAATAGTTTAATTTTTATTTTATGACTAATATAACATATTAATAAAAGGTATAAAAATAAATAAATTGAAAGTGTATGGGTAAAATTATTTTCTCTTCTTTGGGAGACCCCCTATAGATCCATTATTTTTGAATGTATTCAATGAATTTTGTCAATACAATCACCTTAATAACATGAAAATGGTGTTGTGAAGTGAAATTTCTATGAAATGGTAGATATAAATTAATCAATTTTCAATTATAATCATAGGTAAAAAGGGTCCTTTTACTAGTGAGGGCAGTTGAACTCTTATAATTTCCTAAAATATTATATTATTATAAATTTAATATTATGTAAAATGATTCAAAATTGATATATAAAGAATTTTTGTGATTTATATGGTTGATATAGTATCATTAAATAAAATTTATATGTGTTTAATATGTAATTTAAAATTAATAATTTCGTTTAATTCATTATTTAATATATTTTAACCATTTTCCAAGAAAATATTTTTCCATAATATAATGTTATAATTTTCCTTATATTTTACAAATTAACTCATAAATGACCAAGAGAAGATATTTTATTTTATATCGTATCACTTTTTAATGTTTTAATATTATTATTATTTTTTAATAACTTTTAAAAATATGTTTTCACTGAATGTCATTATTATTTTTTTGATAGTTTTCATTCATCTTGTCATTAATTACATTATATAAAAAATTTAAAATTCACAAATTTTCCATCAACAAATACCCAATTTTTATAATTTCACTATTAAATTCTTGTTACACGATAACATGGTCATGTTATTTTACATATAATCTTTATAATATTGTTTTCTTTTCTATTATATGAAGAATAATTATATCAACATTGGGTAAGATTATAAGGTAACTATATATTCACTAAAAATTATAAAAAAATAAATATTATGAAATTATATTTATTTTTCTCAATATATCCTTTAATATTAATTTTTAACAATATTTTATCATTTAATGTACACATAAGAGATATTTAAAATTAATAAAGTTAGTTTTTTTCAATTGATTATAATAATATATATATATATTTCGTGGAAAATTATCCATCAGATAATGAAATGAAATGAATAATTTAATAATATGTTCTGTAACTTAAGCCTCTAATAATTATGATGAAAACGCTCACCTTAACACTTTGTTGTTAGTGAGGTTTTCCAAATTTATCCACTATAAAGGTGATCGATTTTATCAAGATCATAATCACACAAGAACTTTTCATGTTTCTCAAATATGAAATTGATTCTTCAAATAATGGAATTCATTTTTCAATATTCAAAAAATATAATTTGTAGAAATTAATTTAATATAAAAACACAAATGTCCAAGAAAAAGTAGTTTTTGTGAAAAACTAATTTTAAATTATATTAAAGCATTTATATGAAATTTTATAGTATGGTTTATTAAAATTAAAATATTTGGATTTATAATAATATATTAGAACCTATTTTAATTGTATACATTTTAATTCATATTTTAAATTTAAACCTGATTGAAATAAAAATATATTTTCAGGTAAATTAATATTTTTCAAAATTCATCGAAAAATCAATATTTTCAATAAAATCCAAGAAATTCACAATATTTTAATTTTTCACATCTAGTTAATAATAATAATAAAAAATTTATCAAATAACATTTCAAAAAGGTCTAAAAATTTAATATAATATTCTATTAAAAAATAATTATTTTTTTTTTATGAAAATGTATTTTTTAAAATCAAATGCCTTTACTAAAAAATGATTTGTTATCACAAAAGTGTTAGCCAATAAATATTTTTTAGTAAGTAATTCATATTTTTTATAATTTAATTAATAGTATTCATATAAGAAATTTGAAGGGATTGTTTATACTAATCATATCTAAAAATTAAATTCTATGGTTCGTTTATGCTCGGTGGTGTGTGTTGTATACACTATCGAACATTAAGTTGTTTCAAAATACCATTTCTTCACATTTAAAATATTTTTACATAATATAATGGGTTATTATCATTTTAATATGGGTTATATTTTATTTTCTATTGAGAAAAATCAAGTGATATGTTGGATCATTAATTCAAAAAAATATGTTGTTATATACTGGTTTCTATTAATTTTTTGAAATTTATTTATATTTTATGTCATATAGGTGTAAAATATTAATTTATCTATGTGTAATTTTTATGTGGATGTGTCAGGATTTGATTTTAAAAATTCAATAACTTTTTTTTCAATTTAGAATCACCAAATGTGTTTTGATGTTTATAATGACAATTCGTTTTTTATTTTAAAATAAAATTTTAAATAGATTAAAAGTAAATATATAATGGACAGAAGATTTTGATTCATTGGATTATGGTATGATCTTAAATTATTAAATGGATATAATAATAGGGGTAGGTGGATTTTATACATTTATTGTCCTGACCATTTATATTATTTTAGTATTTTAGTGATTATTATTTCTATTATTTTAGGTTTGCATGATATTGATTGCTATCAACAAATAAATGGGATGCATTTACCTTGAAAAAATAGTATAAAAATTATTTATAACATTAATAATTGTTATTTCATATCTCTATTGTATATGTTCTTAAATTTATCCATTTTTTGTACAACATGATTTATTTCTGTAATATTTAAACTCTTTTTTCAATAAGAAAATAATATAAATTATTAAAATAAAATGATAAAAATAAAATTTATTTTTAGTGGAATTTAAAAATAATATTATATTATTGATGATTAATTTTTAAATGTTATTTTAACAAAATATATGAATGATATACTGATTTATTAGTGATGAACAAAAAAATAGGTTGATTAGAGAGGTACAATATCGAGAAAAAACATATTAGCTCAAACTTTTAAGGCTATCATGCAGATTATAAAGTTTAAAACAAATCATTGAGGTCCCAATAAAAATCACATTTTCTCTAATTTGTGAAAAACCATGTGGAAGAAGAATTTAGTCAAAAACCTTCTTTGAGAAAGAGGTTTGTAAATATCCCTTGTTGCACAATATGGAGTAATATTTGGTGTTGTCTGGGAAGATGGAATTTACCAATTCTTGTAACCCTTTATTATTCACCACATATAATCCCTACTGTTGAAATATCGACATAATATTTAATTAATTATTATTTATTTCAACTATATAGTAAAAATCCATTAATTAATTAAAAAAATATTATGAATAGATCATTTAACCCACATGAATTATCTAGTTCAACGAGTTACTGGGATGGGGATGGGTGAATTACTTATCCCTTTATTCATTAAAATTATATATTATTTAAAAATAATATGTAAATATTTTATATCATTAAACAATAAGTAATTAATATATTATACATTCTTCTATGATATAAAATGAATATATTTGAAGCACGTGATTATTAAAGAGGTTTTTCATCACTATGAAAGAAATATCCAACCCATGTTTCTATTGATTTTAGATACAATTATATATAATATAGAACATTTTGTGTAATGTAAAATAATATCTCTTGGAAATACATCCAAAAAATATATAAATATTCTGGGTCCCAAGCGAATATAGAGGACACCTCTTAATTTATTCAATATACTATCTCCATCCAATTAATGAAATATTTTTAATTCCATCTGAAATATGCTCCAAATGTTTAATTACATATTTCCCTACTATTGTGTCAAGGGGCCTCCATGAGTTCCTCTAGAATTTTCATGCAATAATATTGTATCCAAATTCAGTATCCATTTTGACTTTATTCTTATTTAACTCCATAAAAAATTGATATTCGTTAAGGTCTATTGTCCTTCTTGATGACATCATAATATGATAGCATTATATATCAATGAAAATATATATTCCTAGTTCTCTACACTAATAATTTTCCTTAAAAAATACAGTTTTATAATAGGCATTTCCACTATTTTTTTAAATTCCAGGTTTCAGTGGATGATGTTGGTTTCAACTCATCAATTCCTTAATTTAGTATATTATAAATTAATGTCTTGTACACACCCACAAATATGCATCTATTCATCTTCTACTACTGTAGTATTTATATTCAAATATCTTGTATTTATATTTACATAATAGATATATCAAAACTCCTTAGACCGTTATTAGTTGTTGATAATGTTTTTCAAACTTGTGGATATTTTCCAACTTTAATATAATAAAATAGTAGTATATATTTATTTAAATATTATATAACACTCAATTTTTAATAATTCATGTGTAATAAAATATCATGATCTTCTTTTACACCGAAATCATGACTTTTATTCTTTTAATTATTCCATGTGTTCATTATTGTAAGATTCATTATGAAACATAATATTTTGTTATTATAAAAATAATCCACTGAAACACGTTCTCCCCAAATCATCATAGAATGAATAATTTCCAAATGAAATGGAATATTCATAAATTCTACTTCCCTTATCAACATATTCTTTAATATCAAAATAGATAATCATAATTAACTTTAATATCATGGATAATAAATCAATTATGACCATATATCATCATTATCGGATTTGATTCCGTACAATTATTCTATTTTAATTGAAAGTATGTAGTCACTAACTACTCCTTTGAATTCACCAAGTAATATACTGAAATATCAATTACATTATTGATTTCAGATTCTATTTACAATTCTAAAGATTGGAAATGCTCTTCTAAATCTATCAGTACACTTCCGAATATTATTAATAATATACCATTGTAACCTGATACACTATAAATAATTTTAGGACATTTTGGAATGATTTATTTGTATTTGGAAAAAATCTTCCAAACTAGTTTATATCTCTTCCAAAATCCTATTATACTATTCTGATATCATTATAGTTCTATTTATAATATTATCTTTATCATTTTTCTTATATATGAATTAGCTTTAAGGATTTAGAATAGAATATTGATGAACATTAAGGTTTCCTAAAAATTCATGTGATGAGTATCATCTTTAAGAACTCATTTAAATAATTAAAATGTTCATTGGGGATCCTTTTGGTGTCTATAACATCATCAATAAAATATTTATAAATCATCCATCTGATGATTTGAATAATACCAAAAAACATTGATATTCATTATTATGATTATAGTAATCATCACTATGATATATATATTTATCTGTAAAGATTATATACGTTTTTTATTTTTAAAAATATCATCATAGATTCATCCCTATGATTTGAATGGGATATCATAAAAATTATTAATTTACTTCTTTAGGATAGAAATTCAAATCATTCCTCAAATAGACTCAGATCATATTTAAAACATATGGCTTATTTTTAAGACATATCATTAAATACTAGAAAAATATATAGAATCATTTATCACAAAATTGAGAACAATTTTAAATCATGATCCTTTGTATGGAATTGTTAATATTTCTATGTAGATATTTTACATTAGTCTCATTTATTCAATATCTCATTTAGCCACCATATCTCAAAACTAACAGAAAACTATTTTAGATAGTGTGTTTTCTTTTAGAACTATATGTAATATGATTATTTTTGGGATCATCTCCATAAAAATCAAATTAAAATATACATGTTGATGAATATTACTATGTGGGATATCTATATAGTATCCATCGTCATTGTTTACTATTTTTTATGAAATAACCTCAACTCAATTCAGCAAACATCGAATTGACTTCTCAAAAAAATATTTTAAACAAATATATTATCATCATTACTATCCCATTAAGTAAATTAAAATTCCATATTTTAATTTTTTAAATATACACCTTATAAAAAAGTAAATTTTCCCCTTCTCACCTAATTTAATAATAAATGAGAAGCCAAAATACAAGGGAAGGCCTCACTCATCTCCCCTATTTTAGTCATCATCAATTTTTTTGGGAACCTTTTTATAATATAATTTATAAATAGTAATGTCCGAAAAATAATTAGAGTGTAGGATAGAATATCATTATTATTTAGAAATAAGCCTTCTGTTAGTCAACACTACGTGTACAAGGGATATTGAACAATTGAAAAAAGAGTGAATAAAACAAATCATATAATCAATAAATTAATCTATCCATAATATGATAAAATTTAATATTTAACATTAAATGGATTATATTAATAAATATTTCAAAAAAAATTATCAAATAATCATATTTGACAAATTAATTATAAAAATACAATTATAATGTTGAAAACATTCCATTTCACAATATATTTTTTAACAACCACTCCCTTTTAATGAATATTTTTAACTTTATTGTCTACATGGTGTAAAAAGTTACTTGAATACCTTAATTAAACATTTCTTAGGAAACTATTTAAATTAAATGTACACATGGGAATTTTTAGATAATCTCCTCTCAATAGTTTCTCACCATCAAAGTGTAAAAATCAACATATATTCAACATGATAGATGAGTTTTTATGATATATGATATCCAATTTTTAAACTACTACACACCAACATGTTACTGATTAATTTATTTTCTTCAATACCTTTTTTTAAATATGAATAATAAAATAATGAAATAAATAGGGAATTTTCAATACTCAATAAATGGAGTAGTAGGGTCAACAGTTCCCATTTTTACTATGACCATATAATTCTTCCATATTATGTATTTGATGGAATCTTCCAAATTTTCATACTGATCATTATATGAAGAATCATCACAAGATTCATGGACTTATTCCCCTTATGTAATGTTCATTTAAATGTAATAACATTATATATATTATCCCACAATAAACAATCATCTTGTGGTTTTTTAGGAATGCCTTTTATCATCACATTTTGTCCATGTAACAACATTGTATAGTTATTGAGTAGTGTGAACTGATTTATTTCATCTTTGACAATGCACTTTAAACAACTCTTTTTCATCATTAATTTTATGTGATCTCTAGTGAAATAAGAATTATAATAAATGTTCAATAACCATTTTTCAACATGCATATTCAATGAAAAATTTTCTATCAACATAGATATTTATAAATGTGTATTCCAATTAGTCAGACACCCCTTTAGGAAACTATTTTTCTTTTTATTGTATCCATGTGATTTATTACACTCATTTATGTTCCCATTAGAAACACTATCGATTATTATTTGGATATTTCACCCATTAATCAAATATTTTAATCCAAATCATAGAATAATACCATTAATGAATTAATATTTACATTATATTTAGGATTTTTATATCCTCATTCTAATGTTTTATAGTGTATCCCTACTTATTATAGTGTAACATATCCAATTATTTTTGACATACTTTTGATTTTTATTTTCTATCTTATGAGGAAAACACTTTTCAGCTATATTCTTCTTTGTAATCTTCTGGGAAGACATACATTCAATTTAAATAATTTTCTTTTGATGTTTTTGTCACATATTTACATCAGTATAATTGTTGTTCCTATATATTATATACCATCACTATTTAAAATATTGACTACTTTAGTTGTCTATTTCAAAAAATATTTATTATTTAGTCTAACTCAATTCCAATGAAATCAATATCTTCTATTTTTTGAGATTTTATAAGTTTTTTTTATGACAATCATTTAATTATGCCAAAATATCCATCCACGAATTATATGAATTATAAACTCTATTTTTACCATCAAATAGTAGTTTGGATACATTTATATAAATGTTATCTATAGATAACACTACAATTAATTATATATTTCTATATGGATTTAATTAAAATATTTTTTGAAGATCCTTTATTTAATCTTTGGTGGATTTTATTAAACATTCACCCAACAAATATTTAAAAAATTTGGATTTTAAATCTTTTAAATAATTTTATGAATAATTTTAACATAAAATATTTTATTTTCTAGTGGTTTAATTTCATTTAGAGATCGATT
Source organism: Viscum album (assembly GCA_963277665.1). Lineage (NCBI taxonomy): Eukaryota > Viridiplantae > Streptophyta > Magnoliopsida > Santalales > Viscaceae > Viscum > Viscum album. Next base: position 1,809,101,536 of record OY728120.1, read on the forward strand.
TATTTTTATTTCCATATGATCTCAAATGAAGTTTAAAAATATTTTGATATCTTCATGGGATAAGATTTACAACAGTAAATTTAGTGTAAATATAATTATTCTAAATATATAAGTATTTGGAAAATGGTTTTGTTCATGATATTTAAATTTCATGGAATATTGAATACATTTAATTTTGAGTAAGTTCATATCTTCCTCACTTTCCCTTAGTGTAACATCCCAATTTCAATTCTTCATTATTCGTTGATGTTAATGCAATATTATTGTTTCTTTTATGTATTAAAACACCCTTAACCATATTTCATTAACCTCTTACTAATTAATTATGAGAATCATGATTGTTGTGTAAATATTTTTCATGGAATGGATAACTTCTACATTGATGTGTTTAGAACAAAAATCCACACCTACCAATCATTTCTGCCCTTCATCAATTAAGAAATAATTTTCAATCTAATTTATTTTAGATTAAGAAATTTATTGAACCAATTTAGTTGGTTTGGTAATTCCTTAGAGCTCATTCTCCCAAACACTCTATATTTCCAAACCTCCAATTCTATATGTGTATTACATCAAGTGGTACCATTATAAATCAAAAATAGAACTCTCAACTTCAATACTAACATTATTATAAAAACCAATCTTTATAGAGTAGATGTCATTAAATTTATTAATTGAATCATCCAACATATAAAACATAATGTATAAAATAATTTTTTAGAATTGATCAATTTAAAAATATTTTGTAGATTAAAATTACCATTTTTTAAACATTATTACAAGATAAATCCATATATTCTATTGAGAACATATTTATTCTCATAGAATCCATTTTCATTTTTATTCATTGTTCAAGTTGAAAAATCCATATCAGAACCAACATAAGTGTCTTCGGAAATCATAGAAACTTGATTTTTTATACAATTTTGGTTGTTGTTTGGGGAAACCAGTTGAATTTTTATTTTAATTAGAGTTTCCACATCCAATGATATTACTTGGAAGAGGATGGGTGAATCAATGAACAAATTATATTTATTAATTTTAATTTCTTTAATAAATATAAAATTATTGTTATTATATTAGTACTATAATTCATTATTTTATCACCCTTTTAATATGAATGTTTATGAATATATATAAATCGAAGGAGGATTTACATGGTTTCTTTATAATTAGAATCCCTACTCAATGATAAGGATGATTTTGGTTCCATGAACAATATTTCAACTCTAAATGATCTTGACTAAAAGTAAATAATAAACCTGAAAGGTAATTTTATAAATACTTCTGAAATATATGTTCTAATTTTATTACAATATCCTACAAATAACTGCTTCATTATAAAATCTATGACTATTTGAATCTATTTCCTAAAAAAATTACATAGTCTCCTGATAGTCTCATCATGTCAGATCCCTCCTGTGTGGAAGAGTATATTCATAAAATCCAAATAATTTTTTATTGAATGATCCTATATCGATATGTAGAGTGTGTACATTCCCTAGTCTCCTCTAAGTCCTCATATACAAAAAATCCTTTTGATCTCTTATCCTAGAAAACATATTCTCTTAAATGTATGAAAAGATAATAAGGAAGGGAAATTCATCTGCCTATCACCTATTGAGAGTCACATTAAATTATATAGTTTAATTTTATGTTATATAATCCTTATCATATGCAAAATAGGCTATCCTAGAGGATGTTTTGTCCACATATTCAAACTGCATAAATTTCTTACTTTAAAATTATGTTTCTACTTATCTACCTTAAATAAAATTCCATTATTCTTACGATTTTTAAATATTTTAATTAAAATATTCATGAATTATGAATCTATATTAAAATCATATAAAATCAATAAATAATTATTCAGAAATTATTTTATTATTCTATATAATGGATATTATATTTTATTATTTATTGTAACTTATAAATAAAGAATCATTTAAATAAATCATAGAAAAATATTTTTAGTTATTGATATGATTTTAAAATATCAATTTTTTCTTCAACAAAAAGAATGATGGAAATAATTATTTTATTTCTTACATGCTTTTCTATCAAAATGAGTCTTTTTGATATGTAATATTCTATCGTTGTTCATAATTTCCATTGATACACATTGTTATAAAATAATCATTGTGTGACTCGTATTTTCTAGAAGTATACTTTTATAAAATTCGATTAAATTCTTCCTCTTTTGATTTAATCTTGAACAAAATGAATCCAAACCATCATGTTTAGTTGTGATATTTTATAAAATAATAATATTTCAATGTTTTTTTATATATAGTTTCTCAATATTCATAAATTTATTTTATAATCAAAATTATTGGAAATACACATCCAAAGTCCTTACGTACTATTTTAAACTCTCGACTATTTTTCACATTCTAGGTTCACATATAATGTTTCAAAAACAATGTGGAAGCTTGGATGTTCTCATCTAATGTATTGTATTAATATTTCATGTTTTTATATATTCCATATATAAATTTATATTTTTCAATACTATGCTTATATGCAAAATAATCTAGGGTGACCCAGACCAACACTCAAGGATGTGTTAAAAAAATTATATATATATATATATATATTCTATAAAAATATATATAGGCATAAAGTCATGTAGAAAATTCATTTCGATATACTATTAGGTTTTATAAAATTTGAATCATAATATATATCACTAAATCTATTTTTAAGACAAACATCCACATTCTCTATAGAATAACTCATTCTCATCTAAAAGGGTTGTCAAAATCATTTTAAAACATGGAATTAGTAAAATTATAATTATTAAGAATTATGAATAAATATGATGTAAAATTAAATGGATTAAAATAAATCAAAACTCGTTAATAATATTTTTATTGAGGAAATATTTTATTCAGTAGAAAATATTTTTTAGATTAATATTTCATTTACCTCAAAATAAAAACCAAAAAATATGGAAAATTATGATTACATTTTTATTTTATGTATTAAAATGAATATAAAATTTTAAAATATAATTATATAATTTAAATATAATACATTTCAATAAAATGCAGTTACTTTCATTTTGAAATTCAGATGTTTTGAATTCAAAACCATGGGACGAAATAGAACAGTGAATGGTGTATATGGAATTCTCATAAAATGGAGTAAAATGATATTCACATGGTTAAATCTCAAATATTGTATGATTACAAGTCCCATGTTCAGTATTTTATTAATTATATTTGTCCATAAACTCCATTTTTTAATCAAATCAATATTTTGAATAATGTTTTATTAAATATATGTATTTGTATATAATGAAATTGAAAAAAAAACACAAACACACTAACAAATATATATATATATATATATATATATTCATGTATAATTATATATGGATCATTAAATAAAATAACGTATCTAAAATTCATGACAATGAATATTTTAGAATGAGATATATTTTCAAAAAAGAAATCTAACCCTAGATCAGAATAAATAATTCATGTTCCTAAAATTATTTGAAACACGAAACAGACATTATAATAAAACGATTAATATAAAAATTGATAATTTTAAAAACAATTTAAGGGATATTTTTTATAAAACATTCAAAATAACTAACATTATTCATTAAAATATTATTTTCAATGATAGTTTTACTATGAAATAGAGAAAAAATTTAAAATAATTAAAAACAAATTACATTAAAAATGTGTTGCATTAGATGATATAATTTATTCATATTTGAATCCATTAAAATAAATGTATTTTAGTATTATTTCATACTAACATAACCCATCTAAAAGAAACATGTTCAATAAAAATTTGTTCAAAATATATCCCTTTGGATAGAAATTGATTTTAAAATCATTCAATATATTCATCATAATGGTAAACCATAAAAAGAAATAATGAAGTTTTTATCATTGGATAATATTTCAAGTGGAGAAATGTATGATCAAATAATTTCATCATGGATGGAAAATTATTTTTAGAGATCACATGTAATATTTTTTTAGGAAAATGACCTTCTTATTTTGAATTTTTTTAAGTTGTGTAATTATAAAAAAACGTATTATTTTTAAAAATAACCATATAAACACGTATATTAATCCTATATAAATAAATAGTAAATATATTGGGAATATTTTTTCATACCGTATAATATATGAAATCCTTCCATTTATATATTTTTCCAAAAATATACAATGTAAGTCGTTTAGAAAATGGAAAAAAGTATCCCTTCAAACTATTTTGTAAAATATAGAAAATGGGTAAAATTTAATTTTACAAATCATTGGAAAATGTTATAAAATATTATAACATTGTTAGAAAACATGTATATGAAATTTAAATATTCAACGATAGATTCCTAAATATAAAAAATCCCAATGATTCTTGATAGTGTGAAATAATCCCTTATCTCGAGTACACCTTCATTTAACGCCACTCTAACCTCCAATATAATAAATTTAGATTAATTATAATTATATCAAAACATCATTTTTCACCTTTATTATATCATTTATTATCCATTTATTACAATTCAAGACACCCTAATACCAATTGTTCTATATTAAAAACCTTATTCTTGGGTGCTACAAATTTTGTTTATAATGAGTTTATCAGTTGAGATGTTATGGTACTTGTATATTTATTCCAGTTACATCTCCTCCATAATATGTAACATGATATATATATCACATATTTTTATTCGATATTTAATTATATTCATCCATATGAGTAAGATATTGAAAAATTAATTATACAAATCATTGTGATAGTAGTATGTACATACACATGATCATTGTTTTCATTTTTAAAAGTATTGAATGAAAGAAATTTCAATGGTAATTCAAAAAATGGTCATTAATTTATATCATACATATTGATAAAATTCATCCCCATAATATTCAATGTTAATACATCTGAAAAATGTATAAGATCACTTAATGGAGTTTGTTGCCCCTAGGTACGCAAAAATGATGTTTTCTCTTTCCCAAGGATTTGTTGATTAGATATTATAAATTATATTGTTATTATAGAAGAATAAATTTTCAATTAATATTAAATATAAAAATTAAACACATCACAATACACATGAATAAAATATGGTGATGAAAAATGAATGGTCTCTCTTCGTGTTTACATTAAGTCATACATGTGAGAGAATGATATATTCACTACATGTTTGATGGGTAAATATGTGTATAATAGTTTTTTAATTTTCATAAAGAATTAATCTTATTTATAAGTCATCATTTTTTGTTTGATGTTACATGCTATAGTTTTATAGGAGTTAAATTTGATTATGAATGAATTTGATCAGTAATAAGGGATACCTCTTATCTATAATGATGCTTTTAGATCTACTTCATAGGCTACTAGGTTGGTCTTACGCGGTGACTAGAAACAAGATGATTTGGATAAGGAATATTATTATGGAAATTGGAGAAGTTGGTTAATCTAGAAGGTTCAAATTTATGGGAATAAGTGAGGGAGGAGGTCCTATCTTATAATTGATTTGAGGTACAGATTTTGAGTTTCTGAAAAGCATAAATTATTAAATTAATTATCAATCTAAATGAATCCAAATGTCCTAGTATTAGAAGAAATTCTTGTTTTCATTTGAAATTCCATGATCTAAAAATTTTTTGACCTCTTTTGGCATCATTTTAAATCATTTCATTTCCAGTAACCCTAAATTATCTAATTTTAATTAAAAATATAATAAAAAAGGTTCTTTCAGTACAAATAGAAATTATTATTTACTAATAAGGTGAAAATTGCACCATATTTGGAAAATTTATGACATTTAAGAAAATATAATATTTGAATTTTATTTTATTATATTTTCAAACTTTTTTAATAATTTCGTAAAATATAATTTTGAAAAAATATCCTTATTTTCATGTTTGACATAATTTTTGTTAATTTAACTATAAACATATCTAGATTGTTGGGTGTTTTAAATTTAATGATTTCACACAAAACTAATAATACCTATAGATATTTAAAATTAGTTGGAAATATTAAATCATTCATATTTTTTCAATTTGGTAATTTTTAAAATCATTAATTATATTATTTTATTAAACAGTTACATAGTGCAATAGTGTTCAATAAGAAATTTTTTTTATTATATAAATAAAAAACCACTATCATGATAATAATTTTTTTAATATCATAATATTACCATATATTCACTCGACAATTAATTTTTTTCTATATATGGACATATAAAACATATTAAAAACCATGTGAGTGGCATTTTGTAACTTTCATTGATTTAAATAACATCTATGTTATTTTATTGGATAAGTGTGCAGTTACAAACTCAATTTATAACATGATTTGTTAATATCAATTTACATTCATCTAATAATAATTTTGATTAATAATTATGTATTTCACAACTATTTGAAATATATATTAACCGTATATATCTTATATGAAGGTTATAGATTTTATCGTGGTAACTATTCATATTAGCAATAATTAAACGGACATTTACGAAATTTGAACATCCTAATTGTAAATATATAATAAATTTTATCAATTTCAGTAAATATTGATATGTAGAAATTAATGTTTATATTTGTTAAAAAAAAATTACAAAAACATCTTTTTCTAAATAATATAATTTTTAGCACAAAATTGAATATATTATTATCCAATGTATAAAAATATATATTAAGTATATAAAAATTTTGAACTGGTAAATAATATATACATATTATTAAAACAATTCGCATGTTGGTGTTAATTTAATTTAATACGTTAAAAATACCTCAAACATATAAAAACAAATTTTCAAAATAAATATTTCTTTTTCGATCAAATGAATTTAATTTTGATTTATAATCAATTGATAATCAATGATTAATTTTATTGATATATAACCCTAAATTTTCCACTTTATATTTAATGTTATTCAATCCTACCAATCAATTAACTAGAATATAACCAACATTTAACAAATTAATATATTAATAGACTATTGCGGTCTGTTTAAAATTGGTGTTGTGTGTAATGTAGGTTATCCAAAAAGAAAACAAATTTAATAGAAATATTTTATAAATATTTTTTGGGTGTTACATTATAAGCACCATACAATTTATTTATCACCTACAGTTTATCATTATAATATAGAAATAGGAGGATTACTCAACATCGTCACATCCTTTGGATCCCACATAGCTTCCTCAAATTGATGGTTTCCTCACAAAATAATGACCTGGTGAGTTTTCTTGTTTCATAAAACGTTCACTATGTGATCCCGAATGTATAAAAGTTTACCTTAATATGATTGATCTTTATCTAGTGGTATGACCTCCATATTTATTACATGTGAAGGATATGGAATGTATATCCTAATGATATATACATAGAAAATATTACGAACTTCACCGATTTTTTATGGAAGCATCAAATGATAAACTGCTATCCCGGTATGATCAATAATTTTTAATAGACTATTATACTAATGGATTAATTTTCCCTTCATTCCAAATCACATCATCCCTTTACTAGGATATAATCAATGGAATACCTTAACAACAACATTAATATCCATATCATTCAATAAATTTACTCCATATATTTTTTTATAAACATCTAGCTTATCTTTTGTTTTGTTGAATGAATATAAAATTATCTTCCATTTCATCAGTATGAGTAAGCCTTAATTGAAGTCTTTCTCCATCATAATTCTTGTTGGTTATTGTTCCTAACATCCTACCATTCAGGGATGTATAATAAATCATCTAAATTCTATAATTAATTCTATTTTTGTATAAATATTTCAATAAGAGATGGTGTAAAACCCAAACACAATTGAAACCTATAGGGGAAGATCACAATAATTCTTCCTGATTTTGAAAGGTTCTCTCAAATAGACCATATTACTAAGGATGGTAATTTTTTAAAAAACAATACTTTAGATGTATAGATTGTGGAATATTTCTTACAAACATTAATATAACCTTCTAATACTAATCACATAAAGTTGATAGTTTTACACACAAAAATTATACCACATATTTAATGTATAAATGAGTAAGGAAGTAAAAATATAAATATTCTTTGGTAGTGATAATGTTTCATTACATCATAAGATGATTGAATACATCCCATATGAAATTATTCACATCATATTTGGGTTAGGGGAGTGGTTGAGTACAATATCTAATTTAGTGTTTTACCACATCCATTTTGGTATAGGAAATGTCTGTATATTTTCCATATACTTCTATCACTTATATGTAACCCATTGAATTACCAGGAACCGAGTATCTTACCCTTCAATATCTCTCTCCATTCAATCTAATTAGAATTAAATCATCAAATATATATTCATTTTTGTACTCTCAAGATAAATTTTAATTAATGAATATTGAGCTTCATCTATATGTACCTAATTCTAATTGGGTGCTGAATGGACAAATACACAGTTTGTAAACCATATTTTTAATCAAAATTAATGTTTAACACTACAACATTTTTCACCTTTTATTTAAAATCTATATCATTAATATGTTCCATATTAATATTATCTTTGATAGAAGGCTGAATAGCCGTTTGAGAAAGATAAGATATATCTTCTTCTATTATTACCCCATGATCCATCCATTACAGGACTAGAAAAATAAATTTTCTCTCGATCCTCATCATATATAACCATGGTGATCCTTTCTATACAGAGTGTCTTTCACATTAATTTCATTTCATTTGTGGTAATGTATTAAGTATCCATAATCATTAATTTTCTCCAACCATCTCCAATAGTGCATGTTTAACTGTTTTTTAGTGAAAATATTAATTAATCATTTCTATCAGTATATATGTCACAATTTTCTCAATAATGATTATTTCTCCATATTATTAATGTCAAACATACCGTAGAATAATCCAAATCACGAGTTGGGTAATTTTTCTTTTTTACATTAAATTAGAATGAGTTTTATTATATAATATTATAATTATCTATGAGGAAACATCACTATAAATTTTTCGATGCATAAATTATCATGATTCAAACAAATGAGGGCCAATCCATGGCCACCCCATGACAACCTCCCTTAGGCTAGGGGATGGTGACTAGTACCGATTTGGAATATCAGAAACAATGGAGTCATTAACCTAATGTACCAATAACCACACATATCAAATTTTGTACGATGACAAATATTAAAACAACAATAACCAATGCTTGAAAAAAAGTGTGATCCCACTGTCAATTTATGATGGTAATGAAATAAATGTGAAATGGAACCAAATACAATCCAAAAAATATATTTTATAGAGTCTAACATTCTTCAAAGGAGATGACTACAATCAAATGAAACCGCGTGAAATGAAAATCAGGATTTAGGGCTAAATATATTCTTCACAAACTTCCCGCAATCCTAGAAATCCACAAAATAGGTCTTTATCTACATAAGACATACAAATTTACTGGAGGACACCATTCATGGGAGACTATAAAATTACATTGTAGGACACCCTAAAAATTCTAAACACGATTGATTAGGAATATTCATCTCTTAAAAATGATATATAAATAAATTATTAGAAAAATCATGATATACTCCAGAAGGACACCACACCTCCAGTTGGCACAACAAAATTGATAGCCACATGATTCCTCATAATGTAGTCCATTTTCAATGATTATCCACTCCATTATGCCATAATTCACTAAAGACTCCCATACAAGATATATTATTCATTAGGAGCCACTAATTAGATCTCTTATGTCTCTGGATACCCAAATACTCTAATACGTGATCACACCCCAGACCATTGGCGGACACCACAAACCCAATAATGAGAAACCCTCTATGTATTGGATCAAAAGACAATGATACTGTGAACCCTAATGAATCTACATGATATATAAAACATAAAATCCCTACCCAAGGATGTTATTCTATTCCCACAGACCACAAATACGGTAGAAAATCAAAGAATATATCCCTCTTCTATCAATGATGGATGACTTGAAATCAATCTGGGACTCATCCTCCAGAGGGTATCACAATATAAGTAATTGGAATTGTAACGACCTGAAATTTTGAATAAATCTTGTTTCAAATTTTTTTGTTTTATTTTATTTTATTTTTATACTCAACAAAAAAGTTTCATTTGATAACATGAGTATAATTAAAATGAGACCGTTGGGTTTTGACTGTTATATGACCATTGGTCAATATGACCGCTGAAACTAAACGTTTTGATTATTGTCTCTAAATACAAGTGATCTTGGTTAATTAATATAGAAAGAAGATTTTATGGCCTCACCCAGTAGTCTTGGACCGATCGAAGCCCATCTAACATAACATGGGAAGGAGGTAGCATCCCTGGGCTTTTCTCTGGACCAAACCCAAGCAGAAATTCATCATGTGAAGCTAGAACAGAATCTCATTTACGAGAAGTTCAAACTGATAGAAATTACTACTCGTGCGATGTTGGTCGATCCTCCCTCAGATTCTCTCATATTATCACACCTTACACATAGGTCCTATGATGGTGTGATAAGGGGCTATGTAAGGAGACCGTAACTTCCTTGTGTAATCCTTTGTTTTAAATAAAAATTTGGTATTTATTCTTATGATGAAGTTTATGAATATTAAAATGACCGGTTAAATAGAGTATGCATATTTTTTTATGAATTTTAAAAAAGGATATTTTAAAAATGTTTATGTAAACCTTAAATAATTAAAAACTTGTAATTATATTCAAAAAATGGTCTTCTACAATTATGTCCAGTGTGAAATTTAGAGTCTAATAAGATAAACTTGATTTTTGATGAATAGTAAATTATGAATAGTTATTTCATGATTAGGATTAGTAATGTGACTAAATGGATTAGTAATTTTTCTTAAATAATGTTTTAATTTAATTTAGACACCTAGATTAAGAAATTTGATTGAATAAAATGGGTATATAATAGTTTCATAAATTATTATTCAAGTATTAGTTTTTTCGTGTGAATAGAATTTTTTATTTAAAATTTAAATTAAAAATATTTAGAATTTATTATTTCTAAAATGGAGTTAATTTTTGAAATCAGTGAATTGATATTTAGATAATGTGAAATTTTGGGATTTTTTCTAAGAAAGTTGAATTTTCAGTGAATAGTAAAAATACAATTTTTAAGTTACGGGTGTTTAATGACATCATTAAATGATGTATTACGTATGTAATCAATATGGTCGACTTATTAATAGTAATATAAGGTATGAGGTGTCCCATGTGGCCAATACCTTGGGCAAATACCTGGGGAAAGCCCCTGGTTTTGCAAAAACCACTAATGATGTGTCCCTTGGCCATTAATGCCTTGTCCCCTCACTTTCCCTATAAATACCAAGCAATCCTCTCATCCATTAGACCCCCCACTCTCCCAAAATGACTTTAGCGTCTCATTACCTCCCAATGATTCCTCCCAAGGTTCCCCCAAGCCCTCAAGGTCCAATCCTTTGAGTTTTAAGAGTTACGTTTTAAAGTAAGGGATCCGACCCCTCTCTTTCTTTTCAAGTGATCTCTTTTATGTCATTTATTTTATGCTCCATGTTCTTATGTTGGAGTATGTTACTTTTATATTAATTATACTGTACATTTTATGTTCATATTATGAGAGACCCCATCTTACTCTCATCATTTCATTTTATGAATGTTTAAGTGGCGTTGTTAGGCTGCTGAACTTTTTATAACGAATTCTTTCACCCTTCTCATTTTCAAGTTCTATTTTGTTGTCAAGTATTTAAAGTTCCTTTTTATTATGTTGGGTTATGATATATATATCTATAATACTGGTCTTTTATGATCATATTATGATAGACCCCATTTTATCTCTTCAATTTAGTATTTTGAAGTTTAAAGTGGCGTCGTTAGGCTGCCGAATTTTTAGGTGGTTCTTTCACCCTTCTCGTTTTGAAGTTATACTTTCATGTAAAGTCTTTCAAGTTCTTTTTTATTATGTTGGGGTATTATCTCTGTGTATATCATACTTAAATATTATTTTCAAATGATGAGAGACCCTATTTGATCTCTTTAATTCAGTATTTTGAAGTTTTAAGTGGCGTCGTTAGGCTGCGGAATTTTTAAGGGATTCTTTCACCCATCTCGTTTTCAAGATCTATTTTCATGTCAAGTCTTTCAAGTTCCTTTTTATTATGTTGGATTATGATATATATATAGATATATATTACTGAATTATTAGGTTCATATGATTAGATACCATATTTGATCTCTTCAATTTAGTATTTTTATGTTTTAAGTGGTGTCGTTAGGCTGTCGAAATTTTAAGGGATTCTTTCACCCTTCTCATTTTCAAGATCTATTTTCATGTCAAGTCTTTAAAGTTCCTTTTTATTATTTTGGGTTATGATCTCTATATCTATCATACTTAAATATTATTTTTATATGATGAGAGACCCTATTTTATTTTGTCAATTCATTTTTGATGAAGATTAATTGACGTCGTTAGGCTGCGGGATTTTCATAAGAGAAATCTAATTTTTGTTTTCCTTCCATATTTTTCATTTCAAATGGTATGTACTTAAAATATCATTACAATGTTCATATATCCTTAATATTCTGTCCCTCTACTGTTTTATGGGTCATTTATTATTTTTTGACCCATTTCCCCTCTCTTTTCAATGTTTTATAAAACCCCGAAACTTAGCCGTTATGCTGCAGAATTTCAGTCTCAAAATCTCTCGCTCTTTTTCTAATGTTATTTTATGTTATTAAGTGAATAATAAAATCACTTATTTATATAGGGGTATTCACATATATATAAAAATTTTCTATTTTAAAATCTGGGATTTACATACATGAGATCCGCTCTCCCTTTCCGTGGGTTTAAAGTGACAGAAAGACCATATCTTTAAAGCAGTTTTTAAAACGTTATGATTTTGAAATGAAACCCATTTCTTTTATAATATAAGGGTTTTTTATGAAATTATTGATGATGATATATGTGGATGACATGTTAATAAAGAAAATTAAGGGTGCTCCCTGATATCACTCCAACGCATTGGGTAATGATGTAACCACTAGAGATTAAAATTTTCATGATATCTTGGTGAATAACCTTGGTAATTTTCAAATGACACCTTGGGGATGGGTCTTAGTGATATGTTCATGATTGTCTATGTCAAATTATGTAGCCACATATTAATGTTATGAAAAATGTTATTTTTATTATGATATTCCACATGATTTATTTTTCATGCCTTAATGTTCTTTTTCATGACATAGTTGATGTATCTCAAGTTCACATGTAAAATTTTTCTCTTGTTTCCCTTACTGGGCCTTTTTCTCACCCTTTCTTTTGATGTATGTCCCCATGTTATGTGATGCAGTAATGAACCTAGGATGAACTTAAGGAGAAACCTTTCATGTGTGTAAGAAGAGTGTTTGATGTTGTTTTCATGTTTTATGTTCCTGGTTTCCAAGACACTAAACCTTAAAGATCCTCAGTTTTGTAAAATGTAATGAATGTTTATGTTATAAAGTGGCGGGATGATATAGTCTGTATCAAAGGATTTTTTAGTTATTTTTGGAAATTAGGATATGAAAACTTTAGGAAGAATCCTATAGAAAAGTTAATATATAGGAAATCTTCCAAGTATTTTGGTGAGTATTGAGAAATGGGTTGCCAATAAAATACACCCCTGTCTGGATACAAGTAGGTAGAGGTGGTTCTGGCCCAGATGTACATAGGGGTAAAACCCGAAAACACTTCATTGATCTAGACTCAAATGGGAACTAGTACTTGACAATGGGTCTTGCTGTACTCTTGGTTACGATACTCCCGGGGTATATGCATTGGTAAATTCATAAGTTTAGTATGAACCATTATTAAAGAAACAAAGATAAAATAATATAAAGATTCACATAAGAATATATGGTCATGGATAACCTAGATGGTAACCTAGGGGATAAAAAGTTAGGGTATACATTTGTTCTAAAGGTTATCCTTCTATGCTTTAAGTTCCTTTTCATGATTATTGGCTAAGTATTTAATCCCCTAATTGTACTTTATTTTCGTAGTTAATGGCAGAAAATGGAAGAACATGTCCCAACTACCCATGTGATAGTAAATGTGATGATTTTCGTATTAATATGACAGAGATGATTAGGGGATTAAAAGATGACTATTATTTTGGAAGACGTTCACTATTTTGGGGACCCTATATGATCGAGGTAAATAGATTACTACGATATTTTCATTGAGGAGTAAGGTTGACTTATATTTTGAAGAATCGATTAATTTATGGTGGAATTATAGTAAATTAGTTTACTTAAGGGAATGATTAACCTATCTTCGGTAAAATATGTTAAGGTTAGCTACTTTTGTTATAAGATGTCAGGAGTGGTTGATGTTGTTTGGAGATGAACAATGAAGTTTATTTTGGAATACTATGTTATAAAATCCTTCTTGTATTTGGGTTTGAATCTTAGTTTGGATTATTTTGAGGAATTTTAAGGACCTTTGTTTATGGAATGGTCTGTGATGAACATTGGGTAGTACCATGGAACTTTGAATATTTAAAAGTAGTTTCCATTCCTATGGGATTCATTCTTTTTGAAGAGTTGTTTTACATTACCCTTTCTATTTTTGGGATAATGTTTAAAGATAGAAGAAATAGATAGTTAATCTTTTGTGGATTATGTGATTCTCTAGAAGATGATTCTTGTACTTTTGATTAGACCAAGTGTTTTTTTTTTGAATTATCGTCATTTGTAGAAAATATTTGTTTTAGTATAGACATTTTAAATGATGAAACTCTACTTGATGTTAGGTATATTTTCTTATGTTTTTGTTCTATGTAGTAAATGAAAAAAGGAATGTAAAACAAAAACATTGTTGGTTTACATTTCCTACTAGGTAATCAAACACCGTTTAAACACATCATAAGTTTGGGATTTTCTTGTGTTCAACATTCTCCTAATAATGTTTTCTATCATTCTCCCGCAGAACTTGACCCTTTGTTTATCTTCCATATCCAAATTCTCCTTCATGGAATCCTAGTGTGGGTTAACTCGGGTGACCTTTGTACTTCCCTTTCTTTCTTTTAAAGTAATAGTTTTACATACTTCTTTTCCGATGTGGTACTTTCAATGAAATTTCAAAACTGAATTTTAAAAATTGCGAGGCCTTAATTTTTGAAGGGGGGAAGATTGTAACGACCTGAAATTTTGAATAAATATTGTTTCCTAATTTTGTGTGTTATTTTATATTATTTTTATACTCAAAAAAATGTTTCATTTGATAACATGAGTATAATTAAAATTAGACTGTTGGGTTTTGACTGATATATGACCATTAGTCAATATGACCGCTGGAAACTAAACATTTTGATTATTGTCTCTAAATACAAGTGATCTGGGTTAATTAATATAGAAAGAAGATTTGATGGCCTCTCCTAGTAGTCTTGGACCGATCGAATCCCATCTAATAGAACATGGGATGAAGGATGCACCACTGAGATTTTCTCTGGACCAAACAAAACCTGAACTTCATCGTGTGAAGCTAGAACGGAATCACCTTTGTGAGAAGATAAAACTGATTGAAATTACTACTCATGCGATGTTAGCCGATCCTCCCTCGGATTCTCTCACCTTAGCACACCTTAAACATAGGTCCTATGCTGGTGTGATAAGGGGCTATGTAAGGAGACCATAACTGCCTTGTGAAATCCTTTGTTTTAAATAAAAATTTGGGATTTCTTCTTATGATGAAGAATGTGAATTTTCAAATGACCGGATAACTAGTATATGCATATTTTTGATGAATTTTAGAAAAATGATATTTTAAAAATGTTTATGTCAACCATAAATAATTAAAAACGTGTAATGGTATTCAAAAAATGATCTTCTACAATTATGTCCAGTGCGAAATTTAGAGTCTAATAAGATCAATGTGATTTTTGATGAATAGTAAATTATGAATAATTATTTTATGATTAGGATTAGTAATGTGACCAAATAGATTATTAATTTCGCTCACAGAAAGTTTTAATATAATTTAGACACCTAGATTCAGTAATGTGATTCAATAAAACGGGTATATAACAGTTTCATAAATTATTATTCAAGTATTAGTTTTTTCGAGTGAATAGTTTTTTATTTAAAAATTAAATTAAAAATATTTAGAAAAAATATTTTTATGAAATGGAGTTCATTTTTTGAAAGCAGTTCATTGATATTTGGTTAATGTGATATTTTGGGATTTTTTCTGAGAAAATTGAATTTTCAATGAATAGTAAAAATACGGTTTTTAAGTTATGGGTGTTTAATGACATCATTAAATGATGTATTAAGTATTTAATCAATATTATCTACTTATTAATAGTAATATAAGGTATGAGGTGTCCCATGTTGACAATACCATGGGCAAATACCAAGGGAAGGCCCCCTGTTTTTCCAAAACCACTAATGATGTGTCCCTTGGCCATTGATGCCTTGTCCCCTCACATTCCCTAAAAATACCAAGAAATCCTCTCATCCATTCGACTCCACACTCTCCCCCAACGAAGTTCAAGTCTCATTACCTCCCAAGGAGTCCTCCCAAGGTGCCCCCAAGCCCTCATGGTCCAAACCATTGAGTTTTAAGTGTTACGTTTTAAGGTAAGGGATCTAACCCCTCTCTTTCTTTTCATGTGATCTATTTTATGTAATTTCTTTTATGATCCATGTTCTTATGTTGTAGGATGTTCTTATATATTCATTATAATGTAATTTGTATGTTAATATGATGATAGACCACATCTTACTCTCATCATTTCATTTTATGAATGTTTAAGTGGCGTCGTTAGGCTGCCGAAATTTTTGTAACGGATTCATTCATCTTTCTCATTTTCAAGTTCTATTTTCTTGTCAAGTCATTGAAGTTTCTTTTTTATTATGTTGGGGTATTTTCTCTATATCTATAATACTGATATTTTATTATCATATTATGATATACCCCATTTTATCTCTTCAATTCAGTATTTTAAAATTTTAAGTGGCAATGATAGGCTACCAAATTTTTATGTGGTTCTTTCACCCTTCTCATTTTGAAGTTCTACATTCATGTCAAGTCATTAATGTACATTTTTATTATTTTTGGGTATGATATATATATATATATAATACTGAACTATTATGTTCATATGATGAGAGACCCTATTTTATCTCTTCAATTCAGTATTTTGATGTTTTAAGTGGCGTCATTAGGCTGCCGAATTTTTAAGGGATTCTTTCACCCTTCTCGTTTTCAAGATCTATTTTCATGTAAAGTCTTAAAGTTACTTTTTATTGTGTTGGGGTATGATATCTATATATATCATAATGAAATCGTATGTTCATATAATGAGAGACCCTATTTTATCTCTTCAAATCAGTATTTTGAAGTTTTATGTGGCGTCGTTAGGCTACCGAATTTTTAAGGGATTCTTTCACCCTTCTCGTTTTCAAGATCAATTTTCATGTCAAGTATTTCAAGTTCCTTTTTATTATGTTGGGGTATATTATCTATATCTATCATACTGAAATATTATTTTCAAATTATGAGAGACCCTATTTGATCTTGTCAATTCATTTTTTGTTGAAGTTTAAGTGACGTCGTTAGGCTGCGGGTTTTTCATAAGAAAAATCAACTTTTTGTCGTCCATAAATATTTTTCATTTAAAATTCTATGTCCTTAAAATTTCTTTAACATTTTCATATATCCTTCATATTCTGTCCCTCTACTATTTTATGGGTCATTTATTATTTTTTGAGCCATGTCCCCTCCCTTTTCAATGTTTTCTAAAACCCTGAAACATAGCTGTTATGCTGCAGAATTTTTGTCTCAAAATGTCTATCTCTTTTTCTAAAGTTCATTTATGTTATTAAGTGAATACTCAAAGCTCTTATTTCTACAGGGGTATTCATATATATATATCAAAATTTTCTATTTTAAATTCTGGTATTTATATACATGAGACCCGCTCCCTCTTTCCGTGGGTTTAAAGTGACACAAAGATCATGTCTTTAAAGCAGTTATAAAAACGTTATGATTTTGAAATGAATCCCATTTTTTTATTCTATCTGGGTTTTTTATTAAATTATTGATGATGATATATGTGTCTCACATGATAATAATGACAAGTTGAGGGTGCGCCCTGATAGCGCTCTAATGCATTGGGTAATGATGTAACCACTAGAGATTACAATTTTCACGATATCTTGCTGAATAACCTTGGTAATTTTCAAATGACACCTTAGGGATAGACCTTGGTGATATGGTCATGATTGTCTATGTTAAATGATGTAGCCACATCTTAATGTTATGAAAAATGTTATTTTTATTATGATATGCCACATGATTTCATTCTCATGCCTTAATGTTATTTTTCATGACATAGTTGATGTATCTCATGTTCACATGTTAAATGTTTCTCTTGTTTCCCTTACTAGTCCTTCTGCTCACCCTTTCTTTTGATGAATGTCCCCAGGTTATGAGATGAAGTAATTAAACTAGGATGAACTTAAGGAGAAGCCTTTTAAGTTTTTAAGAAGAATGTTTTATGTTGTTTTAATGTTTTATGTTCCTGTTTTCCAAGACAATAAACCTTAAAGATCCTCGGTTTTTTAATATGTAATGAAAGTTTATGTTATAAAAAGGCGGGATGCTATAGGAATGAATTACAATTTGTCCCCTCAAGGGTATGGACCCCATGAACATTGAAAACTACTACGGGTCAAAAACAAGGAAACGAAGGGCTCCAAACAACCAAAAAACATTCATAAAACCTATATTTAGGGTACACTGTGTTTCTTGAATGCCCCTCACACACCCTTGGGGTTTTACCACACACAGAATTTAAATATCCATATACATGACATCTATGATTTTTTAAAGAATGTAATTATCATTGGGAACTATTATCATGCATCATGGTCATGCCCATGTACACCACACAATGTTTATGTACTCTAGTATTGTCTAAGTATTTTGGCATACATGTGCTACGTAACCACTATGTAACAAATAACGACACATAGAATGAGATATATGACATCTGATATGGATATATTAAATGATAAATATAACTGTTGTAGAAACCATAGCACCATAGAACGGTTGTACCACATGACGTGTGATCCCAGATGACACACTGGGTGACCCAAAATTTTATGTTACCCTTAGGATCATCCATATTTTCAACAAAAAATTCCAAAATCATGATTGATACAAAAAATCATAGATTATAGGTCCCATTCCTCCCAATCCCCTACTCTCTAGATTCCAGTCATTGATTTAATTATAAAATAATCCTTCGAGGTGAACCTATTTCCTTATGATGACCACCTCACATATACAATTTTGGAAAGTAACCCTCAGCCCATTATTATATCTTTCTCCTAAAACTATCCAATATAATTGTTGATTATCTAATTGAGACCATAATAGAATTCGGTACATGATGTAATGATCTCGTACATTTAAAAATGATTCCATAATAATTGAATATCTAGTAATTAACAAACTACGAGACAAAGAAAATTACTATGATGAATGTGTGATGAAATGGACGGATAAATCATTGAAAATAATGTGCATGGATAAAACCTCTTATTTTGGTCATTCTTATTGATATGATTTCATATATTTAGACAAATTATGTTGATATAATAGGAAAAACTAAATCATTCATAAATAAATCAAATGTCGATGTGCGAGTCAATTTTTGGTTCATGGATTTGATACATTTGTGAAATGGAATAATGAATGGAATTGAAATCACAAATCTAATTCCCTACCATGATGTTTCATCATTCATTGAGGAAGAACTATTAAATATTTATAACATTAAAAGATCCACAAAATCCGTTGTTTCACGATCCTCAAAATAATCTTATATTATTTCATCGGGAAATGTTCCGCTAATATAACCTTATTATTAGATCCACTCAATCAGTAGGTCATGTTGATTACCATAGTTAATATTCATATCTATATTTAAAGAGAGTAATATGTTTGTTTCATCAAGTAAAATAAATTGAAGAACATGATTTAATTTTTTAATAAATTTCACCCCCATGAAATTTTTTAAATAATGATCAATCCCAAAAATGATTATGTGTCCATTGGGTAAAACAATAATTTTGAACTAAATGATTCAATTATATTTCTTATTTGGGCCCCATTTAGTTGTTATTCAAAATTTTTAGTAAACTGTATTTTTTATATTTTAATATTCTAAATATATTCTAATAATTAATTCTTGGAACATTGGGAACATAATCCAATGTCCTCTCTGTACCTAGGTCAAAAAATAATTCATATAACAGTATAAAGTAATATAAGGATAAATAAAATTCAATTTTTTCTCCCAATAATTGATTGTTTTGTCCTAAAAATTGAAAAAAATACATAAAAGAATAGGGTTCTGGGATCCCATATAGGTCTCCAACTCCTATGATCTATCTTAAAAAAATCTAGTTCTTACACTAAAAATGAACAAGTGGAATTAATCCCCCTTGATAGATCCTCTCAAACAAATATTTGATATATAACTTGTATATTGAAAAATTATCTCCATATAATATTTCCATCTCTCCTCCAATATATAAAATGTTATGGGTTGTTCACATACCTCCTCAACTGTGACACATTGATGATGTTGTTTACCTGATCCCACTACAATAGTATAGCTAATAAGTATTCAACCCAACAACTCCAGACAATATAATTAAGGGAATAATGAATATCATTGATAACATTCCACCACCTAAAAATATCATCAATCCAAATCAGGGTGTGACCCTTATGAACACACGATACCCCTCCTACAACTACAACGACCACTATAATCAGTCTGTATAGGACTTCTTGATGGCTCGATGCAATTACCATCAACTCCTGGGTGATCTGAAAATTATCTTTCTAGCTCACATAGTAATTTTCTCCATGAGTTTTCACTCAACTAGATTAATATAATAATGTTTTGGCTAATAGGGTCATCATTAAATGGCGTTGAATTTTTCCATATCAATGGTTGAATGGTTAATTTTTTTATAACAATCTTGGAAATGTAGGTATTCCTACCAACAAAGGCCAAAATACATCATAAAACCCTGTATATATCCCTTTAATACATTAATGGGTTCTCTATTCTGACCATCAATCTGGGGGAGAAACGTTGTTCTTAACTGAAAATGATTATGAAATCACTACAGAAGTCCTCAAAATAAAAATTGAATAAGTTATGAATCACTAACTAAGACGATCATTTGGGGAACTCCATAGAGCCATGTTTTCTTAGTCTTGTACAATTATCTCAAATGCTCTACTATACACTTTTCTCGATATCTTTGAAGTGGTCTAGCATGGTGATTCATTTTACGATCACCAATATGGATTATTTTTTCTTGTATGTATTTGGAAAAAAATTAGGTATACAGATATCCTATCCAAATACCTATAGGTCACCATAATGGGTTTCCATAAATCCAATGAAACTTGGTATTTGGACTTCACATGATAACTTGTAAGGCATTGAGAAACATACTATGCAACTGAACTCTTTATTCATAGACTCCAAAACTAACATTGGAGGTTTTGGTACATATTTTTCACTAATGTATATAACATGAAATGTGGTGTACGAATTACCCTCAACACATCCTCTTGTAAGGATAGTGTTCTACCCACCATCAGAATATCCATCAGGATCACATCCAGTGTATATCTGAGTATGTATGGTCTCCGCATGAGTTTCTGCAAACTAAAACTCCCTAATATGGTATAAAATATGGGTGTTAAAAACAACTTACTATTGATATGAATCACCATCTTGGTCTACTATGGATAACTGTATTTATACTAACTACTCTAGCTCGTTGACCAAAAACTGAAAACTTGACTCCATACTAACATCATATTCCATCATGTTCCCCATCACAATATTATTTATACTCATGAAGTGATAGTGGTGGAGGAACTGAAACTATTTACTATGACTCATGTTTTAATCCTTCTAAGAGAACATATACATGAGAATCTTTTGTTAGGTTTATTTGATAAATTGTTTTCCCATTTAGTATAGTTTTCAGATTTTTAGGGTTACGAATATAGCTACTTACTAAATATCATGTTTCATGTAGTTTTTTACACACAATATGAACATCCGGGACCCGTAGGCAATCCCTTTGAACATTATATCATAAATCATCAAATTCTAGAACATAGTGCATGACAAAACACTATGAACACAACACCCACCTCTATAATCCCCCTGATGGGGGTTTTCTTCATCCACTACTTCAACACGTCCTCACACAGTTTTCACCATTATAGCTACTCAAAAGGTTTTCAATATTTTCAAGGGTGCTTCTATAATATGGTAATAAACTAAAAATTGCAGATAAAACCATTTAAATCCAAGGAAACTCTGCAATTTTGTAACAAAATTTCGTGTCTCCAATATAGAACTCCATCAACCATCACTCGGTCCACTAACACTAATTCCTCTAAGAAGTAAGGTCCTAGGAAAAGTTCTTTTGAATATAAAATTGGAACTTTAGGAAAATCCTATAAATGTTTTGATCTTTGGATTTTATCATGAACATGTTCAACTTTCTGGACGCCTCATCCTCCTCAGATAATGCGTAAACTAGGATATTTTGGAAAAATTCAATGAAAAATAATTTTATGGTGGGATGAAATTTCTAGTTCATTTGTCCCATGAACACTATTTTGGGGTGTTCATGCCTTGGAGAATCACAATGAACTCATTTTTTCTTTACTCACATATAAATTCCCTGTTTTATATATCATCAACCCATTCTCATGACTAGGTATAGTCTAATCTTATAATAATCTCCAAGAACCATAGTGATCCTCTAACATGAAAGAATATGTTGTTAATACACGGTAGTTGATACAAATTATCCATAGTAAACTAGTTTATTTTTTTAATCCAAACAGAAACTCAATATCGTGTCCCCCTTCTTTGTGAATAATAGTTAGAGTACCTAGGGGAAGCACTGGGTATAATGATTCCCTTCTCACTAAACTCCTCCAAATAGACACTCAGATTATGAATCTATGTTGTTGGCATGTGATACGTTAGTTAATATATTGAGGCCTCTCAAGAGTGTCATTACATTACTATTTATATCTCTCTATATGGAAGTAATCATGACTCATACTCAAGAAAATATAACCTCAAATTATTACACTACCTCCAGGAACTTGTATCCCATCTCATCCACTCCACCAAGAGTCATTCTATAAAACTGGTGAGAGATTAGCTACACTGTACATTTTATGATCTCATCCTTCTCCACCATGGATTTAATTTCACCCAAAAAGGAAAACCTCATTCTATAATAGTGGACACACCACATACTATGCCTAAAATAATAAATTTGGGAAGGAACTATGGATACATGTTCATAGAATTGATCATGTCATAAGAGATATTTAATACTACACCAAGACGCCAGTCAATTATCTCACCTTTAAGTGTCTATTACAACTATCAGAAGAACCATGAAATTTATGTTTGACATCTTGTCAAAGTTAATTAGTTCACGGTTCTAGATAAAGCTCAACCAAAATAAATATGTCTCAAATTAGATAAATGAAATTAAAAAAATGACTCAATCTTATGTCTATGTATAGTTCCTCTAATTTGGAAAAGACATATAACATTCCATTTTTCATCCCTACAGCTTCAGATTCATATGTTTCATTTACTATATCTATCATCATATCTGACCACCATCCACCTTTTCCTGGCATGGATACCCCATTGGTTCTGTTGGAAATAGGTCTAACCTCATAACACCTCATACCACTCAGTCATCCCCTATAAAATATTTACTAATGTGTCATAAACACTTCTATTTCCTCTATCTCTACTTTAGTGGTACATAAACCATATATTGATTCCATGCACGATTGGTTAGAAAAAACAGTGACAAATTCACCTAACTATTCCAACCGAAACACATCCTCTACCGTGGGTGACTTAATCTATCCTTGGATCCCCCAAATTCTAATATTAACTGTTGGGATTTCACTTAATGCATCTAGCCGGTCTAGGTCCCTAAAACTATTATTAGCTACGTTCCGACTGGTTCTTATCAATTAGGTTCCCACTACATGAACCCATATTCTACACCTTCTCTCCTTGTAACATCTCTACCTCTATGTACCATTAAATAATCCCATCAATAGTGGGTAAATATAAAAATATCAATAAATTCTTTAATATCTCATTGGAATACATAATCCATGGTCAGTTCTAATAATAATGGATCCTAGAACATTTACATGGACTGTCGTGAGAGTTCAGTAAATGTCGTTGAATAATACTCCACAGTCATATTGGTCAACTGTAGATGTATAATCTCTATTATGTGCCCTGATAATAGAATGATAAGATAATACTCCTCTCTATGGAGCTACTAGAATATTTTCTATGCAAGATATGTCTCATTTTTTAACTATGTCACTGAACTCCATCATCCCATTATGGATCCATGAACGTGACTAATCATGAGGAATTATATATGGTAAGAAGGATTCCGCACAAAGAAAAAACCATTAGTGATAACATTTATCCATACCTCTTCCACATGGGGTTCTGGATAGTAGTGAAACATGGGAGCTTACTACCTCTGAGACACATACAATCCACTCAAAATTATTGCATCCTCTATTAGAACCTCCAATGATAGGTATTAATAAATGGTTGGTGATTTAACCGGTAAACCCCCAATAGTTACTATATATGGTGCACGCCCCATATACATATTACTTTTAACACATTGGATCTTCTTTATGAGCATGTAATAGAATCTTGTATGGCTATCTTTGTGAAATAATCCAGCGATAGTAAATATTTATTATGCTAAATGATTATTTTCTGGGGTGTTGACCCTTGGAGGACATATAAACCACATGTGATTTATATATTATGAATGTAACCATGTTATACCAAGAACCAATTTCTTCATGTATTGAGTTGAAGACAGGTGATAAAAGTATTGATGTACAGAAACATCATCCACTACGCCAACATTGGAATCCCTAGCCTAAATCCAATATCCAATATCATTATATTATTTCCATAAAACACAATGAAATATCATAAACACTGGTACTGAGGTACTAAATAATTATCTGATACCACTTTTTCATAGACCTGGTCTATTGGGCCACGAACCACGACCACCCCAATCACACCTCCAATAGTCTAGGTGCAGGAAACCCACATAGAGTAGGCTTGGGATGAAAATGGTAGGAATTCACCTAATATACCTATACAAATTCACACATGTAGAATCCCATTAAATGATAAATTAAAAATCCAATGAAACCAATTAATTCATACATATATGCACCAACAATCCATGTATTCTAGTAATGTAATAATATTGATAATTGATGAAATACAATACAATTAAATATTTATAGAGAGTTTAACATTTTTTGAGAGAGAGTACATTGGTCAAATAAAACCCACTAGAAAGAGCCTCATTCATTCTAGATCAAGTTATTACCCACTATAAACATGTCCTCTTAGAACACCATCAAAATGGTCATTTTTTTCATAACACCTAAATTGTGAATGTTGATCCCATGAATGGGGGAGTACGATAATACTGAGTAGGACACCCAAAAATCATTAGAAATGAATAATTATGAATATCCAGTAGATGAACAATACTTCTATGTTAATGAATAAAAAAATAAAAATACCACAGAAAGGCATGTTCCATCCAGGAGGCCACAACCAAACCACCAACCAAATGACTTATCTCAAAGACATGATAATTTTAGGAGAATTAACCCTATGAACCAATATATGTTACGAGATATTATCATGTAATAGATCATGATCAAGGGGGAATACCCATGAAAAAACACTAATATCTGAATACCCAGGTATATTGAAGGGGTATCACAACATGCATCATTATTGTATATCACAAACCCAATATGGATTAACCTAATATGGAGGGGATAATAATTCAATGATATTGAAAACCATAATAAAATATCCTAAAATAATTATTATTAATTCCCTACTCAAGGTAGATAAATAGGTTTTACAAACCCCTCTAATTGTCTAAAATGATAGCGGATCACACTCTGGTCTCACTAATAGATGAAAAAAACTCTATATATGATTCAACAACCATAAGGGATATAGATCTAGAGATTTGGACATAATTTTTCCCTATACCATAAAGTGTACATAACAAGGTAGGACACGCATCTAATAATAGTCCACACTATAAAATGAAAGGATCGAAAAACACTTAAAATATCTACAAAGTGTGTACTAGTTATATATGGGATGTCCTTCATTCCCATAGTAATCATTTGTGGTGATATATAAAAAGGTATGTATATCCCCAAATTCACACTGTGTAAGAGTAGTACATGGTGTGTATAATCCTTTTGACATTCCTCACAAGCTTCCTAGTCATTCTCATGTACAAAGGACCATTCTATTGTACTTTTTCCATATTTGTGTCATTTAGTTGGGGCGTTCCCATGTATATACATTGTTACATGTAGATCAATCTGGAATGTGTCACATGGATTATAAAAATGACACACAATGTATGATGATTTAATCCAGTGTAAAACCTAATACCACATTATGGGGGTCCCTGACACCATATGTTCCTAAATGAAATGTTATCTAACTAAGAAATATTTAGTACCCACAGGTTATTACCCATATATCTATGCTTGTTATCATATAAATGATTCCTACTAGAATTTCGAGATATAAGGCCTCATGGATTCACCATAGTCTTCATTATGGATTAAATAAATCAATATTTATATAAATTTACCTATCGATCAAAATTCATGTCAACATTGAGGCTCTATAAAATATTAATCTTGGGATGATAATCAAAATTTTTATTATTTCTTGTTCCTCCCTAAATATTCCACTATAAACATTGATTCTCATGTCAAAACCTCATTATTAAGCCGTACCGACTATAGTTATCGATTCCGAAAAAAAAGAGTAACACAATGAATAAATATCATATAATCACAGAACCTGGGGGAATATTAAATTTTATATATGATTATGTGATGAATAAATTGAGAAATACCTAAACCATAAAATTTTATGAACAAAAATTGATCTTTGATTATTTATACTTGATCCATTATAATAGATGTAGAATAACTATATGATAATAATCAATAAAAAAATAATCAATAATGAATAAATCAATAGTAGATTAATGATACAATTCTTGTTCTGGTATTTGACCAAAATTCATAATTTGATAAATAATGAGATGCAAATCACAATTCAATCCTCATGCATAGATATTGGATTAGTCACTAGTTAAGAATGGTTCTATGATTTCATATTTGATATGAACAACAAAATATGTTGGTGCACGATCCCAAACATTATATGATATGGGGTTATCTACTAGTGATCCTCTAATAGATCCTCTACAATGCCTCCCCAAAATCAGTAGTTTAGGTGGATAACTATAGGGAAGGGGCATAACTATGTTTACCTTTAGGATACATGATAATTTATCAAAATAAAATAAAATAATTCAATTAATAAATTTATTTAATTAATTTTTCATTTCTGGAAACTCTTCACAAATGCCTAATATGGGAAAACATTATATCACACATAAGGTGAAACTCATGTTTTGTACTCAAAGATGACTTCAAATTTCTTATCTAATAGACCATTATGGAAATATGCCATTTTTATTGAAAAAATCACACTATTCATTTTGTTATCATTATGATATTGTGAAAATTGATTATAGGAACCTTAGACATCAGAATCACATATTGTATCGGTGATAGGCTATAAAAATAATCTATATAATATTTATATGAAATAACTGGAAAAATCACAGTCATTACATCACTATAGATTAAAAAACCTTCATAACTATAATTTAGTGTAATAATTATTGAACATACTATCATTCTGTTCAATAAATTAAAACATTCATCACGCTCATTTGTCCAAATGAATATTGATCCCTTATGAGATAACAAGATGAGTAGACTATATGTACATTAAAAATTACCCAGATAACACTGATAATAACTAGCCATAACAAAGAAACTATGGGTCTCATTCATAGTGGTTTGTTTTGGAAATTTCACAATTACATTTATTATTTATGTGACTATAGATATACCATCAAATTTGATTTTATGATCTAACAAACAATCTTCTAGAAGCTAATATTCATACATGGTATATACTTCTAAAATCATTTATCCCTTTAGGACATGTTCAAAATTTTAAAATTATGTTCATGGTCATCAGTTCCCCTAATCCTAGTAATAATATCATTTTTAAATAATACTAAAAAGCAATAAATAAAATTTATAAATCTTTTATTTATTAAATAAATGAATATATAGGGTATTTCGTAAGCCTAAATTGAATCACTATAAATTAATATTGTACAAAACATTTATGGAATCATTTCATGGGGATATACTCCTTATTGAAAAATTATTAATAATATCTAAAACCATGATACATCATGGATATGTTTATATATCCATGTGGTCGATCAAAAATGTAATTAATATAGTGTAGAGGATAATTTTTTGTTATAGTTTTATTGTTATGTTCATTATAATCTATATAGATTCACAATGATGAATATTTCTTCTTAACAAATATTAGAGGGGATTAATATTATGATAAAATATTCTGAATGAATCCAAGTCTATTATTCTACGACATTTTCATATTTAATCAATGAATATCAATATATTTTTTTCTATGTGGATTCGTGGAAATTGATTTACCATTTGTTTGACTTCTATTGTAAATTCAACTTCACAATTTGGAGTATTACCTAAAAATGCAGATAGGATTATATTAATTTAATCCCTTATAATATGCATATCATTGATTTTGACATTCTCTCCATTGATATTTTATTATCACCCCTTTTTAATATGAATCATGACCTACGAAATGGATTTAATTTTTATTGGAATTTTATTTTAGTTGTCACATTTATTATTAACCATAGGTTGGTTTAACTTATCAATGATAATTTCATTTCCATTAATATTTATAAGTGATTTCTATACATAATTTTATTAAATTAATAGGAATACATCTAATTCATCATGAGGAAGTAATTTTTTTTTTAAAATAACAAACCCTAACTAAGGATACCAAATTGAAATGGGACTTGATCAATATATCATTAGTAGTTTTTACAGCTAACAATAAATTCATTTTTTTGTGTTCGTATTGTGATAATATTATAAAACTATTTATATATAATATATTTTGTTTCTCAATAATTAAATAATACATTTTATTTTTTATAGTTGATGGTATTTATACCTTTCCACTTTTTATTATTTTAACCCTCATTGAAATTTGTAATCACATGATATTTTAATTTTTAATGGGGATTGATATGTTTTTTAAATTAATCATTTTTACTAACCTATTTATTTGGAAACCGGTGATCATAATTTCCATACTCATTTAATTTAAAATATTTTAGTTTTAGAGGCTCATTCAATGGATATTTTTCAATATTTACATTATTAGATAATTTTTACCATTTTTTGGATAATAAATTATCTAATGGAATTCCCTTCCGAAAAATAAATATTTTCCATTTCCCTTAATAAAAAATCTCACACATTTATTTCCACATTTTGAGAATAAAAGTATTATAATCTATAGAGCACTATTTTTTTTAAATTTTTCATTCAATCTCATTTTTATTTTCTTAAAAAAACCTAATGTTTAGGTGTAATTGTAATTTCAATCTCCATCATGATTGAAAAATGAAAACATTTATGATTTATATTGATGTTCATTTTTGCTAATTCCCCATCAAGCCATCATTTGAGGACCATGAACATTCAATCAAACATATTTTCAAGTTGATTGATTACAACATAGGTATACAACAAAATTCATATTTGATTTTAAAAAAAAAGAACAAAAAATATTCAACATTATTATTTCATAACTCAAGGATTTCATTTAAATTTTCATATGAGGAATAATATTAATGTAATCATTAAAAAATCAACTTTTTAAATAATCCAAATATAGTTTAAAATTCATCTTTTCCTATCATGATCTTAATAGGATTCCACCCCTAATCTACATCAACGTCCAAATGATAATCATATACAATACCTTTTTAATATTTTAAATACTCATGACTAAAAAATATAATATTAATAGTATTGTTCCATTACTAAATGACTAATGGATCAATGGACCCTCAAATTAAGGTTAATATTTCCTCCAGAAAGAATAATTATAATATTTTTTCATTTCTCATTTTGAAGCTCGACTTGATTCATATAATGATAATTTTATGTGAGCATTAAAATTTAATTTTTCATTAAATCACCAATAATATATATGGCTCCTCATGAGGACAATAATTTTATTTTCCATCAAATTCAACATTAATAATAACTATCAACGTTTTATCCATTGACTAAAACAAGTTGGTAATGTGTAATCAACATTAATAATAGGGTAAAACTGCATAACAATGAATCCATATTTATATTATGTATAAATTATAACATATTGTTCAATGAAAACTTATTATTTACCTAGTACATTAATTATCAATACTAAAACAAAATGTTTTTATTCATTATTTTAAAAAAACCATTGGGTTTGTAAATATTTTATTTCCCATCGCATTTTCTAATGGATAACTAAAACATTCATTAATACCAATTATAAAGACAAATACATTTAAAAAATAGATATCACAACTTAATATATTAATACTTATTACATATAATTTTGATCTATTCTATAAATTTTTTGGTGTAGTATCTTTGGTTACTTGGAAACATAAAAAAATTGTTCATAAAATGACTAAATAATATCCGACTTATTTTAACATAACTATGACCCTTATTATAAAAAGAATACATAATAATATTATTTATTATCTATGGAAATAAAACTTATTAAAATATTGATATAAGATTCTCATTAAGTGTAAAAAGGGTAGATATCAATGATAACATATGCATAAAATAATTTTAAGGGTGTAAGTTCAAGATAATAACATTTGGAAACCATAAACTATATAATAAAGATCATAATAATATTTGATGGAATAAATATTGGATGTTCACAGTACATGAATTATAAATTAATCACATAACATGAACAATAAGATCGTAATATATGAATAAAACATCTAATTGTGGCCTAAAAATAAGAATATAAAATCATTTTCCTGATATTAAAGTCTAATTTCCAAGTCCATCATAGGGTAATGGGTTAACTGACCAAACCATAAATATAGTCAGGGTTAACTCATATGACTATAATAGTGGACAGAGTCCGTTACAAAATTTGGTTCACACTCCATTCTATTCCGGCTTATATCACAAGATATAAATATGTATCCAATGCTTTGGAGAGAGTTATAAGGATAACTAATCACATAATAAAAATCATATATATGAGTTCCATCAGATCCTAGTTAATTCATCAAAAATGAACCCATGATAAAAATTGTATTAATAAAAATTTCAACATAACATAACCCGTAGATATGAAATGGGTTTCATAACCATTTGATTATAACATAACCTATTGAAAAGAAATTGGTTTCATAAACATTTCACATTTTCATTATAAAAATAAACCATACAAAGAAAGAAAAGTACTTTTATTCTGGGAAAATATCCACATTAAATCATGTTTAACATAAAATTATGTCATTTTATTTGGAACATGATCTTAAAATATCATATAGAATACTTCATGAGGATAATAATATTTCCATTATAAAATAATTTCACATTAAAATATCAAAAAGTATATGGGAAATATAATTTAAAAGAACTATCTAAACATGTTAAAGATGATTAAAATAAATATTTAGTGGTGATGTTTGGAAACCAATTATTCTCCAGAATTTAAAAATTCATTCCATCCATTTTTTTAAAAAAATACAAATAACTCATCTTGAAAATAAAAAAAATATTCCATTTATACATTTTTTTAGAAAATAAAATATAGGTAAAATGAATTCAAAAAATCATAGAAAAATTTTACTAAATTTATATTTATTCCATTTTACGATTACATGGATTAGGAAGGGAAGTTTCACCCATGTAGAAACATAAACATAAACAATCCCAGTAATTGATGAGACTGTGAATTAAACACTTACATCTAGTTATCCTTTCATGGAAAGGACACCACCCTGATATATAATAAATTAATATTTATTATAAATATATAATATAGTGTTTTAAATACTTATTATATCATATATAATCCATTTATAACAATTAAAAACAACCTTTTTCAGTAAATTTTTATTAATTTTTCTTCCTTTTGTTAATTGTTTCATTTCTCATGAGTATATCAGTTCAATAGTTATAGTCCTTTAAATTTAATTTTGTTCCATAATATCTATAATATAACTAATGTTATAAAAATAATATATTCATATTAAAATAATATTTATAGTCAACTATAAAATTGATACATATAAAAATGAAATACATCATTCATGGAGATGGTGGGTCATACGTACACATGAACATAATTTTTAAGTTTCATGAGATGGAAATAATGAAAGATACAAAATGAATAAAAATTCAAAGATAAATATTTTATAATATATAAAATTTATATTCATAAATTTCATTATTATTAACGTATATTAAAAAAATCAAACAAATTGCATCACATCATATAGGTGGTAGTCCACAAGTATGCACAATGGACGTTATAATTTCCCCTACAAAAAGATTATAAAAAGGTTGAAATTTTAATATTAGTAAATAATTATAATTGTTAAATTAATATGATATATAAAATTTAAATCCATAATAATTAAATGACATTAATATGTTTACAAAAAATGAATTATATTGATAATCAACGATATGATGGTGTGTATACAAACAAATGATACATTTACTTTTTGTTTGATGGGAGAGGGGGTGTATAATTGTGTATTCATAGTAATGATAAAATTAAAATTTATTATGGATGATTATTTAATTATTTTATGATAAATATAATATATTTAGGAAAGGTAGATAAGAGTATAATTGATAAATATCGGTAAGGGAGACTACCTCTTCATTATATTGACTCCTTTAAAACGTATCATTTTAATTAAACTTTATGTGACAAAATTTAATTTAAACTACATTAGATCTATTTTCACTACTAAAGGGGTGTAATATTTTACATATTATTTTATAATTGGCATAATTATATAATATTTTTGAAATTCTAGACAATATCAATACTATAACTTCAATTTTTTTATTTTTACTATTCTAAAATAATTCAATAATTTGTTTTTGATAAAATATCAAAATTTCCAGTATCGAAAATATTAAATTAATTTAAAATTAATGTTATGAAACAAATTCGATAATTATAATATAATACATTAAAAAAACTAATAATTCATATATATCTATTAATTTTTTGGTTCAAAATAATTTTTCAAATTATATAACTTTTAATATTTTTGAAATGATTTACTATACTTTTTGTTAAATGATTACATATTACATCATGGTTTTATAATAGATTATGTTAATTATATTATTTCATAAAAATTAAAAAAATATAATAATAAGTTTTTATTCTAAAAATAATCTATTAGATTAATAAATAATTTATATTCATCTCAATAGGGACACATATGACGTAGTAAGAAAACAATGATAGTGGAATTTTTATACTTTTATATATTTTAATAATAGACATGTAATTTTCAAGAACAATTGTCCACTATGGAACTAAATTTCAAACCTAAGGTGATAATTATATGATTTATTTAATTAAATTACAATATTTATGAACAATTATCTCCATATCATATTCATTTTTTAAAAATTAACTTTATTTAGAGTTTTCCCAGGTGATAAATTTTACTGTAGTTACTATTGATATTGTGAAGAAATAAATTGGTCTTATATACCGAATTTGAACCAAATAATTGTAAATATTCAATTAAATTTATCTAGTTCAATATATATATACATATATGTGTTTTTTTGGATGAAATAAATTTAAATTTATGTTCAAAAAATTTGACAAAAAATATTTGTTTACAAATAATACATTTTAAGAATAAAAATGTAGTTATTATTATCAATAACATAGATGGAATGATATGACTTAATTAAAATTTATGAATTATTAAATAATATATAAATTTAATTAATATCATTCCCCAACAAGAAATTATATAATTTTTCATGATAACATTACTTTAGTTGAATAAAAGTTATTTTCAGAAAAAATATTTTATTTTCTTCTAAGGGATTTTTTTCACTTATAATCAATTGATAACCAATATATTAATTTTATTCATATATAACTATACATTTTTTATAATATAATGACTCATGTTGATAACCTCCAATACAAAACATAGGTGACAACAATGATTTTAAATAATAATATTTTAATAATATATCAGAGTTCAATTAAACTCAGTGTTACAAGTAATGCATGCTACATAAAAAAATATTATTTAAAGATATATATTAATTAAAAATATAATAGTTTTGAACATTATATGATAAATATTTTAGAGATATTTTTAATGTATATTAATATATGTCACCATTTGTTATTGAATATTATTCTGTTTCTGAGATGTAATATTTTGATATTATTTTCCACATTACTCTGTATTATTTATTATTATGTTTTTTGATATGGGAATTTATTAGAATTTTTATCCTTGTTATGAAATATTAAAGTATACATTGATTATGCTTCACCCATTTCATATTATGAATTTATTTTACATAGTAATTGATGTGTTATCCTATTATAACCCCTCAATTTATTGGTTGGTCTCATGAATCAATGATTTTTTGGTATTTGTTTATGGCCTTACCCATGTAT
This sequence comes from Viscum album, assembly GCA_963277665.1. Taxonomy (NCBI): domain Eukaryota; kingdom Viridiplantae; phylum Streptophyta; class Magnoliopsida; order Santalales; family Viscaceae; genus Viscum; species Viscum album. The sequence continues at coordinate 1,809,136,455 of OY728120.1, forward strand.
CTATATTTTAATATCTTTAGGATATAATGATATGTTTATGATGTCTGGCATTATGTAGTCAGTCATTATGAGGCATTTTATTGTTTTTTTCCGTGGGATAGTGTGTGTGTTTATTTTATCAATGATTTTAGAACCCTTCTTTATAGTATTAGTTACATGGAATATTTGATAATTATTTAAAATTTCCATCATATTCATGTTTAATTTACATTGGGATAAGTTTCATTGCATGAAAACTTCTAAATATAATTAGATCTCACCCCACATTTCTATTTCCATTCACCATGATTTCAAGAAATGTATTATTGTTGATATGTAAGGATTTTATAATCGAAATAAATATGTACTAAAAGAAAATATTGTGTTGTATTTAATTTTCAAAATATGTTTTAATATTCATGTATGTTTCTAGTTTTCAAATTCTACTAATCTACAATGAATTTTATGGTGTTATAACTTATATATACTTAAAATGTAACAACTAACTATTCATGGCTACATAGCTATGAGTTATTAAAATTAGTACTATAGAATTTTTAGTAGAAAAATGAGAAGGTGAAATTAGGGACCAAATTATTATGGAATGTATCCATGGGAGGGATTTTGAAAATATTTTCAATGAAACCATTCATTTAATTTTTAGATTATTTATACAGAAACATTAAATCTCTGGAATGTGTTTCAGTAGTCCAAAAATTATAAATTATCATTCACATTGTTCTGATATGATCTTGTGTATTCTTATAATTAGAAATGGTAGTGAGGTTACGACATTGAAACTATATCAACGCATGTAATCCATGTATGGATTTCAATTATAGGGATAGTAATATAGATGAATCTGGATTTATAGTTAAAATAAAACAATTTTGGTGTAGTAGAATTAGGTTTCTACCAACAACCTAGCTAGTATGAATCATCTTATAAATCCAAAACATGGTGTAAGATAGTTATATCACATAATACAACAACAAACTCCATCATTATGTGGAACTATGAATGTATTTATAGATCAAAATAGATGAGCTTGTTATAGAATATTTTTACCACTTTGGGATGTAGAATAGACATAACTTATTGATGTAAAAAATTAATATTCAAATGGAGGAAATACCTATTTTACATGATTATATTAATTTATTTCCCAAGGAATTATACAGACATCAATAAAAACATAATGTTGAGTTCTCTATTGCTTTAATCTGTGATCATAGACCAATATAAAGACAACCTATATAAATTCATATTTGAATTTATTATACATAGATAAATAACATGTGTTTTTATTTATTAACATATTTATATGATGTTCTGTTTCAAGTTTCTGATCCATTGATCATTCGATTAAGAATAAAAATTGATCTTCTACGACACTCATTTAATACATTATAATTAATTATATTTAAATAATGAAAATGTATCATTTACCTCATATCGATAACATATTCATTGAAATTTATAATTCTTAATATTTTTTGGATATTTAAAAATTTTATGTTAATCATCAATGAATAATAATATAGGATTATATTTTTAAGACACAAATTTGAATATTTTATGGTCATTATGAGTTTAAAATAATTCATTTTTGATTGAATAAGTCATCCCCAATTATTATAGTACAAATGAACATATTATTCATTATGTATTTTGAAATTTTAATGGAATTTGTTTGTGTTTCATTTTTGTACTATATGTCTTATGAGTAACATGACAAGAACACATGTATCGTTCTTGAGACTGTTAGATTAAATGTTAAATATGTGAAATTTTCCAAGTGAAATTAAGAATTGATAAAATGTTATATTCATTTACATATTGTCTCCATGGATAGAATAAAAGATTATCTTATGAATTAAAAGGTATTTCATGAATGGTCGGTAATGAAGTATATAACTGAGGTTCACTATTTCTTTTGTTTGCAAGATTATTAATGACATTTCTTTTAATATGATTGAAAATTTTCTAACTCATTATCCAAGTTTAAATGTAAAAGGGATTTGGTCATATGTACGAATTAATCTAATAATTGTTTTACTGAATTCAAAAAGAGATTCTTGAATTATATTATATTGGCTATGATACTTGGAAATGTTTGATTTTATATATATTTAGATAAATTGAATAAGAGGCATGGTTGTTTCCTTTTTAAGAATAATAAATATATTTCTCTTAAATCATTGTTTTTAATGATTCATGAACAAAAGAATCAATATAATGATCTTGATTCGATAGTTTTTTACTTCTCCTCTATGATATGTAGACATTATCCCTATAGAGATTGATTTGAAATATTCAGTGATAATAAGAGTCTGAAATACTTCATTGCACATATAGAGAACAACCTGATGCCAACAACATGACTCAATGATGATACTTATTAATACATCCCAATAAAATAAAACCTAGGGAATGACAAAACGGTAGTGGATGATTTGATCCATAATGGTCATGGTGTCCTTAACAAAATAAGGATTGATAGGGTTTTAATGTTTATGGATTTCTAAATTTTGGATCAACTAATGAATATGAAACAATGATGGTCACTGCTTTTTCAAATAATTCCCAAACTATATTTATAGGGAATTTCAATTTTTTTTCTAATATTGAAAATAATCAAAAGAATATTTAAGAATTTAATAATGTGGAATGAAATTATATATGAAGATGGAATTTTGATATTTTGAAAGAGGTAACGTTTCTATATATATAAGTGATAAAATCAAAATTATTTTATTATTTATATATAATGGATTTCACTATAATACCATATATCACTAATATGTATATATATATATATATATGAATGAATAATTTTTTTCTGGTAATATGATGTGGGAAATTATGGATAATGAATCATGATGTTAGGTCTATAAAATGGTGAAGTAGAATAGATATCATCATAAAGATTCATGAAAACATTACATTTTATTATGTGGAAATAGAATTACATTACAATATAATATTTCATGGTATTACTAAGGAATCCTATAAATAATTTATAAATATGCTTTATTTTTTAAGGTCTTACCTTGCCTACCCATTTGTTATCAATCAGGGAATATATACCTCTAGAGATCCTTGTATTACTCAATTATTTATTTTTAATCACATAATGATGGACCTCTTTAAATAGTATATAATAATGTCCTACATTTTAGATTGATATTTTGGAAATGACTTTTTAATAATCGTGATTCCGAGAATCATTAGAGAACGAGTTATCATCCTAAATATGAAGTGATGTCGAAAAGGACTATCCAAACATTAAAAAATTGGTTTAAGAAATTTTTACATGTCTTTAATGGTATTTGGGATAATTATTTCCAATTGGTAGAGTTCTCCAATAAATATTGATTCCAGTCAATTATAAAAATTCCATATTATAAAGTGTTTTATGGAAGGGGATATCATAGTACAATAAATAGAGATGATGTTGTTGAAATAATGAATATAGGTAAAAAACATTTTGAGGAGACAACAATATAGGTAAAGGATATTAATGATCGGATTAGAGTATACAAAATGGAGAAAATATGATATTTACATAATATGAGATATGATTTGGAATTTAATGTGGGATACAATGTTTCATGAATGTAAATCCATAGAATATAGTAACATAATTTGGTAATAAAGGTAAACTCATATGTAGATAAATATAACATATTGAAATTCAAGAATAAAATAGAGATATTGCTAACCGTTTTTCAATGACACAAAATCTCCCTAAATTACATGATACCTTCAATATATCATTTTTTTATGTGGTACATATGAGATCCAATTCGTGTAATCACCTATTTTTAAATAGAATTGGAACATAATTTATCGGTCTATAATGATCCTATATAGATTTTGGATTGTTTAATTCATGTTTTTCTGAATAAGGTGACTTGGATGTAGAAGGTACATTGGAAAAAATCATAACATTGATAAGGATACATCGGATTAATAACAAATTATAATGAACAAAAATACAAATATGTCCTTCAGGATACATTATATAATTTTTTAGAATCAAATTTTCTGAAGGAGGTAATAATTTTACACGCATGACTTTGTGGAAATTTTAATTTTAAATAAATTTAACTTCATCAATAACATGAAACACAAGAAAGTGAAAATGTAATATGATCCTAATTAATTTATCAGTCAAACCGACCAATTAAATTTGTTGGAATAAATATTACTTACAAATTTTGAATTTTATATGGATTATACAGATATAAAAAATATATAAAATGATTATAATTTCTATTTATAATTATTTGAACGGAGAGATTGTTTTCATAAAAAAACTATGTTTAGGATTGAAATATTTTTTTATCTTCCTAAATTTTATCAATAAAAACTAGTGGATTATTAAAATGAAATATATATACATTAATTAATATTTAATAACATATATATAATATATTTATTATGCATTAGATATGAATAAATACACTTATCTACTTTCAAATTATATTTCTCCAAAAGATTATTTCATTATGTTTTATTGAATTATTATAGAAAATATTTTTACCACATAATGTTATTAAATTTTTTAATATAGTTCCCAAATAATGAATCAGGTGCTTAAAACAATGTAAATATGTCCTATTTAGTTTTATGAATTACAAACAACATCCATTGTAATATTTATTATGATACTAAAGGGAATATTATGATAATCACATTAAAAAACATATTATAAGGGGTATTATATCCCATATAAGTTCATGTTTGTTAAATTTAATTTTTCCACTACTGACAACATCTATAAAATAAAATATTCATCGTGGAATTTTCCATGAAACTAACATATATAATATTTAAAGCATATATAGTTACAAAATTAAACTCCCTTATTTTTATAATTTTTTGAAGCGTTCATAACAGGGAAAATTATGTTTTGAATATTCATAATTTTAAATTTTCACATATTTAAATTATATAAATAATTATAATTTCTGTCTATTTTCAATTAATTATATTATTAAATTAAATTCTAGTGGAACAGTAATACAATATTTATTCAATGAATACAAAATATAATAAATAGATATAAACATATTAAATGAACTATTATATGAGAGTAATATGGTTCCTTGAATTTTATATATAAATATTATATATTTTTTGTATATAAAAGTAATAAAATATTATTTAATATTTTTCGTCATGTCTATCATATAAAATTATATGTATAGTTTTAACATTTACATAAGAGATTATAAATAATATAGATAGTTTTTTTGAATTATTTAAAATTCCTAAAAGTTTTATCTTCAACCATGTGAATATATTATATTTTAACCCATCATTGATGGACCATATATGGGTAATAATTACTCAAATAGTATCATTATTTACACATAATGTATGGAATTATTCAATATTGTGGTATTGTAAAAAAGGGTCAATAGGGGTTATAACAAAAGGATAGCGGTCAAAAAACAAATAACACACGTAATAATGTTATTTTATATGAGTATTTACACTCATCCTAAAGTTATATTTTATTTATAACAATTTTAAACTCATTGGAATTGTAAAATAATTTATATTAATTTAATAATTTAGGAAATAAAAAAATCTCCACCTCACTTATAAAATGACTTCCGTTATCTATTTTTTTTATAAAAAAATTATCATTTTATCATGAACAAGACCATAAAAAAAATAATTCCAATGTAATTAACATATTTTTAGAGGAATTTCTATCCCAAAAATTCTAAACTAAGGATAATTAAGAGAATATCTAAATGAGTTCTTTCAATGAAGATGTAATTTCCTTAGTCGAGCAATTTATTTTTAAATCTATATTTTCTTTTTATTATTCTAATTTATTTATGTTAAATTAAAAATATAGGTATTTTGAAAAAACATAATAGTTATTATTACTAGGGAACCATAATTATCTACCCCTTTTCATATCTAATAAAATATGAATGTATCTCTTGGTCTTATGTATGGCATGTTGTTTCTAGGTGGGGAAACATTTCATTTTTCATCAACATATTTTATATATGGGTATTTTGATGGGCATAATTATGATATATAATATTTGTGAAATATATATAAATATTGAATTATATCATAATGTCTACTTTTATTCATTCTAATCTATTGAAAAATAATATCATCGATCATTCACAATTTTGGACTACAACATTAGAAATGTGTTGGGATTTGTTTTTCATTTCTATTTTACATGGTCAATGAAAATGAAATATTTAAATAATATATATGATGTTTCATGAAACAACCTAGTTAACCTAGTAACTCGATAACAAAGATGGTCCTAACATATCTCGAAGGATGTTCTGATCCCCATGGGACGATGACTAGAACCTAGGATCCTAAATACTGAATGTGGGAACGTTTTATCACCAACAATGCAGAATGAAAAAAAACAAGATAGTATTCATATCCAAGGAAAACTTCACTAGGAGTCAAATACCAATAGTTAAACATGTAATACCACTAATGTTCAATAATTAAACTATAAAAATTAGAAGGACTACCCAAAGTCCATACAAACACAACATAGAAAGAAAAATGTTCAACAACGTGATCTACACTAAAGAGACCCCTTTCCATTGATAAAAACATTATGGAAAAAATATAAAAACATATGAAGGAAAAATTAAGGTGTGAGCAGAATCCCAATAAGATTTCACCCAAATGTTAAATATCTTATTTCAATATCAATTATATCGAAATGTGCTCTCAATTTGAATAAAATTTGTATGGCATTAACAAAGAATAATTATACAAATATTTCCATCCATTTTAAAATATGGAAATAACATTAGTAAATAATTCTATACATTTCAATTATAGATAATATTTTAAAAGTTGTTGCTTTCCTTTAATCAATCGATACATTTTATAATTAGTAATTCTCATTAATGTATTCAATAAACATTTCATATAAGCAGTTTATATAAATTCTCAATCCATGTGGAATAGTTTAAAATAATGGAATATATATGGTTTACAAAATGAAATTAAGGGAGAAACATGCTCAAATTCTAAATAGGTAAGATAGTTTCATGCTATTGGGATTCTACATTGTTAATATGTAAAAGTATGTATACATTACCATTTCGTACCAATGTAAAGAGATCTCATCACCATCCCCTTTGGAATGGGATGTGCTTATATGATGTTTCAAAACATTTTAGAATTATCAATTTACACCACATATAACTCACTAAAAACCTAATTAATGCATGTTCTAATGTAAAAAAAATGATTTCTTGAAAACTCACATCATGTGAAATATATAATTCACCCAATTCGTCATTTCAAATATTAAAATTTTCTCTTCAATATCCATAACTAGTTTTTTAATTAAATAAACCTTTTCACCAAAACAAGGACCTAATGTTTCAATAAAATCCTCTTATGCCATTTTATGTAACAAAAATAGGATTTGAAACCATGTCATTCAATTTATCATTCCATTTCACATTCAAATTTAAAAATAAAATTTCTTAATAATTCATCATTTTCATCCCAACCCCCCCCCCCAAATCACTTGAATCAGAGGTATTCACAAAATTTCCATAAAATAAATTTTTCTTCAATTAAAATTAACATTTCTCTATATTCAACATACATCAAAAGAAAAATTAAATTATAAACTGACACCAAATATAACTCACTAACAACCTAATTAATGCATGTTCTCATGTAAAAAATTATTTCTGGAAAACTCACATAATTTGAAAGATGCAATTCACCCAATTCGTCATTTCAAATATTACAATTTTCTCTTAAATAACCATAAAAAGATTTTAAATTAAATAAACCCGTTCACCAAAACAAGGACCTAATGTTTTAATAAAAACATTTGAAGCCATTTTATTTTACAAAAATAGGATTTGAAACCAAGCCATTCAATTTCTCATTCCATTTCACATTAAAATTGAACATTAAATTTTTTAATAATTCATCATTTTCATCCCATCCCCCCAAATCACTTGAATATGGGGTATTCACAAAAATTCCATAACATAAATTTTTCTTCAATTAAAATTAACATTTCTATAGATTCAACTTAAATCAAATCCTAAATTTAAATTAAACAATTTAAATGTGACCAAATTCCAATTCCAAGCCAATAACTCATTTTTCCTCAATGTCCCCAATTCCTCCTATGTGGGATATTCCAAAAAAATCAATTTAATGCATTTTTATTCATAAAGAACAAATTAAATTTATTCTATCAATTTAAATTTTTTAAAAAAATTGGTTTAACAAAAATTTATAATCATGATGGAACTACCTACTGAAAAAAAACATATCTTGAAATTAAAATAAAAAACATAATATGTCCACAACTAATGAAGATCATGAAAATGGAATAAAATAGATGTTTAAGATCCAAAAACTATGGGTATTAGATTTGAAAACCCGTTACAAGATACATAGAACCTTAAGGAGAAATAGGGATAATCTGGGAGGTAGAGAACATGACGAAGAAACGTAACAGATTCAGATCGAAGGTCTTTCCTCTAACATCAGATCTAATTTGGGAGGGGTTTGAGGCAACAAAAAAATTCTATTGTGTGGTCCTAGGAATATAGAAATGGATTAGGATTCAAGGAGGTCTATATGGGAAAATAGGGGGGATCAGTAAATTTCATTAAAAATGTTGTATTTGGATAACATTCTATGCACGGTTTCCTGGGATGCTGGGAATGGATAGGTCAAATAGTGTTTAGGCCTTGCATAGTATACAATCTAACCATGGTAATGGCACACCATTTCCCCTAACTATGTGCAGGCAATGCACAAACTGTGCCCCTACACAAAAAACTCCATAATTCTCAGAAATTCACCCAGAATGACACCAAAAGAAACCCAACCAATGCTCAAACAAGATGAAGTTTTAGAATACCTAAAAATAGTAACATGATGTTATTTCTTCCCCACCATAGTAAAATTTTATCACCATAAAGAATATAAAAATCCCCCCCCACTGAAAATATGAGGCAACTTCTCCCTTACCAGTGCCTCTATCTCCCATGTCTCTTGAGAATCAGAACCGTATTGAAATAGCACACGAACCAAAGTTATCATTCTCTCATGAAGTACCTTGGTCTCAAAATCAATTGTCCTAACTATCTGTTCAGTCACAGAGAAATTAGGATCAAATTCAAGATCTCTCTAACTCATAACATTAGATGGGTCAGATATATACATTCGATGGTGAGATACATGAAAAATGTTATGTATTGACGTCATTTGCAGTGGTAGTGGTTACTAGTATGCAACGTTCCCCACCAGATCAATAACCATAAAATGAAAAAAAATTAAGGGAAAGCTTCCCTTTCCTCCAAAAGTAGTTGATTACCAAACTAAGGTGAAACATTAAATAATATTAGGTCACCAACTAAGAACTCCAATGTGCTCTGGAAATAATCATCACAAGTCTTGTATCATCTCTGATCTATCGATATTATTTGAAGAATCAACTGAATCATTGTTGTCATCTCTTAAACCAAACATAGTCAATCCTAGGAAGTAACACCAATCTCCGAATAGAATAGTGGAGATTTATTAGTCTGACGATGAAATGCATCAAAATGATTTTTTCACGACCCGTCCTCGGGACCCATGTCATGACTACCCCAAACCCACCTTCCATAGGCCAGGGGCTGGCGACTAGTTCCAAAGCCGTAAATCCAAATAAAATGGAAGGAATTTACATTATTAAGTAAAAAAAGACAATAGAGTATGCATATTTAAGTAAACAATAAGTAAATACTTTATACAAAAGGAAGTGCTGAACGGAAAGGGGTCGGAAATACATTCCCAGCAGTAAAGAACATTACAACTGATAAACTAGTACAATATCAGTAATGTAAAACAACAACTACTGAGTTTTCCTCTGAGAATCCCACCAGAAGGGTGGGTACAGATGGCCTCCTCAGCACCCCACGTCCATCCATCCTCTCCTTGTACATGTCTCCATGTGGTCCACCTCTGGTTACTGTCTGGTCCTGGCTCGCTCTTGACCTCCGTCTACGTTGTCTGTCATCTGCATCCAACATAACGAGGTACGATAATTTCTTGTGTAGGGGTGTGTATAGCGATACAAAGTAGGGACCCTGAGACCCTTGAAGGTCTCCCATAATCCACAAAGGACAAACCAAAAAAGGAAAGATACAATCACAAAGTTTCAAACAACCCTAATTAGGTATATTCCGATACATATACCTAAGTTATCAATCTCAGTTTGGAAACAACTCTCGAGCTCAAGCACAACCCAGTCCACAGAGGAATTAAAGTCAATCACATCAATGATAAAGATTAAAAGTCAAGACTCGACTCACGCATGTATAAATATTTCTTATAGCAATAGAGATGATCAGATATAGTCAAAGATTCATCTAAGGTGTCAGACCCACACAGGATACAAGACCCACAAAGCCATCAGACCCACACAGGTTACAAGACCAGCTACTCTGTCGGACCCACACAGGATACAAGTACAGAGGTGAAACTGCTAGACCCACACAAGATACAAGAATAGTAATCATCATTGTTGAACCCATGGAGGATCCCAGTATAGTAGTCATCTATGTCGAAACAACGAGTATTCAAGTAAAGTAGTCGACGCAGTCGCAGCTAGCTCTAGGGTTCCGGCACACAACATGCTCGATTCTGGGAGGGTCCGCTCCTCATGCAAAGGGGTCGATACATCAACTACCATGATGTCCATATTTGATGTATCCCAAAGATCAATCTCATCAAATGGAACCCAACGCGACAGAAGGCGCGTCATTCAGACGCCCGGTCTGAGAGTTATTCACTTTTCAGTTCCAAGGGTCCAGTTGGAATTATGCTCGTTCAAAACCTATCCACTTTCCAATGTTGTCCAAAAATAACTTAGAGTATCGAAAAAGGACCATAACTTCATGAGGATCCCAATGCTGCAGATGGCGCGTCGAATGAACACGCGGTCTAGAAGAGATTCACCTTTAAGCGAAAAGGTCTCGGCCCGTCAAGCTCGGCGGGCTGGCGGGTCAGCACGACCTGGCTCAGCGGGTCTAACCCGGGTGGGGGGTCGGCCCGGCCTGGTGGTAGGCGGCCCAGCCCGTGAAAGGGTGGCTCGGCCAGTGGTATGCCGCGGCTCGGCCAGCTGGCGGAGTGGAGCGGGGGGGTGGTCCAAAACGGAGTCGTCGAGCGGTGCCGCCCCTCCTGCCTGGCCAGTCGATGCCAGACGGTCTTCTATGACATGAGTGGACCTCAGATTTCAGTTCGTAGTTCCTCCGCACGGGGCACTGGCGGGTGCCGCGGCTCTCTTCAGCTCGTCCGGTAAGCGGCCTGCTGATTCACCGCCGAAGGTGCCCGAGGAGTGCGGCCCGCGGTCTTCCCGAAGCACTATGCCAAGGGGACATCGCGGTCCTCCAGCCCGGCCGACATTAGCCAGCCGGTTCTTCCTGCCTGACTAGTCTCGAGACCAGCAAGTTATTCATCGGCTGAGCGGGCCGCTGTCTTCTTCCACACAACTGGCATGCGGCCGCCGCAACCTCAATTCTTCAACAGCGCCACCTTCTACGTTCCATGGTTCTCCTCCAGATTTGTGCGATGACACTGCACCTCCTTGACTTCTCCTCCATCTAAAAACAATCAATAAAACAACGGAGGGACATCGGGCCATGTTTTTTCGGCCCATGCCCTCCGCGTTAATTGATAACAAAGGCCACCATTGAATAAATCAAACATCGATGAATTGATGGTATAATTTTATTCATTCAAAATTAAACATAAACCCCATACCTCGATTCAAGGTACGTGGCACATCGAAGAGCCGCGGAAGGCGGTGTCGCAGAAGTCTGGAGTTGCAGAATACAGACGTTGATTCCGTTGACGTCGGGCTGTGCCAGAAGAGGAAGCGTCCTTGGATATGTTCTTTTCATTATTTGTCGAAGATGTTCTTTGTTGAAGAAACGTTTTCTTCTTTGAGAGAATGACGTTCCACCTAGAATTGTCTCCCAAACGCAACCCATAAATATTTTCCAACACGAATATAATAATAGGCTTCCCCAAAAATTATAATCTTTCCATGAATTTCAAGTTAATTTAAATGAACTCATTACACCTAAAAATAATTAATAACTACATTAATTATTCGTGAGTTGGGAACATTATGAGGGGAATGTGGGAAGGCTCCACTTATTGTGGAATTCAAACGTTTTAAGGTATTAAAAATGGGGGTTAGGTGCTCTTGTGGGCCACACCACACATTATCCTCCCATGGAAGGTTATGTGGTGGTTTGTGCTCCATCTCCAACACCTCTTTAGAGGAAATAACCACCTCTTAACAATAAAATTGTGTACTGAAAAAAAAATTAAATTTAGAATGAATCCCCAAAATAGAACATCTACTCTCGACCAAATGAAACTACGTTAAAGGTTTCCTTAAGAGAATACCGGTGCTGCGAGTTCATCGGTGTCCTCATATTTAAATTCCGAGCGACAGTTTAAATGGTAGAAAAACCCGCACATACGTTTACTGAACGTATAGGAACAAAACTTCAGAAATTGATTCCTGGAACTCAGGGCCTCAGAATCAGGTTCCATCCGAAACTGCGGACTTGTAAAATTCAAAATAATTTAAGAAAAAAATTTGCAATTAATTTTCAGGTCTTTACATTTCCCCCACCTCAGGGCCTTATGTCCACGTAAAACTACAACAGACACTAGGGAAATAAATGGGGGTATTGAGCATGCATCTGAGCCTTCCGCTCTCATGTGCTCTCCTCGAGGCTCATGTACTACGAGTGAAAGCGCAACAGAGGAATCGACCATCCAAGTAGGACCCTATCCTGTCAATCCTCGATCTCCACCAAGACATCTGTGAATTTTGACTCGTCATAGATGTCTATCTCCCTATGTACGATGACGTGGGATGGGTCGTGCATGTATCTCATCAACTTTGATACATGGAAGATATCATGCACCTGGTGAAACTCAGGTGGAAGGCCTAGGGGATAATCCACCACGCCTACTCTACTGAGGACCTGGCACGGTCCGATTAAACGCAGAGGTATCTTGCCTCCCCAGCCATATCGTCATAGACCTCGTTGAGGAGAGACCTGTAGGAAGACGTGGTTGCTATCCTCAAAATCTAGTGGTCTCCATCTCCTCTCAAGATAGGACTTCTATCTACTTTTTATAGTCTTCATCCTCTTCTGGATGATCAGTACCTTATTCTTCATAGCCTACACCATCTCTGGTCCAACATGTGATGACACCCCTGGGTCAGTCCATCACATAGGTGATCTTCAAGGTCGGTCGTATAGTGCCTCGTAAGGTTCCATCCTGATGGTGGAGTGGTAACTATTGTTGTATGAAAAATCCACAATGGTAATGTGATCCTCCCAACTATGACCAAAGTCGAGGACACATGCACGGAGCGTGTCCTTGAGAGTCTAAATGGTCCTCTCAGTCTGATCTTCCTTCTGAGGATGGAAGGTGGTTCTTAAACAAAGATACATGCCAAAAGCCTCCTGCAACCCCTTCCATAGTAGGGAAGTGAAACGAGAATCTTGATCGGAGACGATAGTCGATGGCACATCATGAAGTCGTATGACCTCCTGAACGTAGAGGCAGACCAAACTCTCTACCGAGCCCAACTATCTGATCGGTAGGAAGTGGGATGACTTGGTGTGTTGGTCGATAATCACCCTGATAGATTTGTATCCTCTGGATGTACGTGGACGCCCCACCACAAAATATATGGATATCCCATCACACTTCCACTCGGGGGCCTCTATGGGTTGTACCAAGCCTGATGGTACCTGGTAATCCACCTTCACCTGCTGACAAGTGACACATCATGAGACAAACTCTCCTACAGCCTTTTTCATACCCGCCCACCAATGTTATTGTCTGAGGTCCTGATATATCTTCGAAATTCCTAGATGTGCCACTAGAGGGGAAGTGTGACACTCCCTCACCACTTCCTCCTGTAGTGAAACTGGTACTATGGTACGTCCTCTAAAAGGATGCCGTGCTCCCCACCTTGAAAAAACCAATCAGGTGCCTGCCCTAAGGATATCTGAGCACATCGCGTCTCATAGTCAACTTCCCCTCGCTGCGCCTCTCTGACTCACTGAAGAAGTGGAAGAGTGACTGTGAGAGACTTCAAAAGGGATGCTCCATCTCTATCCACAAATGATATCTGCAATGCGACCAGCTGTTCTGTCGCCTCTCCTAGCAGCTAAATGCCCGATATCTAGCTGAGAGAATCTGATTCAATGTTCCCCTTACTATGAGTATAGACTATATCAAAATCATAGTCCTGGAGGAACTCGAGCCATAACCACTGACTTTGGTTCAGGTCCTTCTGTGAGAATATGTACCTGAGACTCTAGTGGTCAGAGTAGAATGTAAAACGCTCACCCATTAGATAGTTCCTCCACATACTTAAGGCGAAGACCACTACTGCTAACTACAGGTCATGGGTAGCGTAGTTATTCTTGTTTTTTTTCAACTGTTGTGAACCATAGGTGATCACTTATAGCTCCTACATCAGGACACACCTGATTCTGGTCCATGATGCTTCGAATTTAACTACGTACCCTATGGCCTACTCCGGTAGCCTTAAGATGGGTGCACTCTTCATCCTCTGCCTATGCACATGAAAGATCTATTGGGGTCTATATGACAACACGAAGGGTTTCTCCTTCTTTTTCCATGATGAAAGCGATGATGTAACTCTGGAGATGTTCGGAACAAATCTATTATAGTACCTATCCAGAACCAGGAAACTCTGAACCTCCGTCACACTCATAGGTAGCTCCCAAACAAGTACTACCTCGATCTTCACTGGATCGACGGCTACCCCATCCTATGAGATGATGTGTCCCAATAAGTGAACTTCTTGAATCCATAACTAGACCTTCTAGAGATTAGCATAATTCTGGTTCTCTCGGAGTGTGTCTAGTACTTCCCGCAAATGGTAGGTGTGGACCTCCTCAGTAGTCGAGTAAATAAGTATGTCATCGATGAAGACTACAACAAATTGATTGAGGTAAGTCTGGAAGATCCTGTTCAGGAGACTCATGAACACTGCTGGATCATTGGTTAACCCGAAGGGCATAACAATTAACTCGTAGTGGCCATACTAACACCGGACGGTCATCTTCTGCACATCCTCGTCTCGAACACTGAGAATGTGATAGCCTAACCTGAGTCATATCATTGAGAAATATCGTGCTCCATTGACAAGATCAAAGAGGTCTTAAATCCTCAGGAATAGACACATGTTATTCATGGTCACCTGATTCAGGTGATGGTAGTCGACACATAGTCGTAATCTCCCATCCTCCTTCTTAGTGAACAAAATCAGAGATGACCTGGGAAAAAAACGAGGTCAGATTAATTTCATTCCCTGTAATTCCTCTAGTTGTACCCTCATCTCTTGAAGCTCAGAAAGATCCATCCGATATTCTGGAATATATATTGATTATGTCCTAGGGTACATGTCATTGTATATGTCTACTTCTCTACGAGTAGGTTGTCCTGGAACATCCTCAACGAAAAAACCTATGTACTGATCCACCACAACAAGAAAACTCAGACTCCACACATCAACTGCTCTGAGGATGATACTAAATAACTAATGTGTGATCGGCTACCCCCTCCTCTATGTAATTCCATCCTGCACTGAAAAGGCTCCGTTCTCGTCGGTGAAGGTGAACCTGGTCCCATCCGTGTAGATACAACACACTTTGACCCTAATACAGTCAATATGAGCATGATCTATGGATATCCATACCATAACCAAGATGACGTGGTAAGGCCTCGACGTCGCTTCAAGAAGATCCCAGACGAATATCTCACCTCATAGAGTAAGCTCACACTGCTGGAACTGGTGTGTAATCATCAAGACTTCTCCCGTATGAGTCTCTAGTCATGAGGATCGATCCAACGGCTCCATCAGAATCTCCGAGCTCCGAACAAGGGCAATGAAAATAAATATTGACTCACACCTGTGTCTATAAGTACTGCAGAAAGGTCGAGTAGACATAGATAGTACCTCGAACAATCTCAAGTGTGCCATGGTCGTAGGCCTCGACTTCCTGGAGCTGATCATGCCTTTGTCCTCCAGCTCCATGTGGTCGGGGTAGACCTCTTATTGGTGGTGGTGGTAGAGCCTCGAAATATCGTCCACCACCTGCTTCTTGTCCAACTCCTCTGCCACGTCCGCCTGCTCCGGACAGACCACTAGAGTCAAACCTCTGCCTCTGCCTGGGTGGTCCCTCTACTGTCTGCTCTTAGTCTGCATGGTAGGATAGGCAGTCAAAATCCATGTGGCCATGCCCGCCGCAAGCATATCACTTATTGATCCCCATAAGGATGGCTCTGTTTCATATGCCCCACAAAACCGAAACTATATCCTAAGGTCTCCCACCTGATGGCCTAGTCTAATTGGACCTCTCTATCAACAGTCTACTATCGGCTATAGAATACTACACTATTTCTCATCCTACGGAAGGTCTCATCGCTCGATACTGGTTAGAGAAAAAAATCTCCACTAGAAGGGCTCGCTCCAGCACCCCTGCCTAGGTCGAGGAGCTGAGGGGAATCATCGAAGCCCTGATCTCATACCTGAGTCTCTCCACGAAGGTCCATGCCGTGAAAAATGGGACACATACCATATCCGTGGAGTATCATGAGATTTCGGTGAGCCTTGTTGAGTACCTAGATACTATCATACTGCCCTGTTGCATATGATGTAACTCCTGAATCCGCACAGCATGAAGGTTGGCTGGAACAAACTCTAAGCGGAAGAGACTCTCGAAGACTGTCCAAAAGTAATGATGCCTCATCATGAACCCAGAGCATCATTCTCCACCATCCGCTTGTGGCTTCATGCAAGAGCCTCGCGGAAAGGATCACCATGAAGTCAGCTGGTGTCCCTACCAATATGAAAACTATGACAACAGCCTCCAGCCAATCCTCTGCTACCTCTGGGTCCATCTCTCCCCTGAACCTGGGTGGCCACTGGCGCTGGAACTCATGCAACGCACTCAATCGGCGTCCACTCTCAGTTGTTGGAGCTGGTGGTATCGGTGGGCCAGCAGGTATGGGTACCGCTGGTTCATCATTTGTGATGTGGCCCTACACCGAGGCCTCATCGGTCGGTGGGCTACCATATCGTATGTAACTTGGAACCCTAGCTGGATGCCTTCGTGGGGCCATCCTAAAAACAAACAGCTCTGCCATGGAAAAAATAGTATACCTGGTGAGCTGACCCATTGTAATCACGAAGAAAATTATTTTAGAGGAAAGACCCATGCAATCAGTGTTTTCGTGCACTGATTTGGAAATCATAGGGCATGGTCTTGGTGTATGGATATGTCGGCTTCCACACCAACACTTGACTACCAAGATTGAAAACCATACTTAATACACTTAAAAATATTGCTTCTCAGTAAATAATGATAAGAGTCCGGAATTCTGTAGTAGAACCAACTCCTTTGATATCAATTTTTCATGACCTTTCCTCGAGAACCATGTCGTGACTACCCCAAGCCCGCCATACATAGGCCAGGAGCTGGTGACTAGAACCAAAGGCATAAATCCCGATAAAAGTGAAGGAATTTCCTTTAATAAGTAAACAAATACAATATATTATGCAGCTGGAATTAAACACTATGTAAATACTGTATACAAAAGGAATTTGATGAAAGGAAAGGGGTCAAAAATACACGCCCAAAAGTGATGTACAATACAACTAATAAACTAGTACAACTATAGTAAATTAAAACTACAACTACTGAGTCTTCCTCTAAGAATTTTAGCTTAAGGGTGGGTTGAGATGGCATCCTCAGCACCCAGGTCAATTCGTCCACTCCTTGTATGTCTCACCATGTGGTCCACCTTTGGGTACATTCTGGTCCTGGCTCGCCCTCATCCTCCATCAATGTTTTCCGTCATCTATATCTAACACAATGAGTGAGGGAATAGCCCATGCAGGGGTGAGTATAACGATACTCAGTATGGACCTTGAGACCCCTGAAGGCCTCCCCGAATCCAAGAAGCATAATCCACAAAATGAAAGATACCATAATGATGTATCAACCAACCCTACTTTGGTATATACCTATACATATACCTATGTTGTCAATCTCAGTTCGGCTCCAACTCTAGAGCCCATGCATAACCCAGTCCAAAAAGGAAGTAAAGTCAATCACATTAATGGAAATGATTGAAAGTCAAGACTCAGCACACACATGTATAAATCTTTCATATAGTGATATAGACAATCAAATGTATTCACTAATTCATCTATGCTATCGGAACCACATAGGATACAAGACTAGCTATGCTATCAGACCCAAACAGGACACATGACTAGCTACTATGTCGGACCCACACAGGATACAAGTACATAGGTCAATCTTCCAGACCCACAGAGGATACAAGACCAGTATTCATCGCTACCAAACCCATGGAGGATTCCATTACAGTAGTCATCGCTGTCAAACCCATGGAGAATTATAGTACAATGTCGACGCAGTTGTAGCTAGCTCTAGGGTTCCCACACATAGCACAATCGATTCTAGGAAGGTCCACTCTTTGAGAAAATGGGTCGATACATAAAATATCACAAAGTATAAAGTTGATGTATCCTGAAGTTCCATATCATTAAAAGGAACCCAATGCGCCATATGGAACGTAAATCGAACGCCCAGTCAGAGATTTATTGTCCTTTCCATTCAAGGTGCCCATTTGGAATTACGCTCGTTCCAAACCCAACTGTTTTCCAAAGTATTCCAAAAATCACATAGAGTAAGAAAAAAGTGTCATCTCATCACGAGGATCCTAGTGACGCAGACGGCGCATCGATCGGACGCACGACCTAGAAGATATTCACATTTAAGAAAAACGGGACTAGCCTGACAAGCCCGGTGGGATGGTAGGTCGGCCTGTCCTTGCTCGAAGGATTTGACCCAGCTGGGGGGTCTTCCTAGCCCCCCGGTTTTCGGAAATGGTGGCGCCGAGCGGCGCTTCCCCTCATGCCCGGTTGGACGAATCTGGCTGGTCTTCTCTGATTCAAGTAGCCCGCAGATTGTGGGCCGCTGTTCCTCTGCACGCTGCACCAGCGGGTGTCGTGGATCACTTCAGCCCAGCCAGTAGGCGGACTGCCAGTTCGTCGTCAAAGCTACCTACAGAGCGCGGGCCGCAGTCATCCAACAACATGCCACCAAGGAGGCTTCACGGTCCTCCATCCCGACAGACTTTATCCTGCCGGTTCTTCCTGCCTAGTCGGTCACGAGACTTGCAAGTTATTCTTCGGCCGAGCGGCCCGCAGATGCAATCCCCAGTCATCCTCCACGTGGCTGACATGCAGCCGCCGCTACCTCTGGTCGTCGACGCTGCCGCCTTCCCCATCCTTTGTTTCTCCTCCGGCGTGGTGTTATGGCACCATGACTTCTTGAGTTTTCCTCTATCGACAAACAATCAATAAACCAATAGAGGGACGTCGAGACATTTTTTTTCGGCTCGTGCCCTCTACGTTAATTGATAACAAAGGCCACCATAAATTAATCATACATCGATTAATCGAGGATATAATTTTATTCATTCAAAATTATACATTAACCCCCAACCTTGATTCAAGGTATGTTTCACGTCAACACGCCATGGAAGACGGTGTCACGGAAGACCGGCATTGAAGAATACGGATATCGATTCTATTGAAGTCGGGGTGCGCCCGAAGAGGAAGAGTCATTGGAGAAGTTTATCTCATTCTTCTTCGGAGATTTTATTCATTGAAGAATGGTTTTCTTCATCAATAGAATGACGTTCCACAATGATTATTCTCCCATAGTCCCCCCACAAATATTTTCCAAGTCAAATATCATAACAGGCTTCCCCAAAAATTATAATCTTTCCATTCATTTCAAATTAATACAAATGAACTCATGACACCTCAAAATAATTAGTAAAGGAATTAATTATTCTTTATTTGGAAACATTATGAGTGGAAATTGGAGAGGCTCCACTTAATGTGGTAGTACAAAAGTTTAGGGGGTTAAATAGGGAGGTTAGGTGCTCGTGTGGGCCCCACCACACATTATCCTCCTATGGGAGGTTATGTGGGGTGTGGGCCCCATCTCCAACACCTATTTGGAGGAAATAACCACCCCATTACAATAAAATTGTGTACATAAAAATTTTATTTAATTTATAATGATACCCCAAAATAAAACATCTACTCTCAACCAAACACAACAGTGGTAAAGGTCCCCTTAAGAGAATATTGGCGCAACGAGTTCATCGGTGTCCTCAAATTTCAATTACGAACACCGATTTAAAAGATAGAAAACAATGCATGTACATTTATGGAACGTACCCAAACCAAACTTCATAAATTGATTCAGGCACACCGGGCCTCAGAATCAGGTTCTGCATGAAACTACATACTTGAAAAATGCCAATAAATTTATGAAAAAAAATTCCTTGAAATTTTTTGGTCTTTAAAGATCCATTCTGATCATAGATTGGTATCCATAGTTTTATAAAAACTACAAATTCCACAAATGATCATCTCATGGTCTACCGAAGTAGAGAACACAAGCATAGATAAAATCCTCAATAATATTTATAGATCTTTGGGTCTAGACATTCAACTATGGATGGTATTTCATGGTCAAATGGATATGAGATCCCCACACCGCATTAAGGCCTCTCCAAAATTAAGAAGTAAATCGAGGGTCATATTCAGGGACTATAGAAAATTGAACTTTGTGCAACCGAACAACCAACTCAACTTTGGAAGTTTCATGGATGGGTATAAAGTTGGACAACTTCATCCGCCAATCAATCACCAATCAAATCACATTCTTCTTACTTTGGGTACATGGAAACACAACCACAAAGTCCATAGAGATCTCTTACCACTTGTATGTTGGGACCTGATGTGGTTAATGAAGCTCGAAGGTTTCTTGTGATTACATTTCACCTTTTAAACATATATGAATGATTAACAAACTCATAAATGTCATACCTCATAATTGGACACAAGAATTTCCACATCATTTAATAGAACATTATCGTGGTTCCTTGGTGCACAACCCTTTGAGAGTAACAGAATTACCTACTCACATATTTATATACCAAAGGGGGAAAATGATTCATATAAAATTGAATTCTCTCTTTGGAGAACAACCATTTTCCAGCCATCTCTTTTTTATTAAGGGAATATCTAATTATACAAAGATGGTTGTCAAGAATTTGATCTTGAAGAAAAATTTCAAGAAGAGAGGATGTCAACTGAACTGTACCCAATGATAACTCACCCTTGAATTTAAAACTCCAATATAAAACCATGAAAAAGGGGAAATAAAATCCATCTACTCTGAATATTCTTTCATTACTTGGGTCAAAATATTCTTAGTAAATGAAACTTCAATGGAATCCCATATATCCACTGTATAGGTGATGTCAATGTTAAAAGATTGAAGGTATTCCCCCCAATGCCTCTTTCATAGATTTAAATATATTTTAGAGAATATAAAACATATTATTTTGTGGTATGGGAAAAAAATTATCCTTTTAAAATAATAGTAATGCCACCAACTCTTGAGGTTGTTAAATATAGATTCTAGTTTTAGGTCATGAGTTGAATAATTCTTATCATGTTTCTTATGATAAAAGGATCTACAGGAAACAACATGATCACCCTACAAAAGAATGGAACCCTACCCTAAACCTGATGCATAAAAACATACCACATAGCCTTACTCAGCCTCTAGATGATTCAAAACCAGCACAATATTGAAATAATTTTCAACTCACTTAAAGAACTCTGTAATTTCTCACTCAACACAATCTTCACTACATTATTGGTAAGATCAGATATCAGAGAATCCATCTTTGATTAGGACTTCACTAAATGGCGATAGTAACGGGCTAACCCAAAAATCTCCAAATCTCAATTAAATTCGAGGATTTTTCCCATGTCATAAATGATTTCACCTTTTTAAAATAAAAAGTTATCCCATGTTGTAACACCACATGTCATATGTACTTCACATTCTGAATCCATAATTTATATATCAAAATCATGGATTAGGGTTGATGATTTCACATAAAATCCATCATTGTTATTGTATGACGCACCTGATTCTCCCCTCATATAGATTACACAAGGAGATCATCTATGGAGACTAAAAAAGGTATTGGGGTACTCATGGGAAACAGTTTTCATTAAATTCAGTAAAACTAATGGAACATTGGTTCAACACAAGGGCATGAAAAGGTACTCATAATTTGCATACCTAAACTGAAAGGTGGTTATCTGAATGTTAGATTCTTTTATCCTCAAAAGATGGTAACCTGAGAAAATATTAACCATTGAGAACATCTTCTCCACTTTAACTAATCAAATCGATCATCAATCTATAGAAATGGATATGTGTTCATTACCATTACTCGATTTAGATTTCAGTAATCAATGCA
This sequence comes from Viscum album, assembly GCA_963277665.1. NCBI lineage: Eukaryota > Viridiplantae > Streptophyta > Magnoliopsida > Santalales > Viscaceae > Viscum > Viscum album. Next base: position 1,809,158,940 of record OY728120.1, read on the forward strand.
AAGGAGGATTAAACCATCATCCATCATGGTAAGGAGAACTGGGCCACCCAGGGTGAGAATCTTAGGCTTATAAATCCTTTCTCAAGAAGATTTTATAACTACGACCTCGTCTATTTTAATTCAAATCGTTCCATGGGGAAACGGGTAATAGATACTGGTTGAGTTCTAGGAATCAATTCTACCAAAAAATGAAACCTTTCTCATAGGTGTAAAATTGGAAAAGTCATATGGAATCACATCGTGAAACACAATGATAATTGGAGGGAGATCCTCATTCAATCATTACCGCAAAATTTCATAAGAAAAGACAAATATCACATTCCCTAACTCCATAATAGATGGTTCGGCCCATATCGTTCTCATCTCCCATTCTCCTTGAAACACAAGAGACAAACCACTGGGTGTGATAAAGGTTACCCGTTAACGATTGAAATTAATCCATGATTTAATAGAAATGAGAAAATTATTCATGAAGATCATATCCAATAATTTCATATAGAGAACCAGAAATATTCATGCTAAATCCACATCTAATAGATAAAAAACAAAAGAGGGACTATAAAGTCCCTAATCACTCTTTGTACCAAGTGGTGTTCTAATATCCGCTCTGAAGACAAAATCTCAATAGGAATATTTAGAAAATTAACAACACGGGTTGATATAAATTAAAATGATGAAACTATTTCAAATAAATCAATCACTAATGAGGAAGATACTGTGATGGTACCTCTCAAGTTTGCTGGGACCATTTCTCATTACTCTAGAGACTCTTCCACTACGTGAAGATGCTTCATTCAAGATGCATGTGGTAGGAACACTATTACAAATGATTAATCTAATTTCCCCATACTTTTAAAAATAGATAATGATTCTCTTCCACTATGGGATGTGTAATAAATATGGATGACCCACTAAAATTTCCATGAATGCCCACATGATCCACAATTCTTCAGTGGATCAATGAAAACCTTCTTAGAATACCCAAACATTCCAAACTAGCAACAAACCAAATGACCTCTAACTAGTTCTATGGGAGGTTTGGAAAAACCCACCAACCGTAAAAATATATGAGAATGTTCATAGTTCCTTTTTAGCATTAAGGAACTCATAATGCCATGTTGAAGAATAGAATCTCCTGAAAACCCTGACTTTCCAGCTATGGCCATCTCGAAAATCAGTGCTCTATCTAGTACATTGACATAGGAAGTAAAATTCATCATGAAAACCTAAGTGCAGATATCCTGAAAAGGTCCCATGTCTATCATTCATGCCTTCATCCACTCAATCAACCATGTTTCAGCTAAAAAGGACACAAGATCAAAAAATTGGTTAGAAAAATCTTCCAAAGACCTATCAGCATGCTCAAGATGGAAAAACCCTATCGACATGGTCAATAACATAGTATCTGGATAGAATTGGCCAATGAAAAAGGAAATTGATGACTTTACACTCTTGGTCATTATGTTTTTTCTTTGTCACCATTGGGTCCCACCATCTTATCCTTAGTGCTTCTAGAACAAAGGTGTAACACATTACATTTATCTTCGTGGGTGTGTCCAAACCCCAAAATAATCATTCAAAACTACTCAACCAATCCTCATCCTCTTGAGGTTCATTTGGTCCATGGAATGATATAGGTTTTTTGAGAAAGAAATCTTCAAAACTAATGTTGAGAATATCCCTAAGAGGATAAACAATAGAAGCCTGAATAGGACTTAGATGAGGTGCCATTCCTAGAGCCTGGACTGTGCGCACGATCACTTCAATCAAATTTTGATCCACAATAGGATTTACATGTTGTGGTTCAACAGTATCATTATCTTGGGTCTAATTTTCATGTCTTATGAAAGGCATAATGCTACAAAACATCAAAATAAAACAAGTAAGCATTATGCAATTCTAAATCTCAGAAAAAAGGGAAAAATAATACCCACTGAAAAGATAACCAGGATTTGGATTTCACTCTATCCAAATTGAAAAAGGGAAAATACTATAACTAGACATCATGATTTCATTCTCTTAACACCCCTACTGACTTATGGTTCATTATGATGAGAGATGGACATGAAATTAATCATTACTACCACTTAACTCCAGATAAAATTTTACAATGTATAGGAAATTCAATATAAAAGCTCAACCTGAACCATTGAAACGAATTTATCACGAACCAACCCAGGTACCCATGTAACCTTATAACTGAATTTTTCCTTACATAGCATGAAGGGTGTTCTTGATTCCCATTTGTAAGTGACTAGAACATAATATCAAATAAAATGAATGTGGGAATGATTTTTCAACCGAAAATGAAGAGAGAAAGAAAACAACATAGTATGAAAATCGAAGGAAAAATCCACTGGGAGTAAAGTTATAGAAGTTAAATATGCACAACATCCAACATACTTCAATTCAAGTACATAATGCGGAAAAATCCAAATTACCTAGGGAAAGAAATCACCAAGGACAATGTTCAATTTCTAGATCCACATCCTAGAGACCCAATTCGTTGGATCAAATCGAGAAATATAAAATCTAAAAACACCTAAAGGAACAAGTAGCATATGATCTAAATCCGAGCAGGATTTATCCCACGGATTCCATAATAGATGCCAATATCTATTTAACAAAAATTTGCTTTCAATTATAAAACAATCATGGTTGGAACTAACAAATCAAAATAAATAAAATAATACTTTATTTTTTAAAACATAGAAATATCTTTAAAAAATCAAGTTATATATTTAAATGATGTAAAACATGTTAAAACATAGATTTTTCATTAATCCAAGGATAAGTTGCATAAAAAAATTAACATAAATTTCTTTAATAAACATTTTATATTAAAAGAGTATATAAATTCTCAAAGCATGTAAAATAGTTTATATCACCGGAATATAGATTCCATAAAAAATTTAAACATGAGAGAAACATAGTCATGTGCCAAATAGTTAAGATTGTTCTAGAATATAGGTATCAAACATTGTGAATATGGAAAATTATATTCTTACAACCCTTTAGGCCTAAGGTAAAAGGATATAATCACCATCATATATCGAAGGGGATGTGATGATATTATGTATCAAAATGTTCTCTGATGATTATTTAATTCCCAAAATAACTCAGTAACTACTTTTGTCAAGCATGTGCAAAAGTAAAAAATATATAATGAAACATTTACTTTATTAAAATGTTATTATTCAACCCATTCATCATTTGAAAGAATCCAATTTTATCTTTAAAACCCAGAATGGGGTATTAATCAAAACATGCATTTTTCCCATGATGAAACCCTAAGATATATAAAAAAACATGTAGAACAAATTTTTTAACAAAACAAGTATTCAAAAAAAAATCGTGAAATTTCACATTCTATTTCAAATTTGAATTTATCTATTCAGTTTCTAAACATCTTCATCACATTCTCCCCAAACCTCAAAATCCCATAAATTGGGATTTCTAAAAATATTTCTCTAAAATAAATATATCATCAATTAAACTACAGTTTTTTTTCAATTTCCATCAAAAACAAAATTTAAATTAAACAATTAAAATTCACGAAATTCTACTTACATGCCAAAACACATTTTTCCTCAAAATCCCAAAGTCATTTGAATTGGGTTTTTCCATAAAAATAAATTAAAACTATTTTTAATCAAAATATAAAAAATAAAAAGTATTCAAACAATTGAAATCTAAAAGAAATTAATTAGGCTTAATAAAAATTGAGGGTCGTGACGAAACCACCTATCGAAATCAAAAAATCTCACAAAACCAAATCAAAATCATGATTTTCCACAAAGAATAATTTTTATGAAAATGAGAATCAAATCATGGTTTATGTTACAAAAACAAGTCATATTATATCTAAAAATAAAACCCAAGATATATGGAACACTATGGAGAAATAGGGAGAACATAATAGTTAGACCACAGAATGAGGAAACTAACTAGATTGAGATTAAAGGTCATTAAACCAACGTTGGATCACATATGATATGGTTTTAAGGCACCAAACAATTCCCTTGGGGTATCTAAGGATGGAATAAATGGATTAGGTTCAAAGGAGGTCCTTCTAGGACTAGGTTTCTTGAGAAATTTTATAAGAAATTCTGGATATGGAAAATGATATCTGCACTGTTTCCTAGGAAGATGGACATGGTACGGTCAACGCACGTGTTGTCCTTGTGAAGCCTACTATCCAAACATGGCCTTGGTCCAACATTTCCACAATCCATTCTTAGGTTATGTGCAAACTGTGTCCCTACCCATAAACCATTAGAATTCTAAAACATTCACTTGTAATGACCCCAAAAGATTCCCAACTAACTCTCAAACATTATGGTGGGTTTTGGAATACATGAATATAGTAATAGGATGTGACATGATATATATGATATGATAATGATTTTATAAATTTTTATTATTAATTATCATTCTTTTTCTCGATCTTTTGAAAACATAAATTAGTGTTCATGCATGTATACGACATACTGGCTCAATGAATTATGTACTTTATATTTCTATAAATACCTTTTTGGGATGACTCAATATTTTTATATAATGAATATATAAATTTTTTTATTATAAGGATTATATTGATGATAAACCCCAGAAAAAAACAATGATTCTACCGAACCAAAACATACATGAAAATATAATAATTTTATACATGTTAAAATGATATTAACAATGATTTTCAATTCAATTGGTGAAAAAAGATAATAAGTATGCCATATATAGTATTATATATATAATATTTGGTTCCTTAATATTTTTATATTATGCAGATTTATTGAATAGTTGGTTAAGTGATAAAAAAAGGATTTCAAACCTTGAGTAAAGGTTTATTTCAATGTCTCTTCATTATTCAGGATTGTTAATTTAATTGTCTCTAATAAGTAAATTATTTTATCCTTAAACTCATATAAAATTCATTTCCATCCAAGTATATACATTAAAAAAATTTAATATATTATATTTAATATTCTAAAATTATTTTTTCCAATAATTTTTACCTGTGTTTTACTTTTATTGAATTGGTTAAAAGTAATCTTCCATTAATTTTCCGAATGATGTACTTCTGACATTTAATAAAGAATAGTAAAAGTAATAATTCATTAAATTATATTAAATGAATTGAATTTCCTACCATCAATACTGCTTAATGTTTTGATACAGTTTCTATATTATTAAATGGTCCTTTCAATAAAAAATTTTATTAAATAGTAATAGTTTTTTTTATTTTGAACAAGTTAAATAAATATATTAAATGGTAAATATCATAATAAATCATCTATTTCTATATCAACCTGACCACAGATGCCTTATGTCGATGTCTACTACTATTTCATCAAAAAAACAATAAAAAATCAAATCATAAATGACCCCAGAATATATTAGTCGTGGTAAACCATATGAATATGTGAGTCTTGTATTGAAAATAAATACACTAATTACTACATATTTTTTGTTTTGATAGTAATAAAATTATTTCATCAACTGTATCCTATCATATCATTCTTAGAAAACTTTCGGGAATCCTAGGGAAATGATCCCTAATATGTGTGAGCTCAAATTTTCAATAATGGAAAATATAGTTGATGTAATAATGAATCAATTTGCATAATCATTATGGAATGGTAAATATTAGAACAAATATTAATTCTAATAAATAAATAGTACATAATGTGGGTAAATATTATGGAAAGTTAAATGAATGAAAAAAATATCCATTTAAATATCTGGATAAATAATAATCAATAGGGAATAGTATAAATCATATAATACATTTGATTTACTTAATAAAGTAATAATGAAATGCATATATATACATTGTCCAAGTGAAAATCACAAAGAAACATAAATACAGAATCGAGTAATGTAATTTTTAAATATTTTACAAATTTCTTAATCACATAAAATTATAATCCATCAAGGTATATCATTCATAAATATTTAATCTATCGGAAGAAACCTATTTAATTTTCATAAGTAAATTTTACCATGGAACCTGTCAATAAATAAAGGTGCAATTTAAACTCTATGATCCTCTCATCACAACATTTTTCAAATAATTACTCATATTAAGTAGTCAATTTAACAAAAAAATAATATACCTTATTAGGTGTCTATATTGAATAAACAATACACATTTATCAATATTTACCCACATAATCAAATAAGATTTAATGTTATCCGAGTACTTAAAATTGATATATTGATGAGGTAATAAACATTTCCATGACAAATTATGTTGATGATTTGATTAAATTCAATGTTGGATAATCATAAAAACAATTATATTTCATGGTGGATAACAAAGGATTCAACGGAGTGAATATCAATACCATCCTTAGAAAATTAAATCATATCATATCCTAAGGGAAAATATGGACTCTATTGAATATGACATATTCCATGTTGAGTAAAAAAATGGGGTTTTTTGATTGATGAGTTACTATATTAAAAACATATCAATAAAAAAATTTCTTGATGAAATTTTCCATCTAATTTTGAAAAACATTTTAAAAATAATTTTAATGAACATAATTTATATAAATATATTTAAAAGTAACTATTTAAAAATTAAAATTAATCATATAATATATGATAATGGTTAAATAAATACTTTTCATATAGGGTAAAACTACCATTCCTTTTTATATGGTAAAACCATTAGAATAATGGATTGTTCAAAAAGATGAAAGAATTATCTTTTGAAAAAAAAATTAAAAGACTATAACGATAAAAATGAATATAATAGAAAATTACGTAATGGTTAAAAAATATGAAAAACATTTAAATAAATAGTTTTTTATAGAAAAAAAGGTTCTATAACTAATGAGGGATATAAAAATGGGCTTTCTTATAAAAAATATAAAACTATTAATGTACCCATGATTGGAAAAAATGTTACTACAATGTGAAGTAAGTCATTAATAACCATTGGATAAGAAAAATATATGGTTTATTGATAAATTATATTATAAATTTCGTTTATTTAAATTCACGTTTATGGAATCTTGATTACAAAGAGATTGTCATATATAACCTTAAAATCATCATAATGTTGAAGTAAGAAGTAATTAATGAATTCTGTTTTTGTATCAAATTTAAATACACATTTAATTATTTAAAATATATCAATAGATATTCCATTTAAATATATACGTAATCATATAACATTAATGATAACAACTGTGTAATATAACATAAGGAAAAGGAATCAAGTTATGATATTATTTACCACATGTTATCTTTTAATTAAAATCACCATTGAAAAAATAATAAAAAATCAACCACATAATAACATTAAAATTATATAATAAGTTTTATAATTCATCCAAATGGCTATTACATCCACCACTTGAATAATTTAGTTGGTGATTATGACTTATGCCTCACGAGAGTAAAGGAAAGACATATTCCTCGACTCCAAGTTTCCCATCGTATGAACGAAATTTAAATTTTGTATAATGGTTTAAAAAATTTCATTAACTTATAATAATACTATAATAATATTTATAATATCATATATTAACATCTTATAATATCAAATTACCCATTTTAAAATAATCACTCATTATTTTGACTATTTTTGGGCTTGATTTCTAGTTTTAAACTATGTTTTGACTTGATATTTTTGTTATTCTTACATTAATACTGAATTAATAATATAAAGAATGTAAAACATGATGTAAATTTCATATATGTACATCATATATGTATTTATAATAATGAATTAAATTCGGATATAGGAAATGAAATTCACGGTTCATAGAAATGATATGTCGTTTGTATGCAAGAACGTTACTACCATTATTTCTTAAATTTTATAAATTAAAAATATATGAAATATTTATATGAATATGTATATTCTGATTCCATTAAAATGTTTATGTCATATTTGACACGTATTTTTAGTAATATTATTAAAAATATATTCCATCTATATCATGAATGTATCACATCACTTTGAGGAGTTTATAGTCCACACACCCACAAACATTGTGTTAATATTTAAAAAAATTTATTAAAAGGAGGTATTTGATTCATAAAAATTATATAATATGATGAAAAAATAAATATAATATATTTATACCAGGAACAACATACATGTATAATATTTTTTTATTAATATAGAGTACATTAAAAAAATACATGCTCAAGGACAATAATAGTTTAGTGTCTCCAGAAGCCTGGAACACATTATTCTAATTTGATGAATCTTCATCAACATAATAATTAAATTTATTACCCTTTATTAATCGTAATAAAAATATTTCTTTATACCCTTTGTAAATAAATCATAATAAAGGTGTGATATTAAATTCAAAATAAGGGTAAATATAGGAAATAAATTAGCATAACATGATCATCAGGTTGTAAGAACATGAGAATAAAATTTTAATATAATAACCTGCAAGAAAATATCACAGTAATGAGATAGAACAAAAATATAGGTTGCTTATATGGAATTAAATTATAAGATAGGAAAGAAAAATAATAATGTGTGAATATAAAAATTATAAAAAATAGAATTTCTGGAAAATGCATAAACATGTAATGTTTTTTCCTATATGAAAAGGATGATTATCGAATGCATATTTTATAACATCAATGGTACTACACCTACAGGGTGGGAACACCATCATCCAAAATTAGTGTCCTTTCCTTAAAAGTGATCAGGTTACCCAATCTTCTCATGGAGGATTGGGTTTCCCCATATTCCCATAGTGCGGCAAGTTACCCCATATTCCCATTGTGGATAAGAACGAACATATTCCCACATTTGGATCTGGACCTTCAACATGAATCAAAAAATTTCTCAAGATATATAAATCAATACGAAATGAATTAGAACGATATATAAGTCCCACATATCCGATACAATCAAGAATAAACCGTCCACATAATAATAAAACATGCATCAAATATAAAGTCATAAAAATGGATGGGTTTCATAAACATCATATCATGAACCATAAACTAAAATGGTTATCATAATAATTTAGATATAAATAACTATGAAATATAGATAGTATTAAACATCATTTTTATTATAAATAACCCATAAAAATAATGGCTTTCAAGAGAATATAACTTGTGGAATATAAACGGGGGTCATAAATGTCATTCCACAAAAAATTAAACCATTCAAGAATAAATATGATTATTATTTAGGGATCATATCCCTATAAATACAATAACTAAAAAAAAGTATGTCATCTTGGATTTTGTAGACTGAAAAATATGACATAAACTATTTTTAAGGATAATATATTTTCATTGAAAATCATTTTTATAAAACTATTTATAAATCCTTAAATTTTAATAAAATCTTTCCAATTTCATTTAGAACAATTCTTTAGAAAAAATATCATTTCCACTATGAAGAATCTATTATTTTTTCAACCATAACAAATTCTGAATCACTTTTTCATTTATAATATATTTGATAAATAATAATTAAAACATGGAATTGTTTAAATATTCTTATTTCAAAATAAAATATTGAAGAAATTAACTAGAATCTTTGATATTCTTTTCAAATAGTATTAAATACTAAAATATTTTTTGACTTTTTTAATTGATGAAAAGTTTAAATTAAAAATATTTTAATAAAATTAGTGAAAAAAAATCATAAAAAACGTCCTTGTACACAAAAAGAGGAATCTTTATTTGAAAGGATAGTCATGATGACGTGTAATTTCATACATGTTGAATGGTCCTTTTCACCTTAAATCATTTAAAAAGGTGTATTAGTCAGAAAAGAAAAAGAAATTTCCCTTTAAACATATTTTAAAAAGGTAAATCATGAGTAATATTTTACTTTAACATTATTGTATAATATTATAACTTTTTTCAAAACATTTCTAGAAAATTGTGTTTTAGAAGAAAATAGTTTTCCAACCGAATGGAGAATTAAATAATATTTTTATTAAATGTCTGTCCCAATTATAATAAGTACCATAGATTTTAAAATTAATATAATTCATGATATATCATGGATAAACATAGTATAAGATAATTCAAGATTGTTCATGAGATATAGATCATAATATTTAATCAATTGAATCATAATCATAAATAAATTTCAAAAATGATGAGATTATGGTAATATACAATTTCGACATCATTATTTTGGAATCATAACACCCATCCAAGAATAAAATTAAATGAATATTATAAAATCTTAAAAATAATTACATTCATGATATATCATAATAATTGAAATTTTCTACACCAAATATAAAAATATAGTTTTATAATATGGAATATATCTCAATGAAGGAAAACTAAGACAAAATTAATTTAAAAATTTTCTTAATGTTGAACCATATATAACATGGAAGAAATATCATAAATTTGATATGAAAATACACATAAATTTAATAATAATAATATTATAATATTTTCATGGGAATTATATACATCCCACCAATAAAATAAGTGTTGAATAAGGCTTATATCTCACATAAATAAAAGTAAGACTATATGTGCCCTTACTGATTGAGTAAATTTACAATTTTGATTACCATGAAATAAGGGGATTAATTATTGATTTAAAAATAATTAATCAAGGTAACTTAATTATATTAAATTTAATAGGGAATTTTATACAACAAATAAAATATGAGAGTGGTGAATATGGAATGTATCTCACAGAAAAAAAAAGTGAGTTAAAAATACCTTAACAGAAGTCTTGATTTTCATTATATATTTCCAATCATCCTGTATAATAAATATAAGTTAATTATTATTTTTTAAAAAATTAAATTATTCCAATACTTCATACCATATATTACTCACTTATGAGTTTACGTTACCCATTGGTTAACAATTTAATGTCAATGGAATGATTCATGTAATAACTTCTTTGTTTATCTAACATGTTTTGATTTTTATTCATAATCATGTTACATAGATCATGATTTAATTTTTTGATAAATTTTAAACATTATTTATATATAATATATTTTCATTATATAAATAGTTTTTAAATATATTAAAATTAGAAATATTTTAAATGGAATACACCATTCATGGATACGTTGGACCGTAAATATGTGATAATGTTGTTTCTATTTTCATGTTGCAATAAATATAATGTAAATGACATTTATGTGTGTATATATATAATCATCATATATGAATAAATATTTAATATATATTATATAAATCCATTGAACGCATCCTTAATACCTTCCATGTGGAGTGTGAATGAATCAAAACTCTTGGAGGAGGCTGAAATCCACATGTCTGCAAACTAAGTTATCTTATTTTAAAAAATGGAAATCATGAAGGTATGTTTTATATAATAATTAAAAAACATAATGTGAAAATATATATAATATATATCATATGAAAATTGTTTTTTATTCATAAATCCAAACCATGAGATGATATAGTTGAAAAACGAACAACATCATTCCATGAGAGGGTTGTTTTCCATATACATGAATGATATGTTTGTTACCCATTAGATGGTAGTGTGTGTAAGTGTAGATGAAAAAAATATAATATAAAAATATTAATATACTTATGATACTAAGGTTTCTACATAATCATGGAATAATAATATCTTACGAGTTGGATAATGAAAATAAAACAATCGAGATTCAAGAAGTTTGTTACCTCTCCATTGGGTAACTACTTTTCATTTACACCATAGAACATACATGGGTGGATTTAAGAAAAAATTAAAACATTTAAGAAAAATTAAGGTACGTTTGGAGATTATTTTTGTATATTTTTTTCTGATAAAAAGGGCTTGATAGGTGTCAATAAGTTGGAGGGGGGAGTTCTTTTCTAAATTACGAGGAGGAGTGGAATTCTAGTAAATTTCTAAAATGGGCATTCCTTGAACATTTTTCAATGAATTGTGGAACAAATAGTTAACCAAATTTCATAAAAGGGATTTTAGGGACTAAATTTAGCTAGAAAATATATTTTTTAAAATGTTTCTAGTTAGTTTATCCCTTAAGTATATGTTTTAGTGCCTTGATATGATAATTAGTCTATTAATTGTTGAAATTAATTTTATTTATATTCCTAAATAAATTTTCTAAAAAATTATGATGAAATTATTTGAAATTGAATATTATTCGGATACCAAATATGGAATTTATTTATCCAAATTATATTTATATAATTCAAAGAAATTAATTAAAATTTAATCTCATAAATGGGTTGATAATGAACGGTTTTAAAGAAAAATGTTCTATAGATTAGTAGGTTTTTAAATAAAATTTCAAAGTGAAATTCTCCCAATGAACTACATAGGAATAATACATTTATAATAGATCTAATAGAACATTAAATCCATTCAAAAACATTAATTAACCTTAAATATAATTTAGACTAAATATATTATTTTAACTATAATTATATATTATTTTATATTTATCAAAAAATTAAACTTCCAAGAAAAAAACCAATAATTCACCTTGTTTTTTTTGTTCTTATTAAAAAAATAATTTTAAATTATTCATTTAGAAATTATAAAAGTTCCAAAAATCATATTACACATTTATTCCATATTAAATGTTGGAAAAGTTATATTTATGGATAATACATATTTTTAACTGTGGATTTATATTTATTCTTGTCATGTACCCATCAAATATATTAGATTACTACAAAACAGTCAACCCCTATGTGATGCCTTTCTCCCCTCACGCGTGCATAGGGTTTCTTGTGCACTCTCTCCTCCTCCCCTCCTCAACTGCTTTGGTGTGTCTTTGATTCAGGGGACTATATCGTTCCTTATCATCAACATGACTAGATAATGATGGATCGTTGATGGTGTTGGGGTGGAGAGATTCAGATTATCAGCCCAGGCCATCAGTTGTCTGGATATTGGTTGGATTCTGGCGTGGATTCGCAACGGCGTAGTGTCGAAATGGCTTGGCGATGGCTTATGGATTCAGGATCTGGTCTTAGCTGGCCATTGGCTTCAGATGATTTCAGGTGTGACGTGGCATCAGCACAGAAGTGGCTCGGAGGGGGGGGGGGGGGGTCTAGGTTTTTTTATGTGAATGGTTCATTTTCGAATCAGATGATTGAAGTTCGAGTTTCTTTATTAATGTATTTCTATTATGAGATTTTGGTGATATTGTGGTGTTGTCGTGATTGCAGTGGCTCTCTCATTCCTCACTAATATATTCTTCATCCCATGGCTCATCAGTCTTGGAAGCCAGAGAGGGTTCTTTCATGGCATCGTTCTGATTATCTCCATCCCTGAGAGGCATTGCTATCTTAGATCTGTTCGGTTATCCTCAATGGTTTTCATCCATTGACATGATGTTGATCTTCCATCCCTAGGTTACAATAAATTGGCTCCATTCTCCTTGGGTTTTCCTCCCATGATGTTGCTGGAGATGTGGTTGAATGGTGCCTCATGGATGCAGATGGGTTCATCTAGTTTTGGTTCATGCGGTGCCTTTCTGCAGGGGACTCCAGATTATAGGCTTCACCCATTATGTATAATTTTAGTGTGAATTTTTTTTGGAGTAGTATGTTGGTATGTGGAGTGTCGAATGGCTTGTAATTTCATTGCGGTGGATGTGGATTTGGGAGAATTGACCGAAGGGCCTATAATTCCTTATTTTGGTTTCTTCTTTTCCCTTTTTGGATGAGCTCTTTATGTCATCTCACGTCATTGGAGGGTTGGGCGTACTCTGAATGGAATTCACTGGTGGGTTTGTGGATATGGGCCGGTGTCGATGGTCGCATCGGTGGGTGCTCGAGGAGAAAATTTATGTGGATTGGCCTTCATTTCCGAGGTTTGTGTTTCTTTATTTTTGTTACATCGGTCTTCTCTTGATGATTTTGGCACTATCATTGAAGGTATGTGTGTTTGAATGCTGGATTGCATTTTCCATCCATTGTTCATCAATATTGTTTGTTGTGAAGTTTTGCGTTGTTTTTAGTGGGGATGTGGGGAAGTGGGGAAATGGTGAAATGGTGATGTCGTGTATGGTTTCTCACTTTTTCCTCAAAAATGTCTTCATTTTAATAGAAAATAATTTTTAATCAAGCTATCGAAGGGACTCGATATTGTGTATAATAGAAGAAAAACATAATGTTCTTGTACTAAAAGATAATTGAATTGTTGAGTGTAGTGAAAAATTTTCTTGGTGTTTCATATAACCTAATACAAACATAGTCCTCAAATATGAAAAATATATTCATTATTTTGTGAAATGAAAAATAAAAAAATAATTAAATTAATTCGGAACAATTTTTTCCCAAAATATCCTGGGGTCCATTTTTTCCTCTCCATAAAATAAATTTCTTCCATCCAATTAATCATGGTTATAAAAGGTTTATTACTATAAATTATCATTAATATAATCCCACATTGTAAAAATGAATAAAAACACATCTATTAAATGGGAATGGTAGAACCGTAATGGTTTCCCATATGATCTCACTCGTAGGATAAAATAGTTGGAAACTGAAAGCATGTACATTGAAGATAATTAAAAAAATTCTATGATGGAGAGTGACAGATAACATGGTTATGAGAATGAAAACAATAACAAATCTATAACCAATAAATGTGACAAAAAAGGTCATGGATATCATAGAAAATTAAGATAAATTGAAAAAGTTTTATTTCAAGATAGTTTTCCCACAATTGAATGCTTTTCATGAAAATATATACTTACATTACTTTGGTGAAACCATAACCTTTATTGTTCCTTGATCAACTTCAATTTAATCTCTTATTATATGAAATGATGTTGATTTTTTCATTTATGAATCATTAATATATTATGAGTTCCTAAATTAGAATGATGGGTAATTTTATTTTTAATTATAATAAAAAAAATTAATCAGAAGTTATCAAAATATGAAAGAATCATTTTATTGTGAGATAATACATTAACCTATAATCTTTCATTTGAAGTTTAACATAAAGTATTAATGAAATTTTTAAACATAATAGCATCCAGAATGGTGGAAGTCCAAAACATTAGTTATATGGTCACAATATTTCTCAAAATAAACTTTTCATTGATCTCTCATATATCGTAATGTATTTTATTGTTTTATCATACCAAACAAGTGAATACATTCAGAATTTATTTTCTTGAAACATGGTAATAACCCAAATTACCACAAATCTAGATTGAAAAAAACCATGTTTCCTTCATCGTTTTTTTTATAAATTTCATATATAAAGAAATGAAAAAAACTCAATCCTAGATATATGAAAAATATTTTTTAACAAATTATTTATCAATTTGGATGTAACTAGAACCATCCAATTTACGTATTCAAACCTTAAATATCATTATAATAACATATTTATTTAGAGAATATCAAGGGTTATCTTTAAATAGTCAGAATGTCATATTACAATGAAATCACATTAATATTCAATTAGAACCATTTAAAATATTCTTAAAAAACCTTAGAAAAAAATAAACTAAAAAATGAACATATGTTTCATAACTATTGAATCCAAATACATAAGCACTTATATTATTGTAACACATAAATTTTTTATTAAATATATTCTATAAATAATTTTTACTCATCAATATATTGACTTACAAGAAATCATGATTTTAAACAAACTACAAGATTTCCTTATTAAAAAAGTATCGTTATAGCCTAGTTGTTTTGTTACCATTAACAATTATAATGTACTTATGAAAATGCATTATGAATTTATTGGATGTCCAAAATTTATAAAAAAATAAATTAGTTAAATATATTTATTTTTGAGTGAATTATTTTTTGGATGTGAAATTAAGTAGAAATATATGTTTTTTATAAATAATAATATATTTTTTCAGACATATGGTTTAAATAAAAAAGTATTTGATGTATATAATTATATTTAAAGGTTAATTTTACCACATAGAAGGGAGAACCTATTTAAAATTGTGATTTTGAAAAAATAATAATTTTTATATGAAAAAAAACAATTTATTTTGACACGGGATATAAATACTTTAGAAAAAATTATGATAACTTTTATGATTTGATAAATATTAAATATACGCTAAATTTTAATTGAAAATAATTTATTTAAGTAAAATAATTTACATGGTTAAATTATATTATTAAATGGTTTCAATATATAAATAGAATATTTTTTATCATTTCATATAATTTAGGTCATTGATATTAATCTTACATTGAATTCACAAGTAAGATCATTTCGATTTTTTGCAATGCGTTATCTTTTAAATGAAATGTTCTCTCATTCTGAAAATGGGATGGATTTTAAAATAATTACTACAAATTATATATTTAGAAATTTTATAAATGGACTACATATTTGGAATCATGAGGTCAATATTATGTTAATAGGATACTTTTACTTTTGGTTAATAGGAATAGTATTTTTGGTAATTAATTTTATTATCATGGTTAATGGTAAATCAGGTAATTAAGGGTAAAAATAATATTATAAATTTACTTTAACACCTATAAAAACTAATTGTATGACTAAATTAGACCCGTATCATTTATTTTCAGAAATGTAATCAATTTATGGCCACTTACATATGAATATAACTTGAATGTAATAAAAACCAATGAATGTCACAAATTGTCACAGTATCAAATTATATAAGTATTATAGTTTTGATATATGGATAACTAGGAGATATAATTGACTATAGATAATCTATAGATATCATAAATAATTACCTAAATCATATATATTTATTTATAATTCTTAGAGATATATATAATTACAATTTATAAGGACATAATAGAGTTGTAGAAAATATTTTATTAATAGAAATATCAAAAAAATGTTTTTTTAAATATAAAGAAAATATAATATTAACTAATTAAAGTGGTCGATGAATTATAAAGTTGAACATGACATTTTAATAGTGTATATAAAAATTATGTTCAAATTTATCTTTTGTGTGATATTTATTCAATGTCAAATAAATAAATCGTTTCAAAATTGATAATATTGACATTTTATAAAAAAAATATTTAAAATTATTTAAAATTAATAAATAAGTTTAAAAATTAAAAAGTCTTAATTATAAGGTCTAAAATGTAATTAAATATCAGTATATGGTAAATTAACACCATATCAGTAAATATTTATAACTATTAAATATTTAGAATGTTTTTTCCATAATTAAAATTAAATAGATTATCTTTGTGTAAATAAAAAATATAATTCATTAATTGACAAAAAAACATATCAAAAATATATTGATTATGATATTAAAAACCTATATCATCCCATATTAGTAATTTGGAAAATTTGGAGGATATTATGCAGGGTTTTAAATTATTATAAATTAAATTTCATAGGTATCCCAAACTGCCCCTCCCCTCAATTATAAAAGGTTACCTCTAGGCTCACCTCATAAATTAATTTTTATCATTCAAGATCAGCCACCCCAGCCATTTTTTCCTTCTAGAATATCCTAATTTTATTATAGAGGTTATTGTGTTCTTCAATGATCAACTCTAGAGCCCTAAGTGGACATTTAAAGGAGTCACATTGAGGAATAAGTAATCTCTTCTACCGAATCTTTGAAAACTAATTCTTTTCCTACATCATTATCATTTTTGGTTTCACAATATGTTAATAATATCAGTATAAATGACATAAAGATATGTTATTATAAGTATGAAACAACCCTATTTCACCTTTTATCATTCATATGAAGAAAGAAATAACTGTTTGTTTGTACATATATCATACCATCACTATGATGTGGTGTAATCTATTTTCACCACCACCTTAAATAAATGGGTATAATGGTGGAAATAGTAACTATATATGAATTTTACAACATGATACTTATTATGAGATATTATACTCCATCCAAATCAATAAAATTCCAACATTTTGGGATTGTTAGCATCCCTCGTGCTTAAGTACGACTTACCATCTCCAAGGTAAGATGTCATACATTCTACATAATCATTAATAATGGATGATTATATAAATAAATTTAAATAATACATATGATATATATTATAAAATACCATTCTTAAATTTATATAAATATAACCTAAAAATCCTAAGAAAAAATTAACTGAAAAAACAAGCAAACGAACATAAAGCAGTTAATTCCCGATTAATTAGTAACAATGAAATATTACTAACTAAGACATGAAAATATCATCATATATGTTATCATAATAATGATTATGAAGCTGATATAAATTATTAACATTATTTAAATCATTATACTGGAGGTTGGGACACATAGTAAGCACATAAGTCCTACGGTATGGTATAAATTTGCAAATCTCATTTTCATCTGAGATGGATTATTCGTAAGTATTTACCAGGGGGTTATTTATAATCCACATCCATGTTTCTTAAATATTCATTTACTAATATTCTTTATATCCACCAATAAATTTTTAAATGTCAATTTTACTCATTGGTAAATTATTACTGAACTGTATGAATGCAATCATTTTTCATTTTTAGTATGAGGCACTTATTGATTTTTCGGCAAAATTATGAGTAAAATGTTTATTTACATGTATGGAATGAATAGATTTTTACTATTTCATAATGATTTATTTTCTTCAAGATTCCCATAAAAATTAATAAGGTTATTTTCACATAAAATAATTTCTTTTAAAATTGACTGGTATATTAATGAAGGTAATCATTTTTAAAGAAGAAGGGATAATTTTCCTTAGGAATGAAGCTCAACTATTTTATTGAAATTATGTTACATATATTATTTCATTGATTTATGTTTATATCCTTATTGTTACATTTATTTATTTTTTAAATGATGTAATGGTTTTTATGAAATCCTTTTAAGTATAACCTTATTATGGAATGATTTTTAAGAAACCTATTTTATTTCATGGGTTATGTTATATTGAATGTTTTTATGTTTTTTGTTGAACAAAAAAGAATGGTTTATTTATAATATGGGTGTGACCTATATCTCCCTCCAATTCATTGGGTAAAAATTTATATCTCATGATATATACTTGAATAGAATGGAAAGTAAATCTTGTTTAGTAATACAAGGATGGAAGGACGAGTAAACAGAGTTCATTAATGGACTTTGTCCACTATGATGGTCTTGAAAATGAGACATGACTAACATGAAATAATATTACATTATTATCTTTGAATTATACAAAATTTCATGTCTTCTGCCATTACTGTTTGGATTACATTTCACTTTTATGATTTATCCTATGTCATGATATTTTGATCATGTATATGCAGGATAAGATTTTCAAATGTAATGTTCTTATGAATATGATATGATTAATATTACCTTTTTTACCCTTAATGATCATTTGAGTTCACCCTTTCATATTTTTCTTTTCCCCAGTTCATGAAGAATGATATTTAGTATTATATTAAAAAAATGAGTCTAGTTTTGATGAAAGAAACGAGTGACAATGTATATGTTTTATGAACATTTTGTTTATGTCACCCAGTCTCAAAATACCCTATACATATACAGCCTTATCTTGGATTGTTATATGTTGTAATTAATATACAAAAACTAAGAATTAATATAAATGTATATAGATTATGGTTCTCTATATTTGGTATCAGTGGAAAGGTATTGTTAGCCTTTAGAAACAAGGAAGAGAAAGCATTAGTAAGAACTCTAAGGATATGTCTATGTATAGGATACCATTTTAGTGTTTTATAAATGACCATGAATAACCTAGGATAAAACCTAACGTGTCTTAAATTGAAACATCAATCATGATTATGTGCTTTTAATATTATGATTAGTGTTGATAACACTAGGCTTCTTGGTTTTAGTCAATGGATTGAACCTAATGGAACCATGATAATGCTGAATGTGATGGGAAATGAAAATATTTCCCCCCTATGAAACCAATTTTCAAGGGAGATGCAATAAAATATACTGTAGCCATTCTCACAGAACATTGTAAATCAATGAAGCATGTCCGACATCCAAATGGGAAAAAGAGAAAACAACATTTTTTAGAATCCATTATGAGGAACTTTCCACCTTCATTCAGCAGATCTTGTAATCCATTAATGGTTGAATAATGGATCAGATCCATGGAAAAGATATTTTAGGTTATACAATGTTCTGAACAGGAAAATTTCAATATAGTAGTGTGTTGTTTGGAAGGTAAAGTTGATCAATGGTCTAATATTATCAAGAATATTATGTAATGATATGAAATTGAGTTCATTGAATATGAAGAGTTCAAGAAGATATTTTTAAATAGGTACCTACCTCTTATTCTTCAATCAAAAATTGAGAAGGAGTTCCTTGAACATAAAAAAGGAGGATGAATATATTGTTCCAAAGGAAGATATTTTTACTTGATTTTAAATGTACAATTTTGTAATTATTATCCAAACTCGGAATAATATTCATCGATTCTTTAGTGGATTAAAACCATGTCTTCGAAGGGAATCATCTGTAAAAGAAAATTCAATTACTACGAGGAAATTTTTCAATGGGCTCTCATGGTTGAGATATTGATTGGAGTTACCCACCATTCATATCGGATTGATAAGAAGAAAAAATGGAATTCATGGAAAAATATAAAGACAAAAATTAAAAGGACACGAGTTTTATCTTACGCTCATTGTATGGAATGAAACATTGTGGGATTGTCTTAAAGGGACTAGTAAAATTTTATTTGTGAAAAATATGTTCATTAAGAAATTGAATACGAAAGTTATAGAAAAAATATGATTACTGATTTGAAAAAAAGGCTACCAAGAATCCACCTTCTACACATCAATGTTACAAGTGCAAGGAAATGAAGAATTATTTCATTAAATTCCATAGTCCTAAGGTTATTGCTGATTATTGACTTCAACAAACTCTTAAAGAAAAAGAAAAAGGAATGTATCATAAAACTACAATCAGTGATCTAGAGTACGAAAATGATGTTCTGAAAGGTACACTCACCATCCACTCTATGATAGAAAATGTTTTATTTTGTTCTGGATGCACCCACTCTTTTATTTATGAATAATTTTTTAAGGGTATCATTATATTACCTCAACAATTAGTTTTTGAGATAGTAGTGACAACTCCTAATGGAACAGAGGTCACATCAAAAAATTATAATTCATCACTGATCAATGTTTTGTGAGAAATATCTTCCTTAAATTTTCTGATCCTTCATATTTTGGAATTTTATGTGATTATTGTCATTGATTAGCTTTTTCTATATGGATCTCATATTAATATACAAGGAAAGGATGTCACAATTTATATTCCAAATCAGTCTATGTTCAACTATTAAATCTTGGATGAATATAAATTTCCAGTAGAAATTTCATACATAATATGGATCTTGATTCAAATAAATGAAGGTTAATTATCTCAAATGGTTTGGGAGAATCTCCCTAATAAAAATACACCCATTTTAATGGAGTTTTATTATGTATTTCTGGTGTGATTTCTAGGTCTTCCAACAAGCTATGAGGTTGAGTTTTTAAAAGATCTCATACCAGGTTCTTTTCTTATTTCAATGGAACTTTATATAATGGAGGCATCTGTGTTGTTGGAATTGATGAATCAACTCCAAGATACTCATGATAAAGGATTAATATGCCCAAGGGAATCACCTTGGAGAGAAATTGTTCTATTTGTTATGAATAATGATGTATTTATGAGATACTTCATTGATTAGCGTGAACATAACAATATCACTGTCCAGAAAACATACCATCTTCAACACTTTGATGACTTATTTGACCAACTACATGAAGCACAATACTTTTCCAATTTTGATCTCCGTTAAACATATCATTAATTAATGGTCATATTGAGGATATACTAAAGAAAAAATTCACTACAAGGCATGAACACTATCAATATATAATGATTCCTTTTGATCTAAATAATTCCACCACTCTCTTCTTTAATCTAATTAGTTGAATCTTTATAGAATATCCTTATCAGTTTGTGGAAGTCTTTATAGATGATATTATTTTATAATCAAAGAGCATCAATGGAAATTAATATCACTTAAGAATTATGATGAAGACCCTAAGAAAGGGGAATATTTATGAAAAATTTACCAATTGTGAATTCTCGCTTCAGAAAGATTCATTTTTTGGTCACATTATATCATGTGACGGGAAATATGTGGATCCAGCTAAAACAGAGGTTATTGAAAGATGGTTGAGAATAATAATAATAAATGAGATTCGATGTTTTCTTTTTTTGTCTGGATATTATTAATATTTTTTGAACGATTTTTCATGATTATCTAATCCACTAGTCATGTTTTCATGGAAAGTAGCAAAGTTAGTTTGGTTTGTGGAATGTGAAGAGAATTTTCATGAGCTAAAAAGAAGGTTAGCCTGTGCACCAGTTCCCACACTACCTTGTATTGGAGAAAGGTTTGTGATCTACATTGATTCATCCAAGAAGTGGGTGGTATGTGTTCTTATGCATAATGATATGGTGATATCTTATGGATCATTGGAGTTTTATATCCATGAGAAAAATTACCAAAATCATGATTTTGAGTTAGCTGCACTAATATTTTCATAAAACGTGAAGATACATTATCTTTTTTGGGAATGGTGTGATATTTATATAGATCATAAAATTATAAAGAATATTTTCACACAAAAGGAGATGAATACGCATCATATAAGATGGTTTGAGTTGATTAACGATTATGACTAATTAATAAATTGCCACACAGGGAAAGAAAACAAGGTGGAATATGCATCAAATAGACAATACCACGAAACATAACCATGATGAGGATCACAAGTGATACTATATTTATGGAATTGAAAATTTTGGATCTTGAAAATTTAAAATAAGTGGGGAATCATATATTTCTCAAATTAATGTTGAACCAGAAATACAAGTAACGATTAAGTAGTTGTAGAAGATATTTGTAGTGCTACAAAAGATGGTTAGAAATGTTCTTAAAATCATCCTTGATTATGATGAAATAATAAGATTGTAAAACCGAGTTTTTATTTCTCCCATACAAGAAATAATGAAGTTTATATTGTATAAGGATCATAGTTCTTCATTATCTATTCATCTTGGAAGCACAATGATGTATACGGATATGAACGAGTTCTTATGGTGGGATGGAATTCAAATATATGTTTCAAAATATGTATCTTGGTGCTTGGTTTGTCATTGGTTTTTCAGAATGTATATGAAGAGAGACTAAAGTATAAGGGGATGTTACAACCATTACACATACAAGAATTGAAATGGGAAAACATCATCCTGGACATTGTCATCATATTTCCCAAAAAGATCCAATAACAAAAATGATTTATGGGTTATAGTTGATCATCTTAAAAATGATGGCACACTTCATTTCAGTTTGAGATTATTTCAATAATGGTCAAATTTCAAGGAAATGTGTGAAGGATATTGTAAAATTTCATTGAGTACAAATTTCTATTATATCTGATTGGGTTCAGAGGATTACTTCACTGATCTGGATATTTCATTAGCATGCTCTGGATATAGAGTTGGGTTTCGTCACTGCTTATCATTCTCAGATAGATGGCCAGTATGAGAAGAAAATTCCAACACATTAATACATGTTAAGAGATTGCAGTATAGATTTCAAAGGTGGTTAGGATTAACACCTAACATTGTTGGAATATTCTAGCAATAATAGATTACCCTACAGTATTCATAGGGCTCTTGATGAAGACCTCAATGGAAAGAACTGAATAACTCTAACTTGTTAGGATAACATTGGGGAAATAAATCTATTAGTTCCTGATCGCATAGAATAAATGGATTAAAATGTCATACCTATTCAACAACACATAAGAGAAGCTCCAATTTGAAAAAAAAATTATGCTGACAACAGAAGAAAAGAAAAAGTGGCTGATGCGGGTGATCAGGTGCTCCTATAAATATCTCCTTGCAAAGAATAACGTGATTTGGAAGGAAAATAAATTTGATCCATATTTATATCAATTATTTTGAAATTTTTTTACATTTTGGTAATGATAAATACTGATTGGAACTTCCACCTAATCTCTCTCAAGTTCATTATGTGTTCCATGGATCTCTCCTGTGAATGTGCATACCAGATCCCTGGAATGTACTAAGCTCAAAAGTCATATCACTAGAGTAAGTTATTTATTTTGAATAACAATTTATAGAGATTATAGATCATAGAAAAAAAGATCTACGAAACAAGGCAACTTCCATGGTTAAATTTTTACGGAGGAACCACCAATTTTAAGAAGCTAAATGGGAAAATGAGGATACGATGAGGGAGATGTATCCTAGTCTATTTTTTTCTATATGAAAAATTTGGAGGGTGATATTCAGTTTAAGGGGGGTATAATGTAACACCAAGATGCTTTTATGAAATATTTTCCTCCAATAATTATTATTCATTAATAGTTATCCTTGTATGAAATCATCAGATTAAATGAACCGCAAGATGCCCTTATTATAAAATTTACATTTTAGTCAAGTCGTTGGGTTAAAGGGATTAATTATAACTAACATATGAAAATTCATTACGGATTCTTTGGATGTTAGTTATTTATGAAAAATATAAAACAATTAGATAATTTTTTGAGTGAATAATTTTTTGTAGTAAAATTAATTAGATACATATGTTTTGAATACTTGATCATGTATTTCATTCTCATAGGGTATGAATAAAACCCTATTTGATTTATACAAATCTATTTTTCAAAAGATAATTTTACATCATTAAATGGAGTACCCATTTTTTCTTAATATTTTTCCACATTAAAATTTTTATAAGAAAACATAAACAAGTTATTTTTAAGTGGGATATAAAAACATACTTTGGATAAATTTCTGTTATTTTTCTGATAACTATCATGTTTTTATGAATAGAAAATAAACACTAGATTTTAATTAAAAACAAGTTTTTTCATAGAAATAATTTATATGGTATAATTATATTATTAAATGGTATAAAAGTAAAAATAGAATATATTTTTACTATTTAATATAATGAATTTCATTGGAAATAATTTTACATTGAATTCATAAGTAAACACATATCAATGTTTGTAATGTTTTATCTTTCAAAAAACTTGTTCTCTCATTACGACAATGGGATTCATTTTAAATTAATCATTGAATCTTCAATGTATAAAAATATTAAAAATACATTCTATATCAAGAATCAGTATGTCCAAATTATGTTAATAGTCTACATTTACTTTTTGGCATTATGAATAATAACATTAATAATTATTTTTATTACAGTGGTTAAAAGTAATTTAGATAATTGAGGATAAAAATAACATTATAAAATTACCTTAACAGCTGTAAAATTCTACTATATAATAAAATTATGCCCTTATTCTATATGTTCCGAAATTTAATCACTTTATGGCCACTTAGCTATGATTAAAACAAGAATGTAATAAAATATAATAAATGTTACAAAATGTCGCAATCTCATTTTATATAATTGTATTAATTTTAATATATGGATAACTAGAAGATAATATAAACTATATATATTCTTTGTAATCCTAAAATAATTACCTAAATCATAGAAATTTATTTTAAATTTTTAGAGGTTAAATAATTACCCTGAAATATTACATAATAGTGATGTAGAAATTTTGTTAATAATAAAAATATCAAAAAAATGGTTTTGAAAATATTTAAAGAAATATTATCTGAAGGAATTAATGTGATCCATGAATTTTATATAGGACTGTGACATTTCAGTTGCATATTAAATATTTTTTATCAAATTTTTCTTCTCTGTGAAATTTATTTGATGTAAAATAATTAATAGTGTCAAAATTTACAATATTGACACATTATGAAAAAAAATTATTAAATATTTTAAATTACATAAAAATATTTAAAAATTACCAAGTAATTATTATAATATCTCAAATGACATAAAATATCCTAATACGGTCCATTACCACCATATAAGAAAATATTTATAAGAATTAAATATTTTGAATGTTATTACAAAAATTAAAATTAAATATAATAAATAGGTTTTCATTCAAATGAAAATTATTAATTTGAAATATAAACATGTATAAAATTTATTATTTGATGTTATTATAAACCAATATAATCTCGTATTCAAAATTGTGACATTTTGGTGGATTTTATTTGGGATTTGATTTGATTATAATTTTTTAACTTTGTAGGTTTATTAATGTGCCTCTCTCCTCAATTATAAGAAGTAACCTCCTCTCCCACCTCTTCAATTCATTTTTATCATTAATGCTCAACCAACCCATCCATTATTTCCTTTATTAATGTAAGATCCTATATGGTGGTATTTCCCAATGGTTCCCCATACACAGTTGGTCACATGACCTCCAGTGAATTTTCAAAAACTCTTGAGCTTGCCGACTAGTAGTGAGGGCCAAGGAAAGACATTAGGGAAACTATTACATCATTGGAAGAGTAATTATAGTGTAATCTAAATAATACGAAATTAAAGATGAATTAATGCCATAAAATAGTCAACAATGGATGAATGATAGTAAATAAACTATTAGAGCACATATATAAATGATGCATGTGACATATATATAGGAAATCTACAAAACGATTAACAATGCTGAAAACACAACACTAAACCAAGTACAATAGAAAACAATAAAACTATAATAGCATTTCAAGCCATATCATGGTACAATTCTCCCTAGATCCAATGAAAATCAAGTAATTGACGAAGAAGTGAGATTTCCATTATCTATACCTACAACCGTATAATTAGTTATTGTCTAAAAGCATGACTGAAATAGGGTGTGAGATGAATCCTAATAGGCCACCGCCAAAATATCTATTCCTTACTATTAGTGAATATATATAGTAGTAAATATGAAAAAAGAATCAATAAACATTTAATTAATCAAAAGTAAAAAATCCTACTATTTCTAATTTCATTCATTTACATTTATTAATTATTCAGATTGTTGAATAGTGAATCACAGTATCTATCCTAATCTCTATACCCCCATATATAATATTACAACAAAAATCTTAAATTAATATCAAATCAATCAAATAATATTGAGTCCAATCTAGTGCTTTGTCTTGGCAGACACGTCTAAAACATCCAGTCATTTTAAAGCAACCATCTGAGAAATTTCTCATAGTTTGACCCCTTAGGTTAAACATTTCATCAAATAAATAATATAATGACCCTTTGGGAATTCTCACAAAGTCTATTTTCTTCTATCCCACATTGCACTAATCATATACGAATGACCACCTGGGTAATTGTCATGGTCAATACCCCCTTGGTCTGCATAGAAACAACAAAATATAATGTGCCCTGGCACCTCACATAGTAAATACCATATGGTCCAACATTCCTTTGATAATTACCCTTTTGGAAGATCTCAATGTCTAAACCCTCTCTTCAAAGACCCCACATCAACTCTCACTGTCAATATATCTAGTCAAATATAATAATAATTCATAATTAAACTACCCTCCCTTAGAAAGATCACACAATCAATTCCCATTGTACATAAGTTCAAAATGAAAATAACATGAAACTCAAATAAACAAAAACTCCATCCTAACAACCCTAGGCATGTAAAACAAAGAGCCTTACATGATTTCTAGAACCAATGTCCACAACCAATAAAATTTTAGAAGCACGTCCCTAATTAATGTAACAATATTTATGCATAATCAATAAACCTTTCTCAATTAAAATACCATAGTAGTCATTAAACACAGTTATTTCGAAACACACAATACACTAAACAAGGGTATTCAGTACATTTATCATGTATAATCCAAAGACAGCCATAGAAAGGTACAAACCACATACCTAGATGTTGTACGATGAACACTCTTGAACATTGTCCCTTGAATCAACCTAGAATGATATAGATCTATGAAAATATTAAAAATGAATAACCATTGATAACTCATGAGAGAGGATAAATTAGGAATGGGGGATCTTGAGAAAATAAAGAACGCACAGGTGTGAATCTAACACACCTAGAAGCATCTCAATTAGATCTTGGATAGAATATCAAAATGATATCAAATATATTCGGTCATACATCGCTCTCCTATAAGAAACACGAGGAGAAGATGTTTTTTCTGGGGATGAGACGTGACCCAACTCAAAAATATAAAATAAAACAAATACATGGCTTGTCCATTTCATGTACATTTTCTGTACTATAACTAACTGAGTCATACATTAGTTGGTCTTACATGTCACCACAAATAAATGTACTCGTCTGTTACACATCCAGTACAAGGCAACCCTTGACAACTAGGTGCATAGCATGTACTCAAGAGTACGCAGCGTATATTTAGAAACATTCCAAATCCACCTTTTTCTTAAAAAACAACCCAAAATAAAGATGCAAACCTGATAAAAAGATATGAGTTCTTACAAAGATCCCCACATAAAGAAAGTATTACTCGAATAAACCATCCAAAGGTGGTGAAAAATTAGCCTCAAACAACTCTGGCCATGATTATTGTACGTTGGCCACCCTCTCCCAAGTCTCATCCTATATTCTCCCATGTTTTCATAACACCCATACCAGGGGGAATAGACTTTCCATGGATAACCATCAAACTGTGATCCCCAATCTATATAGGGTGATCATTGAAGCTTACATCCACCTCCAACTCAACCTCCTCAAGTTGTAAAACATGAGACAGGTCTGAAAAGTAACACCTTATCTTAGAAATAAGGAATACATCGTGCATTGTCCTATATGTCTAAGGTAACTGCTAGCAATATGAAAACGACCCAACTATCTCCAAAACCTCCCGTAGTCTAACGTATCTCAGTGAAATCCTCCCTTGTCTCCTAATACTCATGTGTCCCACCCTCATTGTGATATGTAATAAAACATAATCTCCAAAATCAAACTCTTGATGTTATCTCCATCGTTAAACATACAATTTCTATCCTGAATATGATGTATCTATCCTTTTCTGAATCAAATCCACCTTCTCAGTGCTCTCCTAGGCAAGGTGAGGTCCTATCATAGATTCCTATACTATCTCCATCCAACATAGGGGTTATTGGCATAGCCTACTGTACAAAGAATAGTAAGGTTCCATGTGATTCATATCCAGAAAACTGTTATTGTATGAAAACTCCACTAGGGGTGTATATCTCTCCCATGACCCCCCAGAATTCCGGATGCATGCTCAAATCATGTCCTCTAAAACTTGAATCATGTTCTCAGACATTCCATCTATCTGGAGATGGTAAGCTATACTCAGAAGTACCTTTGTACCCCAAGACTCTATAGTCCCTACCAGACACGAGAAGAAAATCTAGTGCCTCTCATTATGATTATATAATGTGTACCCCTTTGAAAATGTTCGATCTATCAGATGTAAAACAATCCATGCTCATCAACAAATTTTTTTTATTTTAACAGTATGAAATTTGAATCCATCATGACTTAATCGACAAAAAACTAAACCACATAATTCCCACCAGGTGACCTCGGTAAACTCGTCAAAAAATCCCTCGCGACATCATATCACATCCACTCGAGAATGGGTAACAACTGAAAAGACCTGATGATCACTGATGCTCTGCATTAACATGTTGACATGTGTAATAACTCAAAAAAATAAACAAACATACCACTTCATTTGTGCAGACCAATACTGACGGTGTAGATCATCCACATCTTGGTGAAACTGGGATTAACTACCCAAACTGTGGAATGAAAATCCAACATTAACTCTACACGCATGTCTGATGACACCAATATACATGCATGGAAACCAAAAATATCATCATAAACAATGGTATACAAAAGAGTATGGTCCTTTCCTGATACACTCTCTCGTCGAACTAGGCCTTCAAAATATGATAGCAGATTCATTCTCACTCGATTCAGAAGGTTAGAGGTAATAGATACATAATGAAGAAATATTTTCCCCGATCTGTCATGCTCCACCAAATGCATCTAATAGAACATATATATAATATTCCTCTTACTACTGGCCTCTTGAACTGTGTATATCTGATTCCAACTGCTTAACGCCTCATCCATTTTGTTTCCATTGTCAGGCATGTATGCAAGTTCAATGTGAAAATACAGATGGTACTCAACCCAACATCACTATCTCAAATTTAACTAACATAGAGTAAAGATATACTTCAGGATTTTTTGTCAGTTAAATATCAAAAATTCTATCCTAGAAGATAATGTCACTAATTTCATATATCATTCAAAGTTACAGCTAACTCGAGATCATATGTTGGGTAGTTCCTCTCATGTTGTCTCAACATCCGAGACATGTATGCAGTTAATTATTCCCCCTTTCATATGTAATTATTCCAACATGATACATGACACATCATTGAAAACATTGTAACAGTTTCACAGCTCTCTAAAAATCAATATTGGGGCTGAAGTCAGTCTCTCTTTTAGATCCTAAAATGTGGAATCACATGAATCTATCCACCTGTACTTTGATGCCTTCTTACATAGGCCTATATATGGCACAACCAATCATGAAAGGACCTAAGTAATGTCTCTGTAGTAACTAGACATCCCAAAAAAACTATGTACATCAATGAATTTATTTGGATTCTCCTAGGAAATTACTAATATCAATTTCTTGGGTTCAACTAATACTGTTTTCTCTGAGATAACATGACCCATGATGTGAATCTGGTTCATCCCAAAGATTCATTTTGACAGCATATCAAATAACTAATTCGCCTTCAGTGTAATCAATACAATCTCATTTTGGGTAGCATGGTCTTGTCGAGTGTGAGAGTATACAAAGATATCATCCACAATGAAAAAAACAAATGAATCCATGTAAGGATGGAACACTCAGTTCATCAGTTCCACGAAAACTACTAGTGCGTTCCTGAAATTTAAAGGCGTAACCAAGTACACGTACATGTCATACCTACTTTGAAAGGTTGTAAGAGGTATAAGTGATTGTCTTACATGAAAATGATTATAAGTATATCTCTTTTCAATCTTAGAAAACACTTAGGCTCCTTGAAACTAATCAAAGAGATCATCAATCATATGAAAGGGATATCGGTTCTTGACAGTCAACTATTTTATCCCTTGATAACCCACGCAGTGCCTGAGGGTACTATCCGACTTATTTGTACTATATATATGTGAAACCCAAGGAGAAGTATTGAGTATGATGAAACCCTTTACCTCTAACTCCTCTAACTGCATCTTGATCTCTAGTAACTCAAGTGTATCCATCTTGTAAAGGGGAATGTAAATTGGTGCTGCTTCAGGATCATTCTCCAAGAAGAAACCTACATATTTCTCTGGAGGTAAACCAGAAAAGGAGTCTATAATGACATCCCTAAAATGAAAAACCACTAGAGGAATGTCCATATCTGATGTCCCATGGTCATCTAAATATAAACATGAAATTTGGTACATAATTCCTCCAATCTCAAGATGAATAGGCCCATCTATACTATTCTGGACATCCCATTCACCCTTGTGTAGAAAAGACCTGCCCTCTGGGGATGTGAAAATCACCCTGTGGAGATAGCAGTCAACAATGTCCTGAAAGGGGAAAAAGCGGTACATTCTGAGAATGAAATTGAAACCTTCCATCTCTAAGAAATAGAGGTCCCAAAAGAAGTGATACCAAGAAACCTCAAGATATCACTCCTTGCACTAATGTACATTATCCATCCTAATTCCCAACTGAGTTTCTAGTGTAATAAAATCTTCATATGTAACGATACATAGCCAAAAGGCTGTCCAAAATAAAAACATATATGAAACTATAGGAAGACCCAATATCGAAAAAAGAAGAAACTAAATAAAATGAAACTAGAATCATACTTATAACAATATAGTGTTTGAGATCCTTATCACTCTAGTTCTACAACATTCCAAAATTATTACATGTACCACGGTCCTACGACCCTACCTGACTACCTTGAGCATATCCACCCTGTTTTCACTAAAACCTGGTTGCATGATTACCATAGCCACAACCAGCTCCTCAACCTTAAGAGCCTGATAATCTCTAGTTCCCTAACTTATGAGAAATTGGTGGTCCTACCCCAGAACGTGGAGTAATTTTAGATCCCCTATCACTCACAACTAGTGAAAACTCTGGGGGGAAAGGCTGATTAAGGCCCATCATGAAGCAACAACAAAACTCGACTAGGTTGTTTGTGTATTTTTTTCTCGTATGCCCACTCATCATGCACTGGTAGAATACTAACTGGCTACCTGATGACACATCACATTAAATATCTTAGTGGCACATCCGACTATCAGTGGAAGGAGTAAAGAACCAAGATGTCGAACCACCCTAGTTCACGGCTCCCAACTCCATCAGATTACAATTTTCAATCAGTGCCAGATTCACAATTATCATCATTGATGTCATCAAGAAGATACTCACCTATGATTAAATTTGATACCAAATAGAATCATCAAACCACCTATATAATGATAACTCATCACCGCCAAGAATTGGTTTGAAGCACTGATGATCTATAAAATGAGAGATATAATCCATCATTGAAATAGTTCCCTTCTCCAAATGCATAAACTCATGGGCGTGATCGACCCCCAACATCTTGGCGTAGAAGTAGTCAATTATTTTCCTATGATACTCTTCACATGAAAAATCCAAATGAATTCACACATGTGAGATAACAACCGACCATCTCTGGGTGGAATCATATAGAATGTATATATAAAGGTTTACTGTTCTATCTAGAGGGATCTACATATGTTCAATGATAGTAAGCATGGCCTCTAAGCATGAATCAACATTATATTGTCCCCCATCGCCTGAAAAGGGGAGATGATTGTACTACTAGAACACCCTTGTAAACTCTATCCTAAAAGGGGCAATAAGAGGTACTCCCTGTAAATTCTGTAACATCCTCAAAAACCCTTAATAGAACTATGCATCAACACCTGCATTGGGTACAATAGTTGGTTCCATGAGGGGCATGATTTGAGGATCTTCTGGTAGTCCCTGATCTACCCTTTCTGGTGTCTAGTCATTGCGATGTATCTGGCATTCAAATAAAGGATGTCTCTGTGACATGATGATGCATGGTGAAGTGTATTCCTTTTTTCAAGATTATTAAATAAAACTACATAGTAATGAATTAAAGGAATATGGGAATGAAATAATTCATGATTTTTAAAACACGTATACATGGTTGTATATCTATCACACAGTGTGTTCCCCTTAATTTTTTCATGGTCTTGTACCTCTGCCAATCCTGGTCATGCAACACCCCTACACGTGACATGTTCCTCCTTTGACATGGCATGTAATTGAAATTTTCTCTCCTTCCCAAGCACTTATATTCATCTAAACCACATGGGGTCTACTGGTTCAAAAATCCATGGAATTATCACCATACATACAGTGTTTAATACTTATGTTCTGACCACATGTCTCGTTAGTGAAACATTCAGAGGCACGGTCGACTCTACAAGGTGTTCCAGAAAAGGACACGGAGTGTACCACCTATGTTACATCCACAACCATTGTTAGTCACATGGTCAGACGCACAGTCCTTATGACACGACGTGTACTCCTAGTACATAATGATTTCTGCCAAATATTTCTTAACATCGTGTATCTTCTCAAAAAATCAGTCAAATTATTAAAGACAACACCGTCTGAATGATAGGTACACAACCTGTTCTCATGAAATGATGTTTCTTATAGAATAGAAGAACATGGGTCATGTGTTCATAACACTACACGCCGTGTTTACTGTGTTTGAATATAGTAATACGCTGAAACACCTCTGGAACCCCTAAACACATATAAAATTTTCTTTGTAATGACAAATTCTTACCCGTGAGAGCCCATACTCCCGTGAATCAATGTTTTCATCCTTATTCACATCATAACTCATCAAAATTGAATTAAAGTTCAAACATGATACACCAAATTCGGATCCACGAAGGCCCATAACACCTTAGAAGACGATGTTTGGCGTCCATACAATGAATCATTAAATATAACTAAACCCTATAAAAATTATAGATATTCTATTATGGAATCTAACACACCAACATGCATATCTAACATAAACTCTATCACAAAATCATACAATCAGTAATTCACCCTAAATGGAATTGAAAGAAAGTATGACATGTGATATCTTGAAAGTTCCCATATGAGGAAAGAGATGGTATACCCTCCCTTAATTGTGCCTCAATAGAAATAGATCCACAATGACATAAACAGTAAAAACACAAATAAAGTGCTTCAACAAGTGGTGAAATCAAATCAACTGTAACAATTGGAAAACTAGAAAAATATAAATATTTGTGGTAACATGAATCTAACCTATACACGAGTTATCTACTCCCAAGAAAAAATTATTACTTACTACTTATGTATTAATATAGATATGTATAGACTCTAAATAGTAATAAAAATTAGAAAATAAACTCTTCTAATACCACTTTGTAACATCCTGGTTCCGGGTGCCTCCCAAAGGTTACTTGTACCTCATTTGTCACATGTCCTCAAGAACATTTCCACAAACACTAGAGGTCGAATAGTAGGTATGAGGTCCAAGGTAATACATTGGGGAAACTATTCCATCATTGGAAAAGTATGCACTTACGATTTTAAATAATAAGAAATAATGGAATTAGTTATAAAATATAAGAAATGTAAAGAGTGGAAGAATGACTATAAATAAAAAATTGGAGAACATATATTAGTGTGTCTGGTAACTTATGTCGAGTATAGTTGACAAAGATGTCACAATGTTGGAAATACAATACTAAATATTGTACAAAACAAAACAAGTAAACAGTAGCATCATCTGATACCTTATCTTGGTTCCATGCTCCCATTCTCCAACAATAATCATGTACCGAATAAAAATGGGATATTTCCCTAATCTATATCAACAAAAATATAATCTTTTTGGGTACAAAATCATGACCCATATAGGGTGAGATATGAATCCTAGTAGGCAACCACCAAAATATCTAAACATAACTATCAATGAATATATATATAGTTATAAATATGCAATATGAAGCAATAAACACCGAAGTACTCAAAAAAAAAACAATCCTACAGTTTCCAATTACATTCATTTTCATTTATTAATTTTTCAATGAAATGAATAATGAATCCTAGGATCTAGCCTATGTTCTATATCCCCTATATAGTATAACAATAGACATCTCAAAATACAATCTAAACAATCAAGTAACACTCTTTCCAAGATTGTTCTTTGGCATGGCAGACTGATCACAAGCATCCAATCTCTTTATAGTTACCATTAAGGAATGTTCTCACAGTCTAACACCTCATGTTACACATTTCATAAAAATAATAAAATAATGACCCACTTGGAAATCTTATACAGTTCAACCCCTTTGGACCTACATAGCACTATTCATTCACAATCAACCACCTGGGTAGCTCTTACAGCCAATACCCCTTTTGTTCTATAAATAAACAAAAAAATATATTGACCCTTGTAAGATCTCGCATTTAATGTCCTATGGTCCAACATTCATTTCATAACAACCATCTATTTAGTTCTCACAGACAATCCCCTCTGGTCAATGACTCTATGACATCTCTCACAGTCAATACTTCGGTTCAATCATAACCATAATTCATAATTAAAGGACCCTACCTCGAGAATAACTCCCAATCAATTACTATTGTCCATACAATCACCAATGTGAATCACATGCATCTAAAATAAATTGAAAAGACATCCCAACAACACTAGGCATGGAAAACAATGTAGACTGACATGCATTCTTGACCAAACATCCATAACCAATCAAACATGGGAAACACATCCATAATAATTGTAATAAACTTTATACCTAATAAATATCCCTTTCGCAATCAATAAAACCATAGAAGTCATTAAATAGGGTAAAATACAAATACACAATACCTTAAACAATGGTATTCAGCAATTTTAACTTATATAATCCTAAGGCAACCAAATAAAGGAACAAAAAAACTACCTATATAACGTACGATAAACACTCTTGATTTTCGGCCCTTGAATCGGCCTAGACTGATGTAGATATACGAAAAAGGTAAAAACGATCTACCCAGGATAACTCAATAGAGAGGAGATATCCAGAATAGAGGCTCTATAGAATGATAGAACTCACTGATTAGAATCTAATGCACCTAGATGAATCTTAATCAGTGTTTAGATAGATGAATATGAGGATCTAAAAAATCTCCGTCTATGTGTTGCTCTCCTATAATAAATGCAGGGAGAAGAAGTTTTTTCATGAGATGTGACGTGACCCCGCTCTTACATATCAAAGAAATACATGGTGTGTTCATTTAA
Source organism: Viscum album (assembly GCA_963277665.1). Lineage (NCBI taxonomy): Eukaryota > Viridiplantae > Streptophyta > Magnoliopsida > Santalales > Viscaceae > Viscum > Viscum album. The sequence goes on from OY728120.1 coordinate 1,809,195,195, forward strand.
TGTATAGTCTGTTTTCTACCCTTAATTCTCCCCAACATTAGACTGACTTCCAGCTCACCACACGGGAAAAAACTTAGTTGTTACATGGCAAGTATAGGGCTACCCGTGACAATCGAGTACACGACATATACATAGAATATTTCCAAATACTCCATTTCCTAATAAAACCCAAAATAATGATCCATAACTTAAAATATGATCCTTTTTATTACATCAACTTCAGTATTTTCATTCCTGAGGTTATATTCTTCTTTAATGATGACCTATAGTTCCCTAAGCGTATATTTAAAGGAGGCACATTGGGGAAGAGGTAATCTCTTCTACTGGTTCAGTAAAATTCCATTATTCTTATACATCCTATAAATTATTTATTTCATTATAATGTAATAACATAAGTTTAACTCATTTACTAATATGTTTTTCTAAATAAGAAACAACCCCATTTCACCTTTAATACATGCTATAAAAAATGAAATCAAATCATGCACGTACGTATGACATACCATCTCCCCATTGTGGTGTAATTTGGTTTTCACCACCAACATAATTGGATAGGTATATTGGTTGAAATAATACATATATATGATTATTATAATATTATACAAATTCTGAGATATTATACACCATCCACATATATAAAATTCACCAATTATGGGACAGATATCGTCCCTCGTACGTATGTATGGCTTACCATATCCACTGTGTGATGTGATTAATTCTAAATAATAATAATTAAATAAAGATAATATAAATGAATTGAATGAATAAATAATATATATATTAAACTAATACCATGATGTAAATGATATAACTATTACCTGAAAATAAGAATAAGAACTTATCTAAAAAAACATGTATAAGAACATAAAGAAGCTAATACCTGAATAACGAGTAAAAATGAAATGTTACTAACATAAGGACAAAAATATGATCATTAATGTAATCTCTAAATGATTATGAAGCATGAATAAATTAAAAACATTGTTTATATCTTTATATATGAGGATTGTACATGTATAAAGAATATCATACACACTGTAAGTGATTAATTTGTAAATCTCTCTTTTATCAGAGATTGTTTATTCGTATGTATTTACAAGGGTTTATTTATAATCCATGTCCATTTTTAAAAAATATTTATTTCAAAATATTCTTTATGTCATTCAATAATTTTTTAAATTCAATTATACCTATTGAAAATGTTTACTAAATGTTATGAATTGAATCTTTTTTCATTTTTGGTAAATGTACTTTTATAGATTTTTGGAAAACGTATGAAATAATATTATTTACATGTATGTAATGAAAGGATATTTAATCGTTATTAATGATTTTTTTCATTGACTCATCCCCAAGAAGAATATAGGTATATCTTCATATAAATTTATTTCATCAAAAATTCTGTATTTTTTTTAGGAAGGATAACGTAATTGAAGAATAAAATATATTTTCATCATGAATGATGCTCATGTATTTTATCAAAACTATTATCCTTATAATATTACATTGGTGTACGATTATATCCCAATTAGTACTTTGATTTTATTGTTTAAATTATTGAATTTTTTTTTCTGAAATCTATTTATGGATTATGTTATCATGGAATGATGCTTAAGAAACCTGTTTTATTACATGGGTTATGCTATAATGAATGTTTTAATTTTTTTGTGGAATACAAAAAAATGCATTCATTATGAGATGGATGGGACCTATATCTCCGTCCAATTCCTTGGATGATGATTTATATCTCTTGATATAGACAAGAATCAATGAACAAGTAAATATGGTTTAGTAATACAGGGCTAGGACAAGAAGTGAACTCGGTTCAGTAATAGACTTCGTCTACTAAGATGATCTTTTCCATATGCCTTGAAAAATATGAAATTATTAACTATGATAATTTTAAATTCCATAAAATTTCATGTATTATGTTATGAATATTGGTATTACATTTCAATTTTATTATTTATCCCAATATATGAAATTATGATCTTTTTTATGCAGAATATGATTTTCAAATGTTATGCTCTTATGAGTAGGATACGATTGATATTTCCATTGATTACCCTTAGTGAACATTTGAGCTCACACATTCCTATGTTTCTTTTCCCCAGGTCATGAATAAGGGTATTATGTATGACATTCCCAAAATGAGTCTAGTTATGACGAAATAAAAGGGAGACAATGTAGATGTTTTTTGAACAAGTGGTTCCTGTTTCCGATTTTTTAATGAAACAATAGATATACAATCTTATCATGGTCTTGTTACATTTTTTAATGAATATTAATCAATTCTGATGTAATATATATTTATGTAAATATGGGTAACTATATTTGTTATTACTCATCATTATTCCGTTAATAAGGGAACCTAATTCCATTTCATAATATCTTATTCCACTAAAATTTCACCTATAGTCTCATCATCATATACAATATCTAAATTACTCATACCACCATGCCTATTAAATTCATGTTATTTCCACTTAGGACCTTTATTTGGTAAATTCCCATTATTTCCATATTAAAATTATTCACATGTTCAAAATATAATTGGGAGGATGACATTTCCTCTAACTCCTCTAACTACATCTGATCTCTAGTAACTCAAGTGTATCCATTCTGTAATGGGGAATGTACACTGGTGCAGCTTCGAGATCATTCTCAAAGAAGAAACCTATATATTTCTCGAGATTTAAACCAAAAAAGTAGTCTATAAAGACATCCCTGAAATAAAGAACCACTGGAGCAAAGTCCATATGTAAAGTCCCATGGTCATCTAAAAATAAACATGAATTTTGGGCCATAACTCCTCCAATCTCAAGATGAACAGGTTCATCTCTACTCATCTGGACATCCCATTCACCCTTGTCTAGAAATGACCTGCCTTCTGGTGATGTGAAAATCACCCTGTGGTGATTATAGTCAACAATGTCTTTATTGGGGAAAAACCAGTACATTCCGAGAATGAAATTGAATCCTTCCATCTCTATGAAATAGAGGTCCCATAAGAAGTGACACCAATAAAACTCAAGATATCCCTCCTTGCACTAATGTACACTATCCATCCTAATTCCCAACTGAGTTTTTAGTGTTTTAAAATCTTCATATGTAAAGATACATAGCCAAAAGGATATCCAAAATAAAAATATATATGAATCTATGGGAAGACCCTATATCTAAAATAGAATAAAATAAATAAAAGGAAACTTGAATCATACCTATAACAATATAGGGTCTGAGATCATTCTCACTCTATCTCTACACCATTACAAAATTATTACCTATACCATGGTCCAACGACCCTGCCTATCTACCTTGAGCATATTCACACTGTTTTCACTAACACCTGGTTGCATGATTACCATGGCCACAAGCAGCTCCTCAACCATAATAGTCTGAAAATATCTAGTTCCCTGACTTATGAGAAATTGGTGGTCTTTCCCTGAAACATGGATAAATTTTAGATCCCCTATCACTCACAACTAGTGAAAACTCTAGGGGAAAATGCTGATGATGGCCCATTATGTGGAAACAATGACACTCGACTATGTTGTTAGTGTACTGTGGTCTCGTATGCCCACTCATCCTACATTGGTAGAATACTAACTGGATACCTGATGACACATCACATTAATGATCTCAGTGGCGCTTCCTACTATCAGTGGACAGAGTAAAGAACTATGATGTCGAACCACCCTGGTTCGCGTCTCCCAACTCCATCAGATTACAATTTTCAATCAGTTCTAGATTCATAATTATCATCACTGATGTCATATGGAAGATACTCACCTATGATTACATTCTATACAAAAGATAATACTCAAAACACCTAGATAATGATAACTCATCACCACCAAGAATTGGTTTGAAGCACTGATGATCTATAAAATGAGAGATGTAATCCATCATTGAAATAGTGCTCTGCTCCAAATGCATGAACTCTTAGGAGCGATTGACCCTCAACATCTTGTGGTAGAAGTAGTAAATGATGTTCCTATGAAACTCTTCACAAGAAATATCCAAATGAATTCACACCTATGAGATAACAACCCACCATCTCTAGGTGGAATCATATATAATGTACATATAAAGGTTTACTCTTCTATCTAGAGGCATCTCCAGATTCTCAATGATAGTAAGCTTGGCCTCTAACCATGAATCTGCATTATATTATACCCCATCACCTGAAAAGTGGAGAGGATTCTACTACTAGAACACCCTTGTCAACTCTATCATAAAAGGGGAAACAAGAGGTACTCCCTAGAAATTATGTAACATCCTCAAAAACCCTTAATAGAACCGTGCATCAGCACCTGCATTGGGTACAATAGTTGGTTCCATGACGGGCATGATTGGAGGATCTTCTGGAAGTCCCTGATCTACCCTTTCTAGTTTCTGGTAATTGCAATGTATCTGGCATACAAATAGAGGATGTCTCTGCGACATGATGCTGCATGGTGAAGTGTATACCTTTGTTCAAGATTATCAAAGAAAACTACATAGTAATGAAATAAAGTAATATGAGAAAGAAATAATTCATTATTTTTAAAAAACATATACATGGTTGAATATCTATCACACAGTGTGTTCCCCTTATTTTTTACATGGGATTGTACCTCTTCCAATCCTGGTCATGCAACACCCCTACACACGACATGTTCCTCCTTTGACATGGCATGTAATTGAATTTTTATCTCCTGACCAAGTGCTTATTTTTAGCTAAACCACATGGGGTCTACTGGTTCATAACTCCATGGCATGATCACCATACATGCAGTGTTTAGTACTTGTGTTCTAACCACAAGTCTCATTAGTCAAATGGTCAGAGACACGGTCAACTCTACATGTTTTTCTAGAAAAGGACACAGAGTGTACCACCTATGTTACATCCACAACTATTGTTAGTCACATGGTCAGACACACAGTCCTTACGACACGACGTGTACTCCTAGTACATAATGATTTCTGCCAAATATTTCTTAACATTGTTTATCTTCTCACACAATCAGTCACATTATTAATGACAACACAGTCTGTATGATAGGTACAAAACATGTTCTCAAGAAATTATGTTTCTTACAGAATAAAAGAACACCTGGAATGTGTTCATAACACTACACGCCATGTTTACTGTGTTTCAATATAGTAAGCCTATGAAACACCTCTGGAACCCCTAAAAACATATAATATTTTCTTTGGAATGAAAAATTCTTACCCGTGAGAGCCCATACTCCCGTGAATCGATGTTTTCATCCTTATTCACATCATAACTCATCAAAATTAAATTAACATTCAAACATGATAAACTATATTCGGATCCAAGAGGGACCCTAACACCTTAGAGGACAATGTTTGGCGTCCATACAATGAATCATTACATATAACTAAACCCTATCAAAATTATAGATATTCTATTATGGAATCTAACACACCAACATGCATATCTAGCATAACATCTATCACAAAAACATAAAATCAGTAATGCACCCTAAATAGAATGAAAAGAATGCATGACATGTGATATCTTGTAAGTTCCCATATGAGGAATGAGATGGTATACCCTCCTATAATTGTTCCTCAATAGAAATAGATCCAAAATGATTTAAATAGTAACAACACAAAAATAGTGCTTCACCTAGTGGTGAAATCAAATCAACTGTAACAATTGGAAAACTAGAAAAATAGAAATATTTACGGTAACATGGATCTAACCTATACACGAGTTAGATAATCCCAAGAAAAATATATTACCTACTACTTATACATTAATATAGATATGTATAGACTCCAAATAGTAATAAAATGTAGAAAAGAAACACTTCTAATACCACTTTCTAACATCCTGGATCTGGGTGCCTCCCAGAGGTGACATGTACCTCATCAGTCACATATCCTCAAGCGTATTTGCACAAACACTAGAGGCTGAAGAGTAGGTATGAGGTCCAAGGTAATACATTGGGAAAACTATTCCATCATAGGAAAAGTATGCACTTACGATTTTAAATAATAAGAAATAACAGAATTAGTAATAAAATACATCAAATGTAAAGAGTGGAAGACTGATTGTAAATAAAAAAGTGGAGAAAATATATTAATGTGGCTGGTATATTATGTATAGTAGAGTAGCCGAAGAAGTCATAATGCTGGAAACACAATACTAAATAAAGTACAAAACAAAACAAGTAAACACTAGCAGCATCTGATGCCTTATCTTGGTTCCATGCTCCGAATCTCCAACAATAATCAAGTACCGAATAAAAATGGGATATTTCCCTAATCTATATCAACAACCATATAATCTTTTTGGGTCCAAAATCATGACCCATATAGGGTGAGAGATGAATCCTAGTAGGTAACCTCCAAAATATCTAATTATAACTATCATTGAATATATATATAGTTATAAATATGCAATATGAAGCAATAAACATCGAAGTACTAAAAAATAAACAATCCTATAGTTTCCAGTTAAATTCATTTTAATTTATTAATTTTTCAATGCATTGAATAATGAATCATGGGATCTAGCCTATATTCCATATCCCCTGTATAATATAACAATAAACATCTCAAAATACAATCTAAACAATCAAGTAAAACTTGTTCCAAGCTTGTTCTTTGTCATGGTAGACTCATCACAAGCATCCAATCTCTTAATAGTTACCATTAAGGAATGGTCTCACAGTCTAACACCTCATGTTGAACATTTCATCAAAATAATAAAATAATGAAACCCTTGGAAATCTCACATAGTTTAACCCCATTGGCCCTATATAGAACTATTCATTCACAATCGACCACCTGGGTAGCTCTTACAGCCAATACTCCTTTTTTCTATAACGAATCAATAAAATATATTGACCCCTATAAGATCTAATAGTTAATTTCTGATGGTCCAACATTCATTTCATAACAACCCTCTATTTAGTTCTCACAGACAAACCCCTATGTTCAATGACTCTATGACATCTCCCACATTCGATACTTCGGGTCAATCATAACCATAATTCATAATTAAAGGACCCTGCCTCGAGAATAACTCACAATCAATTACTATTGGCCATACAATCACCAATGCGAATCACATGCATCTCAAATAAATAGAAAAGACATCCCAACAACACTAGGCATGGAGAAAAACGTAGCTTGATATGCATTCTTCACCAAACATCCATAGCCAAACAAACATGGGAAACACATCCATAATAAATGTAATAAACTTTATACCTAATAAATAACCATTTCTCAATCATTAAAACCATAGAAGTCATTAAATAGGGTAAAATACAAATACACAATACCTTAAACAATGATAATCAGTACTTTTAACTTATATAATCCAAAGGAAACCAAATAAAGGAACAAAAAAAACCTACCTAGACGACGTACGATAAGCACTCTTGATTGTCAGCCATTGAATCAGCCTAGAATGATGTAGATATACGAAAAAGGGAAAAACAATCAACCCAGGATAACTCAAGAGATAGGAGATATCTTGAATAGATGCTCTATAGAATGATAGAACTCACCGATTGGAATCCAATGCACCTAGATTAATCTTAATAAGTGTTTAGATAGATGAATATGAGGATCTCAAAAATATTCGTGTATATGTTTCTCTCCTATATGAAACGCGGGGAGAAGAAGTGTTTTCTAGAGATGTGACGTGACCCCGCTCTTGAATATCAAAAAAAATACATGGTCTGTTCATTTAATGTATAGTCTGTTTTCTAGCCTCAATTATCCCCAACATTAGACTGACTTCCAGCTCACCACACGGGCATATACTCAGTTGTTACATGACAAGTATAGGGCTACCCGCAACAATCGAGTACATGACATATACATAGAATATTTCCAAATAATCCATTTCCTAATAAAACCCAAAATAATGATCCATACCTGAAAATATGATCCTTTTTATTACATCAACATCAGTATTTTCATTCTTGAGGTTATAGTATTCTTTAATGATGACCTATACTGCCCTAAGCATATATTTAAAGGAGGCACATTGGGGACGAGGTAATCTCTTCTACTAGTTCATTCAAATTCCATTCTTATTATACATCCTATAAATTATTTATTTCATTATAGTGTAATAACATAAGTATAACTAATTTACTAATATTCTATTGTAAATATTAAACAACCCCATTTCACCTTCTATACATGCTATGAAAAATGAAATCATAGCATGCACGTACATATGACTTACCATCTCCCCATTGTGGTGTAATTTGGTTTTCACCACCAACATAATTGGATAGGTATATTGGTTGAAATAATACATATATATGATTATTATAACATGATTCAAATTCTGAGATATTGTACACCATCCACATATATAAAATTCACCAATTATGGGACAGATATAGTCACTCGTACGTATGTATGGCTTACCGTATCCACTGTGTGATGTGATAAATTATACATAATATTCATTAAATCAAGATTATATAAATGAATTTAATTAATAAATAATATATATATTATTCTAATACCATGATGAAAATTATATAACTATTACTTGAAAATAGGAATAATAACTTATCTGAAAAAACATGTATAAGAACATAAAGTAGCTAATAACTGAATAACGAGTAAAAATGAAATGTTACTAGCATAAGGGAAAAACTATGATCATTAATGTAATCTCTAAATGATTATGAAACATTAATAAATCAGTAACAATATGTAAATCATTATACAGGAGGATTGTACACTTATAAAGAACATCAGACACATGGTAAGGGATTAATTTGTAAATCTCTCTTTTATCTGAGATTGTTTATTCGTATGTATATACTACGGTTTATTTATAATCCATGTCCATGTTTAAAAAATCTTTATTTCAAAATATTATTTATGTTATTCAATAATTTTTTAAATTCAATTATACCTATTGGTAAATGTTTACTAAATTTTATGAATTGAATATTTTTTCATTTTCGGTAATTGTACTTATATACATTTTTGAAAAACGTACGAAATAATATTATTTACCTGTATGTGATGAAAGGATATTTAAACATTAATAATGATTTTTTCCATTGATGCATCCCCAAGAAGAATATAGGTATATATTCATATAAAATTTTTTCTTCGAAAATTGTGTAGTATTTTCGGGAATGATAAAGTATTTGAAGAATAAAATATATTTTCATCAGGAATGATGCTCAAGTATTTTTATCAAAACTATTATCCTTATAATATTACATTGGTGTATTATTATTTCACAATTACTACTTTTATTTGATTTCTTAAATGATGGAATTTCATTTCTGAAATCCGTTTATGGATTATGTAATCACAGAATGATGCTTAAGAAACCTATTTTATTACATGGGTTATGCAACAATGAATGTTTTAATTTTTTTGTGGAACACAAAATAATGCATTCATTATGAGATGGGTGGGACCTATATCTCCATAAAATTCCTTGGATAATGATTTATTTCTCTTGATATAGACAATAATGGTTCAACAAGTAAATATGGTTTAGTAATACAGGGCTAGGACAAGGAGTGAACTCGGTTCAGTAATAGACTTCATCCGCTAAGATGATCTTCACCATCTGCCTTGAAAAATATGAAATTTTCAACTATGATTATTTTTATATTTCAAAAAATGTCATGTATTGTGTTATGACAGTTGCTATTACATTTCACATTTATTATTTATCCCAATATATGATATTATGATCTTTTATATGCAGAATATGATTTTCAAATGTTATGATCTTATGAGTAGGATACGATTGATATATCCATTGTTTACCCTTACTAAACATTTGAGCTCACACATTCCAAAGTTTCTTTTCCCTAGGTCAGGGATAAGGGTATTATGTATGACATTCCCAAAATGAGTCTGGATATGATGAAATACATTAGAGACAATGTAGATATTGTTTGAACCAGTGGTTTCTGTTTCAGATTTTCTAATGAAACAATATATATACAATCTTGTCATGGTTTTGTTACTTTTTTTAATGAATATTAATCAATTCTGATGTAATATATATTTATGTAAAGTATGGTTCACTATATTTGTTATACCTCATCATTATACCATTAATAAGGCCACCTCATTCAATTTCATAATATCTTATTCCATTAAAATTTCATCTATAGTCTCATCATCATATAAAATATCAAAATTACTCATACCACCATGCATATTACCTTCATTATATTTCCACACAGGACCTTTATTTGATAAATTCCCATTATTTCCATTTTAAAATTATTCACGTGTTCAAAATTTAATTGGGAGGATGATATTTCCCCTAACTCCTCTAACTGCATCTTGATCTCTAGTAACTCAAGTGTATCCATCCTGTAAAGGGGAATGTACACTGGTGCTGCTTCAGGATCATTCTCTAAGAAGAAACCTACATTTTTCCCTAGAGGTAAACCAAAAAAGTAGTCTATAAAGACATCCCTGAAATAAAAAACCATTGGAGGAAAGTCCATATGTAAAGTCACATGGTCATCTAAAAATAAACAATAAATTTGGGCCATAACTCCTCCAATCTCAAGATGAACAGTTCCATCTCTACTCATCTGTACATCCCATTCACCCTTGTATAGAAAATACCTTCCCTCTGGTGATTTGAAAATCACCCTGTGGCGATAACAGTCAACAATATCCTGAAAGGGGAAAAACCGGTAAATTCCGAGAATGAAATTTAATCCTTCCATCTCTAAGAAATAGAGGTCCCATAAGAAGTGACCCCAAGAAACCTCAAGATACCACTCCTTGCACTAATGTATGCTATCGATCCTAATTCCCAACTGAGTTTCTAGTGTAATAAAGTCATCATATGTAATGATAAAAACCCAAAAGGCTGTCCAAAATAAAAACATATATGAAACTATAAGAAGACCCTATATCGAAAAGAGAAGAAACTAAATAAAAGGAATCTAGAATCATTCATATAACAATATAGGGTCTGAGATCCGTCTCACTCTAGTTCTACACCATTACAAAATTATTACTTGTACCACGGTCCTACAACCCTGGCTGACTACCTTGAGCATATCCACCATGTTTTCACTAAAACCTGGTTGCATGATTACCATGGCCACGACCAGATCCTCAACCTTAACAGCCTGACACACTCTAGTTCCCTGACTAATGAGAAATTGGTGGTTCTGCCCCGAAACATGGATTAATTTTAGATCCCCTATCACTCACAACTAGTGAAAACTCTGGGGGGAAATGCTGATGAAGGCTCATCATGCGGCAACAACGACACTCGACTAGGTTGTTCGTGTATTGTGGCCTTGTATGCCCACTCATCCTGCAATGGTATAATACTAGCTGGCCACCTAATGACACATCACATTAAAGATCTCAGTGGCGCTTCCTACTATCAGTGGAAGGATTAACATACCAAGATGTCGAACCACCCTGGTTCGCGGCTCCCAACTCCATCAGATTATAATTTTCAATCAGTTCCAGATTCACAATTATCATCACTCATGTCATCTGGAAGATACCCCCCTATGATTAGATGCCATAACAAAGAGTATCCTCAAGCCACATAGATAATGACAACTCATCACTTCCATGAATTGTTTTGAATCACTGATGATCTATAAAATGAGAGATGTAATCCATCATTGAAATAGTGTCCTACTCGAAATGCATGAACTCTTGGGAAAGATTGACCCTCAACATCTTGTGGTAGAAGTAGTAAATGATGTTCCTATGAAACTCATCACAAGAAAAATCCAAATGAATTCACACATGTGAGATAACAACCCACCATCTCTGGGTGGAATCATATAGAATGTACATATAATGGTTTACTCTTCTATCTAGAGGAATCTCCAGATGCTCAATGATATTAAGCATGGCCTCTAACCATGAATCTACATTATATTTCATCCCATCACCTGAAAAGGGAATATGATTCTACTACTAGAACACCCTTGTCAACTCTAACATAAAAGGGGCAATAAGAGGTACTCCCTTGAAATTCTGTAACATCCTCAAAAAACCTTTACAAAACTGTGCATCAGCACCTACATTGGTTACAATAGTTGGTTCATTGACGGGCATGATTGGAGGATCTTCTAGTATTCCATGATCTACCCATTATAGTGTCTGGTCATTGCGATGTATCTGGCATACAAATAGAGGATATCTCTGCGACATGATGCTGCTTGGTGAAGTGTATACCTTTGTTCAAGATTATCAAAGAAAAATACACAGTAATGAATTAATGGAATATGGGAATGAAATAATTCATGATTTTTAAAACACGTATACATGGTTGTATATCTATCAAACAGTGTGTTCACCTTAATTTTTACATGGGCTTTTACCTCTGCCAATCCTGGTCATGCAACACCCCTACACACGTCATGTTCCTCCTTTGACATGGCATGTAATTGAATTTTTCAGTCCTTCCCAAGTGCTTATTTTCAGCTAAACCACATGGGGTCTACTGGTTGAAAACTCCATGGCATGATCACCATACATACAGTGTTTACTAATTATGTTCTAACCACAAGTCTCGTTAGTCAAACAGTCAGAGACACAACTGACTCTATAAGGTGTTCCGGAAAAGGACACGGAGTGTACCAACTATGTTACATCCACAACTATTGTTATTCAGATGGTCAGACAAATAGTCCTTACGAAACGACGTGTACTTCAAGTACGTAATTATTTCTGCCAAATATTTCTTAACATCATGTATCTTCTCACACAATCAGTCTGATTATTAAAGAAAACACATTCTGTATGATAGGTACACAAAATTTTCTAAAGAAATGATGTTTCTTACAGAATAGAAGAACATTTGGCATGTGTCCATAACACTACACGCCATGTTTACTGTATTTCAATATAGTAAGCCTCTGAAACACCTCTAGAACCCCTACAAACATATAATATTTTTTTTGAATGACGAATTCTTACCCGTGAGAGCCCATAATCCCATGAATCAATGTTTTCTTCCTTATTCAAATCATAACTCATCAAAATTAAATTAAAGTTCAATCATGATACACCAATTTCGGATCCAAGAGGGCCCATAACACCTTAGAGGCCAATGTTTTCCGTCCATACAATGAATCATTACATATAAATAAACCCTATCAAAATTATAGATATTCTATTGTCGAATCTAACACACGAACATGCATATCTAGCATAACATCTATCACAAAAACATACAATCAGTAATTCACCCTAAATGGAATGAAAAGAATGCATGACATGTTATATCTTGTAAGTTCCCATATAAGGAATGATATGGTATACCCTCCTCTAATTGTGCCTCAATAGAAATAGATCCACAATGATATAAACAGTAACAACACAAAAAAAGTGCTTCACCTAGTGGTGGAATCAAATCAACTGTAACAATTGGAAAACTAGAAAAATAGAAATATTTGTGGTAACATGGATCTAACCTATACACGAGTTAGCTACACCCAAGAAAAAATTATTACCTACTACTTATACATTAATATAGATATGTATAGACTCTAAATAACAATAAATATCAGAAAAGAAACTCTTCTAATACCAATTTGTAACATCCCGGATATGGGTGCCTCCCAAAGGTGACTCGTACCTCATTTGTCACATGTCCTCAAGAACATTTACACAAACACTAGAGGCCGAAGAGTAGGTATGAGGTCCAAGGTAATACATTGGGGAAACTATTCCATCATTGGAAGATTATGAAATTACAATTTTAAATAATATGAAATAACATAATTAGTAATAAAATACAACAAATGTAATGAGTGGAAGACTGATTGTAAATAAAAAATTAGAGAACATATATTAATGTGACTGGTAACATATGTCTAGTAGAGTATCCAAAGAAGTCACAATGCTGGAAATACAATACTAAATAATTTACAAAACAAAACAAGTAAACACTAGAAGCATCTAATCCCTTATCTTGGTTTCATGATCCCAATCTCCAATAATAATAATGTACCGAATAAAAATGGGAGATTTCCCTAATCTATATCAACAACCATATAATATTTTTGGGTCCAAAATCATGACCCATATAGGGCGAATGATGAATCCTTGTAGACAACCTCCAAAATATTTAAACATAACAATCACTAAATATATATATTGTTATATATATGCAATATGAAGCAATAAACACTGAAGTACTCAAAAACAAAACAATCCTACAGTTTCCAAGTACATTTGTTTTCATTTTTTAAATTTTCAAAGCATTGTATAATGAATCCTAGGATCTATCCGATGTTCTATATCCCATGTATATTATAACAATAGACATCTCAAAATACAATCTAAACAATCAAGTAAAACTCTTTCCAGTCTTGTTCTTTGGCATGGAAGACTCATCAAAAGCATCCAATCTCTTAATAGTTAACATTAAGGAATGTTCTCACAGTCTAACACCTCATGTTCCACATTTCATCAAAATAATAAAATAAAGACCCACATGGAGATCTCACACACTATAACGCCTCTGGCCCTATATAGAAATATTCATTCACAATCAACCACCTCAGTAGCTCTTACAGCCAATAACCCATTTGTTCTATAAAGAAACAACAAAATATATTGACCCCTGTAAGATCTAACAGTTAATGTCCTATGGTCCAACTTTCATTTCATAACCACCCTATAGTTAGTTCTCATAGACTAACCCCTCTGGTCAATGAATCTATGACATCTTTCACATTCAATACTTCGGGTCAATCATAACCATAATTCATAATTGAAGGACCTTACCTCGAGAATATCTCACAATAAATTACTATTGGCCATACAATCACCAATGAGAATCACATGCTTCTCAAATAAATAGAAAAGACATCCCAACAACACTAGGCATGGAAAACAATATAGCTTGACATGAAATCTTGACCAATCATCCCTAACCAATAAAACATGGGAAACACATCCATAATAAATGTAATAAACATTATACCTAATAAATAACCCTTTCTTAATCAATAAAACCATAGAAGTCATTAAATAGGGTAAAATAAAAATACATAATACCGTAAAAAATGGTATTTAGTACTTTTAACTTATATAATCCAAATGAAACCAAATAAAGGAAAAAATAAAACTACCTAGATGATGTACGATAAACACTCTTTATTGTCGGCCCTTGAATCGGCCTAGAATGTTGTAGATATACGAAAAAGGTAAAAACGATATACCCAAGATAATTAAAGATAGAGGGGAAATCTGTAATAGAGGCTCTATAGAATGATAGAACTCACCAAGTGGAATCCAATGCACCTAGATGAATCTTAATCAGTGTTTATATAGAAGAATATGAGGATCTCAAAAATCATTGTCTCTATATTTCTCTCCTATATGAAACGCGGGGAGAAGAAGTGTTTTATAGAGATGTGATGTGACCCCGCTCTTACATATCAAAAAAATACATGGTGTGTTCATTTAATATATATTCTGTTTTCTAGCCTCAATTCTCCCCAACATTAGACTGACTTCTGCTCACCATACAGGCACATACTCAGTTGTTACATGACAAGTATAGGGCTACCTGTGACAATCGTGTACACGACATATACAAAGATTATTTCCAAATACTCCATTTCCAAATAAATCTCAAAATAATGATCCATACCAGAAAATATAATCCTTTTTATTACATAAACATCACTGTTTTCATTCTTGAGGTTATAGTCTTCTTTAATGATGACATGTAGTTCCCTAAGCGTATATTTAAAGGAGGCACATTGGGGAAGAGGTAATCTCTTCTACTGGTTCATTCAAATTCCATTCTTCTTATACATCCTATAAATTATTTATTTCATTATAATGTAATAACCTATGTGTATCTCATTTACTAATATGTTATTGAAAATATGAAACAACCCTATTTCAACTTATACACATGCTATTTAAAATGAAATCACTACATGCACGTATGTATGACTTACCATCTCCCCATTGTGGTGTAATTTGGTTTTTACCACCAACATAATTGGATAGGTATATTGGTTGAAATAATACATATATATGATTATTATAACTTGATACAGATTCTGAGATATTATACACTATCCACATATATAAAATTCACCAATTATGTGACAGATATCGTTGCTCGTACGTATGTATGGATTACCGTATCCACTGTGTGATGTGATTAATTCTAAATAATAATCATTAAATCAAGATTATATAAATGAATTTAATGAATAAATAATATATATATTATACTAATGCCATGATGTAAATTATATAACTATTACTTGAAAATAGGAATAAGAACTTATCTGAAAAAACATGTATAAGAACATAAAGAAGCTAATACCTGAATAACGAGTAAAAATGAAATGTTACTAGCATAAGGATAAAAATATGATCATTAATGTAATCTCTAAATGATTAAGAAACATGAATAAATCAGTAACAATATGTAAATCATTATACAGGAGGATTGTACACTTATAAAGAACATCAGACACATGGTAAGAGATTAAGTTGTAAATCTATCTTTTATCTGAGATTGTTTATTCGTATGTATTTACTAGGGTTTATTTATCATCCACGTCCATGTTTAAAAAATATTTATTTCAAAATATTCTTTATTTCATTCAATAATTTTTTAAATTCAGTTACACCTATTGGTAAATGTTTACTAAATGTTATGAATTGAATCATTTTTCATTTTCGGTAAATGTACATTTATACATTTCTAGAAAACATACGAAATAATATTATTTACTTGTATGTAATGAATGGATATTTAAAAATTAATAATGATTTTTTTCATTGATGCATCCCCAAGAAGAATATAGGTATATTTTCATATAAAATTATTTCTTCGAAAACTGTGTAGTAATTTCAAGAAGGATAGAGTATTTGAAGAATAAAATATATTTTCATCAGGAATGATGCTCTAGTATTTTATCAAAACTATTATCCTTATAAGATTACATTGGAGTATGATTATATCCCAATTTATACTTTGATTTGATTGTTTATATGATGGAATTTATTTTCTGAAATCAATTTATGGATTATGTTATCATGGAATGATGCTTAAAAAACCTGTTTTATTACATGGGTTATGCTACAATGAATGTTTTAATTTTTTTGTGGAACACAAAATAATGCATTCATTATGAGATGGGTGATACCTATAACTCTGTCCAATTCCTTGGATAATGATTTATATCTCTTGATATAGACAATAATGGATCAAAAAGTAAATATGGTTTAGTTATATATGGCTAGGACAAGGAGTGAACTCGGTTCAGTAATAGACTTCGTCCGCTAAGATGATCTTCGCCATATGCCTTGAAAAATATGAAATTATTAACTATGATTATATTTATATGGAAAAAAATCTCATGTATTATGTTATTACAATTGTTATTACATTTCACTTTTTTTATTTATCCCAATATATGTTTTTATGATCTTTTATATATCGAACATGATTTTTAAATGTTGAGCTCTTATGAGTAGGATACGATTGATATTTCTATTGTTTACCCTTACTGAAAATTAGAGCTAACAAATTCCTATGTTTCTTTTCCCCAGGTCATGAATAAGGGTATTATGTATGACATTCCCAAAATGAGTCTAGTTATGACGAAATAAATGGGAGACAATGTAGACGTTTTTTGAACAAGTGGTTTCTGTTTCTGATTTTGTAATGAAACAATAGATATACAATCATATCTTGGTTTTGATACATTTTTTAATTAATATTAATCAATTATTATGTAATATATATTTATGTAATGTATGGGTCACTATATTTGTTATACCTCATCATTATGCCATTAATAAGGCCACCTTAATCCATTTCATAATATCTTATTCCATTCAAATTTCCTCTATAGTATCATTATCATATACAATTTCAAAATTACTCATACCATCATGCCTATTACCTTCATGATATTTCCACATAGGACCTTTATTTAATAAATTCCCATTATTTCCCTATTAAAATTATTCACATGTTTGAAATATAATTTGGGGGATGATATTTCCATCAATTCTATTAACTAAATATTTCTGCTCCTCTTTGAAGTTAATTTCATTGTACCCTTTTACTCACTCAAAAAAAATTCATATTTCTTAGTGACATTCACTTGGGTGACTCTTCCAAAATTGTTGAGAAGTAGTATGTTGAATCTTATTTCTTCTTGGGTTCTCTATTAATTTTTTTTTTGGAAAACTCCCTCATTCCATACCATGGTGAGTATGAGAGTTCATTAAGGTACTTTTTGTTAATTATGTTCTATATAAAACCTTTTAGGTATAATAATTGTAACATTTGGTTACCAATATAGGATTTTTATAACACTTATAAAAGTTCCTTTTTGTTTTTAAAATCCTTTTATGTGATTTTTGTGGGTTTTCAGTAGAATGCAGAATAGGTAAATGTCGTGAACCTGAAATAAACATTGTGTACTTGGAGGAAGTTTCATGTTGTTGATTGGGAGATCAGACATTGAATTAGTAGATCAGATCCTGAGCTGGTATAAACCATGTATGTGAGGTACACGTCATTTAGGGGATAAATACTAGATTTTTAACACGAGGAGATAGGTTTTTTGGAATACTTATTCATCATGGACTACATGTCATGACCAAGGGGAACACATTGAGACATGGATATGGCCCATGTTAAATTCAAGAGTTTTGGAGTTTTTTTTCTCATTCTCTCCACACATCATGGATCTCGACCTATGACAATTTCGGTGTGTTTTTGAGTGGCTCATCATCTTCTGGACCGATCCTATCAGCTCCGGTTTATCATTTCATCATTGAATCATCTCTCCATGTAACTGTTATTTCTAATTTATCCTTGTTATTGATATGAATAGAAACATATTCTTGTGTTATTGGACACATTGATCAATTTTGTGTGTTTCATATTGTCATAATCTAGATCTGTTATGAATACTTGTCTCGAAGTCTGTTCCTTGGCTGGTTGTGCTGAAGGGGATGTTCATTCTTGAGGTATGTTGGGTTTCTTTTATCTCCCAACCCTTTTCTTCTATTTTGAATCCAACATTTTAGGTATGTGTTTGATTATAATATATTCACTGATGGTGTTGTTGGGTTTCGTTGTGGTAATGTGAGACCCCAACATTGAGGTAGGTGGCTCCGTCTTTAGCCTATGATAATGAGAATGATCGATATTTCCTTATAATTTGATTTATTAAATGGAATTGTTTGATTATGTTATTGACAATGGGTTTTGAAAAAATGGGTATTCCTGGGATTTTTGATAAGTATATTTTTGAAAATTGTTTTAAGGGTTTTTCAAGGAATTAAAATGGGTTTATGAGAGAGACCACATGGAATATAATGGGTAATTAGGTGGAAGGATTAGCATAATTCCATAGTCCATTTCTTTTATTATCAAGGAGGATTGTCCTGGGGATTTACACTATATCCTAGTCCCATTGTTATATAATACAGATATTGTAATTTTTTGGGAATTACTGTTGTGGTTTTTCATTGCAACTGTGACCCATTGTGCTAGGATCATTTTTCTGTATGTGATTATTGTGGGACGAGTAGTGTACTTCCTTGAATTGTATAATTCCTTTATGTGCCATAAATGTGCATCTATTTTGTATCGCATGGATTCTTAACTGGGCATTTATATTCATGTTTATGCATGTAGAAAATGATATTGAAAATGTGCTTTGAGACAAATATACCTTCTTGTGTTTAGAAATGTGGAAAAGGGAATGTTTATAATGTTTTTTATAAAACAACATTACTCCTTATCATTTCATGTTTTAAATTTTAAATATGAATATTTAAACTGTTATAAAGATACTTTCTATGGAATACTATGGTGGGATTGTACTAATCTTGTTATATCACACCATGTGCACTGCTTTGGTGGGGCGTAGACCTTTGTTTATCTTTCAGTATATGGAAATTCAAGGTGTTGTAGTGAAGCAGTGAGATACATGGAAATTGGGATAGATAGTTGATGGTAAGATGGTTCAATTTCTTCAATGTCATATTTAGAATACGTATATGATTTTGATTCCCTTATAGTTGGACTGGTTGTTTGGAGTTTTTAATTACTGTTTTAGTTATTCTATTTCTTATGTTTTTCATAGAGTTATGGAATATATATTATTAACTTTTTAGTTATTTCATTCATTCCCTATGTATATGTTGTGTGTTCATTCATGTTGGAAGAAATTGTTTCCTCGGCATGGTTGTTTGATGCCTGAGTGCTTGTCACTAGCCCATGGGGATTGGGAATTCCCTTCAGGTATGTGATGGATCCGGTCGGGTTATGGGTTTTAGGGAAACATGGATTGGTTCATTATTATTTGGTATCAGTGGAGGTCTATCCTTAAGAATATTTTCTTCTTACTTATCTTATACTAGTGATTGGATTGTTTGGACTTGATAGGTATGTTGTGATGAGTGACTGGCTATGTCTTGTCGCCAAGAGAATCATGTTACCATGTGATTTTGGGATATGTTTATCTACTGGTCATTTTTGAAGTACAAAATTTCAGTTTTTTCAAATGGGTGATCATGCTCAAATTGAGATTTGTTCTATGTAAGATCATTTTTTTGTATAAGTGTGCATTAGTGGGCCACTGAGAAATCATACACAGGTTCCTCAGGAAGGTGAAGCAGATTATCCTCAATGGAATCCAGCTATCGATCAAAATCTCATTGAGTCTATCATACAAGCAGTCTGTGATGTTGATTAGGATGTTCCTCATGTTCAAAACATAGTGGTTGAAGTAAATCCAGGAGCATTAGGAGAAATATATTAATCAAAAGAGTACATTCATGAGAATCCACCATCCTTTAACGGGACAACTCAATCTCATGACACATAGGATTTGCGTGATTGGATCAATAAAATAATTGACTACCTAGCGACACCTGATAATATAAGGGTGAAGTTCATATCATTCATACTTGATGGTTCTGGCAAGAAATGGTGGGACTCTATAGTCTAGGCAGATAGACACGCATGCTTGCATTGGAAGGTTTTTGAGACCATATTTTATCAGAAATTTCGTAAAGAGTCTTTGATTTCTAAAAAATCATTAGAATTCCTATAAATTTGGCAGAGAGAGATTTTGGTTTCATCCTACACCAATCCATTTTCTAAGCCTCTCATTTTTTCTTTGGACGTGGTAAGGAAGGGCCATGTGAAGGGTCAAAAGTACCTATAGTGGTTGAGGTTATATTTTAGATCACATGTGTTCAAGTTGTAGCTTT
The DNA here is from genome assembly GCA_963277665.1 of Viscum album. Taxonomy (NCBI): domain Eukaryota; kingdom Viridiplantae; phylum Streptophyta; class Magnoliopsida; order Santalales; family Viscaceae; genus Viscum; species Viscum album. The sequence goes on from OY728120.1 coordinate 1,809,216,438, forward strand.
ATAGATTTTAATAGAGAGTGAACATAGAAATGATGGATGATATGGACATGGAAGGAAAAGTCAATTTTACCACAACTCCTCTTCCAACTGGTGATAGATTTTCTGGCATTCACAGGAAGAGGAGGAAGAGGAATGACTGTAATAGAAGTGGTGGAGGTGTGTCTCTGTAGTGATCCTTCAATGCATCTTTGTTATAGCTAGAAATATTCCTTAAACATGCTACCAGTGCAACAAGGGGGGTAACATAAGGCTTTCTTGACCTATGCCCTCAAATTTTTTCCATATTGATGGGCGTGTTTGTCATCTTCAAAATTTATATCATTCTATTAATACACCTCATTATGGTCAGGGTTTTTCAACTCCAAAGGCTACTATGGTGCAGTTAGAAGCTTCAATAACTATATGTATCTATTCACAGACATCCGGATTGAAGCATTTATACAAAATATATGAGTGTCAATGGATGTTTTTGAAGGTCTAGAAATAGTGAGTGGTACGCTCCTTTTTGGAGCTTTAGTAGCTACTGCTTTGATTGGTACTATTGTGTCCAACTCATTTATATCAGCATGTATTGTTAATATGATTAAAAATATAATGGAACTTATGTTATTAAAATGGACTTAGTGAAACCTCGTCTCTGGTAGAAAGACCAAGGGTTTCAATGTCCTTGTTTTTTCATGATAACTGACAATGATTTTCTCACGGTTTTTCTCATTAATGATCAAGATCTGTTTGACATTGTCATCGGTATGGATTGGATTTTTTCTCATCTAGGAGAGGCTAATTGTTATCATCGATGCATTATGATTCATACTGTTGATGGGAGCTCTCATGTTTTTCATAGAGAGAAGGACATGAGGTTATATCATAGAGATAATCCCACATATAGATCAAGATTTTGTCGGTATTGTGGCATTTGAGCTCGATGACTTTTCTTCTTTTTGGGGTATTCTTATTATTGTTTGAAACTAACCCAATGTTTTCCCAGATGACATCTTTTATCATCCTCCCGAGAGAGTGGCATATTTCACCATTGACCTAGTGTTACGTATGTAGCTGATTTCGATGCCTTCTTAGGGCATGGAACTGAAAGAGTTGATAGAACTCAATATTTAGTTGGCTGTCCTGTTAGAGAAGGGTTTTCATCACCCTAGTGTTTATTCGTGGGCTTCCCGTATGCCCATTTCCTATAAAGTGGATGTTCCACTTTAGATATTTGAGTAATATCAGATATCGAACTTATTAATGGTTATGAAGAAATAACCTTTTCCCCATGTGGATAATTTCATTGATCTGTTGAAGAGAGAAAAGTTTTTTTCAATGATTGATCTTTGATTAGGATATCATCAACTTATAATCTGGTGGTCTAATATACTAAAGATGGACTACCAGAGAAATTATGGCCATTACGAATATCTTCTAATTCCATCGAGTGTGAATAATTGTCTAATAGTATTTTTTCTTTGAATAATTGTACATTCCTCCCATATCTTGAGGGTTTTATGGTATTGTTTGTAGTTGATATTCTACTTTATTCATAGTCTGGGTGTGTGTAAAAGCACTATCTGAGTTTGGTTCTAGAGATTCTGATAAATAACTATCTATATGGAATGCTTTAAAAATTCATTTTCTGGATTCATCAAGTGAAATTTTGGGAGCAAAGAATTTTTCAGAATGGATTATCATATTATCTAGGGAAGGTAAAAGTAGTTTTTCCCTTGATGGAACTGAAGAATTTTATTGAGATATGAATCTTCTTTAGTATTACTGGATACTATTAATGGTTTGTTAATTATTTCACTAGGATAGAATCATTTTTGACTTCTCTTACCAAGAATTAAGTGAGATTATCATGGGATCAAAAGTGTTAGTCTTCCATTGAATAGCTGGAATGACATATTACATATTCACCTGTTTTGATCTTAACATTGCCCGATAAGGGGTATGTGGGGTTCTGTGATGCATCTGGTGCTTGTCTAGTATGTGTGCATATGCATGATGATAATGTGGTATCTTATTTATCTCTTCAGTTCCAACCACAACAGAAGAACTACCCTACTCATGATTTAGGTCCTGCTGTGGTGATTCATTCTGTTAAATGTTTGCTGCAATATATCTTTTGGGAGAAGTTCATGGTTTTCTTTGATCATAATTATCTGAGTTATATCATTTACATGAAGGAATTTATTTTTATACAAAGATGTTATGTATAATACCTTCACACATTTGACATTAAAATATCACAGACCCTAGGAATATAGAAAGTCATTTTAGATTCTCTAACTAGGAAGGTACCATCACAGGAAATTCTAGGATCTATGGATGTGTTGAATCTAATGGGACTCTTCACTCAGTTGAACTTGGATTCTCAGGTGGATGTCATAATAATGTTCTAAAATAGTTTTAAATTTTCATCACCTCTCATGTAGTCTATCTTGAAAAGTCATCATCATGATTATGTGTTTCAAAAAATTCAGTAAAATGATTATGTTGGGGAATCATTTCTGAGTTGTTCTATTTCTTTTGAATGCATTCATCACTTTGTAAATCATGTTTTCATCCTTGTATCTGTGTGAAGTTATGTTTTTTATTTTTATATCACTTCATGGTCCATTCATCCAGGCACTACAAAGATGTATTATGGAATGATAAAATGTTTTTGGGGGCTAGGTATGAAACATGTCTTTGTAGATTATGTGTCTCACTATTTCACCATCAATAGATAAGGGAAGAGTATTGATGAAATTTGGTTTTCTTCAACCTCTCCCAATGCCAATTTGGAAGCGGGATGTGGTGTTCACGGATTTTGTTTTCGGTTTTCCATGGATTCCCCTGGGAAAATTTATATCTGGGTGGTTTTTGATCAGATGAAAAAGTATTCCCACTTTATTCTGATCAAAGACACCACTGATGTTGATGATTTGTGTAAGATGTATATGAATGTGATGATGAGGTTACATGGGATTCCATTCCCTATTATTTCATATATGGATCCTAGAATTACCTATAGTTATGGAAGAGACATCAAGAGGAAATGGTCACTCATGTCATGTTGAGAACAACATACTATAAAGAGACATATTTCTATATAGAGTGTGTAATTGAGATCCTAGAGGCTATGATACATTCATTTGTCTTCGATTTCGGTTGGTTGTGGGATAGCCATCTGGGAGTGGTTGAGTTTGGATGGAACAACAGCTACCAGTTATTTATCAGAATGCCAAATTTTGAGGGATTTTATGGTCTCCCATGAAGATCAATAATTTGATGGGCATAGGTGGGAAAGTTAGCATTGGATGGACCATGTCCAGTTCAGGAGACATCATAAAAGTATCAGGAGGGGCGATGGGATCTTTCTAAAACCAGATTTGACAGATATTTTATATAGATCAATGGAATCATCATTTGGTGTTTTTTGTTGGTAATTGTGTTTTTTGAATGATTCTCCTCAGTTTGGGTTAGTGTAGACTTTGGAAATATCGAATGTTGGATATGAGAAATGCTAGTATGTTTGAGATCACTAAATGACTTGGGAATGTTTCCTATTAGTTAGCATTTATGATTCAGTTGAAAATAATTCATTAATTTTTCACATATCATATCTTACGAAGTGTCACCAAAATCCTGCTCATCTTCTGAATTGGGATGAAAATGACATAGAACCACATTCTTCTATTTTGGATACACCAGTACAGATCATTGAATCTCATGAGAAATTCATACGTTGGAAGTCTATTCAGTTGTCTATAGTTCTATGGAAATAAGTATTGGATTTTCTAGAGACATGGGAGTGTGATACATTGATGTGGGAGCAGTGGAATCATCTCTTTCAAGAGGTTACATCTTCCACATTACCCCCCTGATGGAAGGCCATTATAGTGGATAGTTTTTAACATCTTGTTACAATGATCCGGTATGTATCCCCTTTTTCTATATTTCATTCTAGATTTAAAATCATTATAGGTGTTTGTTGTAAACTACAAAAAAGGTACACACTGTCTTCATAATGTACACGTCCTGTACATGATGCTAGTTGCATGTCGTGGTTTGGGGGATCGGGCCACATATTAGAAAATCAGAATGCGAGTTGTTATATTCCTTTTACGTGAGGTACACATTGTGTAGGGGTTAAATTCTAGAATTTTAACCCGATATGATATGTTTTTTGGAATACAAATCTTGCATGGACTACACATCACGAACAAGGGGTAAACATCATGACTTGACATGCACCTAGGTTAAATTAAAGTGTTCAAGAGTTTTTATCGCTTCATTTCTCTCCGGACATCATGGATCTCGACCTATGGTAGGTATGGTGCATTTTAAAGAGACTCAACATCTTCTGCATTGATCTAATTGTAGCTGGTTCATCATTTCTTCTAATGTGAGTCTATATGGGTTTGTTTTCTCTCCCATTATTCCTTTTCATTTATCACAATATCTTCCTAGCATTATGTTATTAGATCTTCTAATCCAATTTTGATGTTTTCAGTTACCCTTATCAAGATCTATTATGATATATTGTCTGGATGTCTTTTACTTGGCTAGTTGTGGTGAAGATAACGTTTTTTTCCTGAGGTACGTGGGCTTTCTTCTATCTGCCAACCCCTTGTCTTCTATTTTGAATCAATCATTTGAGGTGAAGGTTTGATTCTTGGGTCATTGCTAACAATTTGGTCAATTTTTGTTGTGGGTGTGTGCAACCCGAACATTGAGTTAAGTGGTTCATTATCAATACTATAACAATAAGCCTAATTTCAATTTCTTTATAATTTGATTTATATAATTGGAATTATTATTTATGTGTGTTGAAAAAGGTGTTTTAAAATAAAAATGTGTTTTCCCTAGATTTTGATAAATAGATTTGTGAAATGGGTTGGAATGTTTTTTCATGGAATTTAAATGAGTTTATGAAAAAGTGCACATGGGTTACCTGGGGTACAAAGGTGGAAGTATTAGCTTAATTCTATAATTAATTGTTGTTATTATCAAGGAGTTTTTTCTAGCGGAATTATTCTGTTCTATATTCTCATTTCTCTATGAGACCGATGTTGACATTTTGGGGGAAGTACTCTTAGGGGTTTCCGCGTCTTTCATGGCTCGTTGTTCTAGGATTAGTTTTGTGCACATCATCGTTATGGTACAAGTTCTCTCCTACCTAGAAATGTAGTTTTCCATGGTGTGTGGTACCCATGTTTCTATTTTTATTGGATTTATTTCTGATTTATCAATGGTATTCATGTTTACGATTGTGGAACATCATATGGAAAATTTTCATTGAGACAAATATTCATACTTTTGATTAGAACTATGGTAAAGGTAATGTTTACCACTTTTTCTATAAATCTACATAACTTCCTACCATTCCTTGTTTTATTTTTTTAATAAACATATATAAATTTTTATATAGATATTGATATCTAAAACCATGGTGGGATCCTAATAATCTTGTTATCTCAAACCTTACACAGTACATTGGTTGTTTGAGGACCATTGTCTTTCATCTAGTGCAAGGAAAGACAACGTGTCTTAGTGAGTTGGTGGGGTTCATGTCAATTGGGATCGGTAGCTGGTGCTGAGATGGTTGGAGTTCGTCTATGCATTCGGTGGAGTTTCTATTTGGTTTTAAGTCTCTTATAGTCAGACTTGTTGTTTATCATTTTTTACAACTATTTTGGTTGTACTGTTTCTTAGAATTTTCTTACAATTATGGCACATTTATTTTTTAGACTTATCCCATTTCATTATAGCTCTATATATTTGTTGTGTGGTCATTCTTGTTGTGAAAAATCATTCCCTAAACTAGTTAATTCGATTCCCAGATTCCTGTCACTAGGCATTCAGGATCGGGAACGCCCTTTCGTTATGTGACGGATTAGGTCGTGTGCTGGGTTTTAGGAGAACCCAGGTTAGTTCTATTGCATTCACAACATCATTCACTCTAATGATAATTGAATTTTACTGATCATCATAAAATTCTTCATCACAGTAACTGTTATCGCAGTTCCTTTTTGTTTCCTCTATTGACTAAGACAAAAACATATAATATGAGAAACATTTATCATAACATGGAATATCCTAATCATGAAAAATCACATATTGGATGTCCAATTCATGGTAGAAGATTCGTCTATTTGTGATACACTGTCTTTATCCTACATTATTCATGTCCATATTTTATATAAATCCATCTTGATGGTTGATAATGTGTTTTTTAATTCCCAAAGAATATCCTATGGGATTTCAAACCTTGTGTGAAGTAAGTACCTTTGATGTGCACCAATTCCCAATATATTCTATCTCAATATAATGTTTTTGTGCTATCACCCAAATGTAAATTTGTTCCCGATCCATATACACATGTTGTATCTTGGTATGGATATATTAATAGGAATCCAATTATTCATTAAATTATCCAAATCATGGGAAATTTGCATAAACACTAAATCATTCTTGGACTCATCCTTATATAAATCACTAGATATATATTTAAAATATCCCTAGGAACATCAATAATTGTTACTTATCAATATTTACTTTAAATTACAAAAGTGATAATTTTGTACCATTTATATGACCTAGGAATAACATAAGTGGATATTATATAATATTAGATGAATATTCATCACATTATAAAAATTCATGCCTAAGGACTATAATAGTTTTGTGTCTTAAGAAATTTAAAGAAGATTGTTTTAGTTTTCTGAATTATATTTAAAATATTATTTAAATATATTACCCAAAATATTTAATCATAATCTACGGAAAGGACATAAAAGAAAGTGGTGAGCAAGAATGCTATGTTAGGGTAAATAATGGAAATACATAAGCATGACATTAACCGTGATGTTTGAGGATATGAGAATAACATTTTTATATCATACCCTCTATAAAAATATAATAAAAATGAGGCATTGAATAAATATTTCAATCACATGAGGCATGAAATAACAAGATATTAAATTACATGAAACATGTGAGAGTGTACAATTTATATGAAATATTATCTATGGAAAACACATAAACATATAATATCATTCCATATTAGTCAATGAACATTATAGAAAACATATCAAGGAACATCATGGGGACTACTCCAACTAGGTAAGATACACCACTATCACTAGTTTTTGTATTTATATTATATGGGATTGGTTCCCCCATTTTCACATAATTTTTCAGTTTTCCGCAATTTCCCATAGTGGAAAAGGATTTCCCATATTCTCATAGTGGAATATGACATCCATCTTTCCCATTTTGGATCATTCCCATTGAAGAGTTTTCCATCATTATCACATGAGATATAAATCATTTCCCAATTCATTGGAGGTATGTGTAGGTCTCACCCATCAAATGAAATCATGCAAAAATATGCCACATGATAGTAAATATGAATCATATCCAAATCGGTAATATGATATGGGGTTCATAAACCTCGTATGATAACCCATGAAATGAAATGGTTATCTTAAAAATGTAGTCATTAAATTATCAATAGAAATGAGACAAGTATCATAATTATTTCATAAGAGAAGAACTATAGAATAGATGATGGATTCTAGACCATATTATCTGTGGATGATAAATCTTTCTCGTAAAAAACATTCTGTTGAATCATAAACCATTAAATAAATAAAATGAATGGTATTATTGGATCATATCCCAACTAGAAAAAAAACTATAACAATGTATGTCATCTTATATGTAGAATAATTTGAAAGACAACATGATTAATTTCATTATGAAAATAGAATTTCATTGCAAATACTTTTAATAAAACTATTTCAAAATAATTTCCTTATAAATAAATTTTTATATTTTAATTTAAATCATTTTTTGTGGAAAATATAATTTCATATATGAAGAAACTTTTTTGCATCATAATTTATTTGAAAATAACATTCTTTTAAAATTTAATTCAACACATTCTAATGAATATTTAATATTTTTAAATCCATTTCTATGAAAACAACCATTTTAATTCATATAAACGATTCATTGAAAAATATTTATAATATAATTTATATATAATACCTTTTAAAAAAAACTCATTAAAATCCACATTAAATTTAAAAATATTCAAGAGTATGATGTATTTTTTTATAAAATGTCATATAAACATACAATAGAAGCTTCACTGAAATGATGTCCATGTTAGTAGGTAAGTTGGTACATAACATTGATTTCATTTATAACATGAATGTTTATAAAAATTCCTTGATTGGAAAATGAAAATAAGACTCTGTTAAAAATTATTTACTATAATGGTAAAACATTGGAAAAAAATTCATTTAAATATAATTGTATAATAGTAAAATAACTTTAATTATATTAAAAAAAATTACTTGTAGAACACAAAATCTCGACCAAAATGAGACACAATGTAATATTTTCCTAAAAAATAATTATTTATGTAATAGTGATTGAAAAAATAGTACTAATTCATAAGAAATAATGGATTAGTAGATGATAAGATAATTCAGTATTTTTCTTCATTTTAGTATCCTGGAATTTCATCAATTATAGAATGTTCATAAATAATCTAGATAAATGATTAGACTGTAGCAAAAACTATTACCACATTGGTAACTTTGAATCATTATCCCCATCAATGAAAGAATAAATAAAGAATATAATATCACTACAAATTGAATATTAGTTATATAACGTGTCAATGGAATGTATATTCACCTCTATATAAAATATATTGGGGTAGCACATGGAATTTATCTTTAAGAAAGAATATTGAGGAAAATTTACTTTTCCAATTAGGTATCCATTAAACCATAAAACCCATTAAATAATGATCATATAATTGATATGGGAATACACATAAATTTAAGGACAATAATCATAAATTATATTCATGTAAAATATATCCACCAAAAAAAATTAAACATGTTGTGAATAAAGCATAAATCTCACACAAATAAATGTCAGTCTAGAAATCCCATTAATAATTTGATAAATTCAACATTGTGATCCCCATGAGGTAATAATGTCATTTAAAGACTATAATATCATAAAAAAATTAAATTTATGATATAACCATATATAGGTTATTTCATACCCCATTTAAAATATTTGAGTGTTGAACATGGAAGGTATCTCAGATAAATAAAAAGTCAGATGAAATTCCCTTTTTATAAGTATTGATTTTATTTTTACATGACCATAACTGCAATATAATAAATATATTTTTACTATAAATATACCATATAACCATATTACATTATATTGTGTGATATATGATTCACAAATGACTTTATATTACTCTATTATTAATAATTAAATTTTAAATGAATGTTTCAAGTAGTAAATTCATTGTTTATAATACATGTTTTGATTTATATTAATGATCCACTTACATAGATGATGATTATCTATTTTCATAATATAAAACATGATTTATACATAATATATATGCAGTATATAAATATTTAAAATAATCTATAATTGACAGATATATGAAATGGCATACATATTTCATGGAGATAGTAGGGCATAAGTATGCATTAATGTTGTTTCAGCTTTTTAGTAGTAAATGAAAATTAAATGATATATATGTATACGTATATAATATAATTCCATAATAATTATTATTTCTTATATATCATATAAATTTTGTATAATCATCCTTAATACATTCCATATAGAGTGTGAATGAGTCACATTTGTATGATGACACGGTAGTCAACACATCCACAAATGAAGTTATTTATTTATAAAAAATGTAATGAATAATGGTATGGTTGAAATTGAAGTCCCATTAGTATAAGGCATCATAAATATCATATATATCATAAAATATACTGTTCATAATTATTATCAACCATGATTTGTGGTGGAATAAAAAAGTACAAAATCATTTTGTGGGATTGTAGTTCATCGTACACATGAATAGTGTGTTTTTTACATATTATGTGGATTTGTCTTTAACATTAGGTAGAGAATACAAAAAGCAATACATTGAGGAAACTGGGGTTTTATTTAATATATTTATAACATTATTTTTGGGTGGATAAGGATTATAAAACAATGGATCTTGAAAATTTTCATTACCTCTCCTTTGGGTAACTCATCCTAGTATTCACTAAAGAGCTTATATGGTTTGATTTATTCCCATACATGTGGTTTCTACGATGAAGGTATATATTTTTGGAAAGTGTATGAGGTGATTTTGTGCAATCCAATGGACATTAGAGTTTAGTAATTTGGTGGGCGGTGAGTCCATTTTATATTAGAGGAGTTGAATTCATTGCTTTTTTAAAAGGTAATGTTGGTGATGTTTTTCTATGCAAATTTGATTCAATAATGAAACACATTATATATAATAGAGTATAGGGTAACAATATATCTATAAAATATATTTTGGACATGTTTTGAGGACATTTTGGCCCTTATGTGTAATGTTTAGACCCTTATAAGATTATTTTCCTCTTAATTTTTGTAATTAAATTTAATTAATTTCACTATTATTTTTTATCAAATACTAATATTACCTTATTTAAAATTAATTATTTTTCATATTCAAAATATTTAATCCAATTTTCAAATCTAGTCACAAAACTGGAATAATTCATTCAAATTAAATCATGCAAATGGGAAAACAATGAAGGGTTTTTAATATTAAAATGCTCAGATGTTCTGAATGTTTTCAAGTGAAATTGAATAGTGAAATTGATCCCAATGGAAAAAATTGGATTAATTTATATATAATTTATCAATATGAACTATATAATTAATCAAAAACATAATTTACCACTATAAATAAATTAGTTGAAAATAATTTTTAAATAAAAACTCAATATTATTCAATATTAATCCACAAATATATTCACAAAAAATACCATATATCATTTCTAATATATTTTCAAAATTAAACATTCTAATTTAATGTAAATTTTTTCAAATAAATATTATAAATGTTTCAAAATCATTTAAAAAAGGATTCCAATAAAAGGAGATAAAAATACTATTTAGAAGAGTAGATCTTTTTATTCCTATAATTTTATTTTTTTATCATATTCATATGAAATTAATTTGGTATGTATACAATTTTTTATTGAATATATATTTTGTAAATTTTATTTAAAACATTAACTAAATGTAAATTTTAATACTTTAATAAGATAAAATTGTGATGTGTACATAGAAAAATAATTTTCATAGAAAAATATTTAAATTACTACAAATAGTGATTACATTCACTCATACTAATTCCTAACAAGTATAAATATTATTTACATGTGTAGAACATTTTTTCACAATTTATTTAAACTTGTTCATAACAATCATTCCAATGTAAAGGTGGTAGCTATAATAACATTTCAACAATCATATTAAAAAAATATTATAGTTTGATAAAAAAATTAGTACTTTAATGTAACACATCATATCAGAGGGAGTTATTATTTTCTAAAATAAAAGATATCCATAGTGTGGAATGCTCCACATGATAATATAACTATTAGTATAGTAAAAAATTAACATTGTTTTTCATATAAAGGCTCAATTATGTCTGCCTTGACGAAGAACAACATAAGAAGGAAATTAAAGTAAATAGAATACCCAAGGACTTTACCCTATAAACTTCCAATAATCCCCCAATACCTCACCACTAAACCACCAGGGGTGGGGAACAAATTGTTTTTCATATAATACAAGACAATCACAATGATTTTATATAAAAAAACTGCATTCAATGTTGTGTGAATCAAAAAATAAAAAAAGTATTATATTAGTTTGAATAACATAATTCAAAATTATATTTCGGTGTTAAACAATATATATAATATAAAAACAATTTTTCCATCATAATTCCTATCCACGATAGGTGGTAAAGGAAAAATTAACGGAATCATTTCATGAGGTTTTAGTTCGCCAATCACAAATTGTATGTTTGTTGCACATATTATTGATTCATCTATAGGTGTAGGAAAACCCATTAACATAAAAATATGTAAATATATTTAGGACACTTCGGTTATTAAATGTCCCTGGAATAATAATAATTTATATTGTGTTGAAAAAAATAGAACATAATTACACAATGAAAAATGTTACCTCATTCTTAAGTACCAAATTTTGGTATATGACAATGTACCTCCTTGGATGGCGTTCTACCCAAGGTAAGGCTTGTATAATGAGGTGAGGGATTATTGGAACATATTTAAGTATATCATTGTTGATTAAAAAAGATTTTTAGGCATGAATTAGTGGTAGGTGTTAGAGCCTTTTTAAAGTATTCGAGGAGTGGAATTCTTTTAAATATGAAAAGGTAAACATTATTGAGAGGTCTATCATGCATTAGGACCCATCCATAATGAATACAATTAGATAAAATAAAGTATATGGTGCAGATATTCCTATAAAATTTATTTTATAAAACATTCTAGGTCATTTGGCTCATAATATTGAGGATTAGTCCACAATTAATAATGTTTTTCTTGGAGTCATTGTAAATAATTTTAATAATTTTAACAATTACGTTTGTCCAAAAATTATTTTTACATTATTAATAATTATAAATTATTTTTATTACAAGTATGGAAAACAATTTTTCAATATTAAATAAAAAAATTGTAATAAATTAACTGAAATTCAAACTCGCGGACAGGATGACAAATCGTGGTTTTAAAGTAAAAATGTTCAAATGATTGAGATGTGTTTATATTAAATTTTGGTGAAAAGCTTATTAGGATTGAATTAATTGAAATAATTTAAATATAACTAATTTAATTGGTATTTGAAACTAATCAATAAAAAATTTATCTTAATAAAAAATTAAATCAATGTTTATTTAAGAATTAATATTTTGTTTTTTTCACTATTTATCAAAAATAATTTCAAAAAAATAAAATAAATTATTTATAAGATAGTTATCCTGAAAAATTTTTAAATATGACTTACATTTTAATATATGAAATTTATTTAATTCATATAAATTGGATTTAGAAATGGTTATGCTTTATATGGAACGAAATCTTCATTTAAAAAATTAAAAAAATAGTTCAAAACTAGATTTATTATATGAATATTTATATAAAATATATTGGACAAATGTAAATTAAAATTGATATAATATAAAAAATATTTATTTATTTAATTTCATTCACTATAATTAATTACATTAAATTATTAATCCAAAATTCCTTTGAAGCATAAAATGAAATTATTTTTTTACATTCAATTGGTTTATAATATTATGTAATTAATTAGTAACCAATGAATTAATTGTATATTTTTTAAAAAATATATTTTTATATGTAAGTTAATACAATTAATAATCAACTATTTAGAAGATATTTTATATAATATAAATTAATAATATTCAATTTATGTAATGTTGGGTACTAAAACTGGGTAATCCGTACAATGAAATCTATCAAAGAAAAACATTGAAGCTTGTGGTGCAAGATAAAATATTATTTCAAGAACATAAAACTATTCAATATATTTATAATATAAAATATACTATAAATTATAGGGATGGTATTTCCCATTCTACCCTTGGATTTGTGTTTCATACATGATATCGAAGAAAAGGTAATATTTTATAATTTTCCTCGTGATTCATTATCCCCACTTTTGAAAAATTGTGACCTCATCATTTAAACTAAATCATTGAAATATAGAGAATTACATTTTAAAATTTCTTAATGTAAATACCATATTGTTAGAAGAGTGAATAAAATATATTTACAGTAAGAGAGAATTATATGTATTGTGCTAACATGGAATAATAAATATCATGGCCATTATGTAAGAGAACATTACTAGAATGTGTCAATAAATTCATTGAGGAAATGATAATATATTAATAAGGGGTTATTTATGTCATTAATCACAAACAAATGAATTAATACATGACTGTCTTGGTCCTCAAAATCAATAAATCCGCGATTATTTTAAATATATTTGATCAACAAAAATTTAGTTATTATAACATCTTTTTATAATTTTCCAAGTGTTGGAGAATCATTTTATTAAATACGAATTTGCCTACTTGATATGTATCTATTTCATATTATAAATTTTTATTATTGGATGTTCTTTTATCCAATCCTAATTCATCACATACTCCATGAAATGGATATCCCTAAAATGTACTCTTTAAATAGTATTTAACAAAGGAGTTCAATATAACCAAAACAAATACATAGTACATTGATTTATTTCCACATTGGTCATTCCATATCTTAGGGTTTAACCAATAAAAGAAGGATTTGGCTTAGTTAATTCCTAGGAACACCCGATTTAATGCAATGTACTATAAATTTATCATTTGGATGAATTATATTTCACTCAATCATACTAACCATTTTTCCAAAAAAATATTATATTTATTTCCTTATCTTCCGCAAATATTTATTTTCCCCATTCCATTTATGCACATTCAATGGTCCCTCATTCCATATTTATTAAATTATATAAATAAATCCATATTCTCTCTATAGTCCCTATAACTTTAGTTATTACATACATCTAACCGTATCTTATATGGTGTGTTTGGGAGATAATTCATGTATATGTTGTCAGACATATTATAGAAAAAATTATATTTCATGAAATAGATAGAATTCACTCCTAGTATTACCTAATTTGGTTTCTCCTTATCACATGCTTCGTCATTCATGTTAAATGTTTACATGACTCCTTTAGGTTCCATCCATTGACTTAAATAAGAAGGATTAGTGTGAGTAACAACACTCATATTGAGAAACAAATTTATATTAATCTATATGATAAACTATTTTTAATATTAAAAAATAAAGGTTTAACCTAGGTATTTTATTATCATTATCTATTTAAATCCCTCAAAATGGTTTGAATTTGTTTGTATTATCCTAATAATATCCCCCAGGCATGTGAAACAGGGTGCACATTAATGACAATTATCATGTACAACATTATACTCGAGTCAGGCATGAAGAACCATTTTAGAATTTTCTACGCTAGGTACAACTATTCTAGTGTTACATCAATATGTAGTATCCAAACATAGATGAGTTTTTAGTTAGAAGTTCATAATATCCACCTTACCAAAATTATGGAATATTTTACTATAATTATACAAAATTTCTACATTAGGTCCATGTTCTGTAATATTTTTATTGAAATCTACTTCCCATAGTTCCTACAATACTTTCTTTAATACTAACATTAGTTCCCATACCATAGATGCATGGATTTAGTGTCTACATTTATAATATTGGCATGATTATGTGGAATAAAATATCGAAGGACTAATGTTTTTAATAGTCTTGGACTAGTAGATACACCCACATTTCTTGTATAATAAATAAATACACTAATTACATCATTGTTTCATCATAGGATAATATCCTTAATCCATATAGCGTATCTGGGAGTATATTAGATAGAAAAATTTAGGGATTCTTAGGGAATAAAAACATAATAAAGGCGGGTAAAATTCTAATTAATGTCTAATATTGTTTAGAAAATAATGAATCATTGAGAATAATCATTATGTTTTGGTATATGTTAAAACATACATTCCATATAATTGATAAACTGATAAGGAAGTGTGTAAAAATATAGAAAGGTAAGTGATTGAAAACATATTCCATTTAAATAACTAGCTAAGGAATACTGAATATGTAAATTTCAAGATGGAAAACACATTCCATCTAATAAATAATTTGATATTTAATTAAAACCAAATATTTTTTCATAGTGAAAATATCATTGATGATAAATATTGGATAAAAATAAATTAAATTCATAATTATTATATATTATGTCTCAGGAACATGAAAACCTCGACTATCATGATCTATAATTTCCAAAGTTTAAAAGTGAATGTTAAAACATTTCTTATTTTTTCAAACAAATTTTCATCTGGAGAATATGTTGATGTATCGACGATCTATATAATATTTGGGGCCCACCCATCACTGTATATCCAAAGTTGTACTCATATTGAGTTATCGATAACATTAATATACAATATTCCATATTAAGTATCTTTATTGAATACATATTATAGGTTATTAAATATTTATCAAGATAAGAAAATAAAATTCAATGTAAGACCATTATGTAAAAATGATATATGGTTCAATAAGAAAACATATCCATGATAAATGATTAATGTAATTAGGGGAAATTCAATGTCTACTTGTCATTGGAAAATAAATATTTAAATGGTATTAAAAAAGGTTTCAATGATGTTAAAGTCAATAATATTCTTGAAAAAATAAATCAATAACCATTTAAATTCAAACTAATGTTATTATAAATAAATATATCACAAGTGGAGTAAAAATAATGTGATGTATTCATTTAATAATGGTAATATTATAAAAAAATTTCAAAACATTTTTGAGGAAAATATCTCTTTTCATTGAAAAAAATAAAAATTTTCTCTTTGAAAGTCATTTTTCCAAAAACAATTAATAAACATACAAACCATCCAATGATGAAATGATATAGGTTAAATCCACATATTTCATATAATGAAAAATGAACATTTCTATTCTACGCTAAAAAGGATAGAAATGTTACCTTTTCAAAAAAATAAAAGAATGTTCATTTAAAAAAATTAGATGACATAAATTGTATAAATAACAAAAATAAATCATATTTAAAGGATTATAATATTGAAACCCTTTTTAGAAAATATCATATTTATATGAAATCATGTTCTCTGACTAATGTGAGAAATGGTGTTAGGTTTTCATAAAATTATTTTCTAAAATTTATTAAGTTCAAAGTGTTGGAAATTAATACTATTACTTGAAAATTTTCATAAATAACTATAGGAGAATAAATTAATGTGTTTATCGAACAATGTTCATATAAATTACTTTAATGAAATTTCCTGAATAAGAAATCTTGATTTTTGAGAGATTGTGAAATAAACACATAAATTTATGATACTAATAATGTCAGAATTAATAAAGGAATTGTTTAATGATATCATCTATAAATAACCATATAATAATAATAAAAACATAAATAGTCATTCCACATCATTATACACGCAGTCATATACTGTAAATAATAACGAGGAAGTAATATTACTTAATGAAAATGAATCGGGTTATGAATTTGTTTACCAGATCAAAAATATTAATTTAAATGCCATTATAAGAAATAATTCATGTTTATCATAAAATTAACAAGAATATGAAATACTACATGATATTATGTATCAAAAAATTTAGTAGTTGAACCCCCACAAAAGAAATAATTCCTGATTATGATTTCTTCATCATGAGAGTAAAAGTGAGACACAAATCAATTACCTTATCTATCCATTCAGATAATTGTTTTTTAACATACTATAAATTTGTTATAAACATGTAAATAACTTATACTAGATCTATTATTGTATTTATAATATCCTAAATTGACATATTATAATATCATATTTCCCATCTGTTAATAAACTTTCATTATTTTCCCTAATCCAGGAGCTAATTGCCTAGTTTGCTAAAACTTTATGTTTTTTTTATTATTATGTCAATCACTATTTAATAATATCTATAATTTAAACCATTATATAAATTTCATATGTTTACAAAATATATATATTAATAATAACCCCCAGTATTTGGTGATAGAAAAAAGTGCACCATTCATTGAGAGGGTTGGTTATATGTACACATGAACACTACATCCATTTCATTTTTGTATTAATAAATTTTAAAAAAAGATATCAGTATATTTATAATATATTTCTTGTATAATATATATTTCTTATACTTCCCATCTTTTTATTAAAATCAGACTTAATACATTCTACCTGTAGTGTGAACGTATCACATCTCTCTGAGGAGGCTGAAGTCCATACGTCGACAAACAATATTAATGATTTTACAAAAAATGGAATGATGAAGGTATGAGTTATATAAAATTTTAAAAATCATTAATAATAGTAAAATACAATATATATCATAAAATTCCATGTAGATCATAATTCTAATCCATGATTGGTGGTAATGGAAAAATGAACAACATCGTTTAAAGAGGCAGTAGTTCGTTATACATGAATTGTATGTTTGTTACCCATATGATGGAAGTGTCTATCGGTGTATGTAAAACCCATAAAATTTAAAAAAAATTATATTTAGGATACTAATTCTATTTCACAATCATGGTTTAAAATTAAATGAATGGGTGGGGAATCAAATATAACATAAATTCACATTGAAGAATGTTAACTTGTTTTCAAGTAACTCCCTTTAGTATACTCAAATATACCAAGTTGTTAGGACTTATGATAGATTTTAGGGTTTTAGTTTAGGGGAGGGATGTTATTATGTTATTTTATTATATTTTTCTTCATCAAATGATCTTGAGTTCTGTAAATAAGTGACAGGGGAGAGTTTCTTTTTTATATTGGATGATGAGTGGAATTATTCTTAATATAAAATGATAAACACTATCGAGAGGTCTCCCATACAAAATTTGAATCCTATAATTATAAAATTATATAGAAATATGGTTTTTTTCTATCTATGGATATAAAATGGATTTTTTAGAATATTAATTTTCATTTCATCCTAAGATATGAAGGTTTAGTCTATTGGCTACATATTTTTTCTCTTAAACATTGTAATTAATTTTAAATATTTTCACTATTATTTTTCTAAAAAAACAAAATTTAGCGTATTATAAATTATAAATTTTTATCATTAAAAATAATGAAACTATTTTTCTAAATTCAAATCACATAAGAAGGGAAAATTAATTAAAATTTAATCAATGTCAAGAGGTGAAAAAGCGAGTTTTCAATATAAAAATGGTTAAAATATAGAGATGTTTTTATAAACAATTTAAATGAGAAATTCATACCAATGAAATAAATAGGAGTTAATTATGGATAATATTTCAATATAATCATTAAAACTACGGAAACATATAATTTATCCTCATTAATAAGTTAGATAAAAATAATTTCCGAATTAGAAGTCAATATTTTTTACTATTGACAAAAAAAGAAATATTTCCGAAAAATTTAAAAAATTCAAGTGAAGAAAATTTTTATATTTATTTTTCAAAAAAATATTATATTAACATATATAATTTATAAGTGTTCCAAAAATTTTATTTAATATAAGTTATCCATTAATATATGATAAATCAGCCTTTCGAAAAATACATTTTTAAGTGTAAAACAAGATTTATTGTTATCTTATGCTTGTCAAATCTATTTGATGAATATAAAAAATATAAAACTTAATATATAACATATATATTTAAATAATGAAGTTTATATCTGTAATTATAGTAACATATTATGGAAAAATTACTTTGGGGAATAAAATGAAAATATTTCATGTATATTGAAATGGTTTATATTTTCATTTCATAGTAAATGGTAACCACTTAATTCATAATATGTTTATGTAAAAAATCTATTTTCATATTTTATATAATACTATTAAAAAAATTTATATTAATGGATAGGATATATCGTCGTAAAAATAATATTTTTATATTGTATTGTTGTTCACAACAACTCGGTCGTGTGAGATACGAAAGATATCAATTAAACATGTTGTTCTTAGAGATGCAAGATAACAAAGTTTTACATGAATTTATAGGTATATTATTTAATTAAAATATTAAATATACCATAATATCTCTGGATGTTATATTAATTTTATCAATTTTTTCCATTCATACACACAATGGAATAAAATTTACACTTTCATAATTTTCACGGTGGTAGATGTTCACTTTTTAATGTATATTCCTCAATGTCCACATTATTTAGTTATTATTATCTATTAAAAGGGAAATATCTTTTCTATGAAATTATCTATATTTGTCTATATTTATTATTATTGTGATTATGTATTGGTGAAATTATAATCATTTCAAATTCTAGTTTTTCAATACAAATGTTTACAGAAATTATGTTTCACCGCAATTCATATAATAAATTAATTCTCCAAAGTACATGATGGTAGGGTCCCACTATATCCCCTTTATTCATAAATATTTATCATTAGGTAAAATATTTTATGTATTTGGTTTGGGACTTATCCAATAATGTAATATTCCTTTTCATGATTCATAGATGGAATGTTTTTGTTGTCCAAAATATTACATTCATTCATTATAAGAATAGTTCTTATTATCCATGCAGATGTTTTGTGGTTATATTATACCTAGAGTAATGCCCTTATATTGTGGTAATAGTTATATGATATATGATATCATTTTTTTCTCTCATCCTTATTATTCATGTTTTATTTAAATTATGAAAAATTATAAATTGCGCCCACCCTTACAACAATCCACATCACAAACACAATTCTTATTTTTTCTTTCACCAAAATTTTAGTAAGTGTGTAATTAATTATTTTAATGGATATAGTAAATGGAATAATGGTTTTATTAGATAAAATATAATGTTGTATTTTAGTATTTAAAAGTTATTTCAGATTGATGTATTTATCTAGTTTTCCAAGAATTGAACAGTACTCTATCCATTATATTGTGATCACCAAAATATAGTTCCGCTTTAATAATTTAACCACTAACTCTGGGCTACTAGACTTATGGTCTTTATAGAAACCTCTATAATTAATAAATTTTTAGTCTTTCTCCATTTCTTTCATTATATATTCTCCATTATGTTTTCCTTCACTTAGAAGTATTTTCACTCATAACTATACACAGTGACCTTCTGATTATATACACTCTAATCGTCATTTGAATCACATGATCATTTAGATTTCTTGTCATTTATCTTTAACATGTATATGTAATTAAATTCCAATTATAATTATTTTCTCAAATAAACTATATATTTCACTATTTCATATTTACAATGGGATTAATGTAATTCATCATGGGAATGATCTTATTTTACATTTATTTATGTTAATTTTTTATCAAATGTAAAAGAAATTATTCTTATTAATTTTTTGTAAATGGTAGATTAATAAATATTTTCATATTTCAAAAAAATATAGATTACTATCTCCTTCACTTTAGTGAAGTAGTAACCAATATTTGTTTCCTTATTCAATTTACTGCCTCTGAATTTTCCATTTAAATTTATAGTTTGGAATATTTTTTTCAAAAATTCATTCATAAATAATCTCTGTATTTCCCCAAAATTTCCTAATTAACCTTGAGAGCCATGAAATTAGTGTGGAATTTATCTAGTAAAGATTATTTTATTCCATTTTATTATTTCCCATTTTTATCGATGTTTCATTTATCAATGAATATCATACTATTATATATCCAAATAGGGATAAAACATACATTCAATGTATCAAAAAAACCTAAACATGAGGGATAATAGATTTGGTAGTATTCTATTTTATTAAATAAGATTGTTATTCCATTAAAAATAAAAGCATTCATTCAATTTAATGAAATCATGTTCTTTTTACTATGTGAAGGAAGGGACCTATATAGAACTCGGTTTTCAATGATAAAAATTTACATTCCCCATAAAAATGAAGTACCACTATGAGGGGCTCAAATCAGTGGCACAAGATAAATTAAATTCTTCTCAAATTACACCTGTTTAGATTTCCACCATCATGATCCATATACTATTTACTATACTTGAATAAGAATATAACCAACATAAATTAATTAACATCACATATAAATTTTTACATGTTTTAGCCTCAACACAGGATCCATCTCCTTATATGTTATAGGTAGAAAACCAAGACCCAGTTTAATAATATAATAATAGTTGTTAAAAGAGAGGTACAATGTTCCTTATTGACATTAGTTGGAATGTATAACATAATAAAAATATTGGATGAATACATCATTAAATTATCCGTAAAAAATGAAACAATAGAGGACTTTATTATGATAGTACTATTGTTTCCATGATTATCTACCAACTATTATTATTTAATATATTCTTCAATTAACCACCTATGTTCTTATTATCAATGATCTCTTTTCAATATTGTATTCTCATTGAAGTTTTGATATAAATAAATGAATTATCGTTCACATAATACTTACTTTAATATTAATTATAATTACTTTCTCATTCATGTAAATACTCATGAATCATATTAACTTAGTCATCCTTAGATTAATGTTCATAGATGATATAAAACATGATACACTTATCTCAAAAAATTCAACCATTATATATTTATCACTAGTGGGTTTACTATATATAATATCTCTTCGATACAATAAGACATTAATGTAGAAATGTTATTGTGTATCTTCTATTATTGTAAAAAAAATCTCTATTTGATAAATTAGTATTTACACAAAAATCAAGAGTAATATTTTAATGGATTAATTTGTAATATTTTCTACAACTGTTGATAATTTTCGGAATAATAATATATAATATGTTAATAGAATCCCAGAATACTAAGTATCATAAAAACAAGGTCAATAATATTAATCAAATAATTATAGGACTACTGGTATTTCATTATATTAAAAATTTAAAAAACAATACATTTTTAATTAATTACATACTGAAATGTCTGTTTATATTAAAATAACTACAAAAAATGAGATCTCGTCTCATGGGAAATAAAAAAATTTCTTCAAAACAAATCCTTTGGATTTATAATTTATACAAAAATTAAACAATATATAATTATAATTAAAAATAATATTTAAATCATTAAAATATAGAACACATTTATTGTATAAATTATCATTTTCATTCAATTTCAGAAATATAAGATTTTAAAAATTATAAGAATTACATATGATTTATGAAATCATGAAAATATCATTTTTTAGAATGAATCATATTTCATATCATATAAAATGAAATAATTTAAAATATTTAAAATTTTTAGAACATCAGATAAATAATATTTATATATATCTTACGTACATCATATATAAAACATAAGATATAGCTGAATTTTAGATTTTTCTGGATGAAAATAATAATTATATTCAAATCAATTTATGGTTCTTCTAGTCAATTTCCAAATCATAATTAATATTATAGGTTCTTCATACATATTAATCATATGTATCATTTAAGACATCATATTTGTTTTACTTTAAATATTATATTCTTAAATAAATATGTCTATCATATGTGTGATAATTATATTCAACGTATACTAAAATTTTTTGTATTCCATCCTATAATTCATAGGTGTATTATACATATCCATTAGTTAAGATGATTTATAATCATTTTAAATTATATAAACAAATAATATCCTCACTAAAAATTCAAAAAACCATTATAAATATCATAAAACATTTTATCAAAATACTACTATATTTTTCATGAATAGTTGAAAATAAACACATCCATCAATAATTCCATGGGTACATCACAAGAATAAAAAATTTCATGTAATATAATATCTCTTAATAAAACATTAATTATCTTGAAACTAATGAAGTTATTGAATATGTATTATGAATACACATATTATATCCACATTACAGAGATAAAATTTCTTGTCGGTGTCATTATATAGTAACATTGTTTCAATTTTTGGAATTCACTGATGAAAAATTTGTCCATGTAACTAAAATTTATTTGTTTTACCTATTGGATATTATCATCAAATATGGGTAGGTTACCAATTTCATAACCCCAAAATATCCTTGATTATTTGCGATATGGTGTATTGAAGCCGACACATCTCATTTCACTTTCTCTAAATCCCAATCATTAACTGCACTCAATCTATTTTTTATCCTATTTGTAACACAATAATTCATACAAAATATTATTAAAATAAATGTGTCGATCTTACTATAAGACATTACAATATATAAATTGATCTTTGTTTGTTTGGATTCGTATTTCAACCGGATACAAAGTACTCTTTATAATCTACAATCCCAATTTCCTGTGTATCCATTTGTCTAAGGAGATGTAGTTGGCACCCCATGACAAGTTAATTTTTTAGAGATATTTAAATATCATAATGGAATTAAATTGATTAGTCATCCCATAAGGTTTTCCCAATATCCTCTAAAAATTGAGTATCCCCACAAGGGACTAAATAAATAGTGTCTAAATAAGACTCTAAATCATGAGTGTCCCCACTAGAATGTAAACAGGCTGTGTAGACATAGAAATTTAAACCATGAGTGTCCCCATTGGTATGTAAATTATGAGTCTCTACAATAGACCCCAAACCATATGTTTCTCTGTTAGACAATAAATCAAGACTTTCACCTATGGATTATAAAAAATTAGTGATTATCTAACCATCATCAAATTTCAATGTTTCATCACATTCCCAGAATTAAATTATACATCTAGTCTTCTTTATATGATAAACATAATATTTATTAATTCACTAGGATGTGGTAAAAAACTATATCTAATGTGTTTGTTATTTTAATCCCTCTTAATATATCTTTAAGTCCATATGGAGGTGTAAATATTTTAATTAATAGATATCCAAATGTTTAGTTTCAAGAAGGGTTTTACCCTTGATTCTTAAAACTATTAGGGATATCTAAACTCAAATATAATAAAAAAAATTGATTGTTCGAACACTCATCTATTTTCCAATTGATAGTACAATTATCATCACATTGTTAGTTAGAGTCTTACAGAATATAAAAAATTGGAACATGAGGAATTTTCATGATAACATCCTCATCCTGATGAAATGTTATGAAAATAGAACTACTGTTATAGACATGATTCCATTATCCTTAAATTGTGAGTGAATTAACAACTATTTCAAACCACGTACCATTCCATTCAATGATATCCAAAGACCGTCACCCCAACATAATTATACATGTTATACAGATTAAATTATGTTCACATTCCACTTCAAATATGAGTAGTGCTAAGAGGGTTGCTTTTGAAGTTGATAACAATACATTGAGTGCTTTTCTATATATCTTTGACAACTTTACTCAAGTTACAACCATTATTTCTTCCACATCACTCATGTTCCCTCTATCACAATCCCTAATGGAGATGTTATTGTGGCATGTGATTACTTTCATTATCTTCCAATATGTGAAAATATATGTTTTCAAAAATAAAAATAATTATTTGGACGATATTGAAGCCATATCACCATGTGGATGAGCTTGAAAGGAGATATCTCACATAGGGGAAAACCATATATCACTAATACCAACAACCCAAAAAGAATATTCTAGAATTATAGTGATATATTATTACTCTATTAATAGGATTTGTAGGAATTACATGGTATTATAGTCCCTAATGTCACCCAGTAGTCATTGAGGTATCCTTCCAACCATCATTATCCACAATTATTTTCTACCTATCAAATTACTGAGATAATCAAATACACTCATACAATTTCACATCCACATCAATCCATATTTTTTAAATTTTGGGGGATAATTTCTATCCATTATTATGTTATAGTTATCTCACAATTCTTATCATATAAACTAAAATTCCAAAAAATGTACTAAGTATGTTATCTTTGATACATGGATAAAAGACCATCCCAAACACAATGAAATCTTATTTTTTACTCCTATAAATTTCTATATCAATACGATAAACCATGTACTCCAACTGATTATGTAGAATATTACACTGAATGTCCTACCAAATCTAAATTATTCACTAGTAATAATGTTGATCCACAACACATTACATAAATATATTATTTTGGAAATTCATCCAAGGATATACAGATGAATTACCTTTTTGAGATATCAGGGAATCAATAAAATACCAACAACTTGAATGATGGAAGTTACTATCCTTCTTATAGGATACTAGTCCAATGAGACCTAATGGGGACACTATTATCTATATCATAATGACTTGATGCCAAGAACATGGATGCCGATGGTGTCCTTTCAAGGAATTAATATTCACGTAGTCTTGATGACCCCACACAAGTACTCATTCATGAATGGTGTGTTGATATCCTTTTAAGTGGATTCATAAATCATCTGGTGAATAATGAGAACCCATCCCGTAAATCATTGTACTATTGGTTTGGAATAAATAATGGTCCTAACAAGTATTATTCGATGGGTAAGAATTTCATGATATGATTCACATAGTATTCATGTTCACAAAAATATTAATCGTATGACCACCATCCTCTAAACTGGTTCTTATGTATTGTGAAAACCAAAATAATATATCTCTCACATAGTGTCGGGTACAACAATGAAAATAAACCATCATGGGAATCCCAATTATAGACATTCATGGTCACACCCTCCAATTCCTACACACCAAAAAATAACGGGAACATAATGTGATTGGACCTCCAAATGTAAATTGGGATTTGAATCATACCATCTCTTAAGAGTTAAAGTGTCCTTATGAATAATATAATTGGTTGGTGAAAAATCATTAGTAAATTTTTTGTAATTTAATTGAACTTCATTATCATCTAAATTATGAAAATAATTACAGGAGTTTTCTAAAGGGTGTTTGGGTAGATTTTATTGAGCTGAAGTTGAAACTATAGAGGTAAAAGTTCTTTACGTGGTAAATGATTTCACACACTGTTGAAATTATCTAATTTGATTATTTTTTTTTATAATTTATCGTGTTACATATATAATAATGATAAGAATTATATCATTATTTCTAAAATCTATAAGACATGATTTTTAGTAGATGTGATTCTCAAATCATTCACTGTATGAAATCCATAAACACTTTAGAAATTATGTCTTCTTGGAGGGGAGAAAAATTCCAAGGCCCCTATGATTTTCATCATTTATATTTTTTTCAATAGGTTTATGGTAAAAATAAAGGATAATTTTTTATAAAATTCAACCCATCAACCATGGATTTGATACATAACTTATATTGAATGTTATTTTGTGATCATAACTGAACACTCATTTCTTCATTTTACATTCAATACATCTCTATATTTAAAATTCTTCATAAAAATGAAATATATAATTTAGGAATGATGTTATATTATTTTTATAATTAATTAATATGGATATGTTTTACTAGGTTCCGACCATATGGATTAGAATTATATTTATCCTTAATCTCTTTCTTTTTATCGATTTCGATGAAATTTTGAACAATAAGTCCATTTAGTAGTCTCAAAACCTATCTTGTATATTATAAAATTAATATGAATAATTTTTTTTCTTCCCCAATATAATATTGTGGTTACAATGGGAGATTATGTCTAAATAAAAGGAAAAAATTGTGAAAACCTTCCATCTACCATGAATGAATCCGAAAAGAAACAACAAATTTTAAATTGAAAAATTAGTTATATCTTTTGATAGTACTTCATCCATGAAATATTTATTTACAATATTGAATTTTAGGGTATTATATTATTTCTACCATTGAAAATAATTATTTCATTATACAATTATTATCAAAATTATTTTATATATGGATTGAAATATATACTGAAAACTATTATGATTACCATGTAATTCGTGTTTTGAATATATGACATGAAATTAATTATTTTTATGAATTACCTTTAAAACTGTTAATAATATAAATTAAGTAAATTAAATATTTAATGATGTAGATAACCTATTATCATTTTTGAGTGTGACATGGGGGGCCTTATTATGTGGGGCATGTTGCTTATGGGTGTGCTTTGTATGGTATGATAATAATATTGTGGAATTTAATGCGTAAATAAATTTAGTAATGAATAAAATTATGGTTTTAAAATGATAAATTGTGTTGAGTTATTAATGTGAAATGTGTGAAAATTTAATATATATGGATTTTGTATTCTTTTAGTTTGTTATTATTGTGGTTATGCTATAATAAATAATATTTTTTAATCTATATTATTGAAATTACATGATGAATGTGATAGTTGATATGTAATACATAGAAGGGGTATTAATTAAAAGGATATTTATGGGATGATATTGATATAGGTTTTTGGTATTGGATGGTAGGGGGTTGGAATGAGGTTGATACTCTAAATGTTAATGTTAACCAATGAAAAAATAGTGTATGTGATCATCGTGAATGTACACATTAGGAGTATAGAAATATATTACATTCTTTAATATTTTTATAACCCTACTAACGAGTGGTTGGAAGGATATTTTTTGTCTTTTTAATGATATTTGATTTCAATTATATTAATGTCATGATATGCGTGATTGGTTCCACTACCGATGGACATAGAGGGATGTAGCATCGAAAAAACATAGTTTCCGGGGATTTTTTGTTGGAATTCATTCTTAATTGTGTTTATGAACATAGTGATTAGGTGATCCTACAAAATAAATATCAATTTGAGTGGGATAACTATTTAGTTAGAAGGTCAGAATTGAAATGATTTTATTCAAATATCATGGAAATTTATTGTTCTGATTGAATTTTCTGTTTTGATGAGTATCTAATGAGAATATAGATATTGAAATAATAATGGTAGAAGATAATTTTTTATACAATTGTTTTTTATATTCTACTTTTCTTCTTATGTATTTGTGTACATGGATTTGGTTACCTCATAGATTTTATGGTTTATTATTATTGATTATTTATTTGACACAGATGTTGTTACGTATATTGGGATGTTCTTACTGAGTAATCCCATGTTCTAGCCCCACCACTATTTTCCAATTTTTTTCAAGACATGTCATTGGAGTTGGGAGATATTTTTCAGTTAGTTATTTTTGAAAAAATGTGTTTTTCTCGAATTTCATATTTTATTCCATTTTCCAAGAACATTCATTTTGGATAGGAATCTTTTAGGACATTAAATTTTTATATATCATTGCATTATTGCCTTATAATAAAATATGTCTCGGTAATTTGAATTTTAATGCCTCTGATGTTATTTTTGTTATAGCGTCAGTGTTATTCTCTAAACTATGAAAAATTAGATGTTGTATTGGTGGATACATACTTAATTTTATATATTACTAACCCAATTGGGGTTTATTTGAAGGAAAGGGTAATGAAAATGATAAATCAATGTTGTTCTATGGGATAAATGGTGAAGATTAGAGTTAGTGTGTGTTTAGGAATTAATTGAATTGATATGGAATCTGTAAAACTGAAGAATAACATTTGAAATAGACCAAAGAGTCCAACTGGGATACATAAATATTAAGAAATTTTATGATTGGAAACTAGGAAATAAATAACCAATTAGACATTTTTGGGTGTAGGTGGAAACATTCTGAGGGGGATTATATTATGGTCCAAGAATTAGGTCCATTAGATTCCGTATAATTTTTATACTTAATTGTATATGAATTTTCCTGACTATATATTTTCTATAGTTTTTAATGAAAATTCATCTTTTTAATTACACATATATCATAAATTAAAACACTAAAATTTGGAAGACATATCTTCAATTGTTTTTATGAAACCATTTCATGTATTTAATTTTTTATTTCCTTACCAATGACAAATTGATTATTTATCAATTATATTGTTTTGTATTATAATTATTTATAGAATGTAATATTTTTTCATTATCCATACATGTTACTAAATCATAGAAAATGTAATTTATTATGATATTTTGTCAAAATTTAGAGAATATCTGTAAAAAATGTATCCTTGATTGGATTTTATAAGTACATGATGAAATGAATTATTTTGAAACCATGCTTAGTATTGTCCCCATTATAGTTCATATTGATATTCCGTGGATTGTATTCACACATGATAGAACATAAGCAGTTGTTTCGGACTTATTTTAAATTGGATTATTCTATTTAATCATAATAATTTCAATAAAATGTGCATGATAAATAATTATAATTAATTTAAATTTTAGAAAACTGAAATTTATATCATTCAACTTCCTTTTAGAATGACTATAGGTTTTTAGTATTAATCCATTTATATTTTTTATGGATATACATAAAATTTATTACATGGATTCTAATTTTATATCACTTATTTCTAAATTATTAAAAATTATCAACTAACTCGTTTATGGCCATTAAAAATTTTAATGTTTTCCAAATAAGAAAAATATCACATATTCTAGGAATTGAATATGACATTGTCATGTTTGATTGTTTATAAATATATATTGATAAAAAAATATTATTTTCAGTCAATGTTTTACTATTATTCCCTTGACATGTAGCATTCTTATGTGAGGATTGTAATATATAGTTTGTTAATTATTTCATTATTTGAAATCCTGTAATATGATCAAATTCATTGTGGTCTGCTATTGACACAAAATACTTATACATTATGAAACAAATTCACATTAGGAGTAACTAAATTTATGGTGATAAAATAATTGTACCTCAAATTTTAATCAATGATTATTTTATTCATTAAATAATTTATATTTTTAAAAACATGTGTGTGGTGTATTAAAAATTTTATAGTTTGTAAATATTTATCATGAAAAATGTTTGTATATTTTATTTTAATTATGAAATATAGTTATGTTTTTTTCATTTTTAATTTAAATATGTAATTAAATTTATATTTCGCTTATTCTTTTGTATAATATTATTTTTCGTAGTAATGAAAAATTTTAAAACTATATTTCTTGCATGTGTCAAGCATGAAACATTGTGATATAACATGTGTAGTTTTTTTGGGATATGGAAATATTTCCTACTTAAAATATGAAGTAATGATTCATTTGGGAATTTTATTTATGAAATTATTAATTTTGATATAGATATTATGATGTCATGAAAACAATAACATCTTCTATTTTTTATGTCAGAAACATGTATCATTTGAAATTAAATGATATTTTTGTGTGTTTAGAAATTTTTTATTTCCAAATCATGTTTAGTTTTTTTTCATTAGCATGAATACTTATTATATTTATTTAATTAAAATTAAGGATGATTACTTCAAAAAGACATAGAAAGGTTTAAGGTGTTTTACATATTCATTTTTTAATGTTTTTATTTAAGTGTTAACATTCATTACTAAAAAAACATTTTACATATTTTAAAATGATGATTTAAGGGTGTTTATGAAGAATATTTCCCCTAAGAAATTATATTTCATGAATATTTATGTTTCCTAACATTGAAACTGTGTGACCATTAAGATGACTACTCTAATGATTGTGAATGTAAATTCATAGTAAGTTCATTTAATATGCTATGATTTTATTGATGGATTCACACCCTAGAACAATATAATAACATGCATATGGATGAAATGAAATGTGGGTGTTTGAAGTATCACAATATTAATAAATCTTATCTTTTATTACACACATATATTTTTAATTATGTGATGAATGTGAATTAATTTTTTATCATCTAGTTTGGATCTTCAATGATTGATCTTTTATTATAATTTTGTATTTTTCTATCTAGCATATGATGAGGGGGAGTCTCATTCCCTGTCATGAAATTTTTTATTTATGAATCATTATAATACCATATGTTTTGGTTTGGGATATCCAAAATAGAATATATCGTTAGGTGGAAATTATTTACATTTTATTTGTGTGCTTTCATTAATGATGGTTTTCTGTTTTTTGGAGGAAGAAATGTTTTTTGATTGTGTTGGTGCATATAAAGACCCATAAATTTCATAAATTGTTAATACTTAAAGTTTGAATTATATTTATTACAACATATAACAAAACCAGGACAGGACTATATAGGTATAGTGTCTTTAGAAACTATGAAACCTAAACAACAGGTTCATAAATCATCTACATTATCTTCAGTTTATTTGATATTATCTAGACTCCTTTTGGAATATAATATTCAATACACTTCTTCCTAGCCTGGGGAAAAGAAACAAACAAAAGGGTGAGCTCAAATGATCGGTAAGGGTAAACATATGAAATGTCAATCGTATCATATTCTTATGTGCATAACGTTTGAAAAATCATATCCTGCATAAGAGGTCAAAATATTATGTCATGGGATAAATCATAGAACATCAATGTAATCCCAAAAATATGATCATAAGACATGAAACATTGTGGCATACACACAAAATCATAGAAAATAATTTCATATTAGTCATGCCTCACTGACAAGACCATCATAGCAGACAAGGTCCATTACTGAACCGAGTTCACTCTTCATTTTAGTCATGTATCACTGAACCGGATTAACATGCCATTCCAGCCATGTCTACCTCATGAGATATAAATCCTTACACAATGAATTGGAGAGAGATATACATCCCACCCATCTCAAAATGGATCCATTCTTATCTGTGCCTCAAAATCATAAATCATACATCATAGCATAACCCATGTAATAAAAATGGGATTCTTAAACCTCATGGCACCATAAAATAATCCATTTATGATAAAAGGACATCATTAAAATATTTCCATCATAACATAATTAGATCAAATTAATAAAATTAATAAATACATAACAATTTATTATCTTAGATGGAAAATAATTTTGATAAAACACTTCAACTCTATTCTTGTGGAAAATATCCTTTCTTCTTCAAATTTTTTTTTCCTTTCTAAAAATGTCATAAAATTTTAAACTAAAAGAAGTTAATAGAAAATAATCTTGGAAACTTTTATGGAAAGATTCATGGAAATAATTTTCTATGAAATCATAAGAAAACCATTCATGCCGTATAAGTTAAAACAACATTCTTCTCTTACTTTGGTCAGAAAATTAAAAAAAAGTATCTCGTACTGAAAAAGACAACATATTCATTTCATATAATTTACTAAAAATTCACCAATAGGTAAAAATGGTTATAAAAAATAGTAGGGGGATATAAATAACATTAAATATTTAGAAAACAAGGATGTGGATGGTAAATTTTCCCCAGTAAATACCGATGTATAAACAATCTCAGATAAAAATTGTGATTGAGAGATTTCCCATTCCCTTAGGTCAGATATTCTTTGTACATATCCGAACATTAATTATAATGATTTAAATAATGTCATTGACTTATTCCAGAATCATACTCATTGTTATGATGTAATATATTTTCATTTTCTTATTTTCATATTTTTAATATTTCATTTCTACTTGTTATTCGGGTGTTCATTGCTTTATGTTCTAATGTGTTTTTTGTCAAAAAAATTCTTATTCCTCTTTTTTGGTTATAGCTACAACATTTATAGAATGGTAGTAGTATAATATATATATGATTTATTCATTCAATTAGTTTACATAATCATGGTTTAATTAAGATCATGTAGAATGAATCATATCGCATCGTGGAGACGGTAAGTCGTACGTACGCACAAGCAACGATATCATTCCCGTAATTATTAAATGGTATTGGAGTGGATGATACAATATCTCATAATTATTATCATGTTATAATAATCATATATAGTTATTATTTACACCGTTATACCCATTAAAGTATGGTTGTGGTGGACAAGGGATTACACCACATTGTGGAGACAGTATTCTGTACGTAAGCATGCGTGGTGATTTCATTTTCCATAGGATGGATTGAAGGTGAAAAAGGTATGTTTCATATTTATATTAACATATCTGTATATTAGTGATACTTTTGTTACTACATTGTAATGAAACAAATATATAAGAGAAAGTATAAGAAGAAATAAATTTCAAAAGATCGATAATGGATATTACCTCTTCATTGATGTGCCTCTTCTAAACCTCCTCTTAGGGCACTAAAGATGGTCTTTGAAGAAGACCATGACCACTATAATGTTTCTAGGGAAGTGGAGAAATGATATGGACAGGTGTTTGCCGATCATGAAGGCTCAAAATTTTTTGAGGAGGAGAGGGAGGAGGTTCCCTTTTATAAGGGAGGAGAGGGGCAACTTTGGAAACAGAAGATATATTAATTTATAACACATTAAAACTCCACTTAAAAACCTCCAAATATGACTCAATTCAAAGATAAGAAGAGATAGGGTTTAAATATCATAATACAATAAAATTTATACATGTTGGGAATATATTTTAAACCTTATCAAATTGATTTATCCTTATTTAATCTATTTAATTTTATTTGTGGTAATAATATTCTAAATTTTAAATTGTTATAATTAATTCCTTATGTGTTTTTAATTGTCCATAATTGGATAACATATGAATTTTTAGTCCATATAAATTTTCATTTATAATGTTTAAATATTCTTGTGATTTTTAAACAATTTTATAATATCTTATTTTTATAAAATAATAACAGTGTCAATTTTGACACTATTCTTTTATTTGCATTTAAAAAAATCCACACAGTGAATATATTCGAAAAAATATATTTAATAGACTCTTAATATGTCATATTTATCTAGAAAAATTGTGGATAACATTAATTAGTTCATATAATTTTTATTTTAATATTTTTAAAACCATTTTATTTGATATTTCAATCAATAAAATAACTTCTACATCACTATTGTGTCATCATTAATGATAATTATATAATCGATAAAAATTATAAATAAATTTTGATGATGTATATAATTTTATTATATTTCTGGATAATATTTATATTCTGGGTTTTATTAATTTTATGACTAAATTAAATTTTTTACACTTATTAGATATAAGAGAGTGACATGTTGTCACTTTCATTGGGTTTAATTATAATTATATCATTTTCGTGGTCTATTATCCATGAAACAAATCCATTTCTACACTTAGGTGATATGGATCGAATTTTATTCATCCCATAGAGTTTTAGAAGGAGTTAGGGTAATTTTATAATCTAAATTTTACCCTTATTTTCCAGATTTACATTTAACTATAATAAATAAAAATTACCGTAGTTACTATTAAAATTTAAAAAAATATAAAACTAACCTATTAACATAATATTGACCCACTGAATCCAAATATGGAAACCATTTTTTAAAATTCAAAACATAGAAGTTTCAATAATTAATTTAAATTAAATCTTATTGTTAAGAAAATGAGTTTAAAAAGTTAAAACATTGTGAAAGATTGAAATGTTTTTACCTATGAATTCAATGTAAATTTAATGGTAATGACATACATTATATTAAATGGTGAATATATATGATATATATACACTGAAACCATTAAATTTTATAATTTAACCATAAAAAGTATCTTGATGAAAAAAGTTGTTTTTAAGAAAAAGTTATCTTATTTTTACAATTCATCAAAATATGAAAGTTATGAGAAGAGTATAAAAAATGTATCCAATGTAAATTTCTATATCCTTATTCAAAATAAAAAATATTATTTGGTAAAATGGAACTTATAAACATGTCAAAAATTATATTTAAAATGGGTTCGCCATCAAAAGGCACGGAAATTACATTTTTTGAAAAATATTTCTTTTATCAGAAAATTTGATTTTGTTTTCATATCTCATTCTAGAAAACATGTATGATGATTTATAATGTTATAAAATTCAATATTAGTTTAATAATATCCATAATGGCTAGTTTATAATATTATAATAATATATCATTGTTTAATGAAACTCAGTATTGCATACAACGCAAGCTATCGAGGAAAGTTGATGTTGCATGTAATGCAAGCAAAGCCACTATTGTGTGTAGTGAATGATTCCCTTGGTGTTGCGTATAACATAAGACTTCAAAAAAATATTTCTCAAAAAATCTCAGGGTGTTACATTGTACCCCCCTTAAAATGAATTTGGCCCTTGAAATTCGTCACTTTGTAACAAACAGATGAGGATACCTCTCCCTCATCATATCCTAAAGTTCACATGTAGCTTCATGTAATTGGTGGTTCCTCCATAAAACATTATCAATGTGATTAGTCTTGTTTCGTAGAACTTTTTTGCTATGATTTGGAATCTCTATCAGTTGTTCCTCATAAGGAAGATCTTGCTCCAGCAGTACAACTTCTGAGCTTAGTACATGTGAAAGATCAGGTATGTGCTTTCTCCAGAGATATTCATAGATCACATCATGAACTTGAGATAGATTTTGGGGAAGTGTCAATCAGTAATCAACCATCCCAATATGATCTAGTATTATTAAAGGACTGATATTCCTATGGAATAGCTATCCCTTCATTCCAAATCTCATTACTCTCTTCCAAGGAGATATTCATAAGAACACCTTATCACCAACTTCAAACTCTGGGTATTTTCTTCGGTTGTCGGCATAACATATTTTTTCAACTCTAAGCTGCTTTTATGTGTTGTTGAATAGATCAAAACCTTTCTACCATATTATAAACAAGATCACGTACTAATATCATTCTTTCCCAAACATCATCCCAGCGAGTTGGAGTTCTTCATTTCATTCAATAGAGAGCCTCATAAAGATCCATTTTAATACTTGTGTAAACGCTATTATTATAAGAAAATTCCACCATAGGTAGGTGTTGATCCAAACCACCTTTGAAATATATAGATAAACCTCTCAACATGTCTTCCAATGTTTTAATTGTCCTCTCAGATAAACCATCTATCTGAGGACGATAAGTAGTGCTAAAAAACAATTATGTACCTAGAGTATGCTAATGACTTCTCCAAAACATCGAGGTAAACCATAGATCCTGATCATATATAATGGAATGTGGTACTCCATGCAATCTTACCGCCACTTTTACATACATCCTGGCAAGCTGCTAAAGAGAAAAATCCTCTCTAATAGCATTGAAGTGTGTCGACTTCGTAAGATGATCAACTATAACCCATATAGCATTATTTATTTTATATATTTTAGGAAGTCTAGTGACAACGTCCATATTGAAGTTTTCCCATTTCCGTTCTGGTATGGGTAATGGTTGTAACATCCCATTATAATTTTGTCTCTTGGCTGTAACATCCTGAAAAACCAAGAATAAAGAGACATATTCAGCACCATCTCTTATCATTCCATCCCACCAGATGTACACTTCTAGGTCCCTATACATCGTCATGCTTCCAGGGTGAATAGAGAATGAAGAACTATGTGCCTCATCGAATATTTCCTTCTATAATTCTGGGATGGGAGGATCACAATCCCAATTCCTTAACTTTATTATTTCATCACAAACAATGTGGAATTCAAGAACATTTCTCACATTCTTTTGAATCTCTACATATTCTTTCTATGCCAATTTAATCTTCACATGTATAGATGGTTGAAAATTCATTTGAGAAAGATAATATTTTCCCCTTCCATTATAATTCCAAGATCCATAATTTGTAAATCCATAAATATTGGATCTTTAGAGATCCTCATCACGGAAAAGCTATCATGGTCTTGTCGACTTAATGCATCTTGCAACTTGTTTTCATTCCCATGGTGATAATGAATTTAGCTGTCTTAATCATTAATTAGATTTAACAATCTTCTTTGGAACATATTCACCTCCGTTTGTGTGAAAATATAATTTAAACATTTATGAGCAGTATAAATATCACACCTCTCACCATAAATATAATTCCTCCAAATCTTTAATGCAAAGATAACTGCAGCTAACTCCAAATCATGAGTTGGGTAATTTTTCTCTTGGATTTTCAATAGTCATGAGGCACATGTAATCAGCATAACAATACTCATGAGAACACACCCCAAACCCTTCTTGCATGCATCAGTGTAGATCAAAAACCTTTCTCCAGTACAAGGTAGTGTGAGAACAGGTGCACTAGATATCATTCTTTTTAACTCTTTGAAAAATTCTTTTCATAGTCCTCCGTCCAAACGAACTGAAGTCCATTTTGAGACAACCTAGTTAGTGGATAATTTAATAGTGAAAATTATTTCACAAAACATCGATAATATCCACCCAAACCAAGAAAAATTCGAATCTTAGTTACTGTTGTTGGTATCAACCATCTTTCTATACCCTCTATTTTTATGGATCTATAGATATCCCCTATTTTGAGAATATGTGACCCAAAAATAAAAATTTTTGAAGAAACAATTCACAGTTGGTAAATTTGGAATTAATCTTCTCCTTTCTTAGGGACTTTAATAAAATTCTCACCTAATCTTCATGTTCTTCCTTTCTCTTTGAATTGAAATTTTATCATCTATAAAGACTACCAAAAACTGAACAAAGTAGTCTCTGAAGACTCTATTCATTAGATCCATGAAGATAGCAGGGTAATTAGTAAGACCAAATGCCATCACTATTAATTCATAATGTCCATACCTTTTACGGAAATCCATCTTTTGTATATCTGGCCTTTTGAACCTTAATTGAAGATACCCTAAATGAAGATCAATCTTGGAAAATTATGGATATCTATATAGTTTGTCAAATATGTCATAAATTCTTGGTATAGGATATTTTATCTTGATAGTGATCTTGTTAAGTTCTCGATAATCAATACAGAGTCTCATTGATCAATTTTTTTTCTTCAAAAACAGAACTGGTGCACCCCAAGGTGATGCACTGGGGCATACGAATCCCTTATCAAGATTCTATAGGAGTTCTTTATTCAATTCCTACAACTCAATTGGGTCTATTATATAAGGTGTCTTTAAAATGGTCATAGCACCCGATAAGAGTTCTATTGAAAACTCGACATCACAATTTGGTGGAGGACCTGAAAATTCCTATTGAAAGACATCATCAAACTCTCGTACAATGTGAATATTCATAATCGTGAGTTTCTCACCTACCATTTGAGATAAATAACCTTTAATTATTGGAATCAAGACCCATAAGATGGAATAAATTTCCATTAAAAGGTTATGTTCATCCTTGCATCGATTGATGATCATAGATTGATCAAGAATATTAAATGTGACTTCCCTTATTTGGAAATTGATATGACCTCCATATAAACAAATCCAATCCATTCCATGATTCACATAAAATTACACTATAGGAAGTATTACATGATTTGTAGGAAGCACTTTCCCACAAACATAAATTGGAGAATATTTGTAAACTTTTGATGCAACACTTGTGGAATTAGGAGTTGTCACAACTAACTCAACAGATAATTTTTGGGGTAGTATGATGATACGCTTAGAAAATTATTTAGAAATAAAAGAGTGGGTGGATATAAAATTGAATAAAACATTTGATACTTTAGAGTGTATGATATGTGTACCTTTGACCACTTCGTTAGAGAACTCCACATTGTCGATCGATATTGCATGTGACATTCCATTTTCTTTGTCCTTAAGAGTTTGTTGACATTGATCATCATCAAAAACCCTTAGATTAGGGAATTTATTGGCACAATTACCCATTTCCTTGCAATTGTAACATTTAAGTGTTGGAGGTGCATCCTGTGTAGCCTTTTCATTGTTCGCATAACAAGAAAACTTTTCCCATAACTACGACATTCAATAGCCTGATGACAGTCGTTTACAGAATTAAAACATTTACATGTCCCTTTAATACAATTACCTCCATGTTTATTTCCACACTTTGAGCATATGGGAAAACTCACCTTCGTTTCATTGTGCTCTGTAGATTTTTCTTTTGAATTCTATTTTCCACTTCTTATCAAACCCATATGACTGATGGGTTACTGCAATCTCCATCTCAACCATGAGAGAACATCGAACAATTTCCTCATAGCCATTGATGTCCCTTAAAGATAATTACCTTTGGAGAATTGGTTTTAAGCCACTAAATAATCGATAAAACTTACTCTAAAGTTGGATAATAATCCTAGAAGCGTACATTGCAAGCCTTCTAAATTTTTTTTGTAGGTACCAACAGATTCATCATCACTTTACTTCAGTTCAAGAAACTCCTTCTCCATCTTTCTTCGAAGAATACGAGGGATTTACTTATTGAAAAATACGTTCTTTAACTCGTCTCATTCCATGGACTAATTTTCACCTCTTTGCCTCGTATTCTTTAAAATATTCCACCATTGTTCAGCTTCACCTTCCAAACGATATACTCTTAAGATGAATTTTTCATGTTCAGAACATTGCAGAACTAAGAATATCTTTTTAGTGGTACTAATCCATTGTTCATCCACTAATGGATCAGAAGACCTGTTGGATGATGGTGGACGCTGCCTCATGAAGGACTCAACATAATTTTTCTACTTCCATTGCTCGTTTGGAAGTCATCTCGGATTCATAGCTTGAGAAAGTTGTGTGAGATTGGATACAAGATTTTTCATTCCAACTCCCATAACATTTGGCTGTTTAGGGGGACAATCATTGCATTTCCCATCACATTCAGCATTAACACGGTTCCTTCGAGTTCCATCCATTGACTAAAACCAAGAAGTATAGTGTGAGAAACACAAATCATAACAGGAAAATCACATAATCAAGAATAAAATTTAACACTTTAGGTCTTATCATAGGTTATTCATGGAGATTTCTAAAAAATAATATTGTTTTCTATGCTTAGACATATCCTTAGGGTTCTTACTAAGGCTTTCACATCCTAGTTTCCAAAGGTTGACTATACATTTCCTCTAATACCAATAAAAACGACCCATACATTACATAAATTGTAAATACATCAGAATT
The DNA here is from genome assembly GCA_963277665.1 of Viscum album. Classification (NCBI taxonomy): domain Eukaryota; kingdom Viridiplantae; phylum Streptophyta; class Magnoliopsida; order Santalales; family Viscaceae; genus Viscum; species Viscum album. The sequence goes on from OY728120.1 coordinate 1,809,256,652, forward strand.
GAAGTTTATATATTACAAAATATAACCAAACCATGACATGACTGTATAGGTATAGTGTCCTTAGAAACATTGAAACATAAATATCTGGTTCATAAATCATATACATTGTCTCTCATTTTTTGGATCATATCTAGACTCATTTTTGGCATATCAAATTCAATACCATTCTTCTGGAACTAGGGAAAAGAAAAATACAAAAGGGTGAGTTCAAATGCTCAATAAGGGTAAATAGATGAAATGTCAATTGTATCATATTCTTAAGATCATAACATTTGAAAAATCTTATCCTGCGTAAGATGGGAAAATTTCATGTCTTGGGATAAATTATAGAACTACAATGTAATCTAAAAATCATAACATAAGACATGAAACTTTGTGGCATAAACATATAACCACAGAAAATCATATCATATTAGTCATGACTAATTTCCAAGACCATCATAGTGGACATGGTCCATTATTAAACTGAGTTCACTACACGTTTCAGTCCTGTATCACTGAAACAGATTAACTTTTCATTCTAGCCATGTCTATCTCATGAGATATAAATCATTACCCAATGCATTAGAGGGAATTATAGGTCCCTCCCATCTCATAATGAAACCATTCTTATGTGTGCCACAAAATCAAAAATCATACATCATTGCATAACCAAAGTAATAAAAATGGGATTCATAAACATCATTCCATCATAACATAATCTATATAAGTTAATAGGACGTCATAAAATAAAATTCCATCATAACATAATAAAATAAATGTAATAATATGGATATAAAAATAACCCTATATTATCATATATGGAAAATAATTTTGATAAAACACTTGAACTCCATTCTTGAGGAAAATATCCTTTCTTCTTCAAAAACATTTTTCCTTTCTCAACATGTCATACAATTTTAAACTAAAAGATGTTAATTAAAAATTAAATTGAAAAATTGTAAAGGAATAATCATGGAAATAATGTTATATGAAATCATAAAAAACCATTCATGCCATATAAGTTAAAAAACATTCTTCTCGTACTTTGGTCAGAAAAGTAAAAAAAGTATCTCGTACTAAAAACGACAAAAGAGGCTTTTCATTTCTATTACTAAATATTCACCAATAGGTAAAATTTGATTTAAAAAAATTTAGGATGATATAAATAATATTACTTATTGAGGAAACATGTATGTGGAAGATAAATATTCCCCAGCAAATACCGAAGTATAAACTATCTCGGATAAAAAAAATGAGATTTTAAGATTTTCCCTTTCCTTAGGTCTGATATGCTTTCTATAATTCCAAACCTCTTGTATAACGATACAAGTAATTTCATTGACTTATTCTTGAATCATAATCATTTTTATGAATCATATATGTTCATATTCTTATCTTCTTATTATTAATATTTCATTACTACTTTTTATTCGGGTGTTCATTTCTTTATAGTCTTATGCATGTTTTGTCGAATAAATTCGTATTCCTCTTTTTAGTTTATAGCTATATAATTTAAAAAAAATGTATTAGTATAATATATATCTGATTTTTTCAATAAATTTTTTTATATAATCATGGTTTAATGATGATCATGTAGAACGAATCACAACGCATCGTGGAGACGGTAAGTCGTACGTACGGACGTGCGACGATATCGTTCCCATATTTATAGAATGGTCATGGTGTGGGTGATAGAATATCTCAGAATTTGTATAATGTTATAATAATCATATATAGTTATTCATTACACCCGTATTCAAATCCATGTAAGGTGGTGGTGGAAAAATGATTACACCACGGCGTGGAGACGGAATTTCGTACGTACACAGGCACGGTGAATTCATTTTCCATTGGATGGATAGAAGGTGAAATAGGATTGTTTCATATTATAATTATATATCATTATATGAGTGATAATGATGTTATTACATTATAATGAAATAAATAAATAACAGAAAATAGAAGAAGAAATAAATTTGAATGGATTGATAAAGGATATTACCTCTTCCTCGGCGCGCCTCTTTTAAACCTCCTCATAGGGCACTAATGTTGATCTTTGAAGAAAACCAATACCTATAGAATGTTTCTAAGGAAGTGGAGAATAGAAATAGACAGGGTTTGGATGATCATGATGGTTCATAATTATGTGAGGAGGAGTGGGAGGAGGTGCCCTTTTATAATAGAGGAGAGGGTCACCTTTGGAAAATTAAGAAATATTAATTTATAATAAATTGAAACCCCACATAAAAACCTCCATAAATGAATCAATTATAATATGAGATGACATAGGGTTTTAATCTCATCAACCAATAAAATATAGACATGTTGGGAGTTAATTTTAAACCTTATCAAATTGATTTATCCATATTTACTGTATTTAATTTTATTTGTGGTAATGATATTCTAAATTTTAAATTTTTATAAATAATTCTTATGTGTTTTTAATTTTCCATAATTGGATACTTTAGGACATTATCGACCATATAAATTGAAATTAATAATTTTTTATATAATTTTGTGATTTTTAAACATTTTTATAATATCTTATTTTTACAAAATAATAATAGGGTAAATTTTTAAACTATTCATTTATTTGAATTTAAAAAAATCCAAACAGAGAATATATTCAAACCAAAATATTTAATAGATTCCTAATAGGTCATATTAATCTAGAAAATTTGTGGAGAACATTAGTTAATTATTATATAATTTATTTTAATATTTTTAAAACAATTTATTTGATATTTCAATCAATAAAATAACTTCTACATCACCATTGTGTCATAAATAATGATAATTATTTAATCCAAAAAAATTTAAAATAAATTCTCATAATGTAGATAATTTTATTATATTTCTTTAGAATAATTATATTCGAGGCTTGAAAAAGTTTATCATGAAATTAAAATTATTACACTTATATGATATAAGAGAGTGACATGTTGTCACATTATTTGGTTTTAATTATAATTATATTGTTTTCATGGTCAATAGTCCGTAAAACTAATCTATTCTGACCATTAGGTGATATGGGTTGACTTTTATTCATCTAATGGAGTTTTTCGAGGTGGTATAGAAATTTAATAATCTTATTTTTACCCCTAATTATCCAATTTACCTTTAACTGTAGTAAATAATAATTACCGTAATTACTATTCATAATGTCAAAAAATAAAAGTAACCTATTAACATAATTTAAACCCAATTAATCCAAATATGGAATACATTTTTCAAAATTCTATGTAAAAATGTTGCAATAATTAATTTAAAATTATTCCCGTTGTTAAGAAAACGGGTTTTAAAAGTTAAAACATTGTCAAAGTTTGAAATGTTTTTACCTGTGAACTCAATTTAAAATTAATGTTAATGATATAAATTATATTAAACTATAAAAATATAATCTATTTATACTTTAAAACCATTAAATTTTATCATTTAACTATAAAAACATTCTTAGTGAAAAAGTGGTTTATAAGAAAAAGTTAGCGTATTCTTACTAATCATCATAATATGAAAGTTATTAGAAAGGTAACAAAAATTTATCCGATGTAAATTTTTATATCATGATTCAAATGAAGAAGTTTATTTTGTAATGTCTATCTTATAAACTTTTATGAAATTATATTTAAAATGGTTGCAACATTAAAAGGCGGTAAAACTGCATTTTTTTAAACATACTTCCTTTATCTGAAAATTTGATTTTGATTTCATATCTCATTATAGAAAATGTGTAAGATTAATTATAATTTTATAAAATTCAAAATTAGGTTAATAATATTCATAATGGCTAGTTCAAAATATTATAATAATATATCATTTTTTAGTGAAACTCAGTATTGAGTACAATGCAGTCTATCGAGGAAGGTTGCCCTTACATGTAACTCAAGCCAAGAAAGTGTTTTTTGTGGATAAATATTCCATTGGTGTTTCATATAACATAAGGCAATAAAAAAATATTTCTCATAAAATCTTAGGGTTTTACATTTAACCCCCCGTAAAATGAATTTTTCCGTCGAAATTCGTCACTTCGTCCGAAACAGACGAGGATACCTTTCCCTCATCATATCCTCACATTCCCATTTAGCTTCTTATAATGGGTGGTTCTTCCATAAAACTATAACCAAGAGAGTGGTCTTATTTCATAGAACATTTTCACTACCATCTAGAATCTCTATCGGTTGTTCATCATAACAAAGATCTTGCCCCAGCGGTAAAACATCTGAGCTTTGTACATGTGAAGGATCAGGTATGTACCTTCTTAGGAGAGATACTTAGAACACATCATAAACTTGAGAGATATTTGGTGGAAGTTCCAATTGGAAAACTAACTTCCCAACATGATCTAGCATTTCAAAATGACCAATTTACATAGGTCTCATCTTTCCCTTCTTTCCAAATCTAATTACTCTCTTCCAAGGATATATTCGTTTGAACACTTTATCACCCACTGAAACTCTAAGTATTTTTTTCGGTTGTTGGAATATCTTTTTTGTCGACTCTGAGAAGCACTTATGTGTTGTTGAATTGATCAGACCTTGTCTGCCAACTCATCAAAATGATCAGGTCCTAATAGCTTTTTTCCCCAACTTCATCCCAGCAAGTTGGAGTTCTACATTTCTTTCCATAGAGAGCTTCATATGGTGACTTCAGAATACTAGAGTGAAATCTATTATTATAAGAAAAATTCCACCAAATTTAGGTGTTGATACCAACACCTTTGAAATCCATAGATAAAGATCTCAACATGTCTTCCAATGTTTGAATTGTTCTATCATACTCACCATCATTCTGAGGATGATTAGTGGTGCTGAAACTCAATTTTGTATCTAGATTATACTGAAGACTTCGCCAAAACATCGAGTTAATCCTCGGATCCTGATCAGATATAAAGGAAATTTTTACTCCATGCAATCTTACCACTTCATTTACATATATCATGGAATTCTAATCAAGAGAGAGATCCTCTATAATATAAGTGAAGTGTGCCGACTTTGTAAGATGATCAACTATAACCAAGATAGCATTATTACCTTTAGATGTTTTTGGAAGACTACTGAAAAAGTCCACAGTGATGTTTTCCCATTTCCATTATGGTATGGGTAATACTTGTAACATACCCTTATACGTCTGTCTCTTAGATTTAACTTGCTGACATACCAAGCATCGAGATACATATTGAGAAACATCTCTTTTCATGCCATCCCACCAGAAGTACTCTTTCAGGTCCCTAGACATCTTCATGCTTCCAAGGTGAATAGAGAATGAATAAGTATGAGCCTCATCAAATATTTCCTTCATTAATTTTTGGATGGTAGGAACAAAAACTTCATTCCTGGTCCTTATTATTTTATCACAATCAATGTGGAATTCAGTGACATTTCTCACATTATTTTACAAATCTACATATTATTTCTTTGCCTCTTTAATCACCACATGTATAGATGGTTGAAAATTCATTCATGAAAGATAAGATTTTTCACCTTCCGTTATAATTCCATGAACCATACTTTGTAATTCCATAATTATTGGATCTTGTTTGATCCTCATCATGGATATGCTTGCATGGCCATGTCGACGTAATGCGTCTGGCACGTTGTTTGTTTTCCCCAAGTGATAATGAATTGATTAGTAATAATCATTAATCATCTCCAACCAACTTCATTGGCTCATATTCAGCTCCTTTTGTGTGAAAATATAATTTAAACTTTTATGATCAGTATAAATATTACACCTCTCTCCATGAAGATAATACCTCTGAATCTTTATTGCAAAGTCTACAGCAGCTAACTCCAAATCATGAGATGGGTAATTTTGATCATGGATTTTCAACTATCCTGGCGAATAAGCTAACATCATATCATTTTTCATGAGATCACACCCCAGTCCCTTCTTGTACGCATCACTGTAGATCACAAACCATTCTCCACTACAAGGTAGTGTGATCACAAGTACATTGGATAAAATTATTATTAACTCCTTGAAATTCTCTTCACACTTATCCGTCCAAAAGAACATAACCCCTATACGAGTCAACATAGTGAGTGGATTAGATAATATTGAGAAATCATTCACTAGAGGTCAATAATATCCAGCCAAACCTAGAAAAATTCGGAACTCAGTTACTGTTGTGGGTCACGACCATCTTTCGATAACCTCTTTTTTTGCTGTATCCACAGATATCCCCAATTATGAGATTATGTAACCCAAAAATTAATCATCTTTAATACAAAATTCAAACTTGGTTAATTTCAAATAAATATTATCCTTTCTTAGGGAATTTAATAAAATTTTCAAGTGATCTTCCTGTTCTTCCTGGCCATTTGAATTGACAAGAATATCTTCAATAAAGGCTACCTCAAACTGATCAACATAGTCTCTAAAGACTCTATTTATTAGATCCATGATGATAATAGGGGAATTAGTAAGACCAAATGGAATCAAAATGAATTCATAGTGTCTATATCTTGTACAGAAAGTTGTGTTCGGTATATACTTCCTATTAACCCTTAATTGATGATACCCTGAACGATGATGAATCTTGGAAAAGTATCAAGCTCTGCGTAGTTGGTCATGTAAGACCTCAATGTGTGGGAGAAGATATGGGTTCAAGATAGTGATCTTGTTAAGTTCTCGATAATCAATATAGAGTCTCATTGATCCATCGTTCTTCTTAACAAACAGAACAGCTTATCCCCAGTGTGATGCACTTAGGCGTATGAATCCCTTATCAATATTCCCGTGGATTTTCTTCTTCAATTCCTACAACCCAATTGGGTCCATTCCATAGGTTTTATTTGAAATGATCATAACACCTGTTATCAGTCCTATTGAAAACTCGACTTCACGATTCAATGGAAGACCTAGAAATTCCATAGGAAAGACATCTTCAAACTCTCATACAATGGGAATATTCTTAATTGTGATATTCTCTCGCACCATTTGAGATAAATAAACTTCATTTATTGGAATCAAGACCCATATGCTGGAAGAAATTTCCATTAGAATGTTATGTTCATCCTGGCATCGATATATGACTATAGATTGATCAGGAATATAAAAAGTGACATCCCTTCTTTGAAAATTTATATGATCTACATATAAAGAAACCAAATCAATACTAAGAATCACATCAAATTCCACTATAGGATGTATGAAAATATTTTCAGGAAGCATATTCCAAAAAACATCAATCGGAGAAGAATTTTAATCTTTTGATGTGACTGTTGTTCCATTAGAAGTTGGCATAGATAACTCAACAGCTAATTACTAGGGTAGTACGGTGATACACTTAGAAAAATATTTATAAATAAAAGTGTCGGTGGATCCCGAATCGAATAAAACATTTTATACTTCAGTGTGGATGGTAAGTATACATTTCACCACATTGTTATCGTACCCCACATCTCTTATAGAAATTGCATGTGACCTTCCATTGTCTTTGGCCCAAAGAGTTTGTTGACGTCGATCGTCATCAACAACCCTTGGATTAGGGAATTGATTGGAATAATGCCCCATTTCCCTGCACTTGTATCATTGATGTGTATAAGGTGCATAATGAATATCATTTTATTTTTTCACGTCAGTAGAAATATTTTTCCTATCACTACGGCATTCAATAGCCCGATTAACATCTCTTCCACACTTAAAACATTTACTTGTCCCTTTAAGACAATTCAGTCCATGTTTCATTCCACACATTGAGCTTATAGGAAAACTCATCTTATTTTTAGTGTAGTCTTTATATTTTCCTTTTAATTCCATTTTCTTCTTCTTAGAAAACCTATATGAATGATGGATTACTCCAATCTCCATATCAATGTTGAGAGCACATAGAACAATTTCCTCGTAGCTATTGAAGTCCCTTATAGCTAATTCCCTTTATGGAATTTGTTTTAAGCCACTAAATAATCAATCGATCTTACTCTCAGGTAGGATAATAATCCCAGAAGCATACCTTGAAATCCATGTTAATTTTTCTTTGTAGTTAACAAAAGATTCATCATCCTTTTTCATCTGTTCATGAAACACATTCTCCATATTTATTTGAAGAATACAAGGGACGTACTTATTGAAAAATAAGTTCTTGAACTCATCTCATTCCATGGAGTCAATTTAATCTTTTTCCCTTGCATTCTTTATTATATTCCACCACTGAGCAGATTCACCTTCCAAATGATATACTACAAAGATGAATTTATCACGTTCATAACATTGTAGTACTAAAAATAACTATTCAGTGGTACAAATCCATTTGTACATCCACTAATGGATTAGAAGACCCAATGAATGAAGATGGACTCTGCCTCATGTAGGATTCAAAAGAATGTTGCTCCTTGCATTGCTAATATGGATGTCCTGAATGATTCATAGCTTGAGAAAGTTGTGTGAGTATGGCTAAAATATTTTTCATTCTAACTCCCATAATGTTTGGTTCCTCAGGGGGACAATAATTTCATTTCTCGTCACATTCAGCATTAACACAGCTCTTTCGGGTTCCTGCCATCGACTAAGACCAAGAATCATAGTGTGAGAAACACTAATCATTATATGAAAACCACATAATCATGAATAATACTTCACACATTAGGTTTGATCGTATGTTATTCATTTCCATTTCTAAAACACTAATATTGTGTTCTATGCAAAGACATATCCTTGGGGTTCTAACTAAGGCATTCACATCCTAGTTTCCAAAGTTTGACTATACCTTTCCACTAATACCAACTAAAACGAACCATAAATTACATACATTGTCAATACGACAAAATTTATGTATATTTATTACAACATATAACAAAAACATGATAGGACTGTATATGTATAGTGTCTTTAGAAACTGAGAAACATAAACAACTGGTTCATAAATCATCTACATTGTATCCTGTTTATTTGATCATATCTGGACTCCTTTTTGGAATATCATATTTAATATCCTTCTTCTTGACCTGGGGAAATGAAACATACAAAAGGGTGAGATCAAATGATCATTAGGGGTAAATACATGAAATGTCAATCGTAGCATATTCTTAAGAGCACAACGTTTGAAAAATCATATCCTACATAAGAGGTCAAAATATCATGTCATGGGAAAAATCATAGAACTGCAATGTAATCAAAAAAATCAGAACATAAGACATGAAAAATTTTATCACACAAAATTAATCATAGAAAATAATTTCATATTAATCAAGACTCATTTCCAAGACCATCATAGAAGACAAGGTCCATTACTGAACCGAGTTCACTCCTCGTTTTTATCCTGTATCACTAAATGACATTTATTTTTCATTCAAGCCATGTCAATATAATGATATATAATTCATTACCCAATGCATTGGAGGGAGATATAGGTCACACCAATCTCATAATTAAACGATTATAATGTGTGCCAGAAAATCATAAATCATACATCATAGCATAACCCATGTAATAAAAATGGGATTTTTAAAAATCATGCCATCATAACATAATTCAAATAAGATGAAAGGAAATCATAAAAATAATTCCATTATAACATAATCAAATCAATATTTATAATATGGATCGAAATAAAACCCTATATTATATTAGATGGAAAATAATTTTTATAAAACACTTGAACTCCATTCTGGATTAAAATACCATTTCTTATTCAAAAACATTTTTCCTTTCTCAACATGTCATAAAATTTTAGACTAAAAGAAGTTAATTGAAAATAATAATGAAAATTCTAAATGATGATTAATGTAATTAAAGTTCTATGAAGTCGTAAAAAAACAATAATGTTATACATGGTAAAAATACATTTTTCTTGTACTTTGGTCGAAAATGTACAAAATGTATCTTGTACTAAAAATGATAAAATATTACTTTCATATCATTAAATAAAAATTCACCAATAGGTAAAATTGGATTTAAAAAGTTGTAGGAGGATAGAAATAATATTACATATTGAAAAAACATGGATGTTCATGATAAATATTCCCTAGTAAACACCGAAGTATAATCAATCTCGTATAAAAATTGAGATTGCGAGATTTTCCATTACCTTGGGTCCGATATGATTTGTACGTTTCCAAACATCCAGTATAATGATTTAAATAATGTCATTGACTTATTCCATAATCATACTCATTTTTATGATATCATATATGGTCATATTCTTATCTTCTTATTAGTAATATTTCATTGCTACTAGTTATTCGGGTGTTCATTCTTTACGTTCTTATGCTTGATTTGTCGAATATCTCTTTTTAGGATATAGATACATCATTTACAGAATGGTAGTAGTATAATATCTATCATATTTATTAATTAAATTATCTTATGTATTCATGGTTTTATGAAGATCATGAAGAACAAATCACATCACATCATGGAGACGGTAAGTCGTACGTATGCATGAGCGAAGAAATCATTCCCATAATTATTGAATGGTCTTGGAGTGGATGATAGAATATCTCAGAATTAGTATCATTTTATCATAATAATATATAGTTATTCTATACACCATTATACCCGTCCATGTAAGGTGGTGTTGGAAAACAGATTACACCACGGCGGGGAGACGATATTTCGTACGTACCCACGCGCGGTGATTTCATTTCCCATAGGATGGATAGATGATGAAATATGTTTTTCGAATATTTATAATAACATATCAGTATTTGAGTGATACTTATTTTATTAAATTATAATGAAATAAATAAAAAATAGAAAGTAGAAGAATAAATTAATTTGAATGGATCGGAAAAGGTTATTACCTCTTCTTCGACACGCCTCCTCAAGTCCTCCACTTAGGGAACTAAAAATGGTCTTTGAAGAATACCAGTACCTCTAGTATATTTTTAGGGAAGTGGAGAATAGAAATGGATTGGGATTCATTAAGCTGAAGGCTCAAAATGTTGTGAGGAGGAGTGGGAGGAGGTTCCCTTTTATAAGGGAGGAGAGGGTCACCTTTGGAATCATAAGAAATATTAATTTATAATAAATTCAAACAACACAAAAAACCACCAAAAATGACTCAATTCGAATACGAGATGATATACGGCTGTAATATCATCAACCAATAAAATTTCAACATATTAAGAATTTATTATATACCTTATCGAATTTATTTATCCTTATTTATTCTATTTAATTTTATTTGTGGTAATAATATTCTAAATTTTAAATTGTTATAAATACTTCCTTATTATTTTTGAATTGTCCATAATTTCATAATTTATGAAATTTTCGACCATATAAATTTTAATTTACAATTTTTAAATATTTTGAGATTTTTAAACATTTTTATAATATCTTATTTTTATAAAATAACAATTGTATAAATTTTGAAAATATTCATTTATTTGAATTAAAAAAAATACAAACAGAGAATATATTCAAACCAAAATATTTAATAGATTCATAAAATGTAATATTTGTCTAGAAAATCAGTGGAGAACATTATTTAGATCATATAATATTTATTTTAATATTTTTAAAAGCATTTATTTGATATTTCAATCTATAAAATTACATCTACCTCAATATTATGCTGCCATTAATGATAATTATTTTTCCATAAACATTCTAAATAAATTATCATGATGTAGATAATATTATTATCTTTCTTTAGAATATTTATATTTGATTTTTTATGAATTTTATCAATAAACTAATGTTATTACACATATAAGATATAAGAGAGTGACATGTTGTCACTTCCTTTGGGTTTATTTATCATTATATCGTTTTCACTATCAATAGTCCACGAAATGAATCTATTCTTCCCTTTATGTGATATGGGAAGACTTCTCTTCATCAAATAGTGTTTTGGCATGTCGTAGGATAATTTTATAATTTTATTTTTACAATTAATTAGCTGATTTACCTTTAACTGTAGTAAATAAAAATTATCGTAGTTACTATTCATAATGTAACAATAATAAAAGTAACCTATTAACATATTTTCGACCCACTGAATCCAAATATGGAATCCTTTTTTCTAAATTCACAATATAGAAGTTCTAGAAAGTTTTTTAAAATTAATAATGTTTTAAAGAAAACAGGGTTTAAAAGATAAAACATTGTCAAATATTGAAATGTTTTTACCTATTAATTCAATGTAAAATTAATGGTAATGAATTAAATTATATAAAATGGTAAAAATATATTATATTTATACTTTAAACCCATTAATTTTAATCATGTAACCATAAAAATTATCTTGATGATAAAAGATGTTTTTATGAAAAATTTAGCGTATTTTTACTATTCATGAAATTATGAAAGTTATCAAAAAAGTATCAAATATTTATCCAATGTAAATTTTAATATCATGATTCAAAAAAAGATGTTTATTTGGTAGAATTGAACTTATAAAATTTTCCAAAATTATATTTAATATGGGTGCACCATCAAAAGGCGGTAAAATTGCTTTTTTGAAAAATACTTCTTTTTTTCAAAAAAATTGATGTTGTTTTCATATATCATTCTAGAAAATATGTAAGATGAATTATAATGTTATAAAATTCAAAATTTGGATAATACTATTCATAATGGAATGTTAATAATATTATAATGATATCTCATTGTTTTGTGAAACTCGGTATTTCGTACAACACAAGCATTATAGGATGGTTGATTTTGCATGTAACACTATCCATGCTAGGGTTGTGGGTAGTGAACAATTCCATTGGTGTTTCATATAGCATAATAAATTAAAAAATATATTTCTCATAAATTATCAGGGTGTTACCGTGTTCATTGGAATTTTTTAAATAGATGAAAAATAATAATAAAAATAGTTATCAAAAAATAAAACATTCTTTTTGATTATGTGATATGTGTGGTGTTGTGCTTGATGGTGTAACATTATTTTTTATGGTGTTTATTTTTGCGATGGATTTTGCTTTTGAAGAATTCCATGGCTTTTTATGGGGTGATAAATTTAATTACGTGATTATTATAGTAATTATGTGTTTAATGACAAAATTTCTTATTTCTATGTATGATGGTATGTCATTCATATAAAATCATGGTTTATGAAGTGGTGAGGATAATGATAGATCATGGTGTAGAGAATTATTGTAGTCATAGATATAGGAATTTAAAACATAACTTAATGGTTATTATATCCTAGCCGTTGATGAATGGGTGGAAGTGTAATAATTATTTTGGGTTTATAATAAATCCAAATGAGTACTCAGTTACTGTCGAAGGTGCCTTTGTTAAGAAATCATATCAATGATGGTGTGAGGTAATGTGATGTGATTTGGGAGACATGACTTTAGTGAAATTTCATAAATTAATAATGGATGCTTACCTTTAATCTATAAATATGTTTGATCATTTTATAGATATATAGAATCTTTTGTATTGGACGAGAGTTTGTAGATTTTTGTTTCCATCATTATAAACCTTATATGTTGTTTTCCACATTTTATTCCCCAACATTAAGAATGGTTTTGACGTTTTTAAATAATCTTTGTGAATATTGGTTCAATGATCCATCATGAAATTTTATTTTCAGTCATAGTAATAAGTTATGGATCTTGTAAATATTTTTTATAAGGATTTATTCATTGTGTATAGTTCTTGTAAATATTCTAACTAATTGGTAGGGAAGTGGATTTGAATTCCCTTATTTTCATGTATCATGACTCATGGACGAATACTGTTAGGTAGTATTATAAGGATAAAGAAATATATATCTCTATGGGGTTGACTGTTTTGAGGTTTCTTGATTTTTGTGAATTTATTTGTTTCTATTTTGATTCTCTAGGGAACTATCAATTTTATAATCTCAAAATTCATCATGTTTCTCAGACATTGATGGATAGCTAGTATAGTGGGAGCATATTGCATTATCATTATTCTATCTACTAAATATTGATATTAGATTTTAATTTTTTTAAAATTGTTTAATTAAATGAATGTTTAATTATATATTATTTAAAAAAAATTATAAAATCACTCATAAATTGAAATTAAATTATTAAAAAAATATTAGGAATTTATTTACCACGATGTATATATATAGAATCCTAGTTAATGTTGAAGGGGTTGTTGAGGAGATTTGTTCCTGAGTGAGTAAGACGTTTCAATTTATGATTTGACAAGTGGAGAAGTATTATTTATTAGGTTCCTCCCATTATCATGAGTGTTCTAGTTAATGTTTTTAGAGAGAATCATGGTCCATTTATTGTTTAGTTACTTGGTAATTTGTTGGATCTATTTGATTTATATCTATTTGGAGTGTGTTTTAATGGTAGTCATTTTCTATATATGCTTTATTTTGATTCTTGAGGAATATATTTATGAAATATATATCTTATGTAACCTTATAGGAATTCTAATTCCATTATTTTGTGATTGTTTATCAAAATCATTCAGTTGGGCCACATAGAAGATGTTATCAATCATGACCTATAACTTTATATGCTTGAGTATTTCATGACATGAATGACAGGACACACCATTAATTTGATCTACGAAGATTATATATAATTCATGGTTGTGAATATTTACTACATAAATCCTATATTAATATTCTACTTGATATTAATTTTTCTATGATCCTGACGCCTTGATTTTCGGTAAATGCTAGACTTGATTAATTAATGGTGGGAAACCCTTGTCCATCCATGGATGTACTTTTCAAGGTAAAACAATAACGTCACTGGACCCTCTTATATCCCTAATTTTTTCCCATTTCTATTGGGAGAACATTAGTTGTGTTTTTTGTGTTTTCCAAACCCTCAAGATTGTCCAGTATCCATGGAATTGATATATTGATACATGTTGTGTTCTTCCCTTTTCCTGTTGTTTTCTTTTTTCCTACTACATATAAATTATTGTAAGTGGTTCCTATTTAAATTATGTTATGTTGGAACGTGATTATAATGAATAATAACAATGGTTTGGTTTTGTGGGTTCTTATCATGTGTAAAAAATATGGTGCAATCCTTATAGTCATAATTTTTATTGGTATCAAACTAACGATTATGCACTAGTTGTGGTATCAGATTTCGTGAGTTATAGTATACAATATATAATTGATATTCATGATTTACATGTTTATTATTCTATCAAATATACTGATATTGTTAAATTGGTTGATTTGGTTAGTGGAAAAGGATTATAATTTGAAAAACTTCTCTCTTTGAGGAATGAAAACAATAATAGATAGTGATTTAGGTATGGGAAAATGATCGATATCTTCTGAATTCTATGATTCCAGGATATATTTTTTTTTCTATTATTGATTCCCATTTCAATGGTTTCATGTAATTACTATCATTTAAAACCATTTATACCCAATGAATATATTAGTTTCATAAATATGCCTATAGATTTAAATGTTGGTTCAAAATTATCGTGATGGACATAAAATTAATTTTTTGAACATATTCGTTATAGTGATGTACTGTATAAATGTATTCATAGATTGTTCAGAATATTATATATTTAATTTCAATGATGATCTATTTATAAATATTGTTGGACTTATTTCTTTCATCAAGTCAAACTTCATTAGCATGTCTTATTGGATATGGGTGTGTCTAGAAATGTATGCTAATTAATAGATTTGGATGGTAGAGTAAATGAATTGTATAGTTAATTTAATGTTTATTTATATTATGGAAATGATATTTGTGAATTTTATGTATGAATTTAATTATTTATAATGTATATTTACTACATTCATGCTGTTATTTATTTTTGTGATGATATTATGACGATTAATGTTCTCCTTTTTCTATACCATTAACGTTAAATGATGCAATTTAATATGGAGATTTGTTATGTATAATTGGGTACTATGTGAATTATATTAATGGGATATTGAAAATGTATGGTGATGGTTGTGAATGGTAGGTGGAATGAGATGGATTACTTACAAGTTCATGATACTCTACTGTAATGTATGGAACAAGTTTTTATTATATTTACCTAAAAAGGGGATATAATTAGGTTTAATCACGTAATGTTTATATAATCATACTAACAAACAGTTTAAATTCATTGTATAATTGGTGACACACAATGTTATATGGGGTTTGTGAAAATATATGAGATAGGTGGTTTGTGTCATTATTAATAAACATGTATGTCGGGTTCATGTGAATGATTTGTGGATGATGATATATTACATTATTTTAGTACTAAATTATCTATATAAAGTGAGGATGTGATCGTATTAGCTCACCAGCAATTCGAGTTTGTGATCACATAACCTAGTATGTTGGATTATATGTGAATTATTTTGATCCTAAGGTTGTTGATAACTATGATGGATTTTTTGGTTTAGATAATACTCCATAGAATTATATTAGTTATGGATATATTGAGGGATTCCAAGAATTTATTAAGGTATTTCATGTTCCCTTTCCTGTATTATTATTATGTATATAGGTTTGATATTTTATTAATTTGATTTTCTCACATTGTCTTCATATATATTAAATATTTTACATGGATGATGATCTATTTAGAGGGATGATCCTACTTATTACTCACTATTTCTAAACCTATAAATTTTTTCTCATTTTTTTAGAATGTATCAATAGATTTTGGATATATATTTGGTGTAGTTGTAGTGTTAAATAATTGAACAACTTTTCATTATTCTCAATGTATTTAATTTTTTCTTTCTTGTTACACTAGTTGTTGTGAAATGTTTTACATTTTTATATTAGAGGTTATTTTATTATTGTTTTTTATATATTATATTATTCTAATTAAGAGTGAAATTCCGCCCATTTGAGTTTTATATATCCTCGGTTTTGGTCTCAAACATGTGACCTATTGAAGGTTGTCTTCGCGGGACATTACATCCTTCCATGATTTTTTCTAAAATGTAGGGTTCCATTTGATGTATAGAAGATGATATTATTCAAATTAAATAGATTCAAGTCATGTCCTTTTCCCACAAGACTTTGTTCCTATTTTTCCTTGAGCATCCTTATGAGGGACACAAAGCATAACATTGTTATAATCTATTAAATATTTTATATATCCTTAAAAATTCTAATTATTATATCCATAAACATTAGAAAATCTTATGGATTTTATTTAATTTGACCGAAATAATTATTTTTTAAAAAATATACTAGAAGAACACATAAACTATTTGGGATTTCATTAGGACTATTTACATGTTGGTAATGAAATTATTAGGGTATTTTTGTAGGGAAATAAATTAGTATCATCCAATGTACACATCAGAAACTATGGTATGTAAAATACTAAATATATCTAGACCTTCCGATGTAACACCTTCTAACATAACCAAACCATAATTACATGATATATTAATAGAATTTAACATTATTACATTTCCATTATATTTTATGTTTACAGTTTTATATAGTTATAAAAGTATTTAAATAAATGAAAATACATTTTTTCACAGTTTATATTGTTTTCACAGAATCATGTTCTTATGTATAAACTCATAATTAATTTATCGCAATTTTAATTCAAGAAATTCATTTAACCATTCCTCATATAAATTTTATACATTTCCATTTTCAATTGTAATATAATTTCACAATGTCGGTTGAGAGAAATTAATATTAGTTTGGAATAAAAAATAATCATTCGAGTGCGTTTAAAAATGAAGAAAATCCATAATAATGTTTTCCATTTTTCATAAAACATTTTAATATGAATTATAATATACATATTCGTAAAAAACAATATTTATTTCAGTTATTCAATAAATAACTAATCTGAACTCATATTTTTAAAATCACAATCATGATGTATTATTTAATCTTGTGAAGATATTTTCTTCAAAACACATATTTTAACTAAATAGTCCATATACATTAATTAAATTATACGATCATCTTCATTCCAAATGAAATTAAAATATTTCCAAAAAAAACCTTAAGTATTAATAGGGACAAATATGAGCTTCCATGTTACATTATATTTATATCACTCTTACAATCACTTTTACAAATGGATTAACCAACATGGTTAAATCCAACATGTATCCTATTGAGAATATATTATTTTCTGTTGAATTGGAGAGATATGATAGAACTCAAATCATCTTAAATAATATATATGACCCATAATTAGTATTATATACATGTAATAGAAATTTAAGTCATAGAACACCATAGAATTGTTTTTTGAGGCCATAATCAATGGCACATTCAATTATCAAATAAAAAAGATATTAAATACATTATGTTTTTGAAAAAAAATTAACTAAAGTATATTTTGAAAATGATAATATGATATTATTTGAAAAAATTTAATCATGTAAAATAATCTCAATGGAGATAAATTTAAATTAATGTAGGATATACTTTCAAATAATATTTGTAAAAACACATTTCAATCATTTTACAATGAAAACAAAAAATGACTTTTATGGAATATGGTGAAGGGGTAATATCAAAAATATTTATAAATAAAGTGAAATGAATTTCATATTAATAATTAAATGATATTATAAATAAATTATACCATTAATGAAAAATTAAATAAAACCATTGTCAGGTCCACACGGCCGAATACCCTAAGAGGGGGTGAATCTGGGTATAATAGATTAAAACCTTCCCCCATTCAGATCTTGTTTCTTTGTTTGAAAAAACATAATTCTCTCTTCATCCCCAAGAAATATATGAATAGATATGAAATCAGGCAAAGAAAATGTCTATTTTTAATTGGTGTACCCTCACTATGATACATCTAAAGAGAATACAACGATAATCTCTTGATGTACCAAATTCACTAAGGCTCAATGCCCATAATGAGTATGCATATTATGCTATTTCATTAATGCCCCATCTCACTAGCTTGATAATGTTTAGGTTTTTACCCCTGTATTCCAAAGGGTCTGTCTCTATTCCTCTTTCTCTGGCTCACTACTGGTGGAAAGGGTCACTATCGTACTCTTTCTTCGCTCACTGCTCTTGGAAATAAATCCACTCATACTTTATATACTTGTAGGTCAATCACAGTTTATGGAAACAAAGGTCCATTAATTCACATTAATTCCTTCATCCATAACTATAGGTACATGTTCTTTTGGAGTTCCCTTTTCACCCATACTTGATGTCCACCTTCTCGGGTATTGATATGTACTGGAAAATCATTTTGGAAATAGATTTGAAAATTTATCAAGCTTCCTTGTGAAAATTGAGTGTCATCTTCCACTCCCACATAGAGAGTATCAGGTTTAGTATGCGGAACAACTCTTTGTGTACTGATTTTGCCTTTCAACAACCATTATGTACTTTGTGTGTTGCTGCCTCTATTCTACCTCTGAGAACTAGCCCCTCTTGTGAACTGTTCTCTATCAATGGATCATCTTCGACTCTGCATACCAGAGCTCCCACTTTGCATACCTCTGAATGAATCCACTCTCTCATGTACTGGAGATTCCTCCTCCATGTATCGAATCAACCCCTTAGGATACCACTTCTTCCTTTGTAGATTAATAATCCTTGCAAACACCTTTGGCAGAATTACTTCTACGTGAACTAGTTCAGCCTTTGCAACCCCCCTATGCAAACATCCTTTACGATTGTCTAAAATCCCTGATCAAAAATATGTTCTATATGCTTATTCGATCTCCCCAATAATCAAAGAAATTAAAAAATATTATATAGGAAATTGTATCTTTAAAATCATGTAATCCCAAATATATGAAATCTTCAATCCTACCTTCATTGTATATTAATCTTTCTACCACCATGAAGCTCAAGACACTCGTGAACCATTTTTCTTATGCTCCCAATATACCGCCTATGCTTCTACGTGATGGATTTCTTCTATCGATGACACTCCATCATCATACCATACTACCTTCTTCTGCAAACCTTTTTTGATTTAAAAAATGATTCTAGGATATATTTTACACAGCTCTGTGTACCGTTCAAGAAACATGGTATTCGGTCCATGAATTATGGCACATGATTCTCATCCTTTTACAGTTTTCTTCAATGTTCTTTAAATAGTTTTCTCCTTTTATGAAATATTTCCATTCCCAACATCAAACACATGATTTCATGATAAATAAATCTAGAAAACACTGGGAAACAACTCCACATTAAAATCGTTTCATTGGAACACACCAATCATAGTCATTTGTGGTCATCTGGCTTTCTCAACAAACACAACCACATCCAAAACATACCAATTGGACACCATGATGCATTTTTTCCCATCAATCTCTGACTTTGAGTTTGTTGAAAATACCTCTCATAAAAACTCTATGCATTTTGATAGCATATTAAAACTCATTACAATATCAACCACCATTCGCTTCATGTTATTAAAAGAGAGATAAAGGATTTTATCAACACATACTAAACTCCAATATCAGCCAGGATACACATGATAAACAAGAGTATAATGAAGTGTTAATCAATGAATCACATCATCTCTTATCACCAACTATTTACAATAAAATAATTTCACTGCGAAACTAACATGTCTTGATATTTAATCGTTGATCAATAACATATAACAACATAAAATTTAATGCATCAAAATCTACATCTCAAAATAGACTCCCCCTATCTCTCTGCTCCTCTTAACAGCTTCTCCCCATGTATTTTCCCCCTGGAATAGACACACATTCTACTCCATTGTCCACAAACACGAAGGGAACTTCATGGTTGTCTGCAATATGTTAATGAACATATACAAGCATATATTGGAAATATACATCATACCACAGGGAGTGGAGGTCCCAAATCCACAATTTTTCATGTCCCATAAGTCGACATGTCTCTTGGATCCAGTCAATTCCATTCAAACGCTTCTTTAGGTAAGTACAATGTAATAATATCTTCAACATATTGATTTATTAGAAATTTTTCAATTTAATTAATCCATTTCCGCACTTTCTCCTTGATAAAATGATATTTGATTTCAATGTGATTTTTCCTTGAGTGTTAGACTTGGTTTTTTCTCAGAATTATAGATCATGAATTATCCCAATGTATTTCAATGGAATATTTTATATTAATTATCATATATTTTAGTTGACTCTTAATCCAATATAGATTAATGAAATAATTAATATGTGCAATATATTTAGCTTCTATGGTGCTCAATGAAATGAATTCGTGTTTAATGCTTAACCAAGAAATACACAACCCTCCATGATAAAAGGCACCTCCTAATGATTATTTCTAATACTCTACTGAACCTTCCCTATTTTCTACTGTATATCCCAATATCTATGACATAGATATGTCACTATACATTAGGCCAAATTCCATTAATCCCTTGATATAATGAATTATTCTTTATTTTGTAGTAATGTGTCTCTCTAGGGAATTTCATTGATACCTAACCTTTGGCATCTGGAAAATACAATATCAAGCCAGGTCGATGTTAGGTACAACATACTTCCAATGATTTTCATATATTATGTGACATTTAAATTCCTTGCCTTTATTATTCGATGACATTTTCACCTTTATAGCAACTAGAGTCGTCATTTCATTTGAATTATCCTTTCTAAACCTTCCCAAATCCTCCATGGAATATTTAGATTGAGAAATAAATGTGTCATTTATTCCTTGTGTCACTTGTAAGCCAAGGAAAAACATCATCTCACCAATCACCAACATTTCAAACTCTCTATTCATAAATTCAGAAATTTTTATGCGTTTAACTTCTTCTAATCCACCGATGATTATATCGTCGACATAAACTAGCACCATAATCCTTTGAATATTTCCATTGTTGAGATACATATTGTAATCTTCTCCACCATGATGAAAATCGAGCTTCATTAAAAATTGACCAAGTCTTGTATGTAACACTGCGGCCCTAGTTACCCAGAGTCTGTGCATCGTTACATAATATTGGAATGATACAAGGAGTCATGATCGGAAGGACCGATCAGTTTAGTATTCTCTGAAACAAGATAAATACCTGAGTTCAATATTATAAAATGAATAGAAAAACAAATAAAATTTATTCCATTATAAGCATCCAATCCTCCTAGATATTATTGCATGTCACTCTTAACAAACTTCTTCATATCTTGGGAAAATAAATCATAAGAATGTGGTGAGATCAAACTCTCATTAAGGGTAAGTAATTCAGAAAAAGATAACATAAACATTGTGTATGGTGAATAATTGAAAACACATGCCATTATAAATAATTAACATATACACATTATGGTAGGAATATGATCTGAGTAAATAATTCAATAATAAAACATAGTCAGGGGAATTCTACTATTCGAATAACCACATGACCCATCAATATTATTTTCATAATAAAATAATGTATAATGTCAGACATTCTAAACCATTTTGTCATGGCCTTGGCCAAGACATCGAAAATTGATTATTCCCTCAGACAAAACCATATATAAAATGGGAAAGGCCTTGGCCAATTCCACATCTAATTGTCTCATTAGACCTACCGATGCACCGAGGAGCTATAGTGGGATCCCCCCGTCACTTACAAAGTATAATAGATTCCTCATATGAAAAGGATGAAATATAACATATACGTTTGAATTAAAAATAGAATATGAAATTTCAATATGTTAACCCTAATTCATGAATTGTATAAAAATAACACATCCACAGTCAAATATATCACAAAAACTTCAATATAATATATAAGATTTGTATCATAATAAATCATCCTTGATCAAGAATAATATCCCATAAAGGATGTTGACATTGTTAAAAATGATCAGTATAAATCATTGAGAGAAATATCCCTTTATCATGAAATCATTTAAAAGACACATAATTTAAAATAGAATTCTATTAAAATATAGTTTTGAATCAATGTGTCCCATAAAACATTGACAATTTTGAAAGGAATTCACATTTTACAACATTCATATCCATATAAATAAATCCTTAAAACCATTTTCGAAACATGGACATTAATGATAAATGTTAAAAAGTATAAATCTTTTAATCATTTAAAATGATGTTTCAGTAAAAAAAATTCCCTTAAAAATAATCCCTTCAAAAACTCTTTTATGAAAAATATTGACATTGATGATAAAATTGTCCCTGTATATTCTTACACAAAAACAACCACGTATAATAAACAGATTGTGAAATTAACCCTTATGAATTTCATTTACTTCGTCAAGGGTATGTTAAAATATTATATAATAGTTAAATAATTGTTATTAAATAATACAAGAACAATATACAAAAATATGATCTTATATATGATGTTCTAAATTTTTTTGTTAATAATATTTTAGTATTATCGTCGTTTCGTGTGATAAATTATTCTTTTTATATTATATGTTTTCTTACATAGGTTGTGTTTCTTATGGATAGAATGTATTAGATTCATATCTAAAATTATATTGAGTTCATAAACATTATTTTATGTAATCAAATAAAATTATTCTTGAATGGTTATGATGGGGAAATGAATATCATCACGTTCGTGGAGACAGTAATCCTTACGTACGCACAAGTGACAATATCATTATTATGATATTAAAATCATATGTAAATAGATTGTATATATTATATAAATAATCATTAACTAGTTATATTTATTATTTACATCTATTACACATCATTATTATACTTATCCAAGAAAAATTATCTATTGAATAACAACTACACCACGACGTGGAGACAGTAAGCTGTATGTACGCAAGTATGGTGACATTGTCATTCATATGATGGATATATTAATGAATATGGTTGTATGGTTTTTATAGAAAAATCACATTATATAGAAGATACTGGATTTATTATTTTATAATGGAAACAATAATGAAAGAGTATGAAGAAGATGAAAATGAACTTGAAAGACCTGATGAAATATATATCACTTCTTCATGTTCTTCATTTTGAATTGATCAAAAGGGCTCCGTAGGTTGGATTTACAATCAATCTAATCCCTCTATTATTATGTGATGGAAATGGGTATGATATTTTCTTCAGTTTTGGCCGAGACAATTGGATTTGGAGGTGTGATTTTGTGAGAAGGGGAAGATCACTTTTATAAGAGAGGTGAGAGGCACCATGGGAAGGATTGAAATATTATTTTATAATAAATTTATTTTTGGTTTTTGATGGCTCAAAAATAATTTATTTCTATTAAAAGGTGTGGAAGAGTCTGAAACACTCATCTAATTGGTTTTAGATAGGTTTAGGTCACCATATTAACCTTATCCTTTAGATTTAAATCTTAGTTAAATAGTTTATTTTTTACTGTGACTTCTTGTATTCATATACTATATGATTAAAAAACATACTATAAACATAAAAGATAAACTAAAGTTGTTCGTAAATGGAATATATAATATTATTTAAGACCTCTGTCAGAATCTTATATTTTTAGGAATATTATATAATTTAATAAATAAATTTTTTTTTAAAACTCATTTATGTCAATTTCGACACTTTTTAGTATTTTGTTTTTGTGAAAATAATCACAACATTATTACATTGAAAAAAGTACATTTAATCAATCCTAAAAAGACATATACACTTATAAAATTCTACTATGTAAAAAAAACATTTAAATTTTAATTATATTAATATTTATAATACCATTTTTTATTCATTCATTATTAAGGTAATTATTATATCATCATTGCGACATAAATAAATTTAATTATATAATGTCTAAAAATATTATATAAAATAAAATTATTAATTAAATCATTTTATATTTATAATTAATATTTATAGTTCAAATATATCCTATATAACACCTCGTAAAAATTGTTCTTCTAAAAGATATAGGCATATGCCATTTTTGTGTTAACATTAAATTAATTAATATAAAGTGTCATTATCACTCTCAAGTGGATCCATGTGTGCCCCAAATAAGCCCAAAGATGACCATGGTCAGACATGTATCAACCAATAAGCATAGGACAAATGTTTGGGTAATTTAATATAATTATAATATTAATTTCTTACTACTATTTACCAGATTTACCCTTTAACCATGATAAATAAAATATTTATTGAAGTAAATATTCATAATGTATAAAAATAAAATTTGACTATTTACACAATTTAGACCTCATGATTCCAAATATGGAATCTATTTTTCTAAATTCCAAACACAGAAGTGGCAAAAATTAATTTTAAATTAATTCTATTCATCAAAACAGAAAGTGTTTTTTAAGAAATAATAACTATCATGAGGTTAACAGATGTTTATGTCCTGTTTAAATATGAAATTAAATCCAATGACCAAAATTATATTAAATTATAAAAATATATTCTAATGAAACTTGAAAATCAATAAATTTATAATTTAACATTATAAATTATTTCGATTAAAAACATATTTTTAATTAAAATTTAATATTTTTCATTCTTCATCCCAATATTAATGTTGTTAGAAAAACACACAAATTTTTTCAAAAATAAATTTATATGTTCTGATTTTAATAAAGAAGTTTATTTTGTCAAATTGAATATAATTTTTTTCTTCCATTATTGGTTTTACAAAAGGTTCTCATTTAAAAGGCGGTAAAATTGCCTTTTTAAAAAAAATACATCTTTTATCTAAAAATGAATTTGTTCTTATATTATGTGTAAGAAACATATTATATGGATTCTAAAGTTATATAGAGTTTACCAAATTCAATATTCAGTTAATATTATCCATAACTTCTTTTTGATCGACTAGTTTGGTAAGACATGGTGCACTCATACTCGGTGTTTCCTGTAGCGCAACTTATTGAATTTAATTGAAGAGATCACATAATATGAAATCATGGGGTGTTACATTCTCGCCGCCTTAAATAAATTTAGTCCTCACAATTTGAAATTGTTCTTAAAAAATTAATTGTTAAAAGTAGAAAAATACCTTTGTGGAAAACCAACATTGGAAATTGGGTTAAAAAAATTTAGTCTTAGTAAGAGGGAAAGGGAAATGAAAAAGTCGCCACCAAAAAATGTTATTAATGAGGAGAAAATTTTTGGTAATTGGAGTCACATAATTGGAGGGAAAAAAATATTTATAGGGAGTGATTGAGGTCATCAATCACAAATAATTGTAAAATTGAGGGCCTCAAATCCATCAATCTATGATGATGTAAAATATCATTGGTTCAACAAAACATATGATATTAGGAAAACACATTTTTTGGTTTTAAGATCTCGTCCCAAAATATTAGGAAATTATTTATTCATTGAATAAGAGGAAAATTTTATATATATTTATACCTGACAAGTATAGATTCATCCTTCAACTAATTCCTTCTGCAAACTCATCTTTCACTCCAAAAGATAATAGAATTCAAAAATATTTTATTTATTTTAATCCCATAGGTTTCCCGAAATAATGATTTTATAATTCATTTGTCTAGATATTATAAATACTACATAGTAAAAACTAGGACATCACGTATTCTAGTGGTTGGTGAACAACCCTTATCACCCTTCGGTTGCAGGTTCAAGTTTCACGGCACTGCCAGATACGACAGGTTGTCACCCGACCTCCAGGATGTCCTATTTATAACTATCCATAAATAATCATAATAAATGCTTAAACCTTAATAATTGAATCCAATTTCATACATTATCCATACGAACCTTAAGAATTTTCAACAATACTTCTGTCCAAACTAACATTTCAAAATTTGTAAGTAAGGTAAACAAAATGAGGATATCTTCTTCTACGTAATAACATATGAATACCTTAATCAGGTAATCATTTAAAACATGGTAACACCCTAAATTAGCATAGAACATTATTTATTACATTCATTCTCCCTTGTTCTTGATATAATACTAGATATATTCTTTATATCCAAAAATTTGGAATATTCCTACAATGAAGAAATAAACAATCCACTAATCCATTCCAAGGTAGTCAAGAATATACAATATAATTTTTACAAATAAACCATCTCTTATTCCCAAATCACTACCTTAGTATCAGGACCATATTATTTATTATATTTACATTAACCATGTATTATCCAAAATGTTTAACCTGAGACCATGTCATTTTACTTGGTACCATGCAATCTCAAATCCTTAATGAAATTGTACTACAGTTCAACCCTTATTTATTTACATAGTTCATATAACCATTACATCATTGATACACTACTCAATTGAAATAAAAATTTAATAACAACATAAAAACATTAGTCATTCATCTTCATTTGTTGTTGTATCATAACATGATTATTATCTAATAGCATCATTTGGGGCATACATTGATGATTTGGGCATTGATTTGTGTAGTGTCCCATCTCTTTGCAGATGAATCATTGAATAGTTGAAACCATTTTCTTACATTTGAAATCACATACATGATGTTCTTTTCCTCTACACTTATAAAAAACTCTCATACCCTTCAAGAATTTAACAAGTTGATTCTTTCCACAGTTATCACATATGGGAAATTCCATCTTTCCCCTCTTCCCATTATCCATCTTCTTCTGAACCATCCTTTTCTTCTCTTGCTTCCCTTCAAAGCCGTAGGACATAGAAAATTCTTTACTAATATTATTAACACCTGATATTATATCTTCATATGAAAATAATACATGGGAGAATATTTCCCTTTTAAAATTTGGAATTATACAATGAAAGATATGATCCTTATTAATATTTTGATCTTTCATATTGCGAGAGTTCTCATTCCTTCTAAAAAGTTTCATTTCTAAACAATGACATACACCAGGATAGTTTATGAATCAAAATTCATAATTCCAAACAAGTAAAATACCTAACGTAAATTGAAAATATTATTCATATAACATATAATCATAAAATGTTTTCATTGAGGATGTATTTACCCTTTAATACTTCATAATGACTTTTAATTAAAATGTGAATTATCCAAATAATATACCTCGAGAGTGTCGTGACCAATAGTGCAGCAAGGCCTGTTGTCGTGTACCAGGATACCCCTAGTCAAGCTCAAACCACTTTATTAGTGTATTGACTCCATGGTACATTGGTTCCAGAGCCTCTTCTACCTGCTCGTTTCTAGACAGAGATATATTTCTTGGAAAATTCACAATATCTCTACATTACCAAAATTATAGGTAGTTATTATTTAATAATCCTCAAATTCTATATTATGGTAATGTTCTGTAATTTTAGTTTTCTAAATCTAGATTAAAAGGTATGTACTAAACTTTCTTTGACACCAATTGTAACTTATTGACCCCAGTTATCCAGATTTGGGGCATTATTACATAATATTGGCATTATACTAGGAATCCAGTCTCAAATGATTGGTCAGTTTAGTATTAATGGAAATAAGAGACATACATGAGGTTAACATTAAATCATGAAATGAAATAAAACAATAATTTATTCCATTAAAGAAATCAAAGGCTCCTAGATATGCCTTCAAATCAAACATAACTAACATCTTCATATGCTGGGAAAATAAAACAGATGAAAGAGGTTAGATCAAATGAGCCGTAAGGATAAGGAATATAGAAGAAGATAACAAAAACATCAGGCATGGTAAATAATTTAAAATTAATTCCATTTAAAATAATAAACATGTACACATTATGGTTGGAATATGTGTTGAGTAAATAATTCCATAATAAAACATAGTCATGGGTATTCTACTAGTCAAATAAACACATGAACCATCAATATTATTTTCATAACGAAGGAATGTATAATTCTGGACATTGTGAATCATTTTGTCAACGCCTCACCCAATATATATAAAAATGATTGAGACCTCAGCCAAAAAAATATATCAAAATGGGAAAGGCCTCATCCAATTCCACATATAATTGTCTAATGAGACCTAACGATGCACCGAGAAGCTATAGCGGGCTCCACCCATCACATACTAAGTCCAACACATACGTCATATGAAATGATTGAAACCTATCATAAACATTAATATTAAAACTAGCATACGAACTATCAATACGGTTACCCAAAACCATGAATTGAATAAAACTAACAGAACCACTATCAAATATATCAGAAACCCTTCAATATAATATGGAATATTTATATCCTAATAAATCATCCTCGGTCAAGAATAGTATCCTATAACGAATGTTGACATAGTTGAAAATGATCATTAAAAAATGTTGAGAGAAAGTTCATTTTTTCATGAAATCATTTTATAGTCAGATAATTTATAAAGGAAGTATTTTAAAGATAGATTTTGATCAAAGTTCCCCATACCACTTTGAATATTTTGAAAGAAATTAATATTTTAAATTATTCAAGTCCATATAAATAAATCCGTAAAACCACTTTGAAAACATGGACATTAATAAGAATGTTTTAAAAGAATAAATCTTTTAAAAATATAAAAAATGTTTTAGTAAAAAAATTCCCTTAAAAATAATTCCTTCAAAAACTATTTTATGAAACACGTACATGGATAATAAATATTCCCCATTAGATAAATACGTAAAAACAACCTGAGATAATAAAGAGATTGTAAAATTAACCCTTACCTTGTACTTCTTATTGGTAGAGGGTATGTTAACCTCATCTATAATTGTTAAGTCGTTGTTATTAAATTACACATTAACCATATACAAAAATATGATATCATATTTGATCTTCTAATATTGTTTTGTTAATAATATTTCAGTATTATCGTCATTTTGGGTGTTAACTTATTCTTTTTACTTTATATTTTTGTAACATAAGTCATGTTTTTTATGTATATGATGTATTGGATTCATATCCAGAATGATATAATGTTCATAACCATTATTTTATATAATCTATTTAAAATTATTCTTGAATGGTTACGATGGGGAAATGAATCTCATCGTGTTCATTGAGATGGTAATTTGTACGTACTTACAAGAGACAATATCATTATTTTGAATTTAAAAATGTATAAAAACAGATGGTATATCATATATATAGAATCATTGACATGTTATATTTATTATTTAAATTAATTTTACATCATTATTATATCCATCCAAAAAAATAATGTATTGAATAACAGATACACCACGATGTGGAGATGGTAAGTCGTACGTACGCTTGTATGGTGACATTGCCATTCATATGATGGATTGAATAATGAATATGGTTGTACTATTTTTATTACAATATCATAGTATATATATGATACATGAGTTATTATTTTAGAATTGATGCAACAATAAAATTGGAAGTGGAAGTACAAAATGAACTGGAATGATGTGATGAAATATTTACCTCTTCTTCAGGTTTTTCCGTTTGATTTGATCAAAATGTCTCTTTAGGTAGTTTTTCATATCATACTAAGGCCTCTAGTCTTATGTAATGTAAATTGGGAGGATATTTCTGTAGTGGTGGACGATCCAAATGGATTTGGAGGTGTGATTTTGAGAAAAGTGGAAGAGCCATTTTATAAGAGAGGAGAGGGGCACCTTAGGAAAAGATTGAATTATTATTTTATAATAAAATCATTTTCGGTTTCTAATGGCTTAAAAAGGATTTATTTCTAGGATAAAATTGTTATGGGTTGAAAAAATCTCCACAAATAGGTTTTGGATAGGTATATCACACCATATTAATTTTATATTTTAGATTTAACTCTTAGTTAAATAGTGTAACCTTTACTGTGTATTTTTTTATTCTTACACAATATGTTTAATAAACATAATCCAAAATTACAAAAGAACCTCAAGTAGATAAAAAATGAAATATATAGGATTATTCATTCTTTTTTCCTGAACCATATATTTTTCGGAATACTATATAATTTAATAATATAATTTTTGTTTTAAAACACATTTCTTTCAATTTAGACACTATTTATTATTTGGTTTTTGTAAAACTCATAAAAACATGACTTCATTAAACAAGATACATTTAATCAATCCAAACATGTCATATTCACCTAGAAAATTCGTGTATGTCATAAAAACCTTGAAATTATATTTATTTTAACATTTATAATACCATTTATTTGATTCTTACATTAATAAGGTAATTAATGCATCATCAATGTGTCATAAATAAATTTATTTATATAATGTATAAAAATTTTAAATAAAATTCCATTATGTATTAATTTTTTCTATCTTTCTAATGAATATTTATAATCTAAAATATAACTTATATAAGACATTTTAAAATATGTTTTACTAAAATGTGAATGTTTATGTCATTTTTGTCTTTACTTTAAATTAATTAATATAAAGAGTCATTATCACTCCCATGTGGCTCCAAGTTGTACCAAAATCGACATAAGGATTCACATGGTCGCAAATTTGTAAAACATTGTAATAGGACGCATGTTAGGGTAATTTGATAATATTATAATATTATTTCTTTACCATTATTTTCCTGATTTAACTTTTAATCATGGTAAATTTAATATTTACTGAAATAAATATTCATAATATATAAAAAAGTACACTATTTACCCTATTTGGACCTCTTGATTCTAAATATGGAATCCATTTATCCAAATTCAAAACATATAAGTGGCAGAAAATAAATTAAAATTAATTCCTATTGACAAAACAAAAAGTGAATTTTTAACAAATAATAACTATCATAAGATTAACATTTGTTTCTGTGGAGTTTAAAAGAGAAATTAAATCCAATCAACTAAACTATATTAAATGATAAAAATATTATCTAATGACACTTTAAAATCACACATATTTATTATTTAATACTATAAATTACTTCGATTAAAAAAGTATTTTCTAATTAAACTTGAGTATTTTCCAGTATTCATTAAAATTTGAAGGTTATCAGAAAAAACCAAATTTTTATACAAACAAAAAATGTATGTCCTGATTCTAAAGAATAATTTTATTTGGAAAAATTAAAATTAAAAATAGTTTCAAATATTGGTTTTAAAAATGGTTTTCCATTAAAAGGTTGTAAAATTTCATATTTTTAAAGTACATATTTTATCTAGAAAAAAATGAATTTTATTTATATTATGTCTATGAAACACATAATATGGATTCTAAAATTAAATGGAGTATATAAAATTCAAAATTATGTTAATATTATTCGTAACTTCTTTTTGAACGACTTGTTTGGTAAGTCATGGTGTGCTAGAACTTAGTGTTGCATGTAGTTCAAGTTATTGAATTTCAATCAAAAGATATTGTTCTATGAAATATTGTGGTGTTACAATATATACCATGATCTTGGTGCATGATTCACACCATATAATTCCTTCTTTAGCTTAAAAACTGAGTGATCATCTTCATGGATGAGAAAAAACATTTTGATGCTCAATGTAAAATTTTTATTCTAGAACTCCATTCATAAATACTAACTTTACATAAATCAAAAATACCACAAACTATATTTCCACTACTAAGGCCAAGAATAATCTAATTGTATCTATCCTTGCAATGGTTGAAAATGTCTCATCAACGTCAATACCCTATATCGGGGTGTACCCTTTGCACACATGTTGTGCTTTATTTCGATCACAACCCCATCATCATTCATTTCATTGCGAAAGATTGATTTTTTCCTAAAATAATATTGTCTACTGGTCTAGAAGTAATTTCCAATGTTTTATTATTCTCAATTCAGTCAAGCACACCATTCATTGACTCAACCAAATTTCCATCTCCAGTTACATCATCAATGAATTTAGGATCCACATCTGATTAGTATGATGATTGTTGTATGGACTACATCTTTCTTGTCAGTAATAATACTGTTTGATCACCAATTATTTTCTGCCTATCAATTTCATCTCTCCTTGTTGGTCTCCCAGATGAATCTTATTATTTCCCCTCATTTGAGTCTTCGTTTGAATAAACCACTAGAACTGGAGCATCTGATGATCTACTCATTTTTTCGTCACTGTCCTCCGGAGTCTCTTCATGTATTTTCGGATGATTTTTTTAATATTATAAAACAATCACATCATGTCTTTAAACTATCATTCCAAGCCTCTTATTTAAGCATTTTCTTTCATTTCGTTTCTTTGAGTTTCCATGAAATATCCCTTCAACCCATCTAGTTTAAAATTTCCTATGATTCCCCTTAATGAAAATGAAACATTTAATTCCAAATATTCGAATGTACTTCATTGAGGGATTATTTCCATATCATAATTCTTATAGAGTCTTATCCTCTTTTGGACAATATAAATCAGTATTTGATGTGTATAATGTTTTCATTATTGCTTCATTCCAATATTTCTCTAGATGGACATTTTCAATAAAAATGTTCTATCCATGATGTTAACAATTTTATTTCATCTCTCAACTACTCCATTCTTCTGTGGAGTTATTACTACCAAAACGTGATGTTTGATCCCATTTTTCTTATTAAAATCCTCAACATGTCTATTTGTGAATTAGGTTCCACTATCAATTTGAATCATCCATATTTTATAACCAATAATTTTTTCACATTACCTTCGATATCATCTAATGATAAGAAACACTATAGGCTTGTGGGTGATAATCTATACCCATTACATTATGTTATAGTCATCAATAAAGAGAACATAATATCTCCTCACATCAACAGACCACAGAGAAATTGTCCCACACACATCCATATGCACCAACTCAATCAATTCTGCTGACTTTTGATACTTTTTCTTGTATTTACGTTATATGATATTCCCATGTTTGTAGGCATTACACGTATGAGTAGGATAACGTGATGACCTGGTGATATTTAGAGAAGCATCATATTTTACCAGATCATCCAATGAACCTTGACTTCTGTAGTTATGATGCCTATTCAATAAATTCTTTTCCACATCCACGGTCATAAATTACATATCTTCTCCTCCACTCACAAGGTAGAGATTTCCTTTCGTATGCTTTCATTGCAACACAATAGCACCATCAATTGCCTTGATGATATATAATTTACTGTAGAAACTAATGGAATGACCTGAGTCACACAATTGACTAACACTAATTAAGTTGTGATTAATCCCTTAAACAACCAAGACAAAAGCTCATCCCATATCTTTTCATCCAATCTCCAATTTTCCAAAACAAATAATTTTCAAGCTGTCATCATTACCAAATCATAAAATACCTTCTTTATCGTAGCTGATTTTCGTGACTATATCCTTATTTCTCGTCACGTAGGATGTTCATCCACTATTAATTAACCATTTCCCATGGCAACCTGATTCCTTGAATGAAATTTCTCAAACAACCGTTTTCTCATATATTTTATTTTTGACCCAAGTCATTGACAATATACATGTCATGGAATGATCATCTTGATATTCCTCAACATATGATGGACTAGCTTCATCCTACCAAGTTGAAAATCATTTTTTAATTTTCAACTCCCTTGAAGATACATTTAGATTCTTATTGAGAACCAATTCATTCTTCCATTTTAAATTTCTATGTATTGTTCATGTGAAATACCTTTCCATATATCTATGTCATTTCCACCTAAAACAATGACCATCAAATAATGACCTATAATTTGGAGCTCAGTATGACCACCTCTGTGATCTTGTTTCTTTTGGTACCTATATGATATGAAATATATATTGTGACAGTGTCCTACCTTACCAAAACAATAACATCATAGGTAAGGTACATTCATAAGTGGTAATGGTGCACCACTAGTTGTACCTTTAGTCCTCGGAATCATACGATTTTTCTTCGTTCCCAAATCAGTCATTAATCTTGGAGTTTGTTCTTCTAGTCTTCCATGAACCATAACATCTTTTTGTTTATTATCAAACCTCATTCCATAATTAATATTCATAATTAATTGTTTCTTATCTTCTGATATACCACTCTACCAAAATCTCATCTTATCTGTTCCATGTATGATATTCTTTCGTGAAGTCGAACAGAGTGTTAACACATTCTTAGGGTCTTCAGTTTTTTGTTGCAGATTGATGACATCCTCTTATAGTTTATGATACTATTGACTTGATATTTTGTATTTTTAATCAAACTATCAATTTCTATTATCTATTATTCATTTTTTAGTGGGTACTCACACTCTTTTTTTGAGCATTGTGGCATTTAAGACCCCTAATTTTCAGTTTCAGCATTCATCTAAGAATTCTCTTCAACCTACTACTGCATAAAGAGTTTAATATCACAATAATCATTGATATCCTTCATCATTTTGGCTCTCATAAATTCTATGTCATCAAGGGAAACTTCTAATTCAGCTTCAAGTTCAACTATTCCATCAATTTCTCCTTCGTCATATTCACTTTCCTCTCTTATTAACTAATTTCTAGCAACTACCCCCAAAGAATATATTTTTCGATCCTTATAATCGTCCAAATATTCTTCCTTGGATTCATTTTAACATTCGACATCTTTTTAATGAAGATTTTTTTTAATGAACTATCTCCCGGTACATCCCCACTCTTTCTCATTTTATGAATTCTCCTTTTGTGGAATTTCAACACTTTCATCATTTCCATCATCAAACCACTTAGGAAAAATTGTGGGAAAATTCCATATCATTCCGCATGGGAAGAATGCAAATTGATGTTTACCATTGAACATCCATTTTCCCCATTGTAGGTTTAAGGAGAGAAATGACTGAAATCATCCATATTGTCCTCCATTGATCTATCTACAATAGAGAGATTCTCAACGACCTTAAATGCCACTTCAATTTACTTCCCCTTTTCCACTACATCGTTATCGTAGTATCATATTTCATATGATACAATGGTACCATGTAGGTTATCTATTTTTAGCTCTTTCGGGTATTTGTCTTCTAACACCTAAACATTCAGATTGAACCATAGTGGAAAACTCTTAAAGATATGTTTCACAATAATTATATCTTCAATGAATTCTCCCAGACCCTACATGTCTTCTACAATAATATTTCACCTGTCAAAGAATGCATGAACAATATCATTGGGATTCATTTTG
This sequence comes from Viscum album, assembly GCA_963277665.1. Lineage (NCBI taxonomy): Eukaryota > Viridiplantae > Streptophyta > Magnoliopsida > Santalales > Viscaceae > Viscum > Viscum album. The sequence goes on from OY728120.1 coordinate 1,809,292,380, forward strand.
AGATCCTCATACTAGTTTCATAGATCATGCTGCCTTACTTCTCAGACTTTTGTGTCAACCACATAAATGTTCATTGTTTTCTACCACATTGCATACAATGTTTTACATGACAAAAATTAATTATAAATTCCATATGATAGGACAATCCCTAAATCATTTATCCCTTTAGCAACAGCATAAATTTATCTTTTATCAGCTTCTGATAAAGAAGCACTATTAATATCATCGGATATTCCATGCGATGCTTCTGTGAAGACATCCATCCTTACTGATTGGAATTAGTGCAGTATTCAATTCTTCCACCGTTGAAAATTATTTATATATATGATTGGAATCGCATTACGATTGACTACCTCGGTTTCATCTTCTTGAGTGAAAACCACTAACATTCATCATTTCCCTCTAATAACTATAGTTAGGTCCATAGGGTCAAATACCCTAAGAGAGGGGGGGTGAATTATGGTATAATAGATTAAAAATTTCTCATGTTCAGATATTGTTTCCTTGTTAGTCAATAATCTATTCTCATTTCCTCTCGTATATATATATGAACAGATTTGAAATGATGCACTTTAAACAATGATTTTTACTTGGTTCAACCTTACTGGGCTACGTGAAAGGGGTATACAATGACAATGTTCCAATTTAACAAATTCACTATGGCTCAATGCCAATAATTAGTATAATTTTTAGGCTAGATCTTATTTTCCCAGGATCACTCCATTTACGAAGATCCATGTTACCTCACTGTATTCCCATGGTTCACTCCCTATGCCTCTTTCTCGGGCTCACTACCGATGGAAATTATCATTACCTTCCTCATTCATCGCTCATTGATATTGGAAAGGAATCCACTTACCATTTATAGACATGTAGGTCAATCGCAGTTTATCGAAATCGAGGTCCCAATATTGGAATGAATTATGACATACCCAAATATAGTTATATGGTATATTTATGTCTTGTTCACCCAATGATAAATCCCATGTTCTCATATACTTCTAGTTTCCAGAAAATCTTTTCACAAACTGAATTTGATAATTTTGCAAGCATCGTTGTTAAAATTAGATATTGTCTTCCTCTACTGCATACTGAGTATCAGGTTTTTCATTAGTAACACCTCTCTACATACTACTTATTCAATCCACAAACCACCTCAATATACAAGATCTCCCACACTACGTACCATGAGATGAATAATATATATCGCATACCAGAGATTCTTCCTCCATGTACCAAGTCAACTCCTTCTATGTGTCGCTTCTTCCAATGAAGGTTATGAATCCCCACAAACACCATCAGTATAATTACTTATGCGTGAACCACTTCATCATTTGTGAAAAACCCTTCGCAAACATCCTTCACCCTTTGTGGAAATATTAGATCAAAAAGATTCTCTCTAATGATATTCGATTTTGTTAATAGTTGATGAGATTAGAAATTCTTATATATGAAAAGTCATCTGTAAAATACATTAATCCATGCTTTACAAAATCTTCGATCGAGCCCTCACCGTATACCAATCCTTCAACTTCCATGAACCGCAATCCACATACGAACCGTTTTTCATAGGCACCCTTCATACCACCGATGCTGATACGTGATGGATCTCTTTCATCGATGACACTGCATTTGCATACCGGAATGCCATCCACCACGATCTATTTTTGGATTCCTGAACCATTCAGGCATATCATTTCGGACAATCCACATACCATTCCCAGAACATTGTATCAGGTCCATGATTTCAGGTATGTGGTTCACATTATTTTCATGTTTTATTCAATGTTCTTCAAACTGTTCACTCTCATTTTCTATCATCTGGGTTTTTCAACAAACACACAAACACCAAAAACAAACCACGGGGACACCTTGAGTGATATATTCCAAACAAAAGTGATATATAGGAAAATGAGATTAAAAAATTTAAAATAAAGTTTAAATGAAAAATCCTTGACAACAAGAGTTACACCTAGCAGAACACATTCAATCACCTTGAAAAAAAATTAGTTCTCAAACATCTCTATAAGAAAAATAATTATATATAAATTAATATATACAATTAATTCATAGTTTTGCATTATGCATTGACTTATAATTTGATCTTAAAATAATTTTTTATGTCTCAACTATCTCATTTTATATGCTTGTATTGATTATATGAATTTGTTCCTTGAAAAAATTTCGTGTTTTATTCATCTCCATAATCATAAAAATGATATTATTATCCTTTTTATATGTTCAATATACATTTTAAAACATATAATTAAAGAATTATATAAATTATAACCACTTCATCTTATAGAGACAATAGTATGTATTTATACATGATTGACATTTTAATTTCTCTATAGGTTTAAAAAAATTAATTAGATACTATTTTATTTTTTAGAAACAGTAATATGAAAAACAATTAAGAATTATTCATAGTACAATATTTTTGATACATAAAGTGAGGGGGTAATTAAAAATGTATTTCATTTTTTGTGGAACTGGTATTCTACATATATGCAAGAGGGATGTAATAGTTTTCCAACTGAAGAAAGGGTATAAAAATATAAATTTTATTATACTTAAATAATAAATATAATTTCAAAATAACAAATATATCCATTATTTTAAACATAAAAATGTATAATTTTAGTCATTTGTGGTAAATTATTAAAATCTCCCCATGGAGGTGGGAGTTCTCAAATATGACCGAGCGATGTCTTCATTTCCCATCAGATGAAAATTAGGAGGAAATGATTATTTGATTATAAAAATAACATTTAAATGTACTGTATATTCTTATTTAAATGTTATAATGTCTACAATATTATTAGTAGGTGGTAGAATAAGAAATAAAATTTAATGAGTTTAGTTGAGGTTTACACCTTCTGTGAGGATAACCTGTTTCCATAATATGTTAAACATTTTATTATACTTCTTTTTGTGGATTCCAATAACAAAAGGATGTGGTGGGGAGATAAATGGATGTATTTTTGAAAATCATGGTCACAATAATGTTCTCTAAATATATCGATATATTAAGAGAGAGGGTTCCCTTTTATAACTAAAGGGAATGACACTCTAGAAAATATTTAATGATTTAAAAAATATAAGGCAGTTTCCATGTGATTTTTTTTAAAAATATTCCCAATTTATGAGGTATGATAAATTATGTTTTAAATATAATAAGTAATTTTTGTAAATTTATTAATAATACATGAATCATTATCAGTTACATTATCCACATCACCAACAATATTTATCCTTTTTCTTAGAAAATATGTTTTTCAAAAGTAATTTCTATTATTAAAAAATTTAAATTTAACTCATTAAATATAGTTAACATAAAAAGTAAAAATCTATAAAATATTAACAATAAATTAAATTTCTATAAATAGAGTAAAATTACTCTAATATAATTTCCAAAAATAAATTAAAAATTTTAAAAGAAAATTTAATATTTTATGCATTGAAAAATTAAGAAAATTATTAATATTATTGTTTATATTGAAATTAATTGGGTTATCTTAAAATAATTTATTTCTAAATGAAATTTGTTTACGTACAAAATTTATTGTAACCATGTAACCACACTATTAAAAGAAAATATCCAAAAATAATAATTTTTTTAAATAATATTTTAGATAATTATAAAACATTAAAAACATGTTTTAAAAGTAAAAATTAGTTTTCAAAATGGTGTATATTCCTCCATAGACACTTCTTTGGTCAATAAATTGTTTTTATAAATTTTAGGTCAAAATTACATTATAATAATTCCATAGAAGTTTTCGGATTTGAAAAATCAATATTTTCACTATTCAACTAGAAATAAATCATTTATAAACCATCAAAAAAATTAAATATATGATAATTATTACATGTTTAATTATAAATTTAAATTAATATTTTTGAAAAAAATCATTTTCTGGTCTTTATTAATATAAATTTCAATGAAAAATAATGTCAAAACCATTTTCTAGAAAAAAAATATGTACGAAAAATAAAATGATTATATTATATTTCCGTTCTATGTAACAATAATTAGAGTATAGGTTGTTCATATAAATGAATATATTATTAAATATTTTTAAAATAATTTAAATTTATTGTGTAATTTAAATAATTATTATTAGATAAATGTAATTAATTAACAGTTTTCTGATGAAAACCCATTTTTACTATAATATTATTTTTTCTTAATTTTAAAATATTTGAAAAAAAAAATGTATAAATAAATAACCCATATATTAAAAATATCAAAAATTATTTTTTAAAAATTTTAATACTCTAAATACAGAAACATTAATAATTAAAATAAAATACAATTTATTGAGAAAACCATTATTCTCTAGAAAAATGAAAAATTTAAACTTTAATTTTTCCTAACCATATATGATTCCATTATTATCATTATAAATTGAGAAATTATTTATTTATAATAAATTATTTAATTATTGTTATGAATATATATATATATATATATCCAAAATTCATTATTACATCCAATCCAATGATGTTGTTATATAATCCATATTTGAGTAATGATTTTTTTATTATATATCATAGTTTGTTAATGATATGTTTTTCATGTGTTAAATACTATCAAAAATTAAATTATTTTTAATGGAATGTAAACTAAATTATCATGGACATACATTTTCCATCAAAAAATAAAATTCTTCCCCACTATTAATCTCATATCTAATAAAAATGTTTTAATACATTTTCTTAATCAATTATCAGTTTTGTTGATCCACATACATATTTAGAATGAAATACCATCTAGTCCACATCGATACCATTTCCATTTGAAAGTAATTTTATTATAGTTTTTATGTCTACAAAACATATCATCTACAAAATATTTATTTAAATTTTCAGTTATCATTATGATAATTGTACATACGAATAAACTTCCTAATGAATAATCTATTTGTTGAGTGTTATTTTCCATATGATTCTTGAATAATAAATCATAATCATAGTTGAGTTCTTATAAATATTTTACAAAAAATATAGATAATGTGATAGAATATAATTACATTATTTATATAGAATGAATAATAATTTTATTATGTTTTGAGTATTTTTTAAACCCTACATCAAGTCAAAATATTTATATACTAGAGGAATTTTTCAATTCTAAATCACTAAAATTATACTTTAAATTACAATATGATCTAGAAATGGATGGTATCATATTCCACATGCCTCTGTGCCTTTGAAAAAACTAAAATTGTCCTATTATTTTGAGATAATATTAATACACCTTCACCCGATTTATAATAGAAATCATTTTATAAATAATAAATCCTAAAACACATGAAAAATATATAGATCCTAATTTAAAACACATAAGTCATAAATATTGGATCATGTATTCTTCCAAGATAAACATTACATTTTTGTCTAAACAACAACAATATATAATCAATTAAAATAGGAAAAATTTATATAAAAATCAAAACATAAATCATCAAAAATCCATATGTGTACGCAAAAGGTAACTATATCTTTATTAGTAAAATAATATCAACAACAATGACCAAAATTTTTATATAACATTCCATTAATATTAATGTAATAATTTTAACAAAATATGTTACTCCTATATTAAAATTAATAATAATTACCATAATATCAATTTACATATTAACCCCATTATTATCTATACCATTAATTTGTTGTCCTTAAGAATGGAAAAACATTATTCCTCAAATAACTTGATAAACACAAAGGAAAAAATAAATCTCAATAATAGATTAAAATCCAATTATTTTAACATAATTATTAATTAATAACCATTGAAAAAAATATCCTAAGGCCGAAATACGGTAATAGACATATTTGAACATATAGACATTCATAAAATTTTCAATCCATATGTATTAATGGTAACTCTCCAAAAAAACAATATGTAAACCATTCAATCATTCTACATTATTAATAAAACATTAAACAATAATTTCTATCCTATTCCATAATACACCATTACGATAATAAAATTAATGATTACATATGATGGAAACATCTAATTTATATCATTTTTCTTACATTAAACAAAAGAATAATAGTTAAACTAATTAGTATGGTTTATATTATATCATATTTTATTTATCTTCTATTGTAAAACATATGCATATTACAGACCTTTTCGCATTTGATATATATGAACCGTTTGATGATAATATATACATGGGAATAGATTTTCTTAATTATCAAACTGGACATATTAAAACCACTAAATTTATACCACATGGATACCATTATTCCCCATAGAGACTCAACAAAACTCATAATTTATCCTTGGGACCTTATTTCTCTCTGACCCTATTTACAACATATCATAAATTCCGTAAAATTTTAAGACATTTACGTGTGTAATTTATCTAACATTAATGACATTAATAATGTTGAAATTTTTTCCATAATAATCATTGTCATGTTAACATCCATGTAACATCATTTTTCTATGATGACGATCATTATAAAAATCACCTATGTTGACGTAACAAATCAAACCTTATCATATTTTGTTATGAAAAATAACAAATATTTTTAATCTAGATGATATCAAATTAAAACATAAAATTTATTGTACCTCACACTCATTGTCAAATATATTCCTACTCATTCAATCCACATACTCAAAAACATATTGTATGTATTGAAGGAAAAGGTGAAAAATAATCAAACCCAAGAAATTTTTTATTTTGATTATTATTATTATGACACCATTTCATCATAAAAAGAATATTTTAATTCATCTTATATATTTTCCATTATCATATTTTTTTACAGTTTATATCACCTCATTCCCAATAATGAATTTTTAAAATAAAATCAAACCATACATTAATTCTAACTATATTGTCCACAACATCACTTATATATATATAGAATAATTTTAAATGACTATTTTTTACAAACACTATTAATGAATGAATTATAACTATAAATTATTATAATATTTCGGACTAGATACTTAATTAAAAATTTTAATGAAATATATTCTAAATCATGGAGAATATTATCTAATAAAAACCTTTATAAATAATTCGTATCAAAAACCAATCTATGTTACATGGGGATATAAAAACATAATGAAGGGTTAGATGAGATACTCTTTATGAGTTACCATACATTAATCGATGATTATAACTGATAATTATATAATAATTTTTATTTATTAACATGTATATTTTTTACAAAACATACCAAACAATTCAAGGATATTAAATCATAATGAATGGCATAATACATTGTCTAACTAAATCACATGAGTCATAAAAAAATGTTCATTATTAATTTCTTATGATCTATGAGATCATGGGATAAGAATAAGAAATTATTTTTGAGAAAAAAAATAATAATAGAAAATAATTACCATAGTCATGGAAAACTAGAAAGAATGTCATAGTAGATAGATTCCCATTGTGGATTAGGTTCAATCAACATTAGTATATTTTCTATAGTCAAGTAACACTATGATGACTATCATAGTGAAACGAGTCCCATAGTTGATTTGTTTACCTAACCACTACATTTCATACAATTCCATTAGATATAAATCATTACCCGGTTAATTAGAGGGATACATAATTCTAGGATCATCTTTAACTTAATAAGAGTCATACCTAGGAGTTCTGATAGACTATGAATAAATAAAATTTTCAATAAAACATATGTTAGAAAAGGGAATGAAACATGTTTATTGATAAATCCATTATAAAAATGTAATTATAAGATATCCAAATAATTAATTCAAGTAAATATATTAGAAAAGTTTACAAAAATAACATAAAAATATAAAAAAATATTTAAATTAAAGAAAATAAAATTTCATAATGAAATTAAAATATTCCCTTAAAGTCAAGGGGAAACATATCCTTTCATTTGAAAACATTATGAAAACTAAAATTAATAAAAAAAATTAGAATAATATGTTATTAAAATTAAAATTTAATTGTTTTAAAATTATATTTATATAAAAATGACATTTTATTGGTAAAATTTTCTAATGTTATAAATGTTTAAAAATGATATTTTTTCACTTTTTGAAGGAAATCAAAAATTCAGTTTTCTATAGAACATAAAAAAGAATCACATTAAAATATATTAATGAAATTAAAATGATGTTGATAATAACCCTTAAAAGAATTGAAGGATATCGCAAATAATTAAATAATCATTTAAAATAAATTTTAAATTAAGGATATATATTTTGAAACATTTTAATATTTTTTTTGAAACCCCAAATAGCTCGTGACATCATCTTAGTCAATAATATTTGAACCACCTATACAATAAATATTTAATTTTGATACATGTATATCAGGACCATATTTATATAAAACATATTTTATACCATTCAATAACAACTGAAAATTTAAAAATATAGTTATAATTATTCATTAAAATCCATATTTTTGTTTTACCAATCCTATTTTCCATTTATGTTGTGATTTATTGATTTTGAAAATTACTAAATCATCATATTTTAATGGTATTTTTTTTAAATATTTTATAATCATTTAGATCCATCCAAGTAAAAAATTATTGAAAAATTAATTAAGTTGTTTCCAAGGGATGGTAGTTTTCATGTATGCATAAATACTATTTTCATTTCCATACTATTTGGAAAATGAAATATAGAAGATACTATTTTAAATTAATAGAATAATTAATTTTTTATAAATTTTATATTCAATAATTATATCAATCATCAAAACCCATCATATAATGTTGTAATTATAAATGAATAATACATTTTCGTGGTGGTGGTATTCTATACAAACGAACAAGAAGTAGTATCATTTTCATAGAAATAGAGGGTAAAAATGTAGATAATATATAATATTTATAGATTCATAATAATTTAATAAATTTCATTTATATTCATTTATTACAAAATTATATCCATAATTTTTTTTGTGATAAAAAAACTAAAGAAACTACTTCATAAAGGTGGTAGACTACACAAATATAAGAACAATGGTTCAATTTCACATAAGGTTGAAAGGCGATCTGAATTTTTTTCCTTGTAACAACCATAAATTTCAAGGTATCCTAATTTTGAATAGTTTTTGTTATACGTGTTGATACATAACTTATAACCTTTAATGATATATTTTAATATATTAGAATTTTTATAAAACTAATTGATTTTATTTAATCGAAATAAGTTTTGGTTATAAGTAAATAATCAAATTATAAAAGATAATTATTTTGTGTTTTTTTCATGAAAATATATTTAAAATGAAAATTATTAAGAATTGTTTATTTAAAATATAATAAAATTTATATACTATTATTTCCAATAAATAAATAGTTAAAACAAGATCAAAAAATACAATATTATTTAAAAAATGATATTGATTTAAAACTAAATTATTATAATGTTAAATAATAATACATATTAATGTTATTTAAGAATATATAGTCATAATTAAATTTTAAAAATGATTTTTAATGATTTTTTTTAAATGAGAATTTGTCAATATCTTTCTATGAAATTTAATTATAGGAACATTGATTTAAATTTATGATTTGTAAAATAATATAAAGGAATATATTGTTAATAAAATATTCAACAGTGGTAATATAAAACTAGTTAACATTACCATTAATAAAATTATGAATGAATATAATCATCGTATTAATTTATTCATATAAGACATGATATATTAATTTTATTTGTTGGATATTTTATAAATTAGTTATTTAGTAAAAACATTACCCAACCACATCGTAAGCTAGAATATCATAATCTACTAATGGGGGATAAATATCAATAATGGATAACCCATCAATGAATCCCATATAGGGGAAGAGTTAGATAACATGAATTTATAGGACGGGGTGAGTAGATATTACCCATAGTGTATGTGCATGGGGTTTTCAAATTGTGTAATATGTTACTGGTTCAAAACATCTCGTCAGTGCGATGATGTGTGGAGGGTGTGAGAGTTTTTCCGGATTCCAAACATAGTTCCATGAATTTATTAGTAGATGAAAGAATTTATATTATATATAAGTGTGATACTGGAATAAACATTGATGTGGGGTATACAATATGAGATATTTTTTACCCTCCATTAAAATATCCACAATTAATAATGGACACCTGACCAAACATATCATAAAAATTCAATATTCTAATGCATCTATCCCTATAATTTTCACAGTAGTCTTAATTCCTCCTCTACCTTCTATTCCTAATTATTTTTATGATTTTAACCTAATCTCATAACAACCTACACACTTGATCATGGATGTCATAGATCAACATTAAAAAATTCAATGGAAGTTGTTCTAATGAAGATATATAATATTAAACTCTAAGAATTTTATTAAATGATTCAATGGTACACAGTTGAAAATTGTACATCGACTATATCTATTTCATCTATTATATTGTAGATTAATCATTATATGACTTTAAAATTATATATTCTAGATAACAGATTCTGGGTAATGTTTAAACTAGTTTAGTGAGATTTTTTGATTTCATCAGATTAAACTGATTTAATGATGATATATATATATATATATATATTATCTATTGATAAATATGACTAAACTATAAATTATTACATAACCATGTAGAGAAAATCAAATTTAATTTTTTTCACTTACGGAGTAGGATCAATTTCTATTTTTATATATCTAGTTCTAACCATTGATATTAAAGGACTTTCTTATCTACATTCTCAGTTTTTATATTGTCTAAATTATATGGACCACCTATAATATTCAAATTAGTATCTTTATATTTTATTTATATTATTAGAATACACATCAGTCTAAGAAATCATATTATATGTAAATTTCATTGTAAATAATGTCAAATAAAATCATCATTTTCATGTCGAGAATATGTATTTTAAAATGGAATTATTTAATGCATAAATGAGATCTGTTATTTTTTTTGTATAAATAAATTCCTTTGTGATTTTTATCACTTGGAATCCCATTTTAAAATATTCTTTTTTAGTGTGTGAGATCACAAGTGGGGTGAACAGATAGATAGTTCGTCATTTTGTTTCTACCAAAAATAATAATATATTATACAAGGAATATTTAAATGGTTAACAATTTAATTAAATAATTATTATGTTAGAATATAATTATAATGTATGAGAAATTATATTTTGATACGAATATTCAATGTCTTCCACAAATCCCTTCTAACGGAAATATATTTCAATTATCATTATTTTAATTATCAAAACTCAGGAAGCAAGGGAAATAAATATAATGGGGAAATAATGCTAAATTCTATCCTTAATCTATTATAGAAATAACATTTATCTATCCTTAATTAATGAAAATAGGCTTTATTATATTTTCATATCCACATTTAAATAGATATGAAAATAATTTTTATTGATGAAATTTTCTAATTCATTCTTAAATACTAAAATTATTATTTATTACATGAAATATTCTATTAAATATTTGTAGGATAATAATTATAAAATATGTTTTTATACCCTATAATTTCATGTTGATTCCATAAATTTCATGAAATTTATTTTTTTTAATTTTCTTGAAGTAATTATAATTATTTCATTGGATTGTTTATAATTTTATAAACATCATATGAAGCTATTGATCATCTATAAAAGAACTATATTAATGAATATTAGTTGTGTAATTTTTTCTCAATTTAAATATAAATTACAAATGGGATTATTTTGAAATGTCTTCATTGGATATATAAATTATAAATTAAAATATTCGAAAATGTTTTATATAAAATATTGAACATAGGTATCATATAAGATGATGAAGAATTGGGATTAAACTTATAAACTCATGGAGATGTTTTCCTAAATGTGATACTGGTAGTGACCTCAGTAATTTCACACATTTACAATTTATCACTCTATTATATAGGAAAATATTTATTTCAATGTAATCATTGGGAGATTAAAACCAGAAATCCATGTTAATTTAAAATTTTATTACATATTGAAATTGAAATTGAATGGTGATATTTTTATAAATAATTTTGAAAAAAATATCTTATGAATTTATAACGAAAAATATAGATTAATATATTATTAAATGTGATTATTATAACAAATTGATTTTTTAAAATTAATGGTTTTCAAATAGTATTTTTTTTTTAATTTATAACACATGGTATCCCCACATGTTTTAAAACCCCATAATATTGAATTTTATTTTAAACTAATGATTTAAAAACATTTTTATAATATAAATATATGTTATAATGTTTTTTAGTTTCATTTAACATTCTAGATCGAGAGAAACTAGATAGTTGATGTTTAAATATTTATTAAACTTTTACATTTTTAATGGTTTTTCATAATTATCCATAATGTATAATGACAATTTCATTGCATGTGAGAAGTACCATATATATTTAAATTAAAATATGGGTTTAAAAATAATACTAGACATTTTTTGAAACATATATTTATGAGAAAGTGATGAGTTTTTGAATTATGTGCTTTATAAAATGATTAAATTTTTATAAGATTTTTATTAGATTATTTTGGGATAATATAAGGACTAGATAAATGTTCAAGAGTTTTTACATGAATAAATTATATGTGACAGTTATGGAAAAACATTTGATCCTGGTATTCTTAAATTATAAGTTTCTAGACTCAAAATTCCAATATTGATGATAAAAAGAATTATGTGGACACAATTTCTTTTATGGGATATATTATAACATAACTATAATTTCTACATCCATATCATTCTTATACATTTTATAACTAAGGACTATTTAACCTTATACATCATCTTCATCATGTAAGGCCAACCTAATCCACTCCAAACTATCACCCATGAACATTGATATCCCAACACGAGAAAACAATTTTTGGTGGTTGTATTCGTGAATTTGATCTAAAATATTAAAATATAATAGTGTAATTTAAACTTTTGGATTATATGCTAATGTAATTATAATGTAAACTATATATTTTTGTTGGGGATATTTTGGGAAAATCATTAGGTTATTGCATTTTGATATATTCTATAGCATTGAATCAAATGAATATATAATTTTCCCCATTCTTGTTTTTTGTGTATATCAAATTAAATTAGCTATTTTAAACAATATAAAACTATATATATATTTATATTACTTATAAATTATTATGAAGGAACCAACATTAATCTCATGTCAATATAAAGAGAATTATTTTCTGGGTTTTCATGTTTGGAGTATGAATGGTTTTAATTTTTATTTATAATTATAAAAACCTATATTAGATCCATATTAATATTCATTATAATATTTCACTATAATCTAACCAAGCATGACCACGTTGAAAATGGAAATATTTATTTGGATAGTTTAGTAAAATGAGTAGAATCAAGAAGAATCATAATAATGTTGTTTTATGTAATTTCATTATAAAATTGATTTCTAGAAGACTCTAATTTTAATGGTTTTAATTTCTATTTTATAATCGTATAATATTAATTATGAATAAACCATGGATAATTTTCTATATAAAGTTATTATATTCAAAAATTAATCAAATAGAAACCCCATTAATTGATTTTTTGTTAAGAGTTTGTGTTAGATAGTGGTTTGGATAGGTATAGACTAGGTTAGTATTAATCTACCTAGGGAGGAAAATATTATACAAATATTATGATAATGGTAATTTTTTTCATAAAATTCAATTTGAGGAAAACCAATTATCATTTTATTGATATTAAATTTTTATTAAAATTGTCTATGTTTATCTTCAAAATCCTTCTAATTAAAACTAATTATAACATCATAATTTTAAATTTTTAAAACCCTAATTCTACTTGAACTTGAATTATGGGGAATATTTATTTAGTTACTATATTTATAACCATTTTAAATTATATATTCAAAACAATATCCATGCTAAAAGGGTTTTGTTCTACTTTCATATGCCCTTTTATGATTTTTTTGATGAATTGAAAATAAATACACATCATATTGATTTTTAACAGATAAAATTATCCATTTGCAATGATTTTTTTAAACATCATGAATTTAATAATAATTATAAATATGTACATATAAATATAAACATTATAATTAAACATATGACATGAAAATAAATTTATAAATCTGTAAAAATATTTATATTCATTCCATATGATTTTTATAATATTTATTATTCATACAAAATTATCGATCTCCCATAGAAACATATTCACATAATATTTAATATTCTCATGACATACTGAGGATGGTTTTCATCCTTGACCATCGCTTAGAACACAAAAAATTATCATGCCAATTGTGGAGAGGACGGTCTGGATTGTTTGGATTGCACCCTTCTCATTTGAGTAGTAACAAGCAGATATAATCTCTTCTTAATTTATGATTAATCACCAAGAATGAGTAAGGGGAAGAAATTTCATTAACCACCCTACCATGATTGCTTTTGACGTTAGAAGGGGTGAAGTCAGTGATGTCGGCATTTCCCAGGTCGTCAGTTCGTTCGACGTTGGAGATCTTTCGATGGTGTTCTTCATTGGAGGAATATTCATTGAAGGAGAAGAGTTATTCATTGGAGAATTATTCTCCCAAGTTCCCCCAAAGAATTAACCTTTTCCAATGAATGACCTCAAAAGATTATCCAACCAAAATAAAAAGTGTTTTTCCATATTTAAATTGTTGGCACAAAAAAGATGGCAACATTAATCAATTGATGATTCCTAATTAATTAATGGTAGGATGGACATGGGTTAACTCTTCATTAATTAATGATTTCAAGGGGTTTCTCCCATTAAGAGGGAAGTTGAAGGTGTTTTTAGTCTCGGGTGGTCCCCAACGTCATAACCTGTGTTGGAGGTTTTAGTTCAGGTGCTCTCCACCTTTAAACCATTCACATGGGAGGTTTCAACAAAAAGGAAAATAACTTTTTTTTTATTTTATGTTATTTCTATTTCAATGAAAAACTTAAATTCTATCATTCACCCTCGACCTACTGCGGTTAGGGTGATGGTCTGGTGAAGCGAATATTGGCGCTGTGAGTTTAACGGTGCCCTCCTATTTCTATTCCGGGCACCAGTTCAAAAGTTACAGAAACCTGATTGCACGTTTTCTAAACGTACCCAAAAAAGTTCAGAAATTTATTCCGAGCACATTGGTCTTCAGAATCATGCACCTTCCATTTTCACAGACTTGTAAAATTCCAATTTAATTAAAATAAATTACATTGAAATTATAAAACATTACATTATCCCCACCTTAGGTTCTTGCGTCCCTATAAGCCTCATAACAAAAACTAGGAATTCAAGTTGGGGTACTGAGCACGAATCTGAGCCTCCCGCTCACATGTGCTCTCCTGGAGGTTCTCATGCTTCCAGTGAATGCTCCCCAGAGGTATCGACCACCCACGAAGGACCCTCTCCTATCGATCCTCAATCTCTATTTAATCCTTCGAAATATTCACCCCATTGTCGATGTCGTTCTCATCATGGTCGATGATGTGAGAAGTGTAATCCACGTATCTCCTCAGTTGGGATACATGGGAAACATCATACACCTATTGCTACTAAGGTGGAAGTTCTAAGAGGAATGACAAATCACCATCTCTACTAAGGACCTGAAAAGGTCTGATGAACCTAAAAGATAACTTTCCACCTCTGAGAAATCCCCATAATCATTTTTGGGGTGAGACTCGTAGAAATACATGGTCACAACCCTTGAACTCTAGAGGTCTTTGAGTCCTATCGGTATATGACTTCTTCCTGCTCAGTGTAGTCTTCGTCCGCTCTTGGATGATCTTCACCTTCTCTGTTGTAGCCCGTACCATCTCTTGTCCCACAAGTGATGACTGCCCTGGGACTTTCCAGCACAAAGATGATATACAAGGTCCCCCATAAAACACCTCAAAGGGTGCCATCCTAATGGTGGAGTGATAGTATCATGACCCATCCTCGGGACCCATTCCAGGACTACCCCATGGCCTCCTTCCATAGGCTAGGGGCCGGTGACTATCACCAAAGGTGTAAATCCCTAGAACTAGGTAGGCATTGCATTTATAAATTTTAAACAGACACAATTAGAGTAAAAATGGAAGAAAAAATTTGTAAATACTCTATACAAAAAGGAGTGCGGAAAAGTAAAGGGGCCAAAAATACAAGCCCAATAGTAAAGTACAAGGAATTCGAAAAATTCAATTTCAATTGAAAGAAAGAAAACAGATGCTGGATCATACACCGAGAACCCTACTTAAAGGGTAGGTATAGATAGCCTCCTTAGCACTCCATGTCTGTCCGACTCCTTTGTGTACCGACTCGTCGTAAGGCCCACCTCTGTGTATCGTCCAGTCATGCTACTCTTGGCCTCACTCAGCGTTGTCTTTCATTTGCAACCAACACTTCGAGGTAGGGGAATAGCCCGTGTAGGGGTGAGTGTAATGATACTCAGTAGGGATCTCGAGACACTCAAGGTCTCACAAAATCCATCAAGGATAACCACAATGTAAGAAATAAATTGATAAACTCACATATGTATGTTCCCATACATATACCTAAGTAATCAAGTAATCCATCTCATTCTCGCGAAAACACAAGAGATATTGGCTCAGCTCAAACCAGAATTTTATTCAAGGGGTGGTAACATGTAACAATCCCATTAAAACTATATAAAACTTGGTTTATGGTGTACTATTCCTCTATACAGTACTATGGGCCTTCCGCATCACTCAGAGGTGCTTCCCACTATCCTAGACTTTTATGGTACTCCTCCTGTAGAGTAATGTGGGTCTACTGCATCACACAGAGGTGCTCTGCACTGTGGGTCTGTCGTATCACATAGAGGCCCTCCCCCTATTATCCTAGTAAGATACGCTTCCACTAGAGTATCATGTGTTTGTCGTGTCACACAGAGGCACTCCCCACTGTGGGTCTGCCGCGTCACACAGAGGCACTCCCCACTGGGCTAATCATAACACTCTGAGTTGAATGGTCAGTAGTCATCGGGTGTCAGCCTACTACAAGGTCTCCATACAACACTCGCTCGTCTCCGGGAGGATCTTCTCCACGATCTACTGGTCGACACTCCAATTCTCATGAATTCCTATGAAGAAGTATCTCAAAGGTCCACCTGGTCAAAGATATCTCAACGCAATAGATGTCGCATCAATCGGGCGCTCGATCTGTGAGTTGTGGGAATTTTCATTCAGGGGTCCCTGTTGGTGTTTAGGTTCAATAAAACTCGACTATACCCCAAATATTTCCAATCCTAATGTGGGGTTTGAAAAAATAACTGTTTCTCTCTATTCTTTTTGTCATCGCAGACAGATTGTCGATCGGAAACTTGTTGCCCATGTTAAGGGTGAAAAGGAGAAAACAGGCCATAGCGGGTCCGGGTCCAGTCCGACCTAGTCGGACCGACCCATCCCATGTTGTTCTTGGCCCGGTGGCCCATTGGGGGTCCGCCTCAGCCATGTATAGGGGGAAACTGCATGCCCCTGGCTCCCAAATGGAAATGTTGTTCGGTTGGACACCGAACTAGCGTCAGCTGGCACCGACCTAGCTAACGTGGGACCTAGCGGGGTCCCGCTCTTCCCAGATGGTCGGGTGGCCAACCACTCAATAACCCCAATGTCCGTTCAAGTTGGCCACCCAAGCTCCTCTGCCGCAGCCCGCCCTGGCCGCAGTTCTGCACCTTCGCGGGGCACGATGGCGCCACGACCTGCCCTGGACATGGCTCTCCTCCTCCACGCGGCACGTTGGTGTCGCGCTCTTCAATTGCAGCCCGGACTTGCTGTGGCACCATTAATCCACATGGAACAATGGTTTCACGCCCTTCCAGTGACCCGGTAGAATTGCTCCGCTGGTTTGTTCACGGTCGGCCCATCACCGGCCACCATTGCCCCACCGCGGTCCACTCTTCTAGCGGCATCATTGCGTCACTCTCGATGTCGTCATTATGTGAGGTAAAACGAAGGGGGAGGGTTGGGCCTTGTTCGTGCGGCCCAATCCTTCCATGTTATGGTGATATAAATAGGCCTCAATAAGCACAACTAATGATGAATAACGGAGGGTATAACTAAATCAAAAATGAACCCCTACCTCGGGTTCGTTGTTTGTTGTCGAAGCTACATAGAGAACATGATGAAGGTCATCGTTCATCACATACTCCCAATCCCGGGCTACGTCGGCCATGGAAGACACTCCACGTCAGTAGGATCTGAGGGACGAAGTCAAATAAGGTGTTTGGCATTCTTTGTCCTTTATTGGAAGCGTTCCTCGTTTGAGGATACTTTTCCAAGGGTTCTCACAAGCCCCCTCTCCACTGAAAATAATTTTCCCGAGAGGGTTTCAGTGCCAAATTAATAATATTTATTTTATTAACTTAACACATAGAGTTTTGAAATTAATTATATTGGATTGGGCACAATTAATTTGGGAGGAGAGAAACCAAGAGTCATCTCATAATCAAGAGGGAGTTCAAGGGTTTAGAATCCGGGTGGTCCCCACTTCATTAATTAACAATATGTTTCTAATCCTCGGGTAGGACCCTCCACCATAACCTCTCATCGGAGGTTATGGTGTGGTGGCCTCGACTTCTAACATTATATTGGAGGTTTTAGCCCCAAATAATAACAATTATGTCACTAATTTATTTTTATTTAATTTAATTCATAAAAACCCCAAAACTAACATTTAAACTCAACCATCTGTCATCGAGGTGAAATTATTATTAAGAGAATAAAGGTGTTGTGAGTTCAATGGTGCCCTCATATTTTAATTCCGAGCTCCGGTTCAAAATTTACAAAATGCTGCTTACGCGTTTACCAAACGTACCCGAAAAAAAGTATGGAAAATTATTGTCAGTCAACCTCGACTCGTACCAGTCGAGGATAGGATTTTCCATGTTGAAACACGCCGCAACGAAACCAAAGTTATTCTCGGATTTTTTATCTGAGTAACCATTTAGAATTTTTTAATTTTACAAAAAATTAATTTTCAAATAATTATTTTATTTGCAGTCAAAAACTGACTTTCTCTGGTGGCTCGCGCCGGCCAAAGTTAGTATCTACTTATTGAAATCATACAATCACATGTTCAGCTCTGCTCTCAGTTTTTTAATCCGAATTACCATTTTTGAGTTTTAAGCTTTTGAAAAATAAAATAATTTTTTTAATTTTTTTATTTTCTATTATGCCATTTTTGGGTTTCCGAACAAGAGGCATGCACTGACTAATCTTAAGTCGTGCCAAAGGTATACCTTCCGTCCTATGTGCAATAGTGCCCTCAGTTTCTGATCTGAGTTACCTTTTAAGAGTTATTCCAATTTTTTAGGAAAACTTCTTACACATGTTAACTTATTCTATACAAAAACTTCGGTGGATCAATCAAGGCACTCAGGGCCTCGGAAAGCGTGTGCCATCAGATTTCGTGGACCTGTAAAATTATCTTTTAAATAAAAAATATTTACCTAGAAATTCAGTTTCTTTATATTCTCCCCACCTCAGGGCTATACGTCCCTATAAGCCACAACTCACAACATAGGGAACATGTGGGGGTACTGAGCACACATCTTAGTCTCCCGCTTTCGTATGCTAACATAGAGGATCGCATGTTTCCAGTTAAATGCATTAGAGGTATCAACCGTCCATGAAAGACCCACTCCTTTTGATCCTCAATATATAATGGAAACTCCATAAAAGTTTCCCCATCCACAACATCCAGATCCCCATGGTCGATGATGTGGGAAGTTCATGCATGTATCTCATCAGATAGGATATGTGGAAGAAATCGTGCACCCAGTGCAACTGAGGTGGAAGAGCTAAGCGGTATGACACCTCGCCAACTCTTTTGAGGATCTGAAAAGGTCGAATTAATCTTAGATATAACATTCCACCTTGTCCAAATATTTTTAGACCACGTTGGGGTGATTACCATAAAAAAACATGGTCGTCATCCTCGAAATCCAATGGTCTCCATCCCCTATCAGCATATGAATTATGTCTGCTCTGTACAGTCTTCATCTGCTCCTGGATGACCTGTACCTTCTCCGTGGTAGCTCTTACCATCTCAGGTCAGTAGGAAGTGGTCCAATATGGTGTGTCAGTCAACGATAACTGAAATTGAGATGTGACCCTTGCATGTATGTGGACGACCCGTCACTAAGTCCATGGATATCCCATACCACTTCCACTATGAATCCTCTAAAGGTTTTAACAAGACTAATGGTACCAGGTGCTCCACATTCACTTTCTTACAAGTGAGGCATAGTGAGACAATCTCAACTACTTCCTTCTTCATACCTAGCCACCAGTGCTGTCATCGAAGGTCCTGGTACATCTATGCCACTACTGGATGTACCTCAAGAGGGGATGTGTGAAACTCCCTCAACACTTCCACTAAAAATGACCCTAGAACAATAGTACGTCCTCTGAAGAGGATGACATGGTCCCCACCTTCATAAAATCCATTAGGAATCTATCCTATGGATATCTGAGCAAGTCTTGTCTCGCAATCATCGCCCCATGATGTGCCTCCCTGACTCGCTGAAGAAGTGGGAGAGTGACTACATATGACTGAAGGAATCATGTTCCATCTCTATCCACAAATGATATCTACAAAGAAGTCAGCTTCTTGGTCGCCTCGCCTAGAAGATGTATACCAGATCTCCAACTGAGTTCATCTGCTACAACATTCCCTTTCCTAGAATTATAGACTATCTCAAAGTCATTATCCTGGAGGAACTCAATCTTGCTTTGTTTTCTCAGGTTTAGGTCCTTATGAGAGAAGATATATCTGAGACTCTTGTGATCAATGTATATGGTAAAAAATTAACCCATATGATAGTGTCGCCACATCTCCAAGGTGAATACCACTGCTGCTAACTCTAGTTCATGGGTAGTGTAGTTCTGTTTGTGCGGTTTCAGTTGTTTAGAAGCAGATGCGATCACTACTCGCTCCTACATCAGGACACATTCGAGTCTGGTCCCTTATTTGTTGTAGTATACTATATAACCTACGCCTTCCACTGGAAGGATAAAGATATGGGCACTAGTCAGCCTCTTCCTCAACTATTGAAAGCTCTGCTAGCATCTCTCCGACCACACGAAGGGATTCCCCATCTTTTCCAAGGATGATAGAGGTGCCGCAAATCTGGAGAAGTCTGGAACGAACTTTCGGTAGTATCCAATCATAGAAGACGTCCCTCCTCCTTTTGGTGGGTAATCCTAGAAACATATTTTGAAAATATGTCCCCATGTTCTGTCACTATTGTTTTGAACGGAAAACTCAGAACTCTTGCTTCCATGAGGGTAAGGCTGGCCTATTCAAGAGAGATAGGTTGCACCCACCTATACATCAGTTTAACATGTGCTGCCTTGGTTTCCATTTTCTCTGACTGAGGAAATCCTCATCCCAACATTGTAGATAAAACACAACCTTTTTTTCCTAATAATGTCAATGTTTTTATAAACTATGGTTACACAGTCCATGCCAAAACTAACCTCTTAAGGCCTCGATGCTGCCACCAAGAGGTTCCATCCAAAACTCTCATCTCAAGGTTCAGATCACACCATCGGCATAAGTGTGATTATTGAGTCTCCTCCAAAAGGTATATCCAGATGTGAGAGTAAAGTCAATGGATTAACAGTAAACTCAAGGTGTTGGACAAGATTCATGGAAGGAAGGAATTATTGGTACCTATGTCTATTGATACAGAAGCTAGTAGTTGACAAAGACAACACTTCAAATCCTTCCTAGAGCCCTTGGGTCATAATGATTGACTATATACAGCTACCCTCTTCTCCGACCCTCTAGCTCCAGAATCCTGGCATGGACTACTAATGTGGTTGGTTGTAACATGTCGAAATGAACACCACCCCAGGATGCTCTCCTAGCTATGCTTCCACATATGCTTCCCTACAGATTCATCTTTCCATAACACTTCCTCCTATCAAAACATTTTACATGCACATGTCTCTGATACTAGAACTAGTTTCCCGGTATCCCACTACTAACATTCACTGGTTGTATCCACTCAGCCAAATAACATTCAGCTGCAAAGGTTCTCTCTAGCATCTAGAGAAAAGGTGTTATCTCGGATGTCCTAAATGACACCTCACTGAGTTTTACATGATCAAAATCACTGATTGCATCGTATTCATCGAGTACCGAGAATGATCGGTAAGCCTCAATGATTACTCAGTTAACAAAAAGTCATCCTGATGAAGCTGTACAAGCTCTAGAGAACTCTCAGCCACCTCATCAGGCCAGTCTTTAGCCACCTATGAGTTGGGATCACCTCGGAACCTGTGGGGTATCTGATGCTGAAACACTTGTAAGGAACGAAGCCTACATGTGTCATCTTCTAGAATCTCCGGTTATAAATGGTGACCAATAGGTAGTGATATAGATGACACACTATCAGAAAGTACAATATCTGGAAACGATCCACATACTGATGCCTCATCACTATGCGAACCAACATCATGGTCACTCACTGGAATACACTAACATCTAAGATCACTATCTTCTCTAAGGGTGTCTCAACTAGGAGGAGAACACTAGAAATCGCCTCCAACCCATCCTCTCCTACTTGGGAATTTGTCTCCCCTCGTTACCTCGGTGGCCGCTCCCACTAGAACTCATGCAACGTGATCAGTCGGCGTGCACCATATGCCAGTGCGGCTGGTTGCATCTGCTGCCCAATGGGTGGTGGTGTTGCTGGTAAACCACTTGAAGGTACCAACATAGTAAGATGGCCCTACACTGGAGCCTCATTTCTCGGTGGGTCGTCATCTTGTACTCTCTTAGTACTCTAACTAGCTGTCTGCATGGAGGCATCCTGAAAATATTTAGGTGCGCCACGGTCAAAAGATTATAACGGGTGAGATGACCTGGTTGAGATAGATTAAAGAAAAATTTTTGAAAACATAAACACAATCAATGTATTCGTGAACAGAGTCATAAATCAGCAGTCAGGGTCCTGGTGTATGGATACATTGGCCTCCACACCAACACTGGGCTCCCTGAAATAAAGACCATAGTTAGTTCCCTTAATAATATTTCTTCACAGAAAAGAATGATCATATTCATATGTTCTACGGTAGAACCAACTCCTCTGGTACCAATTTTTCACTTCCCGTCCCGGGGACCAGTGTTGTGACTACCCCAAGCCCTCCTTCCATAGGCGAAGGGTCGATGACTAGCACCAAAGGCGAAAATCCCTCAAACTGGGAAGGCATTTCCTTTTTAAATTGTAAACACACACAATCAGAGTACAACTGGAAGCAACACTAAGTAAAAACAATATACAAAATGGAGTGTTGCATATTAAATGGGTGGGAAATAGAAGACCAAAATTAATGTAAAAGTAATCAGAAAAGTAAATGTTTAACAAAAAGAACGTAAACAGATGTTGGATCGTCCATCGGGAGCCCTATCTGAAGGGTAGTTATAGATAGCCTTCTCGGCACTCCATATTCGTCTGGATCCTTCGTGTACCTACTCGTTGTATGGCCCACCTCCAGGCATTATCCAGTCTTGCTACTCTAGGCCTTAGTCAGCGTTGTCTGTCATCTGCAACCAACACAAAGAGGTGCAGGCATAGCCTGTGCAGGGGTAAGTATAACGATACTTAGTATGGACCCTGAGACCCTCAAGGTCTCACATAATCCATCAATAATAACCAAAATGTAAGAACTAAATGGATAACCTCACTTAGGTATATGCACTTACATATACCTATGTTATCATTTAATCCACATCATTCACGAGGAAACACAAGAGTTGCTGAATCATCTCAAACAATGATTTTATTCTAGGGGTGCTAACATGTAACACTCCCAGTCAATCTGTCGAAACCTTGGATGCTAGTGTAATATTCCTCTATAGAGTATTGTGGCCCATCCGTGAATCACAGAGGTGTTTCCCAATATCTTGGACTTCTGTGGTACTCCTCCTGTCATGTATCGTGGTTCTGCTGCGTCACACAGAGGCGCTCCACACGGTGGGTCTATCATGTCACACAGAGGTGCTCCCCCTCAAAGCCTGCTGAGATACTCCACCTGTCGAGTACCATGGGTCTTCCACATCACACAGAGGTGATCCCCACTATGGGCCTACAATGACACATAGAGGCGCTCCCTACTGGGCTAGTCGAAACACTCTGAATCGAATGGTCAGCAGTCGTCGTGTATCAACCATCTATTATGTATCCATACACCGCTCGCTCATCTCCGAGAGGATCCACTCCACGATCTACTAGTCAATACTCTAAATTTCACGAAGTTTTGTGTATGACTATATCAATGGTCCACCATGTCATAGTAATCTCAATGAAAAAGACGGTGTGTCAATCGGATGCCCGATCTGTGTGTTATTGCATTTCCGTTCCGGGGGCCCGGTTGGTGTTTAGGTTCAATTCAACCTGACCATACCACAACTATGTACAAACCTCTAGTGGGAAATGCCAAAATAACCTTTTCACTCTAGTATTTCCGCCTCTATAGACAGTTCGCTGATCGGACACTCCTAGCCCAGGTTATGGGTGAAAAGGTGAAAATAGACCATAGCGGGTTTGGGTCTGGTCTGACCCTGTCGGACGGACCCGGCCCAACCCGGGTCGGGACTAGGGCCCGACCCAGTCTGCGGGTCCAATGCCACCCATGGGGGCGGCCTGGCCAGAGTGGGTGTCCCATCCCGAGGGTGGCCCGGCCCGCGCTCGGCCTAGCCCGGCTTCACGGCGGCCCCTGGGGGGTCCGCCTCAGCCATCTCTAGGGAGGAAACTACGTTCCCCTGGCTCTCGAATGGAAAATCCATTCAGGTGGAGACCCAAATAGCACCAGGTGCCACTAGTCCAGCTCACGTAGGACCCATAGGGGTCCCGCTCCTCCTGGCCGGTCGAGCGGCCCACCACTGTGTACTACCGGCAGCCGGTCTAGCCAGCCACACATGCCCCTCTATCACGGCCCGCCATGGTCGCAGTTCTTCTCCTCTGCTGCGTCTCGCCCTGGCTGCGGTTCTGCACATCCACACAGCATAACGACAACGCGCCCCATAGTCGTGTCCTGCCTTGGTCGTCGCTCACCTCCTCTGTACGGCGTGACAACACTGTGCTCATCCACCACGGCCCGGTCTGGCCATGGCCCCATTATTCCAGGCGGCACAACGGTGGCACGTCCTTTTGGTGACCCGGAGACCTTGTGTCACTGGTTTCTTCACGGCCGGATCATTGTCGGATGCCATTTCCCCTCCGGGATCCACTCTTTCAGCGCCTTCGTTGTACCACCACTGCCGTCGTCAACAATCGAGGTAAAAAAATGATGGAGGGCCAGGCTATGTTCATGCAGCCCAATCCTTCCATGTTATGGTGATATAAATAGGCCATAAAGAGCACAACTAACGATGAACAACGGAGGGTAAAACTCAATCATAAAACAACCCCTACCATGGGTTCATTGTTCATTGTTGAAACTTCGGAGATATGATTATAGTGAATTTCGTTCATCAAGTTCGTCTCATACTCCCAATCCCATGATGATTTGGTCATGGAAGACACTCCACTTCAGTAGGATCCGAGGAGGGATGTCGAAGAAGGTTGTTGGCGTTCTGCATCCTATGTTGGAAGAATTCTTCGTTGGAGGATACTTCACCATGTGTTCTCCCAAGCACCCTCTCCTCTGCCAATCCTTTTCCCATGAGGGTTTTGGTGCCAAATTAAAAATATTGAGTTTATTAGATTAAAACATAGAGTCTTCCAATTAATTATGTTAGAGTTGAAACAATTAATTTGGGAGGATATAAACCAAGAGACATCTCACAATCAAGTGTGATTTCAAGAGTTTAGAAGCTGGTTGGTCTACACTTCATTAATTAACATAAGGTGTCTAATCCTCGAGTGGGGCCCACCAACATAACCTCTCATTGGAGGATATGGTGGGGTGGCCCCCATCTATAATATCCTCTTGGAGGTTTTAACCCCCACAATTATAAAAAGTTCCTTACTTTATATATTATAAATTTAATTCATAAAAACCCCAAAACTAACTTTTAAACTCAACCATCTGTCGTTGAGGAGAAGGTCTTCATAATTGAATACCGGCGATATGAGTTCTACATTTCCCTTAGATTTCAATTCCGAGCACTGGTACAAATGTTACAAAATAACGCTTGCGTGTTTACTTAATGTATATTAAAAAAATTCATAAATTTTTTTTCACTCACCCTCAACTTGTGTCGGTCGAGGTTTGGATCTGCCTAGGTGAAACATGCCCCAAAAAACCCAACGGTACTCACAGATTTTCAATCTGAGTTACCGTTTAGATGATATAAATTTTACAATAAAATAATTTTCACTTAATTAATTTATTTGCGGCCAAAAACTAACATTCTCTGGTGTTCCACGCTGGCCAATGTTAGTATCTACTTTAAGAAAGCATACACTCACGAGTTTAGCGGTGGTCTCAGATTTTTAATCCCAGTTACCATTTGTGAGTTAAAACAATTTGAAAAATAAAAAAATTATTTTATTATTTTATTTACAATTATGCCATATTTGGGTTTCCTCAAAGGAGGCATGCACCGATTAATCTCAAGTCGCACCAAAGGTAAACTCGCCATCCTGAGTGCAACAGTGCCATAAGATTTCAGATCCGAGTTACCGTTTAAGTGTTATTACACTTTTTTAGGAAAACAACTTATGTGTGTTAACATAAGCTTAAAAAATTCTTCGATGGATCATTTCGGGCACTCCGGGCCTCAGAATCGTGCGCCGTTATATTTCACGGACTTGTAGAATTGCCATTTAAATAAAAAAAAATTACATTGAAATTCTGTGTACTTATAGATTTCTATTGTTGTATTCAAACTCAACCGAAGCCATGTGAGCCTCCCAGCTACGACTGAAGTTGAGGATGCATGCACACAATATATCCTCATGGGTCTGAATGGTCCTTTTAGTCTGGCCATCTTTCTGAGGATGGATTGCAGGGCTCAAACAAAGATGTGTCCTGGAAGCCTCTTGAAACCCCATCCATAGCCAGGAAGTAAAATGTGTATCACAATCTGAGACAATATTCGAGTGTACTCCATGTAGACACACAATCTCCTGCACATAGAGGCATCACAAGCTGTCTGTTGAACCCTTCTCTCTGAACAGTACGGAGTGGGCATTCTTGGTGAGTCGGTCGACGATCACCCAAATAGAGTCATGAGATCTGGATTTACGTGGAATCCCTATACCAACGTCCATGGATATCCCATCCCATATCCACTCAAGGACCTCTAAAGGATAAACCAATCCTACTGGTACCTGATGTTCCTCCTTCACTTACTGACAAGTGAGCCACTGGGAGAAAAACTCTGCTACGGCATTATTCATTCTCGACCACCAGTGCTATCGTCAGAGATCTTTGTACATCTTCACCACTTCTGGATGTACCTCTATAGGGAATGTGTGTAACTCCCTAAACACTTCTTCCCGAAGCGATACAGGTACCAAGGTACATCCTTTAAAGAGGATGATATGCTCCCCACATTCAGAAAATCCTTCACGTTCTTGTCCTGAGGATATCTGATAACATCGTGTCTCACTATCAGTGTCCTCACATTGTGCCTCCCTGACATGCTGATGAATTAGGGGAGTGACTGTAAGAGACTGAAGGAAAGTTGTTCCATCATGTTCTAGGAAGGATGTATACAAAACGGCCAGCTTCTCCATCGCCTCACCTAGAAGCTATATACCAGATCTCTGGTTGAGTGCATCTGCTACAACATTCCATTTCCCTATAGTATATAATATCTCGAATTCATAATCCTATAGGAACTCTATCCGATGTCACAATCTTAGGATCAGTTCCTAATGAGTGAAGATATACCTGATACTCTTGTGATCTGAGTAGACAGTAAAGTTCTCACCCATTAAGTAACGTTTCCACATCTTCCATGAAAAGACCGCGTCGGCATACTCAAAGTCATGGGTAGCATAGTTCTTCTTATGTTTTCTCAGTTGTCGATAACCATATGAGATAACTACACACTCCTGCATCAGGACACAAATGTGTCAGATCCTAAATTCTTCATAGTAGACAATGTACCCTATGAATTACTCTAGATGCCTTATAATAGGGGTACTAGCCAGCCTCTGCCTTAGATCTTGAAAACTCTTCTTGAATCTCTCCGACCACATGAAGGGTTGATCCTTCTTCGTCTACTAGGATAAATGTGATGAAACTCGATAGAAATATGGCACAAATCTCTGGTAGAATCCTACCAATCCCATGAAGCTCTATACCTATATCACACTCCTGGGTGGCTCCAAAGAAAGTACCACCACAATCATCACTAGATCCACTGCAACACCAGCCTCCAAGATGAAATTTCCTTGAATGTGAACCTCTCAAATCCAAAACATGAATTTCGAGAGCTTACCATAAAGTTGGTGCTCTCGGAGTGTGTCCAGTACTACTTACATATGATAGAAATGATCCTCTCCAATAGTCGAGTATATCAAAATGTCGTTGATGAATACTACAACAATGAGATCAAGGTGTGGCAGAAAAAACATGTTCATGATTCTTATGAACACTGCTAGAGGATTTTTTATACCGAATGGAATAACCATGAACTCATATGGGCCATACTGATATCTGAAGGGAATCTTCTGTACATCCTCATCTCACACTCTGAGCTGGTGATAGCTTGATCTGAGGTCTATCTTCTAGAAACACCATGCTCTCTTTAGTTGATCAAAGAGGTCTTCAATCCACAGAAGTGGCTAATTGTTCTTCGTGGTAACCTCGTTTAGGTGCTTATAGTCAACACAAAGTCTTATGATCCCATCCGCATTCTTGTTAAACAAAATCGATCCTTCCCAAGGTGAAACACTAGGCCTAATGAATCCATTACCATGTAAGTCCTCTAGTTATACCCGCATCTCACGAATATTTGTGGGAGCCATCTGATACACTATTGTAGATATTGGTGTTTTCCTATGGTACAAGTCAATGTAAAGTCCACCTCTCTTGGGGGAGGTAGACCCAGAACATCATCAGAGAAGACATCCACGTACTGGTCACCCACTATAGGATAAGTCAGACTCTCCACATAAACTGCTCCGAGGGAAAGGCTAGCCAAATGATGAGTTATCAGTTGGTCTTTCATCCGAGTAGGACCCTCATGTGATACAAAGGTTCCCTTCTCGCTGGTTATGGTAAAACTGGTCCCATCCATGCAGAAACACCTCACATTGCGCCAAAATACAATGTATTTTTCATGGACTGTTGATAATAATTTCATACACAATATGACATTGTAAGGCCTCGACGCTGCTACTAGGAGTTCCCAGCTGAAGATATTGCCTCTTAGAGTGAGATCGCACTGCCAGCACATGTGTATAGTCATCTAATCCAATCCTGTAGGAATCTCTATCTATATGGATCAAGCCAATGGCTCTGTCATTATCTCTGAGCTCCAAATGAGGGAAGTTTCCATAGAATAATGACTATCACCTTTGTCTATAAGTACAACAACAAAGGTGGAGTAGACACAGATCGTACACCATATCATCTGCAGAGAGCCATTACCATAGGCTTCAACAGCTTGGAGCTGTGCTCGACCCTCTCCTCATGCTCCCTATAGTCGGGGTGGACCACCTGTTGGTGGTTATGGTAACATCTCAAATCATCACCCACCGCCAGTTGCATGTCTATATCCTCTTCCACCTCTGTCTTCTCCCTACGGACATCCCCGGTCGATCCATGGTATCCACCTAGGTGGACCTTTGACCAAATTCTAATAATACGTAAAACTGGTTGGATAGTCACGAGCCACGTGACTCTTCTTTCCGCATGCATAACACTGCCCACACCTGGCATGATTGGCTCTGCCCCAGGTGCCTCACACAACTGACTCTGAATCCTGTGGTCGTCCAAATGTAGGTCCGTTCCTCTTGGTCCTCTGTGACATTTGACTACATAAAACTACAGAATACTCCTTTATGTGACATTTAGTTGTGGGCATTGCTTCTTGTGACTACTCAACCAGAAAACTCTCCACTAAGTGGGTCCGCTCAAAAACCCTCTCATGTGTCGGGATGATGAGTGAGATCCTCCAAGCCCTGATCTCCTGCCTAAGTCCCGGATCGAATGTACGGGCCCTGAATAATGGGTCCATAACCATATTAGTGGAGTAGCGTGAGAGGTCAGTGAACCATGCTGAGTACTATGCTATAGTCATGCTACCCTGCTGTAGGTAATGAAGCACTTGTATGCGCACTATGCAAAGAGTCGCTGGGACAATGTCTGCCTGAAACAGGCTCTCAAATTTAGACAAAAGAAGTGTCACCTCATCGTGAACCTAGAACATAAAGCTCCACCATCTTCCTTTTGCTTCCTATAGAATAATGGTTTCAAGGATCACCATGATATCAGTTGGTGTCCCTACCAGTCTGAAGTCTCCCACTATAGCCTCCTACCAATCCTCAGCCACATGTGGGTACATCTCTCCCCTTAACCTTGGTTTCCTCTCACGCTGGAACACTGGTAATGTGCTAATTTGGCATTGAACTTATTTTTATAGGTATGGTGGAATCTGTGGGCCAACGAGTAATGGTACCGCTGGTGCCTCCACTGGTGCCTCTACTGGAAGAGTGACCTGCACCGGGGCCTCTTCAATCAGTGGGAAATTAGTGCATACTATTTCTAGTACCCTAGATGGCTATCTTCCTAGAGTCATCATGAGAAGAACCAGGTGTTCCACAGCCCATAAGTTATAGCTCGTGAGATGAATCAAGAGATAACAAAGAAAACTCTTGAAAACATACACATTATTATTGTTTTCATGCACTGAGTCAGAAATCAAAAGTTGGGGTTCTACTATACGGATATGTCGGCTACTGCACCCACTGTTGATTCCCTAAATTGATAACCACATTCACTATAGATAACTCTATTTCCATTAAAAATAATTATTAGATTCCTATGTTCTACGGTAGAACTGACTCCTAGGATACCAATTTGTAATGACCCATCCCCCAGGGCTGGTGACGTGACTACCCCTAGCCAGCCTTACATAGTCCAGGGCTTGGTGACTAGAACCGAATGGTGTATTCCTTAAAACCAGGAAGACATTGCCTTTGTAATATGTACACAAAGAAACCATGCACACAAGAAGATACGAAAACAATCCAAATGTATAGAAAAATGAGTGATAAAAGTAAAAAAGGGGCCAGGATACATTCCCAATAGTAATAGAACAAGTACAGCTGAAATACAATACAACATAAGAAGAAGAAAGAAAGCTACTAGGTTGTCTTCCGAAGTTCCTACCAGAAGGGTAGGTACAGATCGCCTCCTCAGCAACCCACATCTGTCTGTCTCCTCTACGTACTGATTCGCAGTATGCTCCACCTCTAGGACCCATCAATTCTTGGTAACCTCAACCTCGATCAGCGATTTATGTCATCTACACCAAAAAAGTGTGGTCATATCCCGTACAGGGGAGAGTATAATCATACCCAGTAGGGACCCCGAGACCCTAAAGCTCTCCCAAAATCCACCAAGTATAAACCATATGGCATGAAATAAACTAACAACTCTACATAGGTATATGACCGTACATATACTTATGTTATCAAGTATACCCATCTCTATCATGATGAAAACACAGAGTCCAACAAAAATCCCAAAAATCAATTGTTCCACAAAGGAAGGAATACCACGAAAAAAAGTACCACACAGGTACGCCAAACAGAAGAATACCACAAAGGAATTAAAAATAAAGGAATATACCACATATGTATGGTCTCATCTCACACTAGTTATTACTTAAGTATAGTAGTATAGATGATTAGATATAACTACAAATTCATCTTACTCTGTTTAGAAGATCTACTGCTGACCCACACAGGATCACTCGGTGCGGACCCACATAGGATAACTAGGGGCTGACCCACATAGGATCACTCGGTGCTGACCCACACAGGATCGCTAGGTGATGACCCACACAAGATCGCTCGGTGTTTTCCCACACATTATCTCTCGGTGCAGACCCACACATGATCGTTATTACTTCTTCACATCACAACCATCTACTGGGTTCCCGCACTAGGCTTGCTCGTCTCAGGAAGGGTCCTCTACTCAAGACACTGGTCGATACTCCAACTACCACGAAGTCCCACAAAAATGTATCAAAAACTACCTCCATGTAATAGGGATCTCAATGAAGTAGATGGTTCGTCAATTGGATGCTTGGTCTATATTTTATTAGCCTTTTAGTCTTAAGGGCCCAGTTGGATTCATGCTCGATCCTACCTGAATGTACTCCAACTTTATCCAAATCACCAGTGGAGTATACACAAAGGGACCATTTATCTCTAAGGTTTCCATCACCACTGTCTGATTATCAAACAGACGTCTGGTGCCAATGATTTGACCAAAAGAGCATAAATGGGTCGAAGAGGTTCCGGGTCCAGTCCGACCCGGTCAGGCCGACCCGACCGGCTTCGTCCGACCCAGCATGCGCTGGGCAGCCTGACTGTGGTGGTACAGGGTGGTGCAGAGGACACATAGGGTCATGAGGATGCAGAGGGCCACGATTCCATAGAGGGCCACGAGGGGGTTGTAGGGGTCACGAGCGGTCGTGAGGATGCAGAGGGCAAAGACGGGACGCGAGGCCGCAGGACAGAATAACGGGGCAGCGGGGCGGCAAGGTGAGTCTACGAGGCGGGGGGGGGGGGGCACGAGGTGGTGCGACGAGGTCGTGCGGTTGGGATGTCGTGGGAGGAAAGGCCTTCGGGCGGCATAGGGAGGCCTCGGGGCAGTGATCCACCGAGGCCAACTGTGTGGCTCGGTCACACGCTGAACCTTCTTTGGCGGCCGACATTACCAACCACCCTCCACTTGTAACCTTAATCATGGCATGCAGTGGTTTCAGCTGTCGCTCTTGTACCCCACTGATTTTGGTTATCATACTCCTCCATCATGAAGAACACAACAATTTATGACAAGAATTGTAGAGAGTTCGGAACATGATTGTTTGGCATGCACACACCGCGTTAGAGCGGTAGAGAGGGGCTATAATCTCTTCCTAATTTACGATTTATCGTCAAGAATGGGTAAGGGGAAGAAACTCAAACAACCGTCATACCTTGTTTGATTGTTCACAATCGAAGTGGTGAAGTCGGTGACGTCATCCTATCCCTGATCATTGGTTCGTTCGACGTTGGAGATTCATCGATGGTCTTCTTTGTTGTAGAAATATTTGTCAAAGAAGAAGAGTTTTTTGTTAGATAATGTTTCTCCAAAGATCACCCCAAGATTCAACCTTTGCCAATGGATGCTCTAAATATAATTTCGAGCAAAAAAAATGTGTTTGTCTAATCATAAATTCTTGGCACAAAACAAGATGGAAACATTAATCAATTGACAAGGAATAATTAATTAATCGGAGGACGTCCATGGGTTAACTCTTTATTAATGTGGGAGTTCAAGGGGTTTCTCCCATTAAGAGGGGAGATCAAGGGGTTTTAGTCTAAGGTGGTCCCCACCACCATAACCTATTTGGGAGGTTTTAGTTCAGGTGGTCCCCAACGTTAAACCATTCACATGGGAGGATTCAACAAATAAAAAAATAAAATAAAATTTTATTTTATTTTATTTCTATTTTAAAAAAATAACAGAAATTATATCATTCACCCATGACCTAATGCGGTCGATGTGAAGGTCCCGTTATGCGAATACTAGTACTGCGAGTTCAGTGGTGCCCTCAGAATTCAATTCTGAGAACCAGTTGGAAATTTAGGAAAACACGGTATTATGTTTACTAAAGGTACCCAAAATAATGTTCCAAAATTCATTCCGGGCACACTGGGCCTCATAATCATGCACCGTCAATTTTTACGGACTCGTAAAATTGCCATTTAATTAAAAAAAATTACATGGAAATTCATATTCTTTAAATAAAATAATTAAGGACAGGTGATTTCAATGTTCCTTTATAGATATAAATCCCAAATAATATTTGTAGGTGATATTTCAGAAAAACTATTTTACTGATCTGAGGGAATTTTTGAGGATGTTTGTCCTTCCCCTAATACCCTAATAAATCTACTCATCACATCACTATATCCTATCAACCGTGAATATATATTTCCATTATGTTTGCAGTTCTCCATCTCACATATATCATTCAACGTTTTCCTTATTATCATGAGATTAATATGGATGAATCACTCATGGACATTCATCATGTTAATATAATCATTATAACATGATGGGGTAAATGGTTAATGCTAGAAATATCTTTGAATGGAAATTAATTCTAAATTTATATGATATAATATAGATTTAAATTAGTCTATATTTTGTTTTTCAACAACTCCAATTACTTATTTGACCATCTAATAGTTCTAAAAACATTGATCTATTTATCACATATAGAACGCACAAGGATACATTTAATCAAATGAATGTCGTATATAATTATCATGGTAATGAAAAAGGAATGGGATAATATCTCCCAGAACACCCAATGTGATATGAAACTAAATTACATGAAGTTCTTAATAATCATAATGTTTTTTTAAGGCACATGGGATTCCAACAAATAAATAATATTCCCATAGAACACAAAACCTCAAGAAATAAAAAGGTATGGTTGATAATTTTTGTATAACTAACCATCCAATGTAAATATCATGTGATGAATAAATTTATACTATGATACTAGATCTAAAAAAATCTCAAAATGTTTTATTTATATCCTCTAGTGATACCATCTCAATGTTAATAATTATCAAATATATTTAAAAGATGTTCCTATTTAATTATATCAAAATAGAAATTTCTATTCAACTACATTTGGTTGATATATTTTAACCATCAATCCATTAGACAGGTCATGTAATCCCTATAAAATATACTATAACAGATCACCATAAGTTCCAAACCATGTTTTTTTCAACCATTTTTCATGTTTAAGTATCTTTTCAAGGGTTTATGTCTATGAAAATGGTTTTTAGAATAAATTGACGTATCCCCTTTGGGAGTACATAGAGTACGTGGAAACATATCATTTGTTATTCAATCTTGGTATAATGTTCCATAAAAAATTATTGGATAAAATTACTCCACCATTATATTTTGGAAATCCTTGTGTTTTATCATTTATTCGATAAGGTTTCCTAATGTTTCTCTTTAGAAGTATTATATATAACTATGTTTTGATACTTGGGACCCTTGTTCAACATGATGTGGATGGATTTTTTTTAATTTTTAGATATTTTAGGTACATTCCTTATTCATGTGTAATATTAAGGAGTTTGATTCTGTTTCAAGCAACAATCATCATCCTCAAAAATTCTAACGGTATTTTACCTCTTCCTAATCAATAATTAATGATAATGAATACTCTATGTGAAACCAATGGATACTGATAATTTCATGATTTCATTGACTAGTGGTAACATTAAATTCATTTTAGAGATATTATTAGGTATATTCATTCATATCGTCTTGTAACACCATGATATTTTTTAAAAATATTTATATTTAAATAATTTTATTTATTTAATATCATTCATTACATGAAATAATGATTTTATAAGAACCACATATAATTATTAAAATATTATGTACCTGTGATCAAATAGTTATTATATTGGTGGGCATGAATAGTAATAACTGATTTATAAAAATTATATTTTCTACACCTTTATAAAAGATACTAATTATGTATCACATGATATTAATTAAAAACAAAAATTATGTGAAAATAAATTTAATAGATTTTTCATACAAAATGATTTTATGTGAGTATATATTTTATATCAAATAATTAAATTGAAGGATACTGTTAATTAATGTCATATTAATTTTTATAGAATTTTCTAGATAATATTTTTAAAAATTAATTAAATACTATTATATGAATAGTATTTGAATAAATCATGTTTTATATTTAACAAAAAAATTCTAATCTTTTTCACAATTTGGTTAATTGAATTAAAATTAATTTTATTAATTATATGTATTCTAATATAAGAATGTAATAATATATTTTCTTTTTAAAGGAAAAATGTTTTTAATAATGACTCTTTAATTATGGGGAAATATTAATAGAACTGTTGTAATATTCACAAACATAATAATGGATTAATGTGGTTAATATAGATTGCTTATAAGTGATAAGTCCTTAATTATTGATCCTAGTTCTTATAGTATGAATAATAATCAACCATTAACATATTAGGGTTATAATT
Source organism: Viscum album (assembly GCA_963277665.1). Lineage (NCBI taxonomy): Eukaryota > Viridiplantae > Streptophyta > Magnoliopsida > Santalales > Viscaceae > Viscum > Viscum album. The sequence goes on from OY728120.1 coordinate 1,809,328,591, forward strand.
TAGATGTTTAATGAAATATTTTCGAAGAAAATTTATTATATGTTATATAATTATATATTTTTTATAAAATGAAACACTATTTGTTTTTAATAAATCTAATGTGTCTAAATTGGGAAAAAATTATTTTATTAATGAATATGAGTATAATTTATGCTATTAATAAAAATATTTTTTTTATTTTTAATAATTATTTAATTACCTAAACTTCTTGCATATCACTAATTTCATATTTCTACATCCATCCAAATATTAATTTTTATAAAGCCATTTTTGGGAAAAATGGAACATAAAATTCCCATACAGGACCACTACGTGCTAAAATAGCTCACAAAATTATTAAACACGAGACTTAGATTACGCTAGTTAGATACCCTATAAATCTCCCATTTTAGCAGACTAAATTGTGTTTCTAGGTCCACTCTAATATGCTCTTCAAGGTGGGTAAGCATCCTCTCCATTTTCTCGATGAAGTCCTCTTAGTTGATTATGCCCTGATTGAAGCCCCGATCTAGAATTTGGTCTAGTTTGTCTATCCATAGCTCCTGATCCTTGTTTGAGTCAACTTGCAACCTTCATTTCATAAATTATTTTGATCTCCTCTTTTGAGATATTGGGAGGAACAACATTGTCTAATATTTCATCCTTGGAGTGTAGAATCAAATTCAAACAAACCATGGGCTCTTCACTATCCCCTTTCAATAGCGATTTTCTTCAATTTCTCTTATTCTTCATGGCTGACATTGTTTCTTATTTTTACCAATAATAAAAATATGTAAATAATGATTTCAAAAAATTAAAAGAGACCTAATATGTAGGTTATAATGGGACCCATTAATTTTCAATATCTATATTACATATAAGGTATATTTGAAATCATAATATTTTAATTATGCCTTTATCATGATGCATTTTAAATTAAATTCAATGAAATGATTCAAAATGGAAAATAATGTAATTTAAAGATTATAATATTTAATTTATTTATTTAAAAATCATAAAAAAATTAAAATAATATAATTTTTATAAGACACTATCTACAATTTCAAAATTTCACATATATTGGCAATTTAACTTGATATCTAAAAATTACAAGACATTACTTTTTAAAACATGTTGTTAACAAATGTTAATGTAAAAAATTGTTAAATATGTGCTAATTCATATGGTCAGGATTAAAGTGAATGAAAAACCTATAAAAATTTACTTGGATGCTGGTGAAACAACTATATCTTACCATATCATCGAATCCATGGACATTTCAAGGAGAAATCCTTCGGAATTAATTTAGATTAGTATAATTTTTGTGAAATTCCAAAATAACCCATCATCTGAATAATAAAATAACACCTCCTCCCTCACTACATCACACCACATTGAGAATTATATCTCAACAAAAGTCTACCAATGTCCCTTAAAAACATTTATATAAACTTATTTTTTGTTTTTCTTTCTCTAAATGTATATCCTTATGGCCATTTTGAGGCAATCGTAAGGAATTGTTTCAAATAACATGTAACCTCATTAAATTATCACTTTATATTCCACTCATCATTAAATCCCCCAAATAAATGTATTATAATGAAAATATTAAATTCAGTATCGTAAACATTCTATCATTTCATTATGATTATTAAAACACTATTATTCACCATATTTACCATTAAATAGGATGTGAATGCATCACTCATGCATATTCCCAACATACCCACTCCATATAGAGATACAATTCAGTTTTAGTCACTATACATTATCGAATGTTATTATGATGATTCTAATGTTTAAATATAATATTTATGAGAAAATTATAAATATTTAATAATAATATTGTATCTAACATCCTCTCATCCAATCCATTTTTGAAACGATTGTGTCTCTTATGTGTGTGTTTGAAATATCACCCCCATAAAGTGATCTAACTCGATTTACTAATATATTTTTTATGGAATGAAATTAATTTTAATATTATAAATATATATTCTATATATGATGTAATAATTATTCAATAATAGTAAATTTTTTATCTTTGTTTTATTATGTTAATCAATAAATGGAAATAATTTACATACATATGTATAGTCAACCATCTCCATGAACTGTGTAATTCATTTTAATATCACTTATTTTTATTAATTATTATTAATATATATAATTAAAGTATGTTATGTTAAAAAAAATATTAATATTATTTAAATGATGTATCAAGGGTTAAATTATAAATAATGATACTGTCGAACTGAAATATTTTTGAAAAAAGATGTAGTTCCCCTAAAACAGTCATATTAATAACAAATAATTCATTAATGAGTGATAAGATGTATTGAATGAAAGAAAATTTGTATGATAAATTTTAATATTTTTTTAAAATCAATTTATAATAAAATAATATTTATTTTACATGATGATTATATAAGGAATTATTTGAGATAATAGATTTATGTTTCAACACAATTTTATTATGGGTTGTTCATACATGAATATCTCTTAAGGAAATTATGTTCACCATATCTTATGGATCCATTTTATTTTCTTCTCCTCTAAGTATTTCTTGATAATTTATTTTTTAATATCATTTTACACAGATTAATTATTTAATTTTCATTATAGGGTTGTAATATAATTTCCACTATAATTCTCTCTTTGGTCTAAAATAAATTTTCCTCTTTAAACATATTTTTGAAAAATTATAGGATGAATTAGATATAGATTTTTCTATTACATTCAAATTCAATTTTTACAATTTATACTTTTAAAGAAAATGATTTGGAATTATATTGTCATTTAGTGCATGAGGTTCTTTTTTTAAAACAATAATTGTCAAAAAATTAGTTTTTTATCTAGTACGACATTAACAGAATTTCCATATATCCTAAAAATTCTATTATTTGTATATCCCTTTATATTTTTCTGAGTTCATTTTCATACAAAATGGTTTATTTATATAATGTTTTTTTATAAGAATTTGAAATGTGATTTATAAATTTGAAAGGGTATTTTCCTTTAGAATATTTTGATGACCTTTTATGGTTATCTCCATTTATAAATGACAAAATTCCATGACTCTAAATATTATTTACTAGGGTTATGATCAGTGGGAACATCCATATTATTTTTATATATTTAGTATTATTATGATGACAAATAATTATGAAATTGGTTCTGTGGGTTATGTAATGATGATTTTTTTATGATACCAATTTCATTTCTATGTTTGCACATGTCAAATGTTTTTTGTATATTTTGAAAACAAATGTATAGATAAAATTAAAAGAAATCTAGGAAATATATTTCCCTAAAATTAATTTGGGAATGAATTATATCATGTTATATTATTATGGGAATCAATTTGATGTGATCGATCTATTATGGGTAACAAGCCAATGTTCTTGATACAGTATTTGAAACATGTTTTTATTACTAATATGGTTGTTTTTATAGTTATCTTTAAAATATTAAATGGTATATAAAATTATTATTGTACTCCACACATTTATAAAATTAAAATGTCATTAATGATTTTTTAGCATGAGTTTTCATTCTTATTGTTCAAGTATATTAAAAATATAAGGTCTAATTACATTCCTGGTGTTTATGATCTTTTTCCAAATGTGTAAATAAATCCTAATATATGGTAATTATCTATAAATTTTTTGTTTTATTATTATTTTACTTCATCTTTTTTTGATATATCTCTTGTTTACCCATATTGAGCATATATTATCACTATTTTCGTATGTTTCTTTTACATATGTTATGAATAATAATTTTAGGTTGATATGGCTATGTAGTGTACTGTGGGGGATGTTAATTATGAGATATATTGATGATAATAATTAAAATAAAATGATTTTATATATATCCTCAAATGAATATGGACCATTACTATTTTTAATGGATAATATTTTAATGTTTTGAACATTAATCTAAATAGATGTAATATTTTTGTATGAAAACCATGTGCCACTCTAGTAAATATCAGTGTAGTGTTTTTTCATTTCGTATCGATTTGGGTTTAAATATACATCTAAAACAATAGTGGTAGGACTATATATTGGATTAAATCATATAGATTTCGTGTTTTACAAGAGTGAACTATGGTAAAATTGAGTTGTCAATAACTAAAGGGTCGTAATTTAGTCATTATATAAATGATTTATAATAATTATGTAGTTTTACATTATGAATATAATTTTTGACAATATTTTTTGGGTTTCACTCAATGGATGAAAAATTACAGAATCAAGTTAATACTAAATTTGTTGTAAAAATAAAATTTTTCCCACATTGGGGAACTAATGGTTATGGTATTGATATTACATAATTATGATTCATTGATCACACATAATTCTTCAACAAAGATTAATGTTTAGTATAAGAAATATCAATTGAGGGAACATTTTACTCTTGAATCATTCAAGTGGAAACATAAAGATTATACTAGTGGACATTATGGTCCAATAATGTCTCAGTGATGCATTAACATCTTTGAAGAAATATTTATTGTTCTTCAATTATCCAAACCTGATATTTTTCTCCTAAATATTTATATTATTGAAGATGTAGGATATAAATAGTGATATATTATCAACAATATGATGCAAGATAATGAAATTAAATTCATTTACTGGGATGTGTTTCTAGGGACATTATTCAATATTTACATTTATTTTATTCTATATACAATATTGGGGAAGGATTTTATTATGATTAAGGAAAAGGATAACGACTCCATTTATACCCATGAGGATAATTTTAAATGTCTTGAAAGTATACCACTGGTTTAATAACTATCTCTTAATCTAAAAATGGTAAATTATTTTGTGAAAAAAACCATGTTTCAAATTAAATATTGTCAATAATAGACTTCTGTATATATAAATAAATCATTCAATGTTCACACGCATTGGAAATTGAAATGGTATATTCCCTACATTCCCGTTATTTTGATATGAAAATAATGTTCAAGTATCCAGCAAACATGAATAAATCCAATGGTGTATGGAAATTAAATTCATCGTCCAATCATAAATATGGAAATAAAAGTCATATGATATATTTTAATGGAAATGGGAGGTTCATTAAATGTGTAATTGTGGATCATAAATCCAATGAATAAAAAATTAGATGAATTGGAAATTTAATGATGTGGAGGAAATTAAGATTCTAACGAATCCAACACCCACTCCCTGATTTATAAATTTAATGGAGTCTGGGAATTATTTTATTCAATTCATTAATCTTATGGATATTGACTTTTATAATTAATACTTTTTTAGTCCCCATGAAAAAGTAAAATATCGGGAAATATGGACCACCGAAGTGGGTTACAAGAAAAATGTTGTGGAATGTACACTTTTCATCCTTTCAAGAATTCTAAAAGTGTTGTTTAATTTTTTATTAACCCAATAATTTATTTCAAATGAAAATTATGACGGTATCACAATATAACCTCAACAATTATATCTTACATTATCTATGAAAACTCTTAATGGATGAATAGTCACATATATAGTCTATAGTATATCCCTTATTGAATTTTCTGAGAAATAGTATCCTATAATACATATAATTTCTCTCGTTACTTTAATTTTATTTCTTTATTTTCACGCATTAGAATTCTCTATGTGAAGCCAATATCAATTTCCCTAGAAGATAATTCACATTTCTAAATATGAATTCACCAACTATCATTTGTCTATGTGAGGATGAATATGGACCTCTAATAAAATTTACATACATCAAATGGATCATAATTCATATACATAAAATATATTTATATTAGATTGTTGAGGAAGAGCATTGCATTAATGATACACTTATTATATTGGATATTGTCGATGTCTTTCAATAATATTTTTCAGGATTTGCAAAGAATAGTGATTTTTATTTATTAATAGCACTCATACCTGGGGTTATTCCTATTTTATATTATCCATATATAATTTAGTCAATTGATTTTATCGAATTGGATTATAAACACTTAGAGAATATTTATATGAGATTTATTTGGGAGTGTCTGCCACCATGGGGGTGCAGCTATTTTTTTATTAAGAAGCAAAACAGATCAATATTATAATTCATTTAATATTTATTACATAATATGATCAATATATAATAGCATCCTATACATGATATTTATGACTTATTTTATCATATTATGGTACCTAAATTATTTAGCAATATTGGACTTTATTACATATGTCATAATTTGAGACTATAAATTTATAGTAATTTGATTTTTACTAATTTCATTCCTATCTACATAGATTTAACGAATAGTGTCTTTTGAGACTAGCTTTATCAGTTTTTGGTCGTAAATATGTTTGATAATTTCGATTATTAAAAAAATAAGGATGTGTGTGATGATCAATTGAAGAATATGATAAAAATCATGAAGGAGGATTAGTTTTTTGAAAACTTTTCCAATTGTAAAATTTTTCAATTGAAAAATTCATTCATGGTTCATATAATGTTATGTAATGGTGGAACAGTTTATCCGTAGAATGAAAAAGTTCCAGAAATTTCATAAAATTACGAAAATAACCAAAATCTATAGCTTTCATGGTTTGGATTGGTATTATCATTATATTATATATGTATCATGATTACTTAATCGACTCACTAAGATCATCTAGAAAAAATTGGTGATCATTAGAATAGAGAAATGTTAATGGAATTTCATGGAGATGAAAATATTAATGGTAATTCAACCTATACTCACACTATCACATAGTGGGGTGTAGTTGTGGTTTGTCATAGTGGTAAGAACCCCATAACCATATATGAAAAATGGGGGTTCAAAACCCATTGGGTGAAAGATACTATAGCATTACTGTAGCAGTACTATAACAGTGGTGATACTGTTGACCGACACATACTATAGCGGTGGTAGGGCACTGTAGCAGCGGCCGGTACAGTAGCAGTCAGGTTACTATTCAAAGAATGGGATTTTGGCAAAAAATTTGGGCATATGGGCTATGTATTTGGCTACATGGGCATTGGGCCTTCGGGCTATGTTATTGGTCTCTGTCTACCCAATTAAAAGAGGAATTTTCTTTTCTTTAATAATAAAATAATGCTTCGGCACCAACCATTAAAAAACAGTATCCCATAGTGGGGAATGTCAGGAGATAAACAGTAATTCATCAGAGAATGGATTATAATGCACTATCATGATAAATTTTATGGTGATAGCTTATGCCTCAAACAAATTGATTTCTCAGGAGAGAAATTACCCAACAGATGACTTCGTGTTACCTATAGTTATTTTTTTATTAATAATATTTTGGAATTTTCTATAAGGAAAATGGTGTCATATATATTAAGATCGTAAAACCATATAAATACATGAATATATTCTATAGAATATGGAGGAATGTGATTAATTATTATGACTACTATATAAATTACCACCATGGGTAGGCGAACAATGTTGAAGATGCTTTGACTCAAAAGTCAATGCTAGCTTCTCTAGGATATGATCCACAAAAAATACAATATTTTTTTATTTAAAAAATAATTAACCTATAAATAATGATGTAAGGGGGAATATTATAATTTTATAATGAATTTTCAACCAACTATAAATTTTAGGATTAAATAAGCAGAAAAGAATGCTTTTGATCTACAAATGATGGTTAGAAATATTTTAGAGTAAAAGTTGATTAATAAAAAAAGATTATGAACCATTCATGTTACCCTGTCATACAAGATTTCATTATATATATTTTTAATGAGGCTCATATTTCATCATTATCTATTAATAAAAATGTAAAATAACTTATAACAACCTTATAGATTATTTTATTTGGGTTGAAATAAAATTGAATATTGAAAAATATGTTCCTCAATGATTGGGTTTTATGAATGTTTAGTGAGAGATATAGAATTATAAATGGATGTAAAAACTATTAACTATTCTATAATTGAAAATTTAAAACATCACCATTTAATTTGTCACTGGAATCCACAAAACATATATAGGGAATAATGTTATATGGTTGATAGTTGATTTACATAAGAATTCAGAACACTAAATTTCTATTTTAGAATTTTTATCACGTGATTATCAATATAAAAAATATATTAAGGAGTTGGTATTATTTAATAGTGTACAATATTCCATCATATCTAATTGGGAACTATGGTTTACTTTGATGTTCATGAAAATTATTTATGACGTTCTGTATGCAAAGTTATTTTTTATTATGATGTATCATCTTTTGACGGATGTTCAGTAAGAGAGAACAATAAAAACCTAGGGAATATCTTCAAATCTTGTTCAATTTATATAAAACATGTTTGGAATAAACAAATTCCTCTGGTTATGTTTTATTAGAAAAATTCCATTCATTAATGAATTCGTAAGGCTCCTTATGAATCCCAATATGTATATAATATTATTACATTAATATGTTCAAATGAATTTATTCTATTATGTTTATTGGGATTAAGAAATTTGAGGAAATAATGGAGAATTTTATAACTAGTTTGAAGCAAATCATGTCATCTCAAATTCAATTAAAGAATTTTTTTAAAAATAGTTGATTTGATTTGGAATTTAATGTTAGTAAAAAGTTTTTTATAATAATTTATCCATGGAATAGGTTTCTGAGATTAAAAATTATGGTAATATAGGACATAGGTATATTTTCCCCTTAACGATCCTTGATTGTGCAGGGATGTTATCTTATCAATTTTTTCTTCTATTGAACCTCTCTTATGTTCAAAACATCTTCCATGTAGCTATACTGTGAATTTACAAAGCTGATACAATACATGTACTAAATTCAGTGGGGTTTTAATGATAAAATTATATTTCATAAAAAGAATTTTTTTTAAAATATTATATTATATAGATAAAACTCTATGCAATAAACTACATTCCTTGTTAATGTTATCTAGGGAAACCTCAAATATAAAGAAGCTACTTGGGAACAGTAGGATGTAATGAAATATAGATATCCCCTTTTTTCATATTATAATGACTAATTTATTTGGTGAGATTAATTTTTTTTGGGTTTTCAATACAACACAAAAAAAATTTATGAAATATGTCTCCTTAAGTATATAGATTATTATGATAGTATGCATTACACACAATAACAAGTTCATATGAACTATAAAAAATTAGTGAAAACAAATATTTATCTCTTATTGCATAACCATTAGGTTGGGGTATATGGGAAGTATTAATTAATTTAGAAAAAATATATGGTCTACACATAAATTAAATTATTCCACTATTTATCAAAAATGACAATTAAAAACAAAAACAATGTAAATAATTTGTCGTTTTTTTAGAAATTTATTTTTTCTTGTTCAATTTTTTATTTTGTTAATAAATTAAATTAATCACTATTGGAGAATTATTTGGATTAAATTTATATATTTTTTACTATGTAAATTTTCATAAAAAATCCAAACGTTTTTTTCTTAGAATTGTATAATTATAGATATATTTTTACTCTTAAAAAAAGTATTTTATCTAAAAGATATATTTTATTGCATTTTCACACATAAACTAAAATAAATTTCAACCATTAATATTTATTTAATTATATAAAATGAATTATCGATTTTATATTTAAAGGATAAAATATGGTTTTAGCCCCAGTTTATTTTTTTCCAATAAGAGTAGTAACCATGGTAAAATTTATCACATTGGTAATGGTTAAATAAGGTTATTGTAGATTAAAAATAAGTTATAAGTATATAATTAATCATCCAAATTTATATTTAATTAAGGGAACTCGACCCTTTATACATTATTATATAAATTGTGGTTTTTAATGGACTCAATTCTATGAAAATAAATTATATATTATTTAAATAAAATAATTTTATTAAATAACAACACACCTTGTATCTACTTTCTCATATATGACCACATAGAAGAAAATGTATGTTATGGATGAATTAATGTGACTATATTGAGATAATTAATATTATTTTAATTATACAAATCTATTTATCATTTTTAGTAATAATACAATGACCTAATGAAATAAAGAAACACCAATAAAGTAATTCAACATTTATTAACAAAATATAATAAATGATTATGAATCATTAATAGTTTAATATTCAGATTTAGATAATGTGATTTAAAATTTTTGATTGTTATCTATGACATAGATGGTTAAATGAAATAATTACACTCGAATTACCCTATTTTCATTATCTATAAATATTTTAATTAAATTAATTATTCCAAATTTGTCCCTAATGATATATTATCAATAATATATTTTAATAAATTATATAAAAATTATAATATCATTAAAACAAGACAATGGGGAACATTTATTATAAGAATTGTCGAATATTTCCATTTATGTTCCAATTGTATCCTTATATGTAAAATTTATAACCCTCTAATTTTATAAAAAAATTATCATAGATATAATTAAAGTTGGTTAAATAAGTGTTAATCAAAATGACATGGATTAAAATGAAAAAACATTTCTAAAATCAATTAGCTAATTGTATTAAAACCATATCCTACATTAGCCTTTAAATCATGGATATTTGGATAAATTTTCCTTTAGAATAAATATATTTTAATTTTAAATTTAGATAAATTCCATATGTTCTCCTCAGATTATTTAAAAATGGAAACCTATACCAACCCCCATGTACACAACATTGAGCCTTCCAGATCAAAAATCCTCTTCTAATTTACCTTCCCAAAATTCAAAAAACATATTGTAGGTTTTGTTCTTCTGAGAATACATAACATAGAGACCTCAAGTGGATATCTAAATGAGTCATTTAAAATAGTAGGTAATATTCTTAATCGATAACATTCTATTCGACTATTCTTCACCAAGTCTAAATATAATTTATTTTTCACTACATAATAAAACAAATATCTTTAATATACTGATATTTTATTTTAATTATAAATAAAAGAATTATACTATAATGTTTTTTCTTCATGTAAATATTTGAAATATGTATATAGATATATTATATGTCATGTGATAATATGATATGAGATTTTGTGGCCCGATAAGAGTGAGATTGATATTATAAATATTATAAATATATTAATTTTTTTGATCGTTTAGTTTTCCTAAAAAGTTTTAAAAACACATACATGGAGTCTCATATCAATATTCTATTCCCTCCTTTGAGTACGGAATGTTGATATTCCCTACGTGTGACATAACCACTGTTGATGTTTATAATTTGGTTAAATTGTTTTTATTACATAAAATAATAATTTAAATAAGTAATAAAATTAAATTTATTTCAGTTGTTTTGTTGATGTAGTGACTTAACCCACCTCTAATTTCAACCTATACATAACCAATTTAAAGGGTTATCTACATAACCCTAAGAATTTATAAGAGATATTGGAGGATTATTGTTGATGATAGAATCCGGATTCATCAATCGAAGTAACCTACTGATTGAAAAAGATAATACAACCTACGGATCACACCAATTACTTTGAAAAAAAATCTATCATCATCAATGATCAATAAAAATAAAATTTATCATTTATTATTAATGGATTCATCCCATTTTTATCTTGTGTAAAATGTGGATAAATTCTATTAACATGAATTGATTTTCGCAAAAATTTATGAGTTTGGGGTTCATTAAATTGATTTTTTTATTCATAATTCAAATGACAATTAATCATGGGTAACTAGTAAATGATTTTGGTTCATTCTTTTGTTTTATTTATTTTATTTCTTCCCAGGTTCTTCACATGTTCAATGAATTTAATTTCATTGGATCGTGGTTCAAAAAATACCTCATATTCAATTAATGAATGACATTTATTTGGTGAAATATAATGGTTCCAAAGATAAGGTTAATTATTGGGGGGTGTATTGAGGTTTATTAATGGATAATGATCAATAATATATTGGATTCTCTAAATTATTCATGGTTTTCCATATTGAATTCTAACTACCATATGGTATAATTATGGTGGGACTCGATTGTGTGCTTTATGAGCTGATAAAAGTCTATAATCTAGCTAATGGTGATAGAGAGAGTAGATGAATACATAATATAATATATGTTGGAATGAAAAATAGTAATGGTGGTTTCATTATGATCTAATAATGAGTGAATTTTGATATTTGAAAATTCCATGTTATACAACATGTATCCCGAAGAACACAAGCTTTGTGGGGGCCTATACATAGAGATAGTTTTTCAATGGAAATTAATTATCACACTCCATTTTATATTGGTCACATACCATGTAACTCAACTAGGAGTCTTAGAATATACCCTCAGGTTACACGAGAGGAGTACACATGCTTGACTCGATACAAGGACATAGTCATGTACATGATCCCCTCATACATTAGAAGGGAATGGAATGGGGTACATGAGAATGATCTAGGGATAAAATTGTGTCCCATGATAGTAAATAAATATCATGTAATAATAGAACACAACTTTTACTTTTTATATTTTCACATTCTCCCCTTTTTCTCATCATCATTGACTACTTTACTTCAGGTTGTATTCCCACAACCATTCCCTAAGTGGGTTTATTATGAAACAAAATGTTTAGTATAATATGTTGATGTTATCAATTATATTAGTCTCAAATATAGTTTTATGAATAACCCGACCCACAACTACCTATTGGACTTATATAGGATTACTTATCATCTTATATTCTATGTAGGGTCTATGGAATCAGTGTGATCAGTGTTACTAATATACAATAATGCAAATTCACTACCTAGTGGGTCAATCCAATTTGGATTTATGGTGTACCCATTTTTTATGGGTGTGATCCTCTATCTATGAATAAATATTTTCTACCTTATTGTTTTTACATATTCATGGTGAGTCCTGATGAGCATAACGACATAGATGGACTTCATCAGTTATATCAGAGTCACTTAGTGAGTTTTCAATGGTGATTGTGGCAACATACACTTGAGAATAATCAGAGAATATAAATGTAGTTCTAAGAATCCCTTGAGAATGAATGTCTACCATGAATTTATCAAGATTTTTTTTATTTTAATCTCATTTTTCATGTTGAAATGATGTTTGATGAGATTAATTCAATCTTAATTATTTGTGGTTAATAGTTTTGGGATGTGGTATTTGGTATGGTTATACTAACGCTCGCATGGGATGATCCAAAAATTGGTGTTACCTATTTATATGAAATTCCATTTGATGATGTTTTAGGTGGTAAATCAGTAGATGGAGCCAATATAGGGATAGGAATCCATTGTTCAATATAAGATTCATATCTGATTGTTGTAAAAAATTTCTAGTAGATTGGACCACATTAATGTTTTATAGAATTGCATTTGGACTATTATACATTACAATGATATTCATTATTCATTGAATATATAATTCAAATATATGAATTTTTTAGTATAATATTCGTTTTTATATAGATATAATATGGTATTTAAGATAGGATTATGTGTGTCAAGTTACCTTATCTGATGGCCTATCGTATGAGTGTTATGCTTACTCAGTGATAGTCGATATCGACTAGCTTATTGAAGTTCGTTTTGGGGTCGTTAAACACATATTATTTCCATCATGGTGTTCCGAAGTGGGTTGGGAAGTGGTATATTGGTACTAGAGTATTTCATTATTGGACTAGAGTTTGTATTTCTATCTAGCTATAGGATTGGTGTTAGTTTTATAGAGAATGTTTTTTGTTTTTTGAGATCATATTTCATGAAAAAGACACTATTGTTGGTGTCCTAGATGACATATCTATACACATATAATTTTAAAACCGACGTTTCAACATAGTGCATATTGAAATTGGTTTTAAGGTAGACATTAGAATATGAATTATATTGGAATGGTTCTTATTACGATGTATTTGATGATCCATCTCCCCATATATTCTAATTGACAAATGTGCATATTATACCGACCAAGATGCCTCAATAATGATTTTTAGATATGATTTTGTTGAATGATCAAGGTGAAATCACCCTTAGTGATGATGAATCCATAAGGATAATATTTTAGGGGGTATTTCCTTTTTGTGGGTTTCCAACCATTACTCCACTCAATAAGAAGTAGATGTTACATACAATACCCGTTTTTAATCAGCACAGTCCAAGAATAATTTTCATGTTTTTGAATTAGTGACCCATTATATTCTATGGAGATATAGACTGCCTAAGCTATTGTATATTAATTTTAAGTAGTTTCACACAACATTCCCCTCTTCAGGACACCCTGAAACTAGATGGTGGTATTGGAATTGAACCTTCTTCATAGAACCATAAGGTATTGGTGGGGACACATGGTTCTATCATATGAAAATGGGAATCATTAATTGTTATAATTTTATTAACACTTTAATGGGGATTACTCTGCAGCTATTATTCTAGATGTGGGCATCTGTGACTATATATTTTTATTGGAGGAAACATGACTCTCACTATGTATTCACTAATGTTTAACAAAATACCATGATAGAATGTAGATATGGTAAATGTGTAGTTCTTGTATGATATGACAATTGTGAGCAGTATATGATGAGACATTTGGGATATTGTGATGTGTCTATACAGTCATACTTATATTGGGGTACCAAAGCAAGATTTATTTTTTGTCATACTTTCACTAAGAAGATACTGAGAATGGGTTCCATTAGTGGGATCCTGAGGGTTTATACTTAGGAAGAATATAGTGGATGGTAGACACATTGATCTAAATATGAGATATATTTCATGATGTGATCTTAGTATATAAGGTTTTTGGTTCAGGGATCTCTAGAAAGTTACATTAAACCAAGGGAGATGTGGTGTTTCTCTTGGGATAGATGAGGGAATATTTGGGGAAATTTTCCAAACCACTATATATCCAACTGTGATATTTTTGAAGAGGTTCCTCAGAATAAGAGGTGGTGGTGGATAGTGGGTCCAAAATCTATTTGATGTGATAGAGGACAATAGAGAATAATTGTATGTCCAAATTTTCTGACTTGTTTCTTACACCAAACCTAGGTTTTACACACCATGCATAATGAGATGATGGTAATGTGTTATAAAAGATATACACACTATAGGACTACAATCGAGAGTCTCCATGAAATATAATTGGTTTGATATATAGATTTTATAACATATATTTATTTTTTATTGACATATTCATGAGCATCTAATTTATTAAAAAATCAGTTTTCAAAACTATGAGGTTCAAGTAAAGTCCGAGGATCACCCTTATGATTGGATAAACTTATTATATATGACTAGAAGTTAAAAAAATGTTAATATTTAATGATATATTGATTATATGAGAGATTTTATTATAGGATATATTTGTAGAAGCAATGAGGAATTACAAATTCATCCTATGCATGTACATTTTATACACAATACATCCATAGATCATGTATTTCAAGAATATGGTGTGATGTATCTTGTATATGAGAAGAGTGGTTCCATAATATGTGAGAAATAGAATGAGTTTTAGGTAGATGAAATCATATATTGTAGATTCTAGAAAATTACTAACTGGTACGATAGAATGACACTTGGAGAAAATGATTCTATGGAATGCCATATTCCTATTGGAGTAGATGAGTATTGGGATGTTCCATGATTACATTCAAATTGACGGATAGACATAAGAACTGGATTAAAATCCATGAATACCCAAATATATATGAAAATATATCATATAGATCCCATAGATATTTTTTTTCTATGTATAGGTTAAATACTTATAGATTGAGAGATTTATTTGAACTACTGCTCCCTATATGCTTCCCAAGTGTAGTTCTCCTTGAAGGATGATAGGTTAATGAAGGTGTGAGTGGATTAATGAAACTGGAACCTGGTTAATGTTAATAATAATTATATAATAATGATGATAGACAAACATTTCTTATATTGAGAGGACTGTAAAGGTTGGCTAGGAATTTTTTATGGTTATTCTTTCATAAGTTGTGGGTATGTGATGAGATATAATAATAATGGATTTCTAATTTCACTATGGTCTCAATGAGTACATGGGTATTCCATAAGTTAATATGATCTCCATCCATAATGATATTTAATATATTGGGTGTCAATTATGCTTTGTTATACCACATTTTAGGTACAGTCTTGGTTGGGATCCGATGTAGAGGCATGTTGTGATCACCTATGGTTATCAATAGTTGAAACTGCATGGGTAGAACTCTGTAAACCATAATCTAGAGATCACAGTGGTAGAATTATTCTTGATGTTTTCTCAAGAATACCTTGTCGGTTAGTGTTTTATATACTATTTATATGATAATAGTCCAATGAATATTATATCTCATACTGATCATTACATAATATAGAGGCAATGACTGGAGTTCCTTTTGGATTTTGAATTTCAGATAGTATATATGTCAGGGAAGGAGAATATGGAATCATATTAACATAACACGATATATATTTCTAATTACATGTTTTTTGAATTATAGTAATTATCCTTATTGATGTTATTTTTAGTTGGAATGAATAGTGTGTCATTTATAATGTCAATTATTGTTACCTAACCACTTCTACAATATGTGAGAGAGGCTCAACACGGAGGTATTGACTATTTGGCCCTGAAAACATAGATATATATTGGATTTTCTCGTTATATATAATATTATTATGGGATTAATATTATACTTTTTATATTATTGGTGATGGTACTAGAGAACTTTATGGTGAGGTGATGAGAGAGTTTGACACTTCCACTACGGTGGGATATCCATTTCTGGTGAAGATGTAACAGGACCACTGACATTAGTGTTTGTGTCAACACATGAAGAATTTTGTGGAATAATTTAAATGTTAGTACTTCACATAAATATATATTAAAGCTAATAAAATGTTTCCATTAGGTTTACCTCAACCCCTAGAGGATCTTGTGTAAACTTTATAGGGAATATATATTGACTTCATGGCGAGGCTTCCAAGAACATATAGTTGACAATATTCCATATGGGTGGTCTTATAATGACTCGCCAAGTCATACCACATAAATATATTTTAGAATATAGTGAAAAATATATATTTAGATGCAATTAAATGACGAAAATTGTAGATCATCATGGATTTCCAATGAGGATCCTTTCAGAGCATAACGCTACATGACATCATTTTTATCTAGAGGTTTATAGGAAGCCTCTTGGACATAGTCACATTTATGTATGGTGTTCACACATACACTGATGGATATATAGAGAGGATTATTCATTTCATATAACATATGTTGTTGAACTGCATAATGGAAATTCACTTTAGCTAGCCAGATGAACCACCTGTGGAAGAGTTTATGTACAACATTAACTACCATTCTACCATCAGTTAATGGATATGTATGGAAGAGCATAATGGTCACCAATATAATTGAATTACCTAGTAAATTAAATATATATATCCTTAGAGATAGTGTGGTCAACAAAAAAGAAGAATTATATCCTTCAAGAGAAGATAATCACTAAATTGAGACATCAAAAGTATTTTATAGACCAACAATGAAGGATGGTAGATTTTGAGGAGGTATCCCATGTTAGTTTATAAGTTAGTCCTTGATAAGGATTATATATTGTTAATGGTATAATGTCCTATTAGATATTCATTTGACCATAAGAGATATTACACAGAGTTGGATAGGTGGGGCACAACATTCCTATACCAATATAATTAGATTGGGTATACAATATCTTCCAAATCTCCTAGGTCTGGGGAAATGTGTATAACCTATCACATGTTGTTGCTAAGGGTGATTTATAAATAAATATTGTTGATGCATTTCTTTATTTCCTAGAGGATATCAAGGATTTGAAGGAGAATATCCTCTATGGGAGGGAGAATTATTTTGTTCGTGTAAATTAGAATCATGAGAATCGTTAGGACATAACATGAGAGTGGGAGAAATAGTTGTGATCTCAACACTAACAACTTTTTAGTACTTTTTTCCTCTTTTCATAACAAAAAAACCTATGTTTGGGTGAAGGTAACATGTAAATTATTTCACTATAATGGATTGTAATATATATTTTAATATTCTTTATGTTATGTAGAGAGGAAACATGAGATTATAAGGTATAATGATATATGTATTGATATTTTAATAATATTAAATATATTAATATCACCTACATGTAGATCCATTAATGATGTTAAATAACTCCCATATAGATTCTCATATAATATATATTAATCTAATTTTGTATCTATAATGTGGATATAATACATGAAATGACATAAACATTCCCAATGTGAGGAGTTTGGTAATTTCCTCACACAAGAACATATAATAATTCATATAACTGAACTAACCATATCTTTTTATTGTTGAAGTAGAGACCTAACCCCCAAATTCTAATTACTCACTATAACTAATTCCAAAATTCAGTTTCATAACACTGTGAATTGAGAGGAGATAATAGAGGGGTTTTTGTGACAATGAGATCATGATTCATTGATCGGAGTACTGGAGGGATTTCTAAGGGTATTGAATATTGTGGATCACATTATAATAGATTACAAAAAAGTTGACCTTTTTCAATGATCAATAAAAACATATGTTATTAATTTTAATTTTGTGGATTTTTCTTATTTTACATATAATGTAGATCACAGTTGACTTCCATTGAAAACAATATATTTTTTCATTAACATTTTAATTTCATATTGATTTATTTTTTTGTTTATGTGTTTGTTTTTACGATGGAAACAATTTGATACCAAACCGAAAATATAAATGTGAATTCATCTATAGTGTTTCAAAGATTTCATACCCATTTCATAACACATTAATCACTTGATATTTCATAACCCATGATTCAGTCAACGCCAGGTATTCTATCATTGTGTGAATTTTCATCGACATAATGGATTGATACTGCATGTGTAGTTCAAAATAGATGGTGGAATTGATGATCAATGATGGGTGATTATTAATTGTGGATCAAATTATTTTGATGATTCCATTTATTCATTGGTTGCCACATGAAGAAAACATGGTGCAGGATAATGTTGGGTTTTCAAAGTAGATCAATGATCAGAATCATATACTAGTGATAGTGAGGTAAAATTGATGCCCAGTCCATGACACATTGGGGTGATTAGTGGAGATGATGGTGGAATTAATAGAAATGGATGAGAACTGCATAATTTTGTAAAATACATCATTTCACGATGTTTATCTAGAATAATATATGCCTTAAGGGACCCATTGTGGGGGTCCTAGGGCTTCCACATAAATTATATATCCCATTTCGCATGGCATGACCAGGTAACTCATTATGTACAGCTCAGTACACAATAATGTATGTTAGTTGTTTACATGGGCCCCTCTCATTACTCAGAAATAGAAATGAGCACATGATTTGTCTAGGATACACATGCCCAACATGGGGTACATGGTAATGAGCTTGAAAACAAGTGATGACCCTGTATAGGAATAAAAAATAATGTACAATGAGAAAAAACCTTTTAAATTTAGAAAGAAGTATGATGCCCTTATTCTCTAAATCATGGTCAACATTAATTGAGTGTCAATTCCCTCAATCCAACCATTTGAGGGTATCGTATGGTATTATATCCTGAAAATAGTTTCTAATTCTTATGTATTCGATCAATCACTGATATATTAGGATGGATCCCCCACCCAACATGTTCATAATGGTATCCACTATCATGTTCATCCGTATGTGGGGTTTTAGTAATCATTGGGACCTACAAACACGAGCATTGGTCCCCTACATAGATAGTTAATAAATTCAGTATTTTGGTAGTACAAATGGCCATAGGTGTGATCCCCAATCTATTTATCAATAACTACTAACTTATAGTACATGATTACTCATATATATAACTAATAATCCTAGAATATAACATGTACACCATCAGTGCTACCAGACTCATGGTTGGATTTCTGTCTGGTTAGTCTAACTATGATATTTCAATTAAAATCCTAGGTTTGTAATTTGGTCACTACCATTACATTATAAATATTATCTACCATGAGTATATATGGTTGTATATTTAAATATTTCTCATCATTTTGATTGAAACTCTCTATAATGAGCTGACCACTATCTTGATTCATTATACATTATGATATTGGGTGTCCTAATATGTATTGTTATACTGAATACTACATGGGATGTTCCCACACATGAAATTTATAATGTAGATAGTCAGTAATTTGATGAGGTTCCTGATGAACAATGATAATAATAATATCGAACTGAACTGGACAGACTGTGCATCATACCAAGAGTCACATTTGATTGTAGTCGACTCATTCTATCATGTCAGACATCTTTATTATTTTTAGTAAAATAGTATTTGGACTTTTATGATTTATATTTTATGAATTAATTTATGATTATATTATTTATTTTTGTGTAATAATTTTAAGTAGATCCTTATTACCTTCATTATTTTATCTATTTGGAGATTTGTGTGTGTGTGTGTTTGTTTGTGTAGGACCTTAGGTTAAGACCTCCCATTTTAGTGTTCTACCTACTCAGTGCTAGTGTCCATCACTATGCCTATTGAAGGTATGATAAGCGTTTTCATACTCAAGTTATCAATTAAAAGTCATTAAATAGTGTGATATTTCATATCATATACAACCTCATTCCAATCGAATGAGTATTTAATGTAACACTCATTTGTATGTATGTCTTACTGCTCCCATGATGCTATAAAATTTGGCTGTAATTATAATCTGTTATTGATGGGCATATTTATGGGTATTTTTATATATATAATATATATATATATGATACTATTATATTTCTAGAATTATAATATCATTTATATATTCTTATTATTAAATCCTTTGGAAAATAATAACGGCGTTCGTGTATACGTGTGCACTTGAACCTCCATGGTGTAATTTGATTCATTTTAAATTTATATATTACATGGATAGAAATGGCGATGATTATGATATATATATATAAGAATTATATTATGTAATAATTATTATATTATGGATAATTATTAATTAAATATTTTTCTTCCATCAACAAAAATTTTGAAATTGTATTCATGTGTACATATGGCTTACCATAGCTATGAACGTTGTAATTTATTTTTCCTATCTCTTCTTATTATGAATTTTTATAAATAATAATAAACTAAAAATATTTTATACTTATACCATGTTTAAAAGTTTAATAAAATATGTATCCATGATAATTTTATATGTGTCGTGATAAGGAAATCCCACCCTACATTAATAAATGATGCAGTTATCACACAAAATAATGATTTTAATGAAAAGATATTAATATAATCTTTGAATGATATCATAAATAAATAATAAACTATATGATGAATAAGTATTTATTTATGTATTAAATATACAAAAAATAAATAAATATTATACATGAGGTCTGAATGTGAATGAGGAAGGGAGACACATGGGCTTTGTGATTTATGTTTCAACACAATTTTTATCATCATTGTTTATAATTGAATATATAATGCTGAAATTATATGATAATTATATGATAAATCACTTTAATGTTATTATCAAATATTTATTAACATATATTAAATTTTTTACATTAATTTTTCTCACATGAATTATTAATGATATCAAAATAATGTTTTAGGTAAAATCATATTTAATTCTCTCCTTGGTTTAAAATATTTTTTCATCAATATCCATATTTTATAAAAATGTTTTCAGGATCAATTTAAATAATTATCAGATCTTTTGTAAATACATAATATCCTTTGATGATTTTTGAATTAATGTTTTACAAGTAATCTTCTAATCATTTTCCAAAATATCTAGTTATTTATCTTTTATAAAAAAATAATAAGGAATGTTTTAAAAATTTATATATAACTTGATCGGAATTTCCTTCAATCATGACACATCAATGTTCTGAATATTACATAATAATTTTACAAGGTTATTTTACATAAATATGGTTAATTTATTACATGATTATCTTTTATATTTTGAAATGTTATTTTTAAATTTGAAATTATATTTTACTCACAAATGTTTTATTATACTGTTAATGGTATCACTATTCATAAAAAAATATACAACGACATTGTGGAATTTTTGGGGGTTCAAATCCTTGGATACCATCATTATTATCTCACTATATGGATTTTTTATATTATGAAAAATGACAAAAAAAACTTGTTTTCAATGGTTATGATATGATGATGTATTTATAGAAACCATTTCCTTTCATGGTTTTTAATATGAAAATTCTTTTCGAATCCCTTAGATAAAATATTTATTGTTTTAATTATTTAATGGGTAGGAACTATGTCTCCCTCCAATTCACTGGGAAATTTATTTTATCTCAAGAGATAGTAATGGGAAACAAGTTAACGCACATGATCCATTATGGTTACCAAGTCATTGTTCTTGATCCTTTATGGAATGCATATTTGGATGCCTAATCTGATGGTGTTTGTTTTTATTAATGAAATATGAATGCTTTCATTCAATTTTTAAGGTTCCAAACACATTTATTACATGAACTAAGGGTTCATGATTGATTAAAATTAATTATCATTATAATGATTCGTTTCTTTTTAAATGATGATATTTTATGCCAAACATCATGTTTATGATCTTTTTCAGATTGTGTTTGAACATTGTTGGTTGTGGCCTTGATCTGAAACCATTATTCATATGATTTTAATTTAAATCATGATCAATTGATATCCTTTTGTATTGACCTCACTAAGCATCTAGTATCACACTTTTCATATGTTTCATTTCACAAGGTTATGGTGATTGTTTTGTATGGTATGACTGTACCTGGTATAATGATAGATGATTTGTATGGGAGATGATGATAATATTTCACAAAATAATAAGATTATATACCAATTATCCAACTAAACTAAACATATATTGTTCTAGAATGGATACTATTTCTATGTGTTGAATATTCATTTAATAAATGAAATATTAATGTATGATATGCTCAAGAAGATATTCAGTTGGGATGATCTCCTCCAAAAAAAATTTCCTTAATGAATCATGATGAGTTTTGAGTGTTTTTAGATAAATTTTTAAATCAATAGGAAACCTTAAAATTAACCAAGAAAAATTGATATTCAACACCTACCCTCCTATGTGGAAAATTAAGAATTTATAGAAGAAAACTATGGTACTATATCTGGTCTCTCAACTAAATTTGTTCTATAATTCGATTTAATTAATGGATAATTTTGTATATTCTCATGTAGATAATGATGACCATGTATCCTTATAAAACCATATGAGTTTATGGATCATATTATTTACCAAAACTATATATTTTTTAATTTAAACTATTTATTTATTAAATAGAATTGAAATAGATTCGTTTAAAGTCATATTAGATGAGGATTCAATTCGAAAAAATTATTCCATACTTTTACAAAATTCTAACAATTTAACATGAAACTAGGTATTAAACATCTTGTATTGTTACATTAATTAATAAAATAATAATTTAAAACGTAAAATAAATTGGAAATGAAATAATATTTAGAACTAAAATCTCCCCAGAACACCATCATCGTTAAGAATCACCATTAGTATATAAAAATCAGAAATTATAAAGAATACCAAAAATAGAGAATGCATGCAATAAGATGAAAAATTAAAACTATTTATTTTTGTTGGGGTATTAAAATATGATTATTATAGTTATATATATTGAACAAAAATCAATCTATTTCAAATATGGTTGGTGAAAATTTTGTCATTTCAAATACAGTTATTAAAATATGTTCATTGAAATTATGTTCATTTAAAATATGGTCATTTCATATTTTTAAATTTCATATATATCTAATACATATATTAAATTCATGTATGTTTAGTTAATAAAATTATTATAGCATAAGTCACCATGAAAAAAAATAATATATTAAGTTTATATATATATATATATATATTTGTGTGTGTGTATTCTATATAAGTATTTATAATATTTTTTATTCAAAATATTATATGATATATATATATAATTTATATAAAATTGTTTATATAAATAATTTATTAAAATTAAAAAAATTAAAATAAATAATTATTTTTAATGGATTTTTTCAAAGCATATTTTTTTTAAAGTATTATATTTATAAATATACATTTTTTATGTACGGTATATTTTATTATAATATATAAAATTAAAAAATAATTATATTTTATTATTTATACGATTATATTTTAACAACACATATATCGAAAAAAATATAAGAAAGAATAATAAGAACATATAATTTTTAGAATTTTTATATTTTAAATAAAATACGTTTCTAATTATATTTTTTATTTTAATTTAAAAAATAAAAAATGTCTAATAATAATTATATAAATTATTTTTATCTTTTGGGATTTTTTATTTCAAATTTATCATATCAATAATTTATTATTATTTTTATAAAATAGTTATTTTTATATGAATAATGAAATATACAATTTTTCTAATTTTTATTATAATATTTTTATCATATATTAATCATATTGAAATTTTTAAAAGTAATTTCTTCAAAAGGATTTATTTTTTATTTAATCTATTAATTTTAATATATTAATAAAATGTTATAAAAAAAATGATAATTTATTTCTCGATAAGAATATCTAAATAATGTCTTTTCTAAAACATTATACACTTATTATATTAAATTAATTTTTAACACTTCTAGGAAATGAATAATAATAAAGTGATTTAAAATTTATATTTTCTGTTTATAAATTATTTAATTAGGATAACCACATTTGTAAGCATAATTATTAATTTACATTGGATAAAAACTTGTCATTATCAAAACATTTTATATGAATAATTGAAGAAATACAAAGTTCAACGAACATTGAAAAGGATAAAAAAAATTATTAAGTAGTTCCGAGTGGAATGAAATTATAAAACACTCTAATTAATTATTTTAATTTTTAGGAGCCTCATTACATATTTATAATGTTATACATTTATATTAAGTTAAAATATTTACCAAACTATCATTCATTCCTATTATGAATGGTACCTATCACCAAATATTCAATACAACTATAAAAATTTTTTTCTATTAAAGTTATTCAGAATTAAATTCCCAAAAAATTATTTATCAGTCTTTTAATCTTTTATCTACAAGATATTATCACATTTACTTCCATTCCATGGGATCAATGAAGGGAATCCCATAGTGATCAGTATTAGTTCGATCATTTCCCTATCCTATATTCCATTAATAATCGAATTTAAAATTTAATTTTTCCGATGATGTATTATAAACTCATTATTTATATTATATACGATTCATTATATTTTTGGAATAAACACTAACCTTATCACCTATTCACCTTTAGACAATTGAAACCCTCCATTATCTATATGGACGTCCTATCACGTCCACATCATGTCATGTTTCTTTTTTTGTCACCTCAATATGGGGATGGTCCAAAAAAGTATCAAATATAAATGGTTGTAATTTATAAAATGATCATTTCTTTTAAAAATAATGAATTATATTTCAAATTTATTCAATTTTGATCGAAAAAAATAATCATATAAGCTTATTCGTGGATTTCTTTCTGCATAAAATGTTATGTTACATTTCTCTCTACAAAAATCATGAATACATATAAATTATAATTTAATATATTATATTATATATGAAATTAATAATTTTGTATAATATTATTTAATTTTAATAATAAAAAATCTACCATTCATTATTAATTAATCCATTCATTTTGATAAATAACATAAAACGAATTCATCACTAATTTTGTCATCATGAAACGCTAAAAAATTTCTCTTATAATGGGATTATGAAATTATATTACAATATAGATGTCAAATTAAATTATTATATTGGAAATATAAAGGATATAAATATAATCCATAAATGGTTATTGAAGTTAATATCATCCCGATTTCCTGAAACAGTTAATGATACATATAGCCGATGAAAACAATTATGTTATAACAAAATAATATTTTTAAATTAAATGATATTTTATATATTATATAAAATAGTATTTGATTTTAATAAGGATCATTAATATAGTACTACTATATTAATTTTTTAGAGTTGGTTAGAGAACATCTGATTAAGGATAAATATTGAGTAGTGGTTTTCCTTACTAAAGTATTTTAATTGGGTTATAATCAGTTCACTTTGAATATTAAAATTTCATCATTACCTATTCTATAATAAGAAGGGTTTATTTTTATTTTAAACTAATTATATATGGGAAAAATTTTCAATGATAAATTATTCATCAATGATGATTCTATTTTTTGGTTGTAATTCAATTTTTATAAGAGTAATTAACTATTATAATAATGGTCATTTCTTTAAGGTCAATGTAATTACATTTCGGTATTATTCACCTTCCCCTAGTTGAGATTAATTTTTTAAATAAAATAATATTAATATTTTTTCAGTTTAAAATAAATAATCTGTTACCTATTGAAAATTTTGGTTTTCAAATGTGGTAGTTCAAAAGTTTTAAATGTATCATCTTTACCATGATCTTATACACTTACCTAATAATTCAAATTTTTACATATTATAATAATTATTATATAGGTCATATTATTTTAATTTTAATAACGTTATTTTTTAGAATATTTATATTTTTAATTAAATAAAATAAAATTGGAAATTGATAATAACGTATATCATTTTATGATGACATTCAAAATCGCTCTATATAAAAAAGTGTAACAATTATATCTCTCCTTGTTTCACAGTATTCTTATTAAATGGATTAAATATTCATTAAATCAATCAATATTTTCACATGTTATGTAATATTTTTGGAATATAATATTTTTCAAATCAAATTATCGTGTTTTTTTCATTCGATGCCATTTGGAAATGTTAAGAATCACATTTTCATTTAATTTGATATTTAATAAAATGTGACTGAATTAATTAAATTTAGAACAAATTTGGTTTGGATGATGATGGGTGGAGTACTCTATTGAACACCAATACATTGGTAATGGACTTATATATCCTTATATAAAAAATTGTGGGCATAAATATATATTTCCATAAATTGACTCGAGGGATTTTTTGGATTTTTTCACAAAATAATGGTTTAACATCATGGATCTGTTCGCTATTATTTCATGTTATTATGTTTTTGACACATATATATAGTGTTAATTATATAAAATCTATTCTATATTATTTTCATATTAATGTTTCTTAATATTTTCTTATTTTTAATATTATGACTTCATGTTAATGTTGACGTTTATTATGTGGTGATAAGGAAAATTATTATAAAATATTAGTAGTATTGTTTTTCTATGACATGACTAATAATGATTAAGCCTATTTTCTAATTATCACATATGACCTCCTGATATTTTACCTTAAATTTCTTCCTCTATTTTTTGGTCAAACATTTATGACGGTTTAATATGTTTTCGTTACTATGAATTAAAGATCACCACATTTCATGAGTGAATTACCCATGTTATTAATATGATTATATCTCGTATTATTTATATAAGAAATTCCATTGATTAGTATTTATAGAGATAAGATTACAAGAGTTGTAAAATAAATTGATTATGTATTTATTCTTTAATCAACTAATAATTCATATATTTGGTTTATGGATCAATTTGAGAGATTTATTACAATGGCCAAGAATTAAATTCATAAATTTTTGTAAATTTTGTTTAAGACATAATAATCCTTCCAAGGGATTCCTATAAACTGTTATAAAATCAAATTAACATGATATATTAATTTTTTAATAATAGTTTACATATTTAAATAATATGGTATATATTTATTTAGTTTTCTTAATATTTTTGAAATTAGGAATATATAACATGTTTAGATAAAGAAAAATCCAAAAAATAGACCATATAATATGTTCAATGGATAATCCATACACAATTAATTCAACATTATATGTAGGGTACAATAAATGATATATCATAGAGAATTTAAATCTTGTGAAACTCAAGAAAATTTACCATTTATTTCAACCATGCCTAAGGATACTGATTCTTCTTGGAATTTGAAGAAGTTATCAGTTCAATACAAAATAATTTTTGTTTTATGTAAACCCTATATAGCGATTGTTCAATCTTATGGGATAATTCATGACTTACATAATGAATTAGTAACCTCCCAATCTTTTTTATCCATAAATGTGACATTATTTCCTTCACAATCTACCAACTATCAAAGTGATCACTACTAATATCCCAAGGTAAATAAGAAACACATTTTGATTGAAATATTATTTTTTACCAAGATAATATTTATGCATACCATTGTGGGATCGAAACCTATGGAACATCATGTATTATAAGTATTAACTATATTGAAACAATATTATTACTATGTAAATGTAATCAGATTGGAGGACTCTCAATTATATGAAATGTAATGAATTTTTTCCCCTAACCACTCCTTGAGATTCTCAATGAAAACCTAATGAAAAATGTATATTTTCAAGTTTCATGTGTTGTGAATGTGTTAATATCCCTCAGAAAGTATTAAATATTAATATTTTATGAATAAAATAATTTCATAGGTCTGGGTAGTATTAATAATCCATACACCTAAATTGAATTGAAATTTCCCATTATGCAGGATGACTAACTGGGAAATAATAAATATCCAATGATATAAATAATTAAAATGGTGTTAACTAAGCTCAAACACCCATTCAAATGGGACCAATACATATCCAGTTACATAATAAACCATACATAATATATTTTTTACCCTAGCAGAAAAGTACAATATTCTCATGGACCTTTTTAGCATTTAATATCAGCTATTAATCCCATCTAAAATTTTTCATCAACTAAAATTTCTGATGAATTTTTGAGGTCCAAAAGAGAGATTATGTGTTGTATATGGAAGTGTCAAAAATTAAAGTGAATAATTTTTAATTGGTAAAATTAAAGGCATTTAAATCCTTAGTCACAATCTCTAGTAAATATTTGTTCCTGGTTATTTGAGTTTATATATGCCCGCATAATGTTTTTGGAATGATTAACATTGTTTAAATGAACTAATTATTCAAGGATAATGTATTTATGATCAATCAAATCTAAACATAGAAAACCCACTACATTTGATATAATATAATTGATCTTGACATGGATAACCAAATGATTAAGTGGTGTGAATTTTTTGACTAAAAGAAACTCATCTTGATCCATTTAAAGTTATAGTTATATTAATTTTTTTAAACTAATTTCATATAAGTCTTAAATGACACCACATTAAATAACATACTATGGAAGAATGGGATAACTATCCATGCAGTCGTCCTTTCCTCATTTAAATAGTTTTTTATGGACCCCCTCAATGGTCTGGTATGGTAAATCATTGTGGATGATTCTGAAAAGACATTATAATTTTGAGTTGAATTTCTATAAAAATAACCTGTGTGTGTTCAATAACATGTCAATTAAAAAACATAAAACCAAATAGAAAATTATTTATTTCACTATGATTTTATATTATAAATCATAATGGAATACATAACAATAATCCAAATGAAATATAATTAGTAAAATTACTATTTAAATGATATTATGAGTAAATGAAAATACTAATGAGGGATATTCTCATAATCAAATTCTTCCATGAATATCATTCAATTAATGTCATTTTTTGAATAAATAAAACATGTTAGGGAGATGATAATCTCCTTTACATTGATATTGTAAAATCATAAGAATTATTTTGGATATATGTGTAAGGATATCTTTAGTCGTGTAATATGACCATTGTATATATAGTTGTTGGTGATATAGTTATTGGATATCATGGAGTTGGATATAATTTTATAAAAAAGATACCTTGACATTATGTAATATTTACTGACTAATTAAAATTAATATAACTCGTGGATCAAAAAAATTGGAATGAAATAAAAATATAATTTTTTATTATAAAATGATTAATTTTTGTTGTTGTTATTATTATTTTTAGGGATTAATTATATGTTAATTATTGAATTTTTAAAATACTAAATGGTTACTTTAATATAATTATTAAATTATAAATAAATAATTTTCAAATTTGACATTAATAATATTTAATTATAAAAATATATATTTTTCAAATATTTTTTAACATACTATATATTTTTCTTTTATTAAATTCAATTAAATAATTTTTATGATTATTTCATTTAGAAATTTGTATTTAAATATATAATCTACTTAATAAATCATAATTATATTAGAAATTCATACGATATATGATCTTGAATACATAATTGTTTTAAATAAAATTATAACAAACAATTTTAATTAATAAAATTTCAATTTACATTTAAATGGTTACATTATAATAATTTTAAAATTAAAAAAAATTAATTTATTTGAAATTTTTAATTAGTATCTAAAATTATATAAGGGGAAAACATCTTTTTTTATACAAAATTATTATACCAATGTATTATTTCTCCCCAATGGTAATGTCTAAAATGATGTATATGGTTTAGAATTATACATAATAACCAAAAAAATTGTAAACAATTATCAAAAAATTAATGTATGATGGAATTATTGCCCCACCATATTATATATATTTTATTTATCTACTTTATATTCACATTCTATATAAAATAAATTCATTACGCATTACAAAATGTGTTTTTGGAAAACATGACACAACAACTCACCAATAAGATGACACCTTCTATACCAACATAAACCCACAAATTTAATCTAATTTCCACAATATTAATAACCCATATTATTTACTTAACAATTCTCTTACAGATTTAGGAACCATTCTTCACCATAAAATGTCTAAAATCCCATATTTAGAAGAGGACTCTATGTATTGATTAATGTCGTCAACATAACTGCTATAATCTCCATAATAATTTTTATTTAATTTAATAATTTATATTTTGAAAATATTATTTATAATGTTACAAAAATATATTCTAAAATATCTATTGTATTATTAATTTTACATTATTAAAATAAAAATGTTGCTCTTAATCATTTATTAAGGACTGTTCTTTCTGGGTATTTTTACTACTTATATGAATGTTGTTATGAAATTTAAAACATAATGGTCTATGAATACCTAAATACAAATTATTTTTTTATATAATAAATAGAAAAAAAAATTACATAATATTTGATGGTAATATTCCTAAACTTATTGGAAAAATTATTGAAATCATTTAAAAATTAAATAGCCATCTAAAGGTGTATTTTTAACCAATCGATTTCAATTATCACTGTAAGATCCATAAAATTACCATGGGAGTCTAGAAAAATATTAGAATCGTATACTATATATTCAAGGATATTATGAAAATGATGAAACCTTGATAAATTATCATGAATTTGAACTTCCAAAATGAATCTTACAAAGGTGAATATTTAATGCATGAATATTAATATTTTCAATTAAAATTAATATATGTTAATTAGGACTTATAATTGAATGTTATAAAGTAAAATAATTTGGAAAAAGGTATTCATATGTTTTAATAATAACCCAAAATTATTTATATATATGGTTAGATTATATCCAACCAAAACAAAATTTGACATAGTTTTATCTTTTCAAATCCTTATTTATAATAATGTTAATTCATGAATAAATTTCTTGAAATGGGTATTTAATTTTCATTCACTATAAAAACCCTATATATAATTCTCCAGTATGAATCTATTATTCTTATTATTATATAAAGGTATTTTTTATAATTTTATAAATTTATAATATTAATTTATATTGTCTTTTTATTTCATTATATTAGTGTTACTGGAATATTTTTTAAATTTTCTAGATGGTCACATTATTCTTGGTCATCTTAAATAGTCATTATAATTCTGCCTCTCAATGTTTTCACAATTTTCCAAATTTCATCATATTCTAATTATATAATAAATTATTTTATTTCATATAAATTCTATTAAAATTAAAATATGTCGTTCATATTTGTCATGAAATATAGATTCAACATTTTCCTATATTTAGTTATAAAATAAAACAATATACTTTAATACTTTTTGTGATTCAATATAGACATGTAATTTAGATAGATTCATCATTACCTCTTCAGATGTTTTGTGATTACATCTAGTGATTGTTTTCCTGAAACAAATTTCTTTATCATGGGTTAATGAAGCTGTTTTTTATTAATATTAATTTCTTATTTATATGAAATAAAGAATAAGGAGATCATCCCAGTTTGTGAGGACTTAAAAAGTGAATACAAGAGAATGAATATCATATCTGGGTATGGACATATTTCTATGTTCCTAAATTAGAACTATAAAACGTATTGTAGATGGTACTATTTGGTACTATAGCAACCTGATATATTCATTTATTTGGGATTTTGGGCCACCTGTTTGGTTATCAATTCCTTCAAGCCCTTCAGGCCACCCAGGGCATTCTAGGCAGTAAGGATTTTGGGTCACCTTAAGGCCTTCATGCCACCTCAAGGACTTAATGATACATCAAGGCTTTCCGGCCACCTAGAAAATTTTCTAAAATGAACCAGGAATACTCAAAAATGAGCATGCTCCAAATGAGTATTCTGAGAATAGATATTTTACTAGAACAAATATAATGGATTTGGATGAATGATAATTTATGGAAATGTCCGATGGGGATAGACTGTGAATGCATGATAAGCCTAGCCTAGAACCATGCGTTGGTGGAGAGCTAACATCATATGTATACATTGAGTAGGAGCAATTTCATGTATTTATAGTGTGGATGATTTCCTCTATGACCAAAGGGGAGTGTAATTTCATGTCCTCTATGGTCCATTTAAGGGTTATCCTTTGTCCGTTGAAAATGGTATTATAAAAATTAATAAAAATAGAAGACCTTCAAGCCATTCAAATATTTGGAATAGATACCTATCTTTTTTCACTATATTATGTGTGGGAATGAAACTATATATATTAATAATTCATTAAAAATATATTTTAATCTATTTCTATTTTATATAAGGTATTCGTGAGTGAACCCAAACAACAAATAGTCCTTTTAAACTATGTTCATGTGAATTGGGAGTGAAACTAATCAGCAATGAGACTCTACCTACTATGAATAATATTCTTGGAAGTTATACACTACATATGAAATTATTTTTATAACAATTTGTGTGCTAATTAATGATTTCATGTCTCTTTGGTATTCAATGTAAACTTTTATGTTCTCATTGATAATTATGATTGACTCATTTTTTATCATTCTTTTGACTCTTGTTTTAGTGGGTGCCCAAAATATTTTTTCACGAATCTTGATGTTTTATAAATATATTATTATGTCGGATTTTCTATGATTTCTTAAATAAAATCTATTATGTACTAATACCTATATAATCATAATACACTAACATATGATATCCGATTTGTATCGCTCAGGTATACTATTTTTTACTAATCTGATCTCACGCTTTCCAACATTATCCTTCACATAAAATTTAAAGAAGAATACTATGAATGAAATTTCATGATGGGTATCTTGACTAAATTTATTTTGTGTGAGATGGATAATAATATTTGTAAAAATTGTTTTGATTATATTCTCAAAACAACGCTAAATATATATGTTTTTTTAAAGGGTGAGTTCTAGTCAAAAGGTCAGAACATAGAGATTTATTCAAAATAAAAGAGAAGCATACAAGTTACATAAGACGGAAAGAGGGAAATTTTCTAGAGTCCTTAATAAAAAAAAAGGTGTCAACCCCAGAGGGAGGTCATTCCTCCAAGTGATCTCATGTGAGACACCCATTTTGGAAATCCCATCAGTGATCCTATTAGCCTCACGATAGATATGAGCGGCAATAAGGTTGAGGCCATTGAGCCTGGTGAGGCAGTCCATCCAACGGGGGGTGAGAGACTATGCAAGATGAGCATCACCATTCCAGATGGATTGCACAATAGTAGTGGAGTCTCTCTCGATCCAGATATTATTCCAGTTGAAAAGCTTTTCATAGGAGATCGCATGAATGGTAGAATGCATTTCTGTCTCCAGCGTAGAAGCAATACTGTAGCATCCATAGAAGGATCTGAGGATCCAATCATGATGGTCTCTGAAAATTCATCCGCATCCCAAAAGTCAAGGGTTTCTTTTTGAGGCTCTGTCCACATTAACATTAATCCATCAATGTGGAGGTGTCTGACGTAAGACTTCAATAGTGTAGTCTGGCTTCAGAAAATTACCTTTGACACCCATTTAGCGAAGGGTTTCAAGATCTATGACAGAATTGTCACAATAACCTTTTTGGATTGTGGCAGCCTCATTTATAGAAAGAAGAATCATCATTTTAACTGCTCTAATATTAAAAGAGTTATTGTTGAAAAAATAATCGTTTCTATAATACCATAGAATATGAAGAAGCTCTGCAATAGTAGTAAGAAAGAGATTCCTGATTTGGGGAGACCTCGGAAACTCCAACGTTCTTTTCAATTGTGAGAAAATAATTGTGTCCAAAATCCATCTACACTTAAAAAGGTCAAAGATGTAATGCCAAAGGTCCAGAGTAGAGTCACAAGATAAAAAAAGATGATTAATGTCCTCTCGATGTTGATTTCACAATCGACATTTAGAACCAAGATAAAAGCCATAAGATTGCAGGAAAACATCGGTTGGGATTTTTTAATGAGCAATACGCCACATGAGTGTAAGACGAGATGGATTGATCTAGGCCTTATTGAATTTGGAAATCCAATTAAAATTTTTATCCTCATTTGGGAAATGATGGTAATAAAATTTTTTAGAATCCAACAGGACATTATGAGCAGGTTCTCAAACAAGAAAATCCTCATTGGAAGTGAAATAATAATTATCAACAATCTCCTTGATAGAATCCGGGAGTGGAGAAGCAGAGGATTTGATCATATCCCTGATAGAGCAGTTTGTGGGATTAGGGGAGAATGTATTACACATCTCCGATATGAGGGGGGAGCCAGTCCAGTTATCAACGAAGAAATTTAATGAATAATTCTTACTAACAAACCATCTAGAATTTTCCATGATAGAGTGAAAAGAAGCTTTTATCGATGGCCAGATAGAAGAAGTCATGTAATGAAATGAACTAGGTTTAAGCTTATCAAGGAAATTAGTTTTGAAAAATCCCATGGAAAGAGAGTTATTATGTATGAGAGACCACGTAAGTTTTGCTTGAAGGGCCTCATTAAAGGTTTTAAGATTCTTAATGTTGAGTCAATAAGGTTTTCCTTATGTCATTTCCATTCCTTCTTGTTTTGAAAATCACAAACACCTTATACGTAAGCAGATGTATGTTTTACCTCCAGAAGGAAAATTTTCTTCCATAAGGAAATTTACCCTAACATAGAATTTCTTATACATAGAAATATTTTTCTTAAGTACAAAACCCAGATTGTTAACCAAAATTCCCGAATCACATAATGACAAGTATTAGAGTATTCTGTTTCTAGGATCTGAATTCTGGATATAAACTATAATGAAGTTACACTCCGAATTATGGGTATGAACATTCATGAGTTCGACTCCAAACTCTTATGTAGTTCGACTCCGAACACTTATGAAGTTCAACTCCGAACATTCATGAGTTAGACTCCGAACTCTAATGAAGTTTGACTACGAACATTCATGAGTTCAACTCCGAACTCTTAAGTAGTTCGACTCCGAACACTTATGAAGTTCGACTCTAATCTTTCATGAGTTTGACACTGAACTCTTAAATAGTTCGACTCCGAACTTTTACTAGTTTGACTCATAACTCTGCAAGTTCAGATTCCGATCTCTGGTGAAACCAGGCTCCGAATTCCTATAAAACAGAATCAGAACATTTCTTGACATAGACACTGAATTTCATTTTGGATAGACTCCAAACATTTAATTTTCTTACACTCCGATCATAGTATGGTTTTTAATTACAAATTCATCATTATAAAACAATTTCGTGCATTCAGTTATACTTGCTTAGTAATTAAATGATTTCGTCTATTCTGTTTCATAATAACCTTCGGTTGAGTTACACATGTACAGGTCCCTCCGAATTTCATGGAATATATGACCATTGGAGGAGGGAGCCATCCGTTGGAAATTTTCCTATAAATAGGAGCTCATTTTATAGAGCTAAAGAAGGGAATGAAGTTGATCGAAATAGAGACCACATGCTGTTAAGGTGATTTGTAGAGGGAGAATCTTTTCATTCTTTGTGCGTATTGAACCGCTTGTTCAAATTGCTTCGTGCGACTCCGAATGTTGGTGATTACAATCGAGGTCTTCCGGGGATAGGAAGACATAGGTGCCAACTACCATGAAGTTCAAGGGCTTCCTTACTAAGGAATAAAGTGGTTCCAACTACCTTGAAGTTGAGGGCTTGAAGGGATAGCAAGACAGAGATTCTGATCTTCGTATCGAGGGCTTACCCTGGTGTGGCTAAGATAGACTTGCTTGAAATTATAAATCAAGGGACCTTTATCCAAGGTTGTTGGATACCCTTCTCATTGGGTTAAAATACTTATATCTTGTTACTTGTGGTTTTACTACTTTTTTTCCACTGAACTTTTTTATTGTAAGGAAAGTATAACCTTCTTATATTTCCTTACACTTGTACTCTGATTAGTTTATATTCTATACGCTTTAAGGTAGAATCTCATATTGTAAACTTCAGTTCCAATTTTCCAATTGGTGTTAGAGGTTTTGTGAATTTTCTTAGTCTAACATTGTTAAATTTAGATCGTTCCTTCTATAAGGAAATTTTTTAAAGTGTACAATTCACCCCCCCCCTCTTGTAAATTGAGCATCTGCATCACTATTTTGATCCTACAATTGGAATTAGAGGAGGTATCTAAAATACCTATACTCACATATATGTTTTTCTTGCTCTTTTTTCATTGATCTTCATCCTTTCTTAGAAAGTTACTTTGTCATTCCGAACATTGTCATTCCGAAATTTTTCATTCCGAACATTGTCATTCTGAACGTTGTCATTCTGAACATTGTCATTTCAAACTTTATCATTCCTTATTGTCATTCTGAAATTTGTGGTTACGAACTTTTTCTACTAACTAGTTTGGTTTCCATGTTTTTATTACAATGGCAGGAATCAATGTTGGTTCTATAGACAATCTAAACCCTACATGACCACCAATCTATGATAGTAATGACTATGAGTACTGAAGAGATTGAATGAAGACTTTTGTTATCAATACTGGAGTGGATAATTTCATGATGATTACTAGTGATTATAAAACTCTTGATAAGGAAGTTAGAAATTTCAATAACCAGGAAATGAAACAGTATCAACTCAATTATAAGGTACGTAATACCTTACATTGTTCAATGACTAGAAATATATATAGAAACATTTCTTCTTGTGAAGAAGCTAATTGTATCTAGAAGAAGTTAGAGGTTACACACTTTTTCACTTCTATGGTGATTGATACTAGGAGAGTGATTCTTAGAGCTGAATATCATGGCTTTAATATTCATTATGGTGAACCAAATTGAAAATTTCAACCGAGATTTATGACTATAGTGAACAGTCTTCAGTCTATGGGAGTGAATGGTTTGGATGATGAAGCTCTTGTGGATAAGATAATTGATATTATGCCCAATGAGTGGGAATAAAAAATAATAGCTATTTAAGAGAATAGGAAGGTCACTCAAATATCGTTAGATGAGCTATTTGGAACTCTTCTCCAAAATGAAACAAGAATGAAGAGAGATGCTGAAAACATCAAGAAGAAGAATGGGAATGGTACAATTTCTTTTACAACAACATCAAATCATATGAAAGCTAACACTCTTGAGAGAGTAACTAGATCCATGTCTAAGAATTTTATAATCCAATCTGAATCTAGTGAGAGTGAAATATATGAAAATGAGTTAGAAAATCTTGCTCGAATGATGAACAAGATAGCTAGCCAGAGAAATTTCCAATCCAAGTATTAGAAAAAGGAATGGAAATATATAAAATATGAAGAAGTTACTTTTTATAAATGAAAGAGAGATGGACATATTATACTGGATTGCCCATTGATCAAGAAGAAAGAAAGGAAAGAAAGGAATTCTGACAAGAATAGAAAAAATTATTATAAAGCCAAAGCTAAGAATGTTCTGAAAGCTAATGACACCTGTAGTGCCAGTGGTGGTGACGCTTCGGATGAATCTTCTGATTATGAATCTTTAGGATAGAAGAATCTTGTTCTTATAGCTAGATTACCCATTAACAATCATTGTTTTATGGCTAATGTGCGAAATTCTGAATCATTGACCAATGTTCCTTTAAATTCTAATGATAGAGAATATTATAACTCTTTAGAAGAAGAATCCTATTCTAATGAAGAAAATTCATTACCTACCTATGAAGAAGTTTCTAGGTTTTTTGAACTTCTTGAAATTGATAATTCCAAACTAAATAAAAAACTTGATAAGGCAAACTCTAGAAATATTTTTCTCAAGAAAGAAATATTAGATCTTACTAAAGCTCTTGACAGGAAAAATGATGATTTTATAAATATTTCAAAAAAATTTGAGGAAGTAAGTTCTGAGAAGAACAAACATTCTAAAGAGTTAAAAAAAGTAATTTCTCAGAAAAGTATATTCGAGCCTAGCACTAGTTCTAAATATAATGATTTTGAAGATAAAAAAATGGTTATCAAACTCAAGTCCAAAATTTTTTCCTTAAAGAAGTGTTTATCAAACATTAACAATGGTAAGGAAAATTTTGATAAAATTTATTCTCAAATATGACCTTTAAGAATCAAATCAGGATTTGGTTATACCCATGCTAAACCAACTTTTAGTAACAATTAATTTTTTCCATAGAGTGCCCCATTATGTACCATGTGTCAATATGGTGGTCACTAGGCAAACAAATGTTCTTTAAATAAAACCCAATCGTTAGGTTTTCATAAGGCATATTTTTCAAAGAAGATGTGGGTGCCCTAAATTTTGTTATCTGGAAATCTCGGATCCAAACAAGTTTGGATTCCAAAAGTAAAATTCTTTTCTTGATTTCAAACGATAAAGGATGCACCAACAAAAATACATGTTACATGGATAGTGGGTGTTCCCGGCACATGACTGGTAACAAAAGCTATTTTGAAAAGAATATCAAAATGAAAGGAGGAAAGGTAACTTTCGGTGATAATGCTCAGAGGTAAATTGTTGGTATTGGTAATATTCTTCTTCTTGGTAAATCATTGATTTAAAATGTTTTATTTGTTTAGGGTCTTAAGAACAACCACATTAGCATAAGTCAGTTATGTGATGAGGGATACCTTGTGAATTTTAGGAATGATATGTTCTTTGTTCACAATTCCACGGAAGAATTTATTCTCTCATCCAATAGGAAAGAGAATGTTTACACTTTTAACTTAAAATACCATAGAAGCCAAGATATACCTTTCCTTAGTGCAATGGAATATCATTCTTGGTTGTGGAATAGAATATTACATCACTGTAATATTAGAAAATTATTTAAACTCTCTAATAAGAAACTAGTTAAGGATCTACCGGAGCTTAAGTTTGATTATAATAATGTTTTTGATCCTTTTCAATATGTCAAGAAACATAAATCTAGTTTTAAATCAATCGGAGATGTCTCAACAACTGATTCATTATAGTCAGTGCACATGGATCTTTTTTGTCCAACAGAAACCGGAAGAATTAGAGGCAGATACTACATGTTTGTTCTAGTTGATGATTACACTACATTTACATAGGTATATTTTCTAGTAAAGAAGTCTGATGCTTTTTCTTATTTCAAATTTTATAGAGCCCAAGTAAAAAATGAGAAAAACCTTCCACTGAAAACTATTCATTGTGATCATGGAGGAGAATTTCAAAATTCTGATTTTGAAATTTTTTTGTAGTAAAAAAGGAATTACTCACAAATTTTCAGCACCTAGAACTCCTAAAAAATGGTATATATGAGAGAAGAAATAGAATTCTCCAAGAGATAACTAGAACCATGTTGAGTTAATATTCTATAGAGATACATTTCTGGGAAGAAGCTCTTAGTACTGCTTATTATACTATAAATCGAGTTTTTATTAGGCCTTTTCTTAATAAAACTCCTTATGAGTTATGGAATGGTAGAAAACCTAGACATTCCTAATTCAAGATCATTGGTTTCAAAGTATTAATTCTGAATACTAAAGATAATTTACACAAATTCGCACCAAAATCGAATGAAGGAATTTTCTTAGACTACTCCACAACTTCTAAGGCTTGTAGAGTTTCCAATAAGAATGCATGTACTGTTGAAGAAACAGTGCATGTAAAATTTGATGAGTCTGATCCTTTTGTTTTTAAACCATCCCAACCTACATCCTCGGATATGTTTTCAAAAACATATTGTCGAACTTTGATAGAAGAACCTTCTAATAAGGAAAATGTTCAAGGAGATACTTCTGAAACATTTATCTCAGAAGACATTCTACCCTATGTTGATGAACAGGATTTACAGAACCCAAATTAGGTGTTTCCTAAGAATCATCCCAGTGATAACATCATTTGTGATGTTAATCAACCTGTAAGGACTATGAGTTCCTTGAGAAATGAAGTAGAACATCTATCATTTCTTTCCCAATTAGAATAAAAAAGCACTGATGATGCTTTAGGTGATGATGATTGGATCAAAGACATACAAGATGAACTAAATGAATTTGAAAGGAATAAAGTATGGACCTTGGTTGAAATACCTAAGGAAAATTCTATTATTGGAATAAATTGGGTCTTCAGAAACAAGTGTGATGAAAATGGAGTCATTTTAAGAAATAAAGCTAGACTAGTTTCTAATGGCTATAACCAGCAAGAGGGAATAGACTATGAGGAAACCTATGCTCCTGTAACTAGACAAGAATCTATTCGTATTTTACTTTCCTTTGCAGCATTCTTCAATTTTAAACATTTTCAAATGGATGTGAAATGTGCTTTTCTTAACGATTATGTACAAGAGGAAGTTTTTATTTAACAACCTCCTAGCTTTGAAGATTCAAAACATACTGATCATGTTTTTAGACATACTAAAGCATTGTATGGCCTTAAACAAGCCCCAAGAGCATGGTATGATAGACATAAAAGATTTTTTCTTCAATATATTTATGTTAAGGGAAATGAAGATCCAACTATCTTTATAAAGAAAGATAAGAAAAATGTTTTGATTGTTCAAATTTATGTTGATGACATTATATTTGGTTCAACTCGTCAATCTTTAACTGATTCTTTTGTGAGTCTAATGATATATGAGTTTGAAATGAGTATGATGTGTGAGTTAACTTTTTTCCATGGTTGTAAAATTTCTCAAAGACTAGAAGGAACCTATATATCTCCACATATTTATATTAATGATCTTTTCAAAATGTATGGTTTTGACAACACTAAGAGTATAAGTACTCCCATCGGAACCTTAGGCTCCTTAGATGTTGATGTGGCTGGGAAACCAGTAGATCAAACATCTTTTAGAGGTATGATAGGAAGCTTACTTTACTTAACAGCTAGTCGACCAA
The DNA here is from genome assembly GCA_963277665.1 of Viscum album. Lineage (NCBI taxonomy): Eukaryota > Viridiplantae > Streptophyta > Magnoliopsida > Santalales > Viscaceae > Viscum > Viscum album. Next base: position 1,809,370,022 of record OY728120.1, read on the forward strand.
ACATAATGTTCTCAGTATGCTTATGTGCCATATATCAATCTAATCTTAAGGAATCTCATTTAATGTCCGAAAAAAAAATTTCTACCAAAAGGGAACCATGGATCTAGGATTATTTTATACATCTGGAAATGATTTTGTTTTAAAATGTTTTTTGGATGCTAACTTTGGTGGATGTATAATGGATAGAAAATGTACATCCGGAACTTGTCATTTATTAAAAGATTCATTAGTTTCTTTGTCATGAATGAAGCAACATTTTGTAGCACTTTCCACAACTGAAGCTGAATAGGTAGTAGCTGGAAGATGTTGTGCTCAAGTGTTGTGGATGCAACACACACTCATATATTAGGGCCTAAGATTTACTAGGACTCAAATTTTGTGTGATAAAACAAGTTCCATTTCCCTAATTAAGAACCATTCACATCACTCTCGTGAAAAATACATAGACATTGTGAATCACTTTCTTAGGTATCACACACTTAAAATAGATATCATTCTACAGTTTATTGAAACACAAGATCAACTTGCTGATATTTTCAAAAAATCATTACCCTCTGATAAATTTAAATACATTAAACAAAAGTTAGGAATGATCACCGTAAGGTAATCATTCCTCATTAAATTCTTGTTAGACAATTATCCTAACAGTAATAAACTCTTTTTCATAAGGGGAGTACATTTGATTGTTAATATAATTATTTTTTTCCGTAACTTGTTTTTCAAAAATTTTGTAACTAAAATTTTATCATAGTTAGTTTTCCAAACATTTTGGAACTGAAGTTTCCGGAATGGAAATTTCTGAAACAAATGTTTCCAGAATTGAAATTTTTGAAACTAAAATTTCAGGAATGGGAATTTCCAAAACAGGAATTTTCAGGATTGAAATTATCTGAATGAGAACTTCCGGAATGGAGATTTTCGTACTGATGTTTTTGTAATGAGATTTTCGTAATGGAATTTTTTGGAATGAAGATTTTCATACTTGGACTTTGGAAATAAGTTTTTTTAAAATTTATTTCTTCAAGAAGAGTATTAATAATTATGAAAAATCATTCTAGCCAATCAGAAAGGTATGATTTCCTTAATTATTGTTTCGTAATCATATTTTTTTCTTGCTGGTATTTTCCAGAGTTTTTTTTAAAAAAAGTTCGGATTCTAGTTTTTTCCTCAAATCTGAATGTTCTTTTTAAAACCTAAAAAGATTGGAGTCATTTTTTTCTTGCAGGATTGTTCTCAACCGTCAGATCAGATCAATTTTTTTTACAACCGCTAGATGGGTTTTGGAAGACCAAAGGTCACATCTATTGCTTATATAATGTGGACCCAAAGACTCGTACCACATCAGTTTTGAATGATTTCGCGTCCGGAATCCCTGCTGCTCCTTTTAAGACCAGTTCAGATCTTCGCAAAGACGTTCTGAATCCTTCAGGTCTCTCTACTACGAATGTCTATTGAAGTAACTTCTCAATACATGTCAACTTTGAAACCGATCTATAAGTGGTTAGTCTTCAGGGAAAGGATAGATCATCCAGATTTGTATAAGATTGATTCCCTTATTTCAAAGAATATTAGACTGAATGGATGGGAGGATGTCTACATAGCCAAGTCAGATAAATAGGATCCGGTTTATACTGACTTGCTGATTGAGTTCTATGAGTCGGTTTCCTTCCATATGGAAGATGGCAGAGAATGGTTTTCTTTCAATTCTTATGGGAAGAATTATTAGCTATAATACAACAAGTCCACGAGCTTGGTTGGTTTATCCAATGAAGGAGAAGCTGAGTTCTACTCACAAAAACTTCCCGATGTGCAAGGAAGTTTCAACAAGGAGAAGGCACTGATGTGTCTTGGTATCAAGGATGCTTCAACTATTAAGATTTCTCGTCTCACTCCAAATAATAGAATCATTCAACTTTTGGTGCATGTCATTCTGGTTCCAATAATAGGTGACAAATATTATTTGAAGAATAGTGATATCTATGTCTTAGATTTCATGGTAATCCTATGAAAAATAAATCTGATGAGGCATGTATTGGTTGCGATCAAGAACATCAATGAAGGAAATTTGAGAGCTCAGATTATCATGTTACCTGCCTTACCATCTAAGCTGATAGTTCGGTGCTTAGAATCATTCAAGGTCGCATGCAAATCAAATGTTCAGAATTACAAGATTATGATGGTTAGTGATGATACCTTGAAAAGGATGAAGATGGGTTTTTCCAGTGAATCTGGAGAATTTTACCCTCTATCTTTGGAAGAGGTTGAAGCATCTCAAAAAGAAACACACACTCCAGAACCATCCAAAAAACAAAGGAAGAAGAGAAAGGTTAAAGAACTGGTTGCTGGTGAAGAAAATCCTAAGGCTAAGGAATCTCAATCTGCTCCCCCAAGCTGACGAAGCAGAAAACATATATAGATGAAGTGGAAGCCAAGCGGATGGAAGGCAAAGAGAAGAGGAATGAAGGGGATCCACAATTCGGATTGGACCATGCAGAGGCTAAGTCCTTAAAATAAAAAGCAGCGGAAGAGTTAGAAAAGCAGGCAAAAGAGATGAAATTGAAAAAGAAGTTGTCTGAAGCTGAAGTGGTAAAATATTTTCTGAGAGATACAGAGTTAGCTTCTAAACTGATTCCTGTTCCGAAATCTTTCCTTGCAGAGCCTTATTTACCAGAAACTCCAGCCAAGAATTATGCCACTCCGGAAAAATATAAGGGTAATGAATTAGTTGAAGAAGGTGAAACAGAAATTACTGAAGAAGTAGAGGAAGAGGTAAGAGAATAAGAAGAAGAAAAAGAAGAGGGAAGTGAATATTTAGATGCCTTGATAAAGAAATTACAGGATTATAAAGAGAAGGCTGAATCCGCAATGTTAGTAACTCCAAGAATTGGAGATGAGGAAGCTAGTAAGCAAAAAGAAGAAGAAGAAGAAGAAAATGTCTTGTATGATGAGGAGGAATCCTATGAGAGTAATTTCCTTGAGGAAGGACAAGAAAAACCAAAACCAGATGAAGACCAGATTATCCAAGTTTCTGAATCTGAGGAAGTATCTCCTGATGAGCAAACAATTCCGAAATCTAATAAGGGGAAGCAAGTTCTCATGCAGACACCTATAAAGGATGTCATCTAAAAGAAATAGGTTGGTGGTACTTCTAGAAGAAAGCTAGTTCATGATGAAGAAGGGCAATATCAAAGAGATGTATCTGATTCGGAATCATATTCTCATGGGCATGATTTTATTGTTGAGTCTTTGAAAAATTTGGTGGACGTCATTCCAATCTTTCCCACCATTGACAGTAGGTGTTAAATGCTTCAGCTAAGCAAAAATCAGAAATCAGAGTCGCTATCCATGCTGATGGAAAAGTGTGTGAAGATAGAAGCGGAACAGAAAAGTTTCCTTATCTATTATGATGTGCATATAAAGTATTGTAGTAAGGTAACTAAGTGGTCAAATATAGTTGAAGAAGACTTGGCAGTGTATTATAGTTTTCAGAATGACGTGAAAGAAGCTTTTGACACAGTAGATAAGAAGATTAAGAATCTTCAAGATGAGTTGGTTATTGAGCAGAGTTCCCAGAGTCAAAAAGTGAAGGAACTGAATGACAATGCAAATTATCTGGCTCAAAATCTCATTAATGATATAAATCCCTTGATTGAGCTTGAGAAAAGAGTTGTTCAACAAGATGAATTGATAAAGATAAAGAAAGAAGCTATCGAGGCTCAAGAAGAGACATTTAAAGTCCAAGAAGAAAAGGAAAAAGTCTTGGAGAGGCAAGTCGAGGAAGACCAAAGAGATCTCAAGAATCTCAAAACCTTTTTAAAGAAGCTCATCCTGAAGGAAAAAGATGACAAATTAACACACTCCGATCTTTTATTGTAGTTGTCTTTCTTTGGAAATTTTTTTTCCCTAACTTTAATGAAATGTTATTTGGTTCATTGTATCTTTTCATATACTAATGTTTTAGGTACCATATTTTCTTTTCCATACCCTTTAATTCTTTTTGAAAATCATAAATACGGAGAAGGAAAAATAACTACTCCTAAGGAGGAGAAAAAAAATTTCTAAGTGAAATATTCTTAAAGTAAGGGGGTGTTTCTCACATTAATGTTTTTCGTTCCCATGATAATGATAACTCCACTCCAGAAATTCAGAATACAATCCTTAGAGTATCAATGCCTAAGGGGGAGTTAGTTGTATTTACTTACATTCATGAACAAAGGGAGACATGTTTTCATTTCAAAGCCTAATGACATTTTTTTCAAAGGTCTTATATTATTTTTTGTAAGGATGTTTGTGCTTTCCAAAAAGGGGGAGATTTTTGAGTCAATAAGGTTTTCCTTATGAATTTTCCATTCCTTGTGGTTTTGAAAATCACAAACACCTTATACGTAAGAAAATGTATGTTTTACCTCCAAATGGAAAATTTTCTTCCACAAGGACATTTACCCTAACCTAGAATTTCTAATACATAGCAATATCTTTCATAAGTACAAAACCTAGATTGTTAACCAAAATTCTGGAATCAAATAATTACAAGTATTGGAGAATTCTATTTCTAGGATCCGAATTCTTGGATGTAAACTATAATGAACTTCCACTCCGAATTATGTTTACAAACTTTCATGAGATCGACTCCGAACTCTTAAGTAGTTCGACTCCGAACTCTTATGAAGTTTGACTCTGAACATTCATGTGTTCGACTCCGAACTCTTAAGTTGTTCGACTCCGAACACTTATGAAGTTCGATTATGAACTATCATGAGATTGAATCCGAACTCTTAAGTAGTTCGACTCCGAACTCTTATGAAGTTAAACCCCGAAAATTCATGAGTTCGACTCCGAACTCTTAAATAGTTTGACTCCAAACTTTTACTAGTTCTACTTTGAACTCTGCAAGTTCAGATTCTGATCTCTGGTGAAACCAGACTCCAAATTCCTATAAAACAGAATCCAAACATTTCTTGACATAGACACCGAATTTCATTTTGGTTAGACTCCGAACGTTTAATTTTCTTACACTCTTAACATAGTATGGTTTTTACCTACAAATTCTTCATTACAAAATGATGTCTTGAATTCAGTTATACTAGGTTATTTATTAAACTATGTCATCTATTCTGTTTCAAACATACTGTTGGTTAAGTTACACGTGTACATGTCCCTCTAAATTTCATGGAAAATATGACCGTTGGAGGAGGGAGCTGACCGTTGGAAATTTGTCTATAAATAGGAGCTCATTTGAAAGAGCTCAAGAAGGGAATGAAGTTGATCGATATAGAGACCACACGCTGTTAAGGTGATTTCTAGAGAGAGAAGCTTTTCATGATTTTTGCGTACTAAACCGCTCATTCAGATTGCTTCGTGCGACTCTGAATGTTGGTGATTACATTCGAGGGCTTTCGAGGATCGGATGACAGAGGTGCCGACTACCTTGAAGTTTGAGGGCTTCCTTGTTGAGGAAGACAGAGGTTCCAACTACCATGAAGTTGAGGGCTTGAAGGGATAGCAAGATAGAGATTCCAATCTTCATATCGAGGGCTTACCCTGGTGTGGGTAAGACATACTTTCTTGAAAGTATAAATCAAGGGACCTTTATCCAAGATTGTTGGATACCCACCCCTTTGGGTTATAAGACTTATATCTTGTTACATGTAGTTTTACTACTTGTTTTTTCGCTCCACTTTTGTATTGTAAGGAAATTATAACCTATTTATATTTTTTTACACTTTTACTCTGATTGTTTTAGATTCTATACGCTTTAAGGTAGAATCTCATATTGTAAACATCAGTTCCAATTTTCCAATTGGTGTTTTAGGTGTTGTGAATTTTCTTAGTTTAACTTTTTAAACTTAGATATTTCCTTGCTTAAAGAAATTTTTTAAAGTGTAAAATTTACCCCCCTCTTGTAAATTGAGCATATGCATCACTATTTTGATCCTACACTTAATACCAATGCCTCTGTTTTCAATGGGTTTACAAAAAGTGGCCCAAGAGACTGTAACCAATTTTCTATCCAGAGTACTTCCACTCGAGACGATGTTTCTTATAGAAGTATTTAACCGTTTAATTCGGCCCAAAGGCCATTTTTAGACCATCATGGAATAAACCAGCTTAGCATCAATGGTGGATTTGAAAAGTAAAATTCTTCCAGCCATTGAAATGGATTTTCCATTCCAGGAAGAAAATTTCTTTTGAATTTTATCTACAATGTGTTGAAAATAACAAGCTTTAGGACGACCCCAGAAGATGGGGACACCAAGGTAAGGGAATGGTAAGGTGCCTTCCTTAACCCCTAATTCATTGGTGAAAAGAGTTTTCCTTTTAGAGGGGAAATTTTTACCAAAGTTAATAAAATATCTTTGCCAGTTAATACACTGGCCAGAGACCTCCTCATAGTGTGAAATTATGGATTTAAGTTTATTGATATTTCTTTTATCTACTTAGAGAAAGAGAATAATATCATCGACATAGAAAAGATGTAAAGGATCATGAAGATTTATGTAAACAATAATAGGTCTGATTCTGCCTCTCTCAACGTTGAGGGAGAGTAGTCTTCTAAGGTATTCTTCAACAATAGAAAGAATGATAGCAGAGAGCGTGTCACCTTGTCTGACTCCTTTGGAGAATTTGAAGTATCCCCTGGGAGAACCATTAATAAGGATAGATATATTGTCTGAGTTGAATATTTTTTTCATTTTACTAACAAAGGAATCATTAAAGCCAAAACAAGAGAGGAATTTAAAGATAAAGGTCCAGTCAATTGTGTCAAAGTCTTTAGTGATTTCCAACTAAAGAGCAACATTTCCACCTCTAGTGTTTCTATTCAATAAATTAGTGGATTCTGCGGCAAGGAAAATGCAATCTTGTATAGATTTTCCTTTAATAAAGTCGATCTTGTTCCAGGAAACAATTTTTTTGCTGATATTAGAGAGCCAGTTAGCAAGGATCTTAGTGATAATTTTAAAGAGATAATTTTATAGGGCGATGGGTCAGAAAAGGTGAATTTCATATGCATTTTCAAATTTAGGAATACTAAATATAGAGGTTATAAGGTGTGATTTCAGGTAATTTATAAGGAATATTCATGTTAAATTATATATTGTATATGAATGTTAATATTGTTATATTTTAATTAATATCATAGTGGATTTTATTTAATTCCTGGAATCATGTTATGAAAAATTAAATGATAGTTGAAAAACCATCCTATATAGATCTAGTAGTGGTATTAGAAGAATTTAAAATTTCATAATGTGAAATGGAGGTGTTAGTGTAAAGGATATATTTATATTGACTATTAGTAAGATATGATTTATAACTCCATTTTTCTATATTTTATACAGAAACTAATATTTAATTATTAAGTGTTTATTATAAAGAATAATTGACTAAATAATGAGTTCAATGGGACATGTAATGATATCTATAATGATAAAACAATTTAAATAGAGGATTCTATAAAAATACACAGGATTATACTCAACCAATTATATAATTAAATGAATAATAAAAAACTTCTTAAACACCAACAATTAACATATAATATATATCATCGAGTCAATCTTTTAGAAATGTCCACCCATCATTAATGGGCCTTATGATACACTGTTTTTCAACTACTGGATCGATATATTAAATATATATATATGTGTGTTATTTTCTATTCTATAGTGATTTTACTCAGAAAATTTTATTTTTATAATTTTATAATTTGGATGTTGGGGTTGATCAATCTAGGGAACTAATTATATAAATGATGTAGTAAAGGAAAAATTGGATCAATGGAATGGGTGGATCTTCTGAGGATATATTTCAGGAAAAATTATCTTTGAACTCTTCAATATATGATTGAGATTAATATTAATGACTTAAAACAAAATTATAAATAATCCATTTAAACCTCAATATAAAAATTTAAAAATAATTAATGTTATGCTTATGGTTTATTCATAGAAAATGAGTGGAATGATAATCATATCATGGTGATTGAAAAACATGAATTTTAAATGTGTTATATATAATGGAAATTGTAAGGTATGAATAAATGTTCTTATGTTATATAATGGATAAAATATAAATTGTAGACCTTTATAAATCCTGTTGTTTTTAGGTGAATTCTATAAAAAAATCTTTGATACTCAAATGATGAATTTCTTTGAGGAAAAAATGTTTCATGTTCTTACATGAAAAAACTATAGTAAATATCATGGAGGAATGTTATCCACTAAAAAATGAACCAGGTGTGGAAGATAATTCTTTATATAACATGAATGTGAAAGGGCTATGATGTGGGTAACCAAATAATAGTGCAGAGTTAATTCATAGCCTAAGGAATAACATCAACTCCAATACTTCATTTATATTCATTATAAACATTATGCTAAACTATAAACCAATCTAAAGAATCATTTAAAAAAATTAGTATCCCCCAAAGACAATGGATTAATATAAATCCTATCCGATCATAACATTAGAAGTTTGTCATGATAATGAATTGGACAAAGGTAAAAACATCATATACTCAAGGAAAATAACTGACCTATTTGATTCATGTTTTATGTGATCATTTATATCCTTGAATCCCATTACGAGAACCAAAGCACCACTAATAATGTCATGATATTTAATTATTATTGATTTCTCCAAATGATGTAGTGGTATCATCCCATGTAAAATTTATGTTTTTTGGAACATATGAACAATAAATATTTTTCTTATGATTTTTTTAAATTGATGTTAATTTGGGTGTGGACTATCCCACTATATATTTCTTAATTTAGTTGATGATATCTTATGAGTGAATAGACAACTATGAAGTTATTATGGAATTTTTCTCCATCATATGGGCATTTCTAAGTAATAGTTATGAATATATAACAGAAATGGTTGGTTAAATAATCATTATTAATAAATTTTATATTCTTCCAGAAGATGATATGGTATTGAAATTATTTTTCTTAGTCTCCCCTCTATCAAAAGAATTTATTTCAATATAAAGTATACCATATTAAAATTGTATATAAAGTATCTGTTATTGTATTAAACTAATTTAAATAAAATTATTTTTTAATTAACATCATAAAAATATTGAAAATGGTTTTATAAATCTATATACTCTCCCATGGTGTTTAAAATTCCACCATATCATGTTTAATTATGGACTAAAAATCTATATATTGATTATCATGAACATAAAATGACCAAAATAAAATAAAATATTATTTATCAATTGTTGATAACTTTTTTGGATCAACTTAAACTAGGCCAAAACCTCCTAATGAAAAAAGACAAATTTCAGATTTCATCATTTATAAGTTGAAAGGGGGGTTATAAATTATAATAACGTTTATCTTAGTTATGCCAATAATGAATTCTGATTGATTCATTTTAGACATTCAAAATCACCAGATATAATCATTTGTCAGAGGTATATATGCATTATATATTACATAGATCATTTTTTGGAAGACATTATTGATGATTTAACCATTTATTCCACAAGAAATGAAGTGTATAAAGATGATTTCAGGTTTTTTATTGTGATCTTATAATTTTTTATTTTTTTTATAACATTATTTCTTTTAAATTTCACTTGTATATATAATAAACCTTCCATTTTTTGACATTAAATTATGATTTATTATAAGTGACTGCACTTAATAAAACCCTAATGATTGTGAAGTACATAGCCTTTGGGAACTAAGCACATTAAATGAAACATAAAATAGTAAATACATCATCTGTAATGAAAAATCCATAAAATGAATGGACTTAATACTGTATGGAATAACCTATGGATTTATAGAAGACAGAGGATCCATAAATCCAATTAATGGAAAAAAAATGTATAACATGAATAATGGAATACATTTTGAACTATATGAATATCAATATGATGAAAAATGTGTGATAATCATATATATGAAAAATTTGGCAAGATATATGATGATAACATAAAGTGAATGAAGGTAAATGTGAAAACAACATAAAACAATTCATCATGAACATCTTTCAAGGAAAATAGTCAAAACATCATGATGGAAAACATCCCATAATGGAACCAGATTTACTCTCGGTCACAACATGGACTCTCTTATGATTAAACATTTACCAATTTATTAGATAATTATATAATTTTGGGCACAGACAAAATGTTCATTTCATTTTCAATTTTATGTGCCTCACATAGATCATAAAACATGGAATAATTTATCAAAAAAATTTATTCTAAGATCTTTGAGTGTTTAATAATTACATCTATTTTTTAAGTCATTATGTTTATGTGTATATTGTCAAACACCCTTGATAGGAATTAGGTATAGGTATTCACTATACAATTATTTTGCATGGAAAATTGTGATGGATTTTCTACCGCATAACAACATCACGCATAATTTCATAAAAAAAGATGATGAGAGTTAAAGTGGTTCATAATCAATTGGGATGAAGATAGGTACTAATGAACCATGTATTTATAGAATAATACCTTTTGATTTCTATTAATACTTATGAATAATATATTAATTATATGTTAAATATGACATTTTCCAATTTAAAACTCCCCTAGAAAAAATGGGTTTTCTTTAAATATTATGTTCTACACAACTCTGAGTTGTACCGAATAATGAAATATTATTATTATTATGTTAAATGGTTATTAACACATAACCATTTAATTGACTGGAATGAACATATATATCTATATTAGGATTTCATATATTTGTTAAATGTTTTTACACTACTCCAAAAAAATTTAGAGGGTTAAAATAACAATGAATCTGATTTTAAACATGAAATGATATAATATTCTTTAAAAAGACGATTTACCCCCTTTTAATGGTGGACCGTTTTTTATATTTATTTTTTCACTCCTATGTGTTATATTTGATAAAATAAAATTATTCATTAGAAGAGGGCCATCAAAATTTATTCTTGATGATATTTTTGTAATTTTCTGATAAAGTTCTCTTTTTTATGAATATTGAAAAATACTTCATTTTAATTTAGAATATCCTTTTAATATAATTTATTTATAAAGATAGATTGTACTTTTAATTTGTTTTAAAGTTTAATTATAGTATTTTTTTCCATTTAATCCAATTTGTGTCATTGTACATAATTTATCTTAGAAATTGTAATTAAACACATGTCAGTATTTTGGTTGTTTTTACTTCTTAAAAATGAATTTTGGTTTTGACAACCAGAATTAATTTTAAAATAATTACTACAACTTCTGTGTTTTGAATTATGAAAAATAGATTCTATATTTCTAATCAGGTTGTCTAACTGTTTTAGAAAGGTATGTTTTATTTTTAGACGTTATGAACAATAACATCAGTAAATATATTATTTAACATGGTTAAAAGTGTAAATCTAATAAATAAGGGTACAAAATTAATATTGCAATATTTTTAAATTACCCAAACACATGTACTAATATTATTGGATGATATATTTCTGACCTTGGGAATTATAAGGTTGATTTTGTCACCCCATGGAGCCACATGGATGTGAAAATAACATTTTATAAAAAAAATTAATTTAAAGTAAAGACAATTGAAAAATAAACATGTCTCATTTAGTAAAATAATTTTTATATGGGGTAATATAAGTGATATCTTAATCTATACATTTTTATTATAAATATAAAAATATTTCCTATATCATGGAGTGTTATTTATAATTTTTAGACATCAAATAAATAAATATATTTTTGGAACAATGATGATGTACTGATTTCCTTATTAATGAAATATTTAAATAAATGAGATTATAATTATTAAAATAATTTTATTTAGAAATATTTTATGCCATACACAAATTTTATGGACTATTATATCCTATTATATTTTAATTAATGATCTTTTTTCTAAATAATCATGTTTTAATGGTTTTCCAAAAATCATGATATGAATAGTATAAAAATTGACTTAAAGGAGTTTTAAAAAAAATAAAATTTTAACAAAGGAGGGAATAGTCCTAAAAACAATGATTATTCCAAATGGTTGTGAAATGTTTTAATATGTCATTAATTGACCCCTTCTAGTTCTATTGATATTTTATGGAAACCATATTAACCATATAACATGAATATACAAAAAGATTAGGTAAGAGATAAATTATTTAACAAAGGTTTAAAGGTAAAAGATATGGTTAAATTGGAAACTAAAACTAGTAAAAAACTTTTTGAGATGATTTGTAACCATAATAATGATATATCTTAATTAAATGAGTTGGAGACCTTTTGAAAACAGATTTCAGTTTCAAATAAAAAAATCGTTCAAGACAATTATACAATGCCCCTCCTTCCTCTTATTAATGGTCACCACCTCTATCCCATTACACACACCTCTCAAGCCCCTTGGATCATCTAACAAGAGCTCCAAGAATCTTTCAACATCATTATATTCCTCCAATAATCCTTACCATTTGATGAAGTCAATTAAATAATTCATTTTGGCTCAAATCATAGGGAGTTACCCGTTTTAAAGGTTAGCGTCATCTATAAAGTTCCTTTTCTCTATTCTACTTATTTAATAAATATCATATTATTATTCTTTGATTACAAAAGAACCCCGGTATCTTATATATATTTGGATGATGTTATGATAAGGATTTGAACAACACTTACACAAACCTCCATCTGATTGATTTCGAACATTCTGATTTTGTGGATGGCGAACTGCTCCCTCACGAAACCAAGAATGTTCAATTATCTCCTACCACCTCTCATGGTGGCACTTATTATGGAACTATATTTATATAATCAATATTATATTTATATTATCTTCAGGTTTCATTAAATTTTTTACAATATACATTTAGGCTGTTCTTTTTGTAAACACGATAATTTCATTTGAAAAAGCATGGACAACAACCCCCTCAATGTGATATGAATCATTCATGATATACATGGACTGAATAAAGGATAGAATTAATGAAAATATGTAACATATAATAAAATTATGTTATAATATATTATAATCTACATTTTAATCATTAAGTTTTCATTCCTTTAAATATGAAATAGAAGTGAATGAATCGTTCATTCGTACGTATAACATACCATCTCCATGAATTGTACCTTTCATTTTTTATCTCCAAATGTTATGGACTATTATAAATAAATAAAAAATGTATATATAATATATATATGATATCTAAAAAATAAAAATCATTGTTTAGATAATGGAATTTTGTCCACATGGACAATTTGTAATTAGAAAATGTTTATTTTTGACTCATGTATCGAACATCGACAAAACGACCAATAAGAACATGAATAATTATATGATTGTTATAAAAAGGTAATAAGTGATATAAAAGTAATAAAAAACATTGAAAATGTTCTGTGGAATTTATAAATTAACTTATGTTTATTATTTATAGAGATAAATAATGAAATACATTTGTCACACATAAGGTAAGGGACTTCAACTCAATATCATTTCATTCGGGCATGTTTTGATAATATACACCTCCTTATATTTCATGGTGAGTAATAAACCGCTTTTACAATTATATTTATTCACATGGAATATTTTTCTTACTATGTGTTTTAGTATATAAAAAAAATGAATGTTTTTAACATTTGTGGTGACAATGACCTCTTCGCCGCCCGTAATAGTTTTTTGACATCCTCAATAATCCTTAATTATTTTAAAGGAAATGAAATAAATTATTATTTTTTGGTGTTTTGTTATTGAAAATGGTTTTTGAAATGTATTGAGTATTTCAATATCATGCAATGATTTCTTGTGATTGAAAACGAAATGATATTAATGAATTGTTGATATTTTCAATATTGTATTTTTTATGATTATATAATGGTACTTGGACCTTTGGCGGTTTGTTATGTGATAAAAAATTGATGGGTGGTTACATGATAAACCAAATGATTAGTGGTTCTTTGATAAACTAAGGACTCATGGTTACATTATATCCTCCAATCCATTGGGTTTGGATGTTGGTCGAATGGGTATTCCATTTGTAAGACTGATTTGTGGAAGTCGACCATATGGTTTTTCCATTTCAGTATGATTATGTCCAATTTATACCTTGTATGTGTTGTGTGTGCTTTATATGCGTTTCAAGGTAATCTATTGGTTACAAAAGGGTATTAATTGGAATTATATTCAATGAATATTATTTACTACTTCATAATTTTTAAATTTACTTCTTATGATAAAGTATTCATGGTTTTTATGATATTTTAGAAAAATAATAGCTTTCCTTCATTATATATCCCTTACTGAGTTGTTCATGCTAATACCAAGTTTTGAACTGCTTTTCACAAGACATAAATATTAAAAGGGTCAAGTATGGGATCATGTAAATGTTATGATATTTAAATTATGGAAAAAACATGCCTATTTTTTTAAGAGTTTCTTAATAATAAAATGGATATTTAGTAGAACTGTCTGCTTGCAATATTAAATTTGTATTGTATATGTAATGATATAATTCTATAAATCCCTATACATTAAAATATAAAAAATTTTAATTATTAACATAATTCAATAATATGTAATGATTAATGTTGGCGCCTTACAATTGCTATCACAGTTCGGTTTAGATGACTTAAGATGTTAGGGATTTATTTAATGATAAGTTATATAACCATAATGGCTTTCATAATAGAATGAATCGTAGGTATTTTAGGTATATAATGTGTTTAAGATAACATGAATAAGTATATATTATTTCATACCCTCCATATAAGATATTATATGATGATTTTACTGATATACTCACTCAAAAGTTTTTTGTTTTACTAAATGGATGGATCTAGTAGGAACCAAAGCGACAATTGATGTGAAAGAAACTGTTGTGGTTTTATGATTGAGCAACAAAATAAAATTGTGGGATATAAAGAGAACTCTTGTCCTTGTTTTTAAGAAACTATCAAGAGTCATGATTGACCACTTGAACATTGGGGATTTTTCTAAGGCGTCATATATGATATAAATTAATCCAAATGGATTTTCAGGTAATAATCATAAATGTAGCTATATTAAAATACCCATGTTTCATGGATGTGGAATGAAATACCAAGAAAAATGATTCAATGGGATGGGAAGTTGTTTTAAAAGTGGTAATGATGGTCATAAAGAAATAACCTACTATGGAAAAAAAGGAATCATCCAGTTGACTCTATGAAAGGGAAAGAAGTTCCTTTAGAGGGATCAGTTAAATGTTTTAAATATGGTTTGCATGAACATTATACAAATAGATTTTCAATGAATATGGATCAAGAATTCGATCAGAAGCACTGTAAAAATATATGTTTACCAATACCCAATTTCATTCCAATTGAAGATGAAGACACTAACAATGACTAATAATGATTTGGATTATTTTTTTTTGGTGTTTTAACATTATTGAATCATAGAATATGATTCATAATTTTTTTTAGAAAATAATTACTACTGAATAAGTTGAAAAAACAATGGTTAATTGATAGTGAATAATGTCTAATGAGTAATTAGTATGAATATAATTTATTCAAGAGTTATGGTGGATTTAAAGATGATGAAATGCTAAAAATTATTAAGGCTCTTTTAATGATGTGATTACATGGGAATACTTTTTCTAGTATGTGTAACCCTGATGTTTGATATGTGAAAATGTTATCCAAGAAATCATTATATTTTATCGAGTGTAAATAATGGATAAAAATTGTGGATCATATGATCTTTTCTTTTCTAGATGATAATTGGTTTTTACATTTTTGGATGAAAAATTAATTGTATTATAAATACTTTATGGATAAAATAGTTTTTCATTATTTTTGAGGAAATTAACTCATTTTTTAGAATGTTATAAAAATTATATTGATTTAGAAAAATGACAACATGCAAGATGTGTGAAAACCCATCGTGTCCAGAAAAGCCATGGGAATTTCACGCACAACTGAAGATAGATAAGGGTGCATCACCTGCCACTAGCCTACATGATGTCCTTGGTCAGTATGACTTATTATTTTTAATTAAATGATATTATATATCAAGAATAGTTTTATTTGGGATCTTATGTTTTATCAAATTGATATCCTTATTATAGGAAAATGATTTGGTGATTATGTGATTAAGGTTAATTTGGAAGACTTTTTCTTCTTAGGGAACAAGATATGCCAAATAAAAAAGAATACTTAGGGATTGAAATTGAAGAGTAATGGTGGAATTTCATTTTGGGAGAATTGATGTTTTTATTGTTGATATTAGTGATTTTTGTTATTTATGGAAATGATTAACCTATCATTGAAAATATTTGATTAGGTTAATTACATTTCTGTATGATACTTGAATAGTAGAAAATGTTATTTCGAGATAAATGTTATGAATCATGTGAAGACTCTGTGATCAAATCCTTCTGAATTTTGTGTTTTAAACATAGTATGGATTATTTTGAATAGGTTTAAGGACATTATTTTATTGAATGGTATTTTTTTCCTGTGGGTATTGTTTGTCTAATTTTTGGATATTAAGAGTGTTATTTGTTTATATAAAAGATGGTCTATTTTGGGGATTTTATGACCTTGTACTAACCATTTTGGTTTTGGATAATGTCTAAAGACTATTGAAATATACAGTTCATTTTTTCGGATTATGAAATTCTCTAGAAATTTATTCTATCACTTTTGACGTGACCAAGTCATCTTGAATACTCATCGTGTTGAGAAAATATGATTTTGTTATTGAAATTTATTAAAAGATGAAGGTATAAATGAAAAGTTAGTATGTTTTCTTATGTTTTTTACAACGACCAATACTTTACATACATTGTTAATACTTCGAAATTGAAGCACAATTATTACAACATATGACAAAACCACAAATGACCGTATAGGTATAGTGTCATTAGAAATTGGGAAACATAAACAACTGGTTCATAAATCTTCTACAGTGTCTCCCATTTATTTCATCATATCTAGGGTCCCTTTTAGCATATTCTACTTAATATCCATCTTCCTGGCCTGGGGAAAAGAAAACATAAAAGGGTGAGCTCAAATGCTCAGCAAGGGAAAATAAAGGAAATAAAAATCATATCATATCTTTTTGAAAATCATAACCTGCAAAAGAGATCATAAAATCTTAACATGGAATAAATCATAGAAGTGAAAATGAGATCCCCATAATCATAACATGAAACGTGAAACTTTGTGGCATGCACACATAATCATGGAAAATCATTTCTTGTTAGTCATGACTAATTGCCAAGACTATCTTAGTGGACAAAGTCCCTTTCTGAACCAAGTCACCCTCGTTCCAGTCCTGTTTCACTGAACCGGTATAACCTACTGTTCTGGCCATGTCTATATCATGATATATAATATCTTTAACCAATGCATTGGAGGGAGATATAGGTCCCACCCATCTTATAATGAATCCTTTCTTATGTGTGCCACATAATCATAAAACATACATCATAGCGTAACCCATGTAATAAAAATTGGATTCTTAAACAACATGACATCATAAAAAAATTCATATAAGATAAAGGAATTCATAAAAATGTTTCCATCACAACATAATCAAATCCATGTAATATTAGGTATAAAAACAGAACCCTTTTATTATCTTAGATGGAAAATAATTTTGATAAAATACTTGAACTCCATTCTTGAGGAAAATATCCTTTCTACTTTAAAAACATTTTTCCTTTCATAACATGTCATACAAATTTAAAATAAAAGAACTTGATTAAAAATAAAATTGAAAACTTGTAAAGGAATCTTCTTGGAAATAATGTTTTAAAAATCCATACATGCCGTATAAGTTAAAAAAACATTTTCGTACATTTGTCAGAAAAGTCAAAAAGTACCTCGTACGAAAAAAAATGACAAAAGATTCCTTTCATATTCTTTACTAAAAACTCACCGAAGGGTAAAATTGGAATTAAACTATTGTAAGTGGATGGAAACAATATTACATATTGAGGGAACATGGATGTGGATGATAAAATACACCCCAGTAAATACTTACGAGTAAACAATCTCGGATAAAAATGAGATTGTGGTATTTTCCCTTACCTTAGGTCCGATTTTCTTTGTACGTGTCCTAATCTCATGTATAATGGTTTAAATAATGTTATTGACTTATTCCATAATCATACATATTGATATGATATCATATATGGTCATATTCTTAGCTTCTTCTTAGTAATATTTCATTGTTACTTGTTAGTCGGGTCTTTATTGCCTTTTGTTCTTATGCGTGTTTTGCTGAATACATTCTTATTCTTCCTTTATGGTTATAGATACCTTATATCCAGAATGTTATTAGTGTAACATATATCATATTTATTCATTCAATTCATTTATATAATTACTATTTAATGATGATCATGTAGAACGAGTTGCATCACATCGTGGAGACGGTATTCCGTACGTACGCATGAGTGATGATATCGTTCCTATGATCGTGGAACTTTATTGGAGTATATATATATTATTTCAGTATCAATATTACTTTATAATAATCATAAATATTTACTCATTACACCATTATACCCATCCTTGTAAAGTGATGGTGGAAAAATAGATTACACCACGGCGTGGAGAGGGTATTCCGTACGTACGCACGCGCGGTGATTTCATTTTTCCGTGGGATGGATAGAAGGTGAATTTGGGTTGTTTCATATTTATAATAACATATCAGTATGTAAGTAATACTGATGTTATTACTTTATCATGAAACAACTAAAGAAGAAGAAGTTGAAGAAGAAAGAAATTTAAAAGATCGGTAATGGATATTACCTCTTCTTTGAAACGCCTCTTTGAATCCTCCACTTAGGGAACTAAGATTGGTCTTTGAAGAATACCAGGGCCTCTAGGATTATTCTAGGGAAGTGGAGAGGAGAAAATGGCAGGGGTTGACCGAGCTTGAGTGCTCAAATTGGTGTGAGGAGGAGGGGGAGGAGGTGCCCTTTTATAAGGGAGGAGAGGGGCACCTTAGGAATATCTCAAAATATTATTTTATATTAAAGTCAAAATCGGGTTATAATGGTTCCAAAGGGTATTATTTAGAAGCCAAAGTGGGGATGGGTCGAAATCCTATCAACCAATAGGATTTAGACAAGTTTAGGGTATTATTTTAGCTTTATCAATTAGATTTAACTCTAAGTTAAATAATTTAACTTTTACCATGTCTTTTTGTTTTCTTTCACTATATGGTTAATACACTTACTATAACATGCCAAAAGAACCCCAAATTGTTTATTATTAATATATATATCCTTATCTAAGTCATTTGTCCGATCCTTAGATTTTTAGGAATAAAATAACAATTAATAATATAATATTTGATTTAAAAACTATTTTGTGTCAATTTTGACACTATTTGATTTATGATTTTTGTGAAAGTCATAACAGAATTATATGTTCGAACAAAGTTGATTAAAGCAATAATAATATATCATAGTAACCTAGAAAATTAGTTTAATTCATAAAAAGTCTTAAATTACATTTATTTTGATATTTATATTATCAATTATGTCAATATTTCATTAATAAGATAATTACTGCATCATCTTTGTGTCATAAATAAATTAAATTATTTGATGTCTAAAAATTAAAAATAAACTACCATCAGGTAGGAAATCTTTTTAGATTTCTAATGAATATTTACAATCGAATTTATCTTATTTATAACCCCATATTAAAAATTATTTACTTATTAAACATTGATTTTAACTATTTTAACCCTTCTTTAAATAAATTAATAATAAATGTCCTAATCTAATCCAAGTGGGCCTAGATGGTCATATTTTATTCCTA
Source organism: Viscum album (assembly GCA_963277665.1). Taxonomy (NCBI): domain Eukaryota; kingdom Viridiplantae; phylum Streptophyta; class Magnoliopsida; order Santalales; family Viscaceae; genus Viscum; species Viscum album. The sequence goes on from OY728120.1 coordinate 1,809,389,796, forward strand.
AGTTTGTTTTTGGTCGAATTACACTTGTCCAATAGAATTAGGACATGTTTTAGGGTAATATTAATATCATATTTACCCTTAGTTACCCGATTTACTATTAACTGCGGTAAAAATAGTAAAAAGTTACTATTCACCAAAAAATTATTTTTATCTCATTGAACCAAATTTTACTTACTGATATCAACCGTGTCTGTCGGATTTTTGAAATTCCATTCACAGAAGCGGTAAAATTATGTTTTATGCAAAATTCAGTTTTTAACCTACCACTTAGTGGTTTCACTGTTCATCAAAAATTGAAAGTTTTCAGAAAAATATCAAAATTTCACCCTAGGCTAATTTCGATATTCTGAGTCCAAAAATGAAGTCCATTTTAAAAAATAAAATTTATAAAATTTCAAAAAGTGGTTATTACTATTCATAACAGCTAGTTTTAATAGCATATTGTTGTTTAGTGAAACTCGGTATTGCGTACGACGCAAGCTATCGAGGAAGGTCGCGATTGCGTGTAAAGCAAGCCAAGAAAGTGTTGTGTAGAAAAAGATTCCTTTGATGATTTATATAACATAAAAGTCTTGGGTGTTACATTCTACCCCCCTTAAAAAGAATTTCTCCCTCGAAATTCTTCACTTTGTAACAAACAGATGAGGATACTTCTCCCTCATCATATCCTCAAGCTCCCATGTAGCTTCTTCAAGTTGGTGGTTCCTCCATAAAAATTTCACCAATCGAGTGGTCTTGTTTCATAGGACTTTTTCGCTACGATCTAGAATCTCTATCGGCTGTTCTTCATAAGAAAGATCTTGCTCCAGCGGTACAACTTCTGAGCTGAGTACATGTGAAGGATCTGGTATGTACTTTCTCAGGAGAGATACATGGAACACATCGTGAACTTGAGAGAGATTCGGTGGAAGCGTCAATCGGTAAGCTACCTTCCCAACACAATCCAGTATTTCGAAAGGACCAATATATCTAGGGCTCAACTTCCCCTTCTTTCCAAATCTCATAACCCTCTTCCAGGGAGATATTCGTAAGAACACTTTATCACCCACTTCAAACTCTAGGTATTTTCTTCGGTTGTCGGCATAACTTTTCTGTCGACTCTGAGATGTTCTTATGTGTTGTTGAATAGATCTGACCTTTTCTGCCATTTCATCAACGAGATCAGGTCCTAATAGCTTTCTTTCCCCAACTTCATCCCAGCAAGTTGGAGTCCTGCATTTCATTCCATAGAGAGCTTCATAAGGAGCCATCTGAATACTGGAGTGAAAGCTATTTTTATAAGAAAATTCCACCAAAGGTAGGTGTTGATCCCAACCTCCTTTGAAATCCATAGAGCAAGCTCTCAACATATCTTCTAGGGTTTGAATTGTTCTCTCAGACTGACCGTCTATCTGGGGATGATAAGCAGTACTGAAACTCAACTCTGTATCCAGAGTATGCTGAAGACTTCGCCAGAACTTCGAGGTAAATCTCGGATCTCGATCAGATATAATAGAAAGTGGTACTCCATGCAATCTTACCACTTCCTTTACATATATCCAGGCAAGCTGATCTAGAGATAAATCCTCTCTAATAGGAATGAAGTGTGCAGACTTTGTAAGACGATCAACTATGACCCAGATAGCATTATTTCCATTGGATGTTTTAGGAAGTCCTCTGACAAAGTCCATAGTGATGTTTTCCCATTTCCATTCGGGTATGGGTAATGGTTGTAACATCCCCTTAGACTTTTGTCTCTCAGCTTTAACTTGTTGACAAACCAAGCATCGAGAGACATATTCAGAAACTTCTCTTTTCATTCCATCCCACCAGAAGTACTCTTTCAGGTCCCTATACATCTTCGTGCTTCCAGGATGAATAGAGAATGAAGATCTATGAGCCTCATCCAGCAGCTCCTTCTTTAATTCGGGGATGGAAGGAACACAAACCCGATTCCTGAACTTTATTATCCCATCACAATCAAGGTTGAATTCAGGAAGATTTCTCACTTTCTTTTGTAACTCGACATCTTCTTTCTGTGCCTCTTTAATCGTCACATGTATAGATGGTTGAACATTCATTTGAGAAAGATAATATTTTTCCCCTTCCATTATAATTCCAAGATCCATCCTTTGTAAATCCATAAATATTGGATCTTTCGTGATCCTCATCATGGATAAACTAGAATGGTCTTGTCGACTTAATGCATCTGCCACCTTGTTTGCTTTCCTAGGGTGGTAATGGATTGAGCAGTAATAATCCTTAATCAGCGCCAACCATCTTCTTTGACGCATATTCAACTCCTTTTGTGTGAAAATATACTTTAAACTTTTATGATCAGTATAAATATCACACCTTTCACCATAAAGGTATTCCTCCAAATCTTTAATGCAAAGATTACCACAGAAAACTCCAAATCATGTGTTGGGTAATTTTGCTCATGGATTTTCAACTGTCGTGAGGCATAAGCTATCACCATATCATTTTGCATAAGAACACACCCCAATCCCTTCTTGGATGCATCACTGTAGATCACAAACCTTTCTCCACTACAAGGCAGTGTGAGCACAGGTGCACTGGATAACCTTCTTTTCAACTCCTTGAAATTCTCTTCACATTCCTCCGTCCAGACAAACTTAACTCCTTTCCGAGTCAACTTGGTGAGTGGATTAGATAATCGTGAAAAATCTTTTACAAAACGTCGATAATATCCAGCCAAAACCAAGAAAACTTCGAATCTCAGTTACTGTTGTTGGTCTCGACCATCTTTTGATAACCTCTGTTTTTGCTGGATCCACAGATATCCCCTCTTTTGAGATTATGTGACCCAAAAATGCAACTTTTTGGAGCCAAAATTCACACTTGGTAAATTTGGCATAAAGCTTCTCCTTTCTCAGGGTCTTCAATATAATTCTCAAGTAATCTTCATGATCTTCCTTGCTCTTTGAATAGACAAGAATACCGTCTATAAAGACTACCACAAATTGATCAAGATAGTCTCTAAAGACTCTATTCATTAGATCCATGAAGATAGCAGGGGCATTATTAAGACCAAATGGCATCACTATAAATTCATAGCGTCCATACCTTGTACGGAAAGCCGTCTTTGGTATATCCTCCCATATGACCCTTAATTGATGATACCCTGAACGAAGATCAATCTTGGAAAAGTATTGAGCTCCGCATAGTTGGTCAAATAAGTCATCAATGCGTGGGAGAGGATATTTGTTCTTGATAGTGATCTTGTTATGTTCTCGATAATCAATACAGAGTCTCATTGATCCATATTTCTTCTTAACAAATAGAACAGGTTCTCCCCAAGGTGACGCACTAGGGCGTATGAATCCCTTATCAAGATTCTCTTGGAGTTGCTTCTTCAATTCCTGTAACTCAATTGGGGCCATTCTATAAGGTGTCTTTGAAATAGGAAAAGCACCCGGTACGAGTTCTATTGAAAACTCAACTTCACGATTTGGTGGAAGACCCGGTAATTCCTCCGGAAAGACATCATAAAACTCCCGTACAATGGGCATATTCTTAATCGTGAGTTTCTCACTAACCATTTGAGATAAATAACCTTCATTTAGTGGAATCAATACCCATAAGATGGAAGAAATTTCCACTGGAAGATTATGTTCATCCTTGCATTGATATACGATCGTAAATTGATCTGGAATATGAAATGTGACTTCCCTTATTTGGAAATTGATATGAGCTCCATGTAGAGAAATTCAATCCATGCCAAGAATCGCATCAAATTCCACTAAAGGAAGGATCACAAGATTTGCAGGAAGCACTTTCCCACAAACTTCGATCGGAGAAGAATTATAAACTTTTGATGCGACTGTTGTGCCATTAGGTGTTGTCACAGCTAACTCAACATCTAATTGTTGAGGTAATATGGTGATACCCTTAGAAAATTCTTTAGAAATAAAAGAGTTGGTGGATCCAGAATCAAATAAAACATTTGCTACTTTAGAGTGGATGGTAAGTGTACCTTTCACCACTTTGTTATCGTACTCCACATTGCTGATAGAAATTGCATGTGACTTTCCTTTTTCTTTAGCCTTAAGATTTTGTTAACGTCGACCATCATCATCAACCCTTGGATTTGAGCATTGATTGGCATAATTCCCCATCTCCTTGCACTTGAAACATTGAGGTGTAGTAGGTTCATTCTGTGTATCCCTTCCTTTTTTTGCGTCATTAGACATCTTCTTCCCATTATCGTGGCATTCAAATGCCCGATGACCTTCCTTTCCACATTTAAAACATTTACTTGTCCCTTTAAGACAACTCCCTCCATGTTTCTTTCCACACTTTGAGCAGAAGGAAAAGCTCATCTTCTTTTCCGTGTGCTCTTTAGATTTTTCTTTGAATTCCATCTTACTCTTCTTATCAAACCCATGTGACTGATGGGTTATTCCAATCTCCATCTCGACTTTGAGAGCACATCGAACGATTTCCTCGTATCTATTGAAGTCCCTTATGGCTAACTCCCTTCGAAGACTTGGTTTTAAGCCACTAAATAATCGATCGATCTTACTCTCAGGTTGGATAATAATACCAGAAGCGTACCTTGCAAGTCTTGTAAAATTTGCTTCATAGGTACTAACAGATTCATCATCCCTTTGCTTCAGTTCAAGAAACTCTTTCTCCATCTTTGTTCGGAGAATACGAGGGAAGTACTTATTTAAAAATAAGTTCTTGAACTCGTCCCATTCCATAGACTCAATTTCATCCCTTTTCCTCGTATTCTTAATAAGATTCCACAATTTATCAGCATCTCCTTCCAAACGATACACTGCTAGGATGACTTTATCATGTTCAGAACATTGAAGAACTGAAAATATCTTTTCAGTAGTATTAATCCATTGTTCAGCAACTAATGGATCAGTAGACCCGCTGAAAGAAGGTGGACGCTGCCTCATGAAGGATTCAACAGAATGTTGCTCCTTCCTTTGCTCGTTTGGAAGTCCTGCATGATTCATAGCTTGAGAAAGTTGTGTGAGCATGGCTACAAGATTTTTCATTCCAGCTCCCATATCGTTTGGTTGCTCAGGGGGACAATCATTGCATTGCCCATCGCATTCCGCATTAACACGGTTCCTTCGGGTTCCAGCCATTGACTAAAACCAAGAAGAATAGTGTGAGCAACACTAATTATAATAGGAAAACCACATAATTCAAGAATAAAATTTTCATGCTTAAGGTCTTATCCTAGGTTATTCAAGGCCATTTCTAAAACACTAAGATTGTGTTCTATGCTTAGACTTATCCTTAGGGTTCTTACTAAGGCTATCACATCCTAGTTTCCAAAGGTTGACTATTCCTTTCCTTTGATACCAACTACAATGACCCATACTTTACATACATTGTTAATACTTCGAAATTGAAGCACACTTATTACAACATATGACAAAACCAAAAAGTACCGTATAGGTATAGTGTCTTTAGAAACTGGGAAACATAAACAACCGGTTCATAAATCTTCTACAGTGTCTCCCATTTATTTCATCATATCTAGGGTCCCTTTTAGCATATTCTACTTAATATCCATCTTCCTGACCTGGGGAAAAGAAAACATATAAGGGTGAGCTCAAATGCTCAGCAAGGGCAAATAAAGGAAATAAAAATCATATCATATCATTTTGAAAATCATAACCTGCAAAAGAGATCATAAAATCTTAACATGGAATAAATCATAGAAGTGAAAATGAGATCCCCATAATCATAACATGAAACTTGAAACTTTGTTTCATGCACACATAATCATGGAAAATCATTTCTTGTTAGTCTTGACTCATTGCCAAGACTATCTTAGTGGACAAAGTCCCTTTCTGAACTGAGTCACCCTCGTTCCAGTCCTGTTTCACTAAACCGGTATAACCTACCGTTCCAGCCATGTCTATCTCATGAGATATAAAATCTCTACCCAATGCATTGGAGGGAGATATAGGTCCCACCCATCTTATAATGAATCCTTTCTTATGTGTGCCACATAATCATAAAACATACATCATAGCGTAACCCATGTAATAAAAATGGGATTCTTAAACAACATGACATCATAAAACAATTCATATAAGATAAATGAATTCATAAAAATGTTTCCATCACAACATAATCAAATCCATGTAATATTAGGGATAAAAACAGAACCCTTTTATTATCTTATATGGAAAATAATTTTGATAAAATACTTGAACTCCATTCTTGAGGAAAATATCCTTTCTACTTTAAAAACATTTTTCCTTTCATACCATGTCATACGACTTTAAAATAAAAGATGTTGATTAAAAATAAACTTGAAAACTTGTAAAGGAATCTTCTTGGAAATAATGTTTTAAAAATCCATACATGCCGTATAAGTTAAAAAAACATTCTTCGTACCTTTGTCGGAAAAGTCAAAAAGTACCTCGTACGAAAAAAAACGACAAAAGATTCCTTTCATATTCTTTACTAAAAACTCACCGAAGGGTAAAATTGGATTTAAACTATTGTAAGTGGATGGAAACAATATTACATATTGGGGGAACATGGATGTGGATGATAAAATACACCCCAGTAAATACTTACGAATAAACAATCTCGGATAAAAATGAGATTGTGGTATTTTCCCTTACCTTAGGTCCGATTTGATTTGTACGTGTCCGAAGCTCCTGTATAATGGTTTAAATAATGTTATTGACTTATTCCATAATCATACATATTTATATGATATCATATATGGTCATATTCTTAGCTTCTTGTTAGTAATATTTCATTGTTACTTGTTACTCGGGTCTTTATTGCCTTTTGTTCTTATGTGTGTTTTGCCGAATACATTCTTATTATTCTTTTAAGGTTATAGATACCTTATATCCATAATGTTATTAGTGTAACATATATCATATTTATTCATTAAATTCATTTATATAATTACTATTTAATGATGATCATGTAGAACGAGTCGCATCACATCGTGGAGACGGTATTCCGTACGTACGCACGAGTGATGATATCGTTCCTATGATCGTGGAACTGTATTGGAGTATATATATATTATTTCAGTATCAATATTAATTTATAATAATCATAAATAGTTACCCATTACACCATTATACCCATCCTTGTAAAGTGATGGTGGAAAAATAGATTACACCACGGCGTGGAGACGGTATTCCGTACGTACGCACGCGCGGTGATTTCATTTTTCCGTGGGATGGATAGAAGGTGAATTAGGGTTGTTTCATATTTATAATAACATATCAGTATGTAAGTAATATTTATGTTCTTACTTTATCATGAAAAAACTAAAGAAGAAAAAGTTGAAGAAGAAAGAAATTGAAAAGATCGGTAATGGATATTACCTCTTCTTTGAAACGCCTCTTTGAACCCTCCACTTAGGGAACTATGATTGGTCTTTGAAGAAGACCAGGACCTCTAGGATTATTCTAGGGAAGTGGAGAGGAGAAAATGGCAGGGTTTGGCCGAGCTTGAGTGCTCAAATTTGTGTGAGGAGGAGGGGGAGGAGGTGTCCTTTTATAAGGGAGGAGAGGGGCACCTTAGGAATATCTCAAAATATTATTTTATATTAAAGTCAAAATCGGTTTCTAATGGTTCCAAAGGGTCTTATTTAGAAGATAAAGTGGGTATGGGTCGAAATCCTATCAACAAATAGGATTTAGAAAAGTTTAGGGTATTATTTTAACCTTATCAATTAGATTTAACTCTAAGTTAAATAATTTAACTTTTACCATGTCTTTTTGTTTTCTTTCACTATATGGTTAATACACTTACTATAACATGCCAAACGAACCCCAAATTGTTTATTATTAATATATATATCCCTATCTATGTCATTTGGCCGAACCTTAGATTTTTAGGAATAAAATAACAATTAATAATATAATATTTGATTTAAAAACAATTTTGTGTCAATTTTGACAATATTTGATTTATGATTTTTTTAAAGTCATAACAGAATTATATGTTCGAACCAAGTTGATTAAATCAATGCTAATATATCATAGTAACCTATAAAATTATTGGAATTCATAAAAAGTCTTAAATTACATTTATTTTGGTAATTATATTATCAATTATGTCAATATTTCATTAATAAGATAATTACTGCATCATCTTTTTGTCATAACTAAATTAAATTATTTGATGTCTACAAATTAAAAATAAAATACCATCATGTAGGAAATCTTTTTAGCTTTCTAATGAATATTTACAATCGAATTTAACTTATGTATAACCCCATATTAAAAATGATTTACTTATTAAACTTTGATTTTAACTATTTTAACCCTTCTTTAAATAAATTAATAATAAATGTCCTAATCTAATCCATGTGGGCCTAAATGGTCATATTTTATTCCTAAGTTTGTTTTGGGTCTAATTACACTTGTCCAATAGAATTAGGACATGTGTTAGGGTAATATTAATATCATATTTACCCTTAGTTACCCTATTTACTATTAACCGCGGTAAAAATAGTAAAAAGTTACTATTCACCAAAAAAATTATTTTTATCTCATTTAACCACATTTTACTTACTGATATCAACCGTGTCTATCGGATTTTTGAAATTCCATTCACAGAAGCGGTAAAATTATGTTTTATGCAAAATTCAGTTTTTAACCTACCACTTAGTGGTTTCATTATTCATCAAAAATTGAAAGTTTTCAGAAAAATACCAAAATTTCACCCTAGGCTAATTTCGATATTCTGAGTCCAAAAATGAAGTCCACTTTGAAAAATAAAATTTATAAAATTTCAAAAAGTGGTTATTACTATTCATAACGGCTAGTTTTAATAGCATATTGTTGTTTAGTGAAACTCGGTATTGCGTACGACGCAAGCTATCAAGGAAGGTCGTGATTGCGTGTAAAGTAAGACAAGCAAGTGTTGTGTAGAAAAAGATTCCTTTGATGATTTATATAACATAAAATTCTCGGGTGTTACATTCTTAGTCAAGATCATAAATAATTTATTCAAAAATATAAAATGAATATTCAAAAAAAATTGTTTGTTTTCTTTTCCTACTACAAAATCAATGACCATTTAAGTCGTCACAACTTTGTGGTTTTCGCGTGGTTAAATTTCTCATAGTCATGTTTTCTATCACTCTCCATCAGAATATGATGGATTATTTTTCATCCACATCTATGTTTTCCTACATGAAATCCTAGTATGTTTTATCTTAGGTGACCATTTTACTTCTCTTTCATTATTTTAAAGTGATAGTTTTATTTACTCTTTTTTCTATGTGGGACATTTAATGAAGTTTTTAGCCCAATTTTAAAATTTTGAGGACCAAATTTCCAAAAGGGGGAAGGGTATAATGATCCAGGTATTTATAGAATAATAATTATTGATTGATATTTATAATTATGAATAATGTTGAACCCTCTGGGAGAATTAGTTGAACTCATATTTTGATAATCCCAATTATGCTCAATCATATTTTGATAGTCTCAATTATGCTAAATTATAGTTTGATAATCCCTATTTTGATTAGTGATTAATTACTTAACCCAGTATTTCTATACACCATGCACATATTCATATATTATAATATTTACATTACCTTCATAGAATTCGGTTACTGGATGGATATATTTTCTAACATAACCCTTTCTTCCAATAGAATGCCTAAACAGACAAGTGGTCACCGTTACTGAAAAAAGCTACTGATGTGTAAAGTCCACCAATACATCAAATCCACTGGTACAACAAGTCTACCGATATGTGAAGGTCACCAATACATCAAGCCCACCGGTACAACAAGTCTACCGATACGTGAAGGTCACCGATACAGAAATGTCCACCGTTATGTATAGGGTCACCGATACAGACAAGTCACCGTTATGCAAGCCTACCTGTACATAAAGTCTACCGTTACATGAAAGGTCACCGGTACATTAACTATACCGCTACCGATCAAGTCTACCGACAGACATGAAGTCTACCGAATAGAAAGGCTACTGTTACACAAGAGGCTACCGAATAGAAAGGCTACAGTTACAGAAGAGGTTACAGATACACCTGGCTACCGTTACATAAGAGGTTACCGATACACAATGCTATCGTTACACAATAGGTTACCGATACAAAAGGATACCGATATCCAAAGCTACCATTCCAGGGAATCCAACGCTACCATGATTTCTGTATATTTATTAAATCTAACCAATGGTAATATTATGTATATTTTAATTCTCTGCCATTTATTTAATTAAATTTGTTGGATGTCAGGGAACCTTACCTCGTACCTGCAAAAAGAAATCATTTCTTATGCCGGAACTCATGCCATAAATACAAAAATTCCATGTTGCTGCAAAAAACACCCGAAGAATATACAATTGAAATACAGAAGTGATCTAAAAGTGACATACAAAAAAAGATCTCATACAGATATACATGCACGACCAAGAAGACACATAAGCTCATACACACTCACGCTTACTCAAGAAGAGCTTTGTACTTTCACAAGGATTTTGAAGAACATCATCGACTACATTTTCACTGCCTCTGAACCTGGATGTCTAGAAAATGACACTCTGTCTTCCATAAAAAAACCAGAAGAGGACTCAGAACCATTTCTGATCAATCCGAAGGATTCCAGAGGTAGACTGCAATCACTAGATCCATTCTAAACTCTATATCTTGCTCAGTGATTTATTCTTTAAATTACGAGAAGTGTGTGTAATCGGTTTTAATTTAAACACACACTATCTCCTGAACCATAACTGGAGGATCTGTAAATCCTCATTCAAACTCCTTACATCTTCTATTTCCCACTATGAATAGTGGTAGAGGTCGTGTGTGACCTGGATAGCTATATTTTCTATTTTAATTGTTTCCCATGTAGAACTGTGGTAGAGGTCATTGACCTGGATAGTTGTAAACTGTTGCGAACCTCGATCCATGGTGTGGATGAAATTTATATAAATTGTTGAGAGGACTAAGTCTCAGCTTGAGACTAAACCTATTGGTTATATTTTATGTGCTTTATTAGTTTTATCTAAAACATATTATTCTGCTACTAAGTGCTTTAAAAATTAAACTGTTTTTCAAAGTAACTCTGATAATTGAATTAGCAAGTGTTTTCATTACTTGAAAATCATTAGTTTAGTTTCAAAATTAAATCTGATCATCTGATTAGATTAACTACGAACTAATCAACCCCTTTAGAACCAAACTAAAAGTTTTCTTTAGTTCAAATTCACTACAATTAAATTAGTATTTTAAATTGGTGGACTTTAGGAAAGGATTATAAACAGAAATTTTAATTGGAACTCAATTCACCCCCCCCTTTGGAGTGTCCACTCCTACCAACATTTGGTATCAGAGGTTTAAAATATTTCCTGAAGTACTCTGTTTTTCAATTGTGATTTTAGTTGTATTTTAAAGATCTTAAAATTTCTGTTATTTCTAAATTTTTATCTCTTTAAATTTTTTGCTTCAACCTAATTATCATGGATAGAAGACTTGAAGGTTTTTCTACTAATAGAACTCCATTTTTCAATGGAAACAACTATGCCCAGTGGAGGATTAAGATGAAAATTAAAATAGAAAGCATGGGTTTTGATATTTGTACTGCCATAGAATCATAATTTAAAATTTCCACTACGGTTAGATCTACTTCGAATGAAGCTACTAAGACAACTTACAATAATAATTGAAAGGCTATTAATGCTCTGTATTGTGCTTTAGGAGATGAGGAATTTAATAGAATATCTTTTTGTAAGATTGCATATGAAATTTTGGATACTTTAGGTGTTTCTCATGAAGGAACAACTAAAATTAAGGAAATGAGATTGAACACATATACTATTAAATATGATAATTTTATGATGAAGCCTGATGAACCCCTTTCTGAAATGTATCTCAGGTTTAATGAAATTATCAATACAATGATCTCACTAGGAAAGGATGGTCCATCAAAGGAGCAGATCTTGAGAATTTTGAGATGCCTACCTGAAAGATGGAGGGGCACTATTGTTTCAATTAGTGAATCTTGTGATATTGGTAAACTGCCAGTCAAGGAATTTATTGGTATGTTGATGATGTATAAAGAAGAACGTAAGTTATCCAAAGAAGAAAAAGATGTACCAAAAAGAAAGTCAGTTTCCTTTAAGACATCTACTTCAATGAATAAGGATATGGAGAAACTTCAAGCTGTAAGCGATAGCACCGGCTGTGAAGAAAGTGAAAGTGTATCTGGAAGTGATGTAGAAATGGGTCACATTGCAAGAAGTTTTAATATGTTTTATAGGAAGAAGAAGTTTTTTTTTAAAAAAATTACAAAGGTAAGTATGACAACAAGGGTCACTAGAAAAAGGACTAGAAGAAATATGACAAATCTGATGAAGTTGTCTGCTATGAATGCAAAAGAAAAGGACATATAAAAGCAGACTCTCCAAAGATGAAATACAAGAAGATGTATGAGTATAAGGACTATCCGTATAAGAAATACATGAATGCTACTTGGAGTGCTTATAAGGATAACTCCACTGAATATGAAGCTTCTGAGACTGAAAACAGAAATAAGGCAAACATGTGTTTTATGAAAAACACTTCTGAGGTAACATCTGAAATTCCTGCTTTAAATACATATTATTCTAGAGATGATTCTGATTCTGAAAATATGTAAAAATATAAACTGTTTGAATATTGTTATTTGTTGGAAGAAACCTGTAATGATCTGAAGGACAAATACAAACGTTTAAAGAAACAATATGCTTTAACTATTAAACATAAATCTGATCTTGACATAGAAATGGAAAATAATGCTCAGTTACATAAATAAAACACTGAACTGAAATTATAAAATGAGAAACATAGGAAGGATTTAGAAACGTTCACAAATGGAAAAAATACTCTTACTCAAATGCTAGTTAAGCAGATTGAACCTAAATATACTACTGGTATAGGATACCAACCTGGACAAAAAAAATTCCAAAACTAGATTTATTTCTAAATCTGGACAGAATGTAGATAGTTCTAGTTCTGGAAGTTCATATGCTTCAACTAGTTATATTCATAGTTACAGATCTAATAAGGTTTATCTATCAAAATATATTGATTCTGCAAATCTAATGAGACCCAGAAGACAAATTTGGGTACCTAATGTTTTATTGGCTAATCTGTCTAGACCCATGAAAATATGGGTACCAAAATCATTTCCTATCTAAATCTGTTTTGTAGGTAACCTGCTTAAAGAGCTCCTGTAGAAAGACTTGGTACTTGGACAGTGGATGCTCATGACATATGTCAGAAGACTTCTCATGCTTTAAAAGCTTAGTCAGAGTTGAGGGATGTTTTGTCACCATTGTTGATAACTCTAAAGGAAAAATCATCAGCATAGTCTAGATTGGTAACATTGCCTCAGTATTAATTTCTAAGGTTCTATTCGTTTATGAACATAAGTATAGTTTACTAAGTATTTCTCAGTTATGTGATGATGGTTTTAAGGATAGATTTGAAAATAATTCTTGCAATGTTTTTAATTCTAAAAATGCCATATTATTTTCTTCCTCGCAAAATGAAAATGTTTATGCTGTTGATTTAAATTCTTTAGCAATGCAAAATATTACATGTTTAAATGATTTTCATAAATAGTATTGGATTTGAAACAGAAGATTAGGACACTGCATTGTACATTCACATAGAATACATACTAGGAAGAACTTAGTTAGAGACTTACCAAAACATGAACTCCCAACAGATAAAGATTGTAATCCATGTCAAAAGGGAAAGCAACATAAAGTTTCTTTTAAATAAAAGAAAGAAGTGTCAACTTCTCAACCTCTCGAGTTGGTTCACATGGATTTGTTTGGACCTTCTAGATTTTCTAGTTTAAATGGGAAGCATTATGTCTATGTTCTAGTAGATGACTTTTCTAGGTATACTTGGGTATATTTTCTAGCTCAAAAAAGTAAAGCTTGTTCTTACTTTGTTAAATATTCCAAGTCTGTAGAGAACCTTAATGGAATTATGATTAAAACATTGAGAAGTGATCATGGTCGTGAGTTTTAGAATCATGAGTTTGAATCCTACTTCTCACACAATGGCTATAGTCACAATTTCTCTACCCCTCGGACACCTCAGCAAAATGGTTAGTACAAAGGAGGAATAGAACCCTTCAGGAAAATTTCAGAACGATGCTCAATGAGTATGACCTACCTGTTTATTTTTTGGGATGAAGCTATCAATATAGATTGTTACATTATCAATAGAGTCTTCATCAGACATGTCCTTAAGAAGACCCCATATGATTTGTGGAACCATAGGAAACCTATGGTTAACTAATTCAGAGTTTTTGGTTGCAATGTCATTATTCTTAATACCAAAGATAATCTTGATAAGTTTTCATACAAGAGTGATGAAGGAATTTTCATAGGTTACACTATCTCTAGTAAAGCCTATAGATTTTTCAACAAGAGAACCAAATGTGTGGAGGAATATGTTCACATAAAATTTGATGAAAGTTATTCACATGAGCCTAATACCTCTCTTGAAAATATTGAAGATGATCTATCTATTATGAACCTTAATGATAAAGACAGTGGACCTGTAGTTAAAACATCTAGTTTTTGAAATTTTCCAGAACTTAGTTCTTGTTGATTCCCAAGCTGTTGATAAACCAGAAATCTCTAGACCTACCTTTTAGAGACCAACTACGACTCTAAAGAACCATCTTTTAGATTCTCTTGTAGGTAATCTCGATAGGGAAACACAGACAAGAGCTTCTCTAAGAAATCAGGTTGAACATCAATCATTTCTTTCCCAGTTATAACCTAAAAATATCAATGATGTTGTCAATGATGAATTTTGGGTAATGGCTATGCAAGAAGAACATAATAAATTTGAAAGAAATAATGTCTAGGAATTAGTAGAAAGACCTAAGGACTATTTAACCATTGGCACAAAGTGGGTTTTTAGAAACAATGTTGACGAATCTGGAAACATCATTAGAAATAAAGCTAGACTAGTTGCATAAGGTTACAATCAAGAAGAAGGAACTGACTATGAGGAAACCTTTGTACCTGTAGCTAGATTAGAGGTAATTAGGATCTTACATGCCTTTTCATCACATCTGAATTTCAAGTTATATCAAATGGATGTGAAAAGTGCTTTTCTAAATGGTTTTATTGTTGAATATTTTTTGTAGAACAACCACGTAGTTTCTCAAATCTTCACTTTCAAAATCATGTTTTTAAACTTTCTAAAGCCTTATATGGTTTAAAAAAGGCTCTAAGAGCTTGGTATGAAAGACATACAAATTTTATTATTTTAAACGGATTTACAAAAGGAATTGCTGATCCCACTCTTTTTATAAAAATAATTTCAAAATATGTTTTAATAGTACAAATATATGTTGATGATATTATTTTTTGATCTTCTTATAATTCTCTATGTACTGAATTTTCAAAGAATATATAAAATGTGTTTGAAATGAGCTTAATGGGAGATCATAAGTACATTCTTGGATTTCAAATCTTTCAAACTGAAGATGGTATTATTTTGAATCATAGTAAATATAGTAAGGATTTATTAAAATGTTTTGGTTTGGATAGTATTAAGGGAAGTGATAATCCTCTGAGTACCACCTGTAAATTGGATATTGATGAAACTAGGAAACCATTAGATCAAACTAATTATAGAGGTATTATTGGGAGTTTACATTGTCATACTTCTAGTCAACCTGATATTATGTTTAGTGTATGTATGTGTGATAGATTTCAAGCTATCCATAAAGAGTCACACTTACTTGCTGTTAAAAGGATTTTTGAATATCATAAATGATCTGCTAATTTGGGACTGTTTTACCCAAAAGTACAATCATTTGATTTAATAAGTTATTTAGATGCTGAATTTTCTAGATGAAAGTTATATAGAATGATCACATCTAGAACATTTCATTTACTAGGAAATTGCCTAGTATCACGGTGTAGTAAGAAACAAAATTTGGTTGTGTTATCTACTGCTGAAGCAGAGTATATAGCTGCTGGTAGTTGTTGTGCACAAATTCTGTGGATGAAACACACTTTATTTTATTATGGATATGATTTTAAACATGTTTCAATTAACTGTGATAACACTAGTGCGATAAAAATCTCAAAGAACCCTGTGTCTCACACTAGAACCAAACACATTGGTGTTAGACACCACTTTCTAAGAGATCATTATCAAAGGGGTGATATAACTATTGAATTTATAGGAACTAAACTCCAATTAGCTGATATATTTACTAATCCTTTAAGTTCCGAATGATTAAGATTCATTAGACACGAATTAAGAATGACAACTTACTCTTAAACCGTTAGGATAAACCTCACTGTTAGGATGAACCTCACCGTTAGGATAAACCTCGCCGTTAGGATCAACCTCACCGTTAGGATAAACCTCACCATTAGATAAACCTCACCATTAGATAATCCTCACCGTGAGGATAAACATCACCATTAGGATAAACCTCACCATCAGGATAAACCTCACCGTTTAAGGACACCTCACCGGTACATCTCTTGCGCTGTTTTAAATTTTCGTATTAAGGACGAGACTTCAAACATTTATTTATTATGAGATTTATTTTATATGTGAATCCTAAATGATA
The DNA here is from genome assembly GCA_963277665.1 of Viscum album. Taxonomy (NCBI): domain Eukaryota; kingdom Viridiplantae; phylum Streptophyta; class Magnoliopsida; order Santalales; family Viscaceae; genus Viscum; species Viscum album. The sequence continues at coordinate 1,809,406,390 of OY728120.1, forward strand.
TTAAACCCAACCCTAGACATCACTCAATCACCACGAACCCGTCTTTTCGAATCCCTCCTACCTAAACCTCTCATGCTCGCAAAACCCCGAGCCTCAGAATCTAAAATGGCCCGTGTGAAGCGACCCTCAGTGGATGAAGGGAGTGATGCGCCGCAAGCTAAGAAGCAGAACGTAACCAATCCTAGTTCTAGTGGAACAAGTAGAAGTGTTGCTCAAAGGAATCCTGCGTATCTGCATTTATCAAAGCGAGAAATTATAGTGGAAAAGGAGTTATGAGCAGAATGTCTGTTGGAAAGAATGTCCTTGATTCTGAAGATTTTACACGAGCAAGGATGCCTCGAATGCTTCATGAACAATAATGGACCATATTATCCAGTACTGATAAAATAGTTCTATGAGTATTTTGGTTTTGAGACTTTAGAAGAGGAGAATATGATGATTTCCTTTGTGAATGGTCAAAAGTTTTCGTTTTCATCTGTTGAATGGGATGAGAACCTTAGAGTTCCTCATAGAGGTGATTATGGATTTTATTCAAAATCCATACCTAATGTTAGTGAATTTTTCAAATATGAGGATGCCTTTTTAGAATTGAAAGGGAATGGAACTCCTAGAAAGGTCATTTCTGCAGAGATGGAAGGGATGGATAAACTACTTTTTATGTTCATTCAGCATGTGATTAGTCCATGAAGAGGAGATTTTTCTACCCTCAGATTTCAGGATATTTATTTGTTGAATCTATTATAGCATGGAGTAAAGGTGAATCTGTACAGATTGATAATGATTCATATTGAGGATATGACTAGACCAATGTCTAAGTCCAATGCACTATTCTTTTCTAAGTTGATTTTTATTATGTTGATGGCAAAGGAGGTAGCTGGACCTCAAGACTAAACTGTTGTGGTTAAGGATAATTTTTGCATCACCAGTACTATTTGTAAGTTTATGAAAGTTAGCTAGAACCCTTGGATGAAATAACGGGTTAATGATGAAGGTAAAATCTATGACAAGTATACTCCTGTGGACCATCCTTCTAGACCAAAGGATGTGAGGGATCTTGGTCTTGGACAAGATGTGCCAGAACCGATCTATAGTGATGATGAGGCTAAAAATGAGGAGGAAGAGGCGTCAGTTGAGGAAGGAGGAGACCCAGATTTACCCCCTAGTCCTGTGCATCAAAATAATTCCTATGGAGAAGGTAGCCCTCCAAAAGCACTACCAAGGAGAGAAACTCTTATGAAGGACAGTGATACTGAGACCACATATGAAGAAGAAGAAGCATATCAGTATGTTTTTAAGGACACCTCCGAAGAGGATGAGGCAACCGAATATGTTCATTTTGTAAATGGAGAAAATGAGGCTTTTGGTGAAGGAGATGATGAGGAAAATGAAGAAGAAGAGCTCACTTTGAGCCCTCTGATAGATAGTATAGTCAAGACAGTGCCTGATCGGGAAGAAGCAGTGGCACCTACTACCATTGATGAGAGAGTCACTGATGACTCAGAAAAGAACATGACTAACCGCACTATTGAACTATCAGAGCAAATGGTTGTTGAATCTGCTAAAGTTGCAGAGGAGGATGTAGTGTTACATCGAGCAGAACAGTTAGGGGAGATTCCTCAGGAGAATGATCTAAGTGAGGGGGAGCATCTTGGTTCAATTTCTGTGTTTTATGAAATCGAAGGTTGGTCATCAGATCCAGGATACATGGTACTTGGACTTAATTATGGAGATTATGATGAGGAAGACCAGCCTCAAAGGGAGTCAGTTATCCTACCTGCTGTGGCTGAAAATTTGGCAACCAAAGAGGACCTTGAGTCTTTAGTGGCTAAAATGAAAGAAGCAATGAGAGAATCAATGGCAGATTTGAAGACAAGCCTGGTTGATGAAATGAAGAGTGTGGAGCATTCCCTGGAGCTATCTCTGGGATGTGATGAGTCTAGTCCAGTGAAGGAAATGATGGATGAAGTTAAAGTATTCCATACACAAATTGGGAGTTGGACAGGAGATGTGGTTTCTCTAAGACAATCGATTGCTTCATTGAGTGCCATGACCAGTTCTCAAACCCAAGTGAATACTAATATCAGATATATCAAAGAAGTAGTCAAGCAGTTTGTGGAAGTATTTGAGGTTTTTAGAAATCAGTCAAAGAACATTTGAACAGTCAAGATGCACTTGTTCAGAAGGTGGTTAGTAACTTGACAGAGTCTTTCAAAGAGACAGTTGCTTTCTCGGTAAAACCACTTCCCTCATCCAGCTCCACTGTGAACTTTGACTAGATCAGAACTGATATCCAGAAAGAGTTAGATAAGGCCAGTACCAATGGAACCTCGGATACTCAGATCTTTTCTACCACTAGGGAAGTTAGTAGTTTTGTTCATGATCACCTACGGGCAGCTACAACTTCTCAAGAGGCCATTAAGAATAAGTTGGATTGTAACATTGAGAAGGTCTATACCAAGCATCAAATGACCAACCATTTCATGATTTTGATGGAGAATATGAAGTTGCCTCTAGGGAATCAATCTTTTAGAGAACAATTTAGTAAGATTAGAGAGCTTACACCTGCCTTGTATAAATTCATTGAAAATTGAGATGATTTTCTATCAGTAATGGAGAGAGGAGGTAGTATTATTATGGATTTTAGGAACATGTTTCTACCTTTCATGCAAGTGGATGCCAGACTTGTGATTTTACCACCTGCTCTACCTACCTCTGCCTCTGGGAGTATACCTCAATTGAGTCTAGTTCAGGATATTCGAAGATTGACACCTATGATCCCACAGAGGAGCACATATTTCATATCTGGTATAGTTTCATTGGTTGACCCTCCAGTTTCTATTTCAGTTATTCCCAAGCCATCTACTCAATCTGAACATGCACCCTCTTTTGACTCAAAGGAAAGACTCCTGTTCAAGAGGAATATTGAGTGATTCTGGATGTTTTTGATAGGATTCACTTGTCTTTTTTTAATACTGACTTTATCAGTTTGTACCTTTTGCGATTTAATGGAAATTTACTCTTACATTATCCACTTTACTTTTTATTATTTTTTTGCAATCTGTTCTCTTTTAGTCTCTACATTTCTCTGATTCTACCCTTCTTTTTGTTAATTACAAAGGGGGATAAAATGCAACTAATGAGAACTGGGAGTGCAATTGAAAGGGGGAGGAAAATGCGAACTTGGTTTTAATTCTTTTTTTAGGAAATTTTTACTCTGAGACCATTTTAGTTTTATTAATACTTTGGCATTAGTTGTGATTATCAAAACAGTGGAGATTGTTGAACCCTCTGGGAGAATTAGTTGAACTCATATTTTGATATCCTAATTATGCTCAATCATATTTTGATAATCCCAATTATGCTCAATTATAGTTTGATAATCCCTATATTGATTAATGATTAATTACTTATCCCAGTATTTCTGTACACCATGCACATATTCATATATTATAAAATTAACATTATCTTCAGAGAATTCAGTTACTGGATGGATATATAATCTAACTTAACCCTTTCTGCCAATATAATGCTTAAACAGACAAGTGGTCACCGTTAGAAAACAAAGCTACTGATGTGTAAAGTCCACTGATACCTCAAGTCGACCGGTACAACAAGTCTACCAATACGTGAAGGTCACCGATACATCATTCCCACATGTACAACAAGTCTACCGATACGTGAAGGTCACCAATACAGAAAAGTACACCATTCTGTATAAGGTCACCGATACAGACAAGTCACTGTTATGCAAGCCTATCGGTACATAAAGGCTACCGTTACACGAATGGTCACTGATACATTAAGTCTACCGCCACCGATGAAGTCTACTGACTGACATGAAGTCTACCGAATAAAAAGTATAATGTTACACAAGAGGCTACTGAATAGAAAGGATACTGTTACCCAAGAGGATACCACTACCCAAGGGTACCGTTATACAAGAGGTTACTGATACACAAGGATACCATTACACAAGAGGTTACTGATATACAAGGCTACCGATATCCAAAGCTACCATTCCAGAGAATCTGATGCTTCCTTGATTTCTTTATCTTTATTTAATCTAACCAACGGTAATATTAGGTATATTTTAATGATCTTCCATTTATTTAATGAAGGTTTTTGGATGTCCGGGAACCGTACCTCGTACATGCAAAAAGAAATCATTTCTTTTGCCGGAGCTAATGCCATAAATACAGGAAGTCATTTTTGCTGCAAAAAACACCCGAAGAATATACAAGGTAAATATAGAAGTGTTCTACAAGTGACATACATAAGAATATCTTATACAGATATAAATTCACGAACAAGAAGACCCAGAAGGTCATACAAACTCATTCTTACACAAGAAGAGCTGTGTACTTTCACAAGGATTTTGAAGAACTTCATCAACTACATTTTCACTATCTCTGAACCTGGATGTCAAGCCATCGACACTCTGTTGTCCAGACAAAAACCCGAAGAGGACTCAGAACCATTTCTGATCAATCCGAAGGAGTCCAGAGCTACACTGCAATCACTAGAGCCATTCTAAACTTTAAATCTTGCTCAGTGATTTATTCTTTACATTACGAGTAGTGTGTGTCATCAGTTTCAATTTAAACACACACTGTCTCCTGAACCATAACTAAAGGATCTGTAAGTCCTCATTCAAACACCTTACATATTCTATTTCCCAATGTGGATAGTGCTAGAGGTCGTATGTGACTTGGACAGCTGTATTTGCTGTTGTTTTTGTTTCCCACGTAGAACCGTGGTAGAGGTCTTTGACCTAGATAGTTGTAAACTATTGGGAACCCCGATCCAGGGTGTGGATCAAATTTATATAAATTGTTGAGAGGACTAAGTCTCAGCTTTAGAATGAACCTCTTGGTTATATATGTTGTTCTTTATTAGTTTTATCTAAAACCATTTATTCCGCTGTTAAGTGCTCTAAAACATAAACTTTTTTTCAATGTTACTCTGATAATTGAATTAGCAAGTGTTTGCATTAATTGCAAATCATTAGGCTAGTTTTAAAAGATAATCTGATCTTCTGATTAGATTAACTGGGAATTAATCAATCCCTTGAAAACCTAACTGAAAGTTTTTTTTAGTTCAAATTCACTACAATTCAATTAGTATTTTAAATTGGGGGATTTTAGGAAAGGATTTGAAACATAAATTTTAATTGGAAGTCAATTCACCCCCCACTTGAGTGTCCACTCCGACCAACAAATAAGATATTAATTTTTTTTAAATATGAATTTTTTTTTTCAATAGCATACTCAACATTCAACAATGGGTTTCCATGAATTCTTATGTTTCACACAACATTGAGTTCTACCAAAAAATAAAATAATAATAATTAAATTTTAAATGCTAATTAACTCATAGACATTGTATTGTTGGGAATGAACATATCTAACTTCATTAGATTGTAAATTTTTAAATGTTTTTTCATTTATCCAGTAAATCATAGAGGCGTAAAATAATAATGAATCTGATATTAAGCAGGAAATACATTATTATTATTTAAAATGGAAATTTACCTCTTTATGATGGAGAACCATTTTTAAATCTAGTTAGTTCACTTTCATATGTTATAATTGAAAAAATAAAATTCTTCTTTAGAAGTGGGACAAAAAAATTACTTTGGTTGAAATTTTGGTATTTTGATATATTTTCATTTATGGAATAGTGAAAAATACTGAATTCAAATCAAAACTATATTTTAATCTTGTTTATTGATATTGTTAGATTGTACTTTTAATTAGTTTAAAAGTGTAATTAGTTTATATTTTTATCATTTAATCCTATTTGGTCATTTTAAATAATTTCACATTGAAATTGGACATAAATACTTGTCAATGTTTTGTTAGTTTTTACTCCTTAAAAATAAGTTTTTTTGGATTTGACAATGAGATTAATTTTAAATTTATTTCTACAACTTCTGTGTTTAAAATTCTAAGAAATAGATTCCATATATTTAATTAGGAGTTCCAAATTTTGTAAATAGGTAACATTTATTTTTGGAATTATGAATAATAACTTTAGTAAATATTGGATTTAACATGGTTAAAAGGGTATATATGGTAAATAAGGGTAAAAAATATTATTTCAATAATATTAAATTACCCTAACAGATGTAAAAATCCAATTGGATGAGATATGTCGGATGATGTGAATCTATAGGTCGATTTTGGGACCCCATGGTGCAGCTGGATGTGCAAATGACATTGAAAAAATTATTTAATGTAATGAAAAATGTAACATAAACATGTATCTTTTAGTAAAATAAACTTTATATGGGGTTATTTATGTGATATCTTTGACTATAGATAAACATGATAAAGATAAAAATATTTCCTACATCATCGTAGTTTATTTATAATTATATGACATGAAATAAATTAATATATTTATGATACAATGATGATGTAGTGATTATCTTATTAATGAATGATTCAAATAAATGAGAATATAAATATTAAAATAATTTTTTTTGAAACATTTCATGCCATCCACGAATTTTAGGGATGATTATGACTTGTTATATTTTAATTAATGATGTTTTCTAGAAAGAATTATATAGTAATAGATTTTTAAAATATAATGATATGAATAGTAAAAAATTCACATAAATGAGTTTCTAAAACCCATATTAATTTATTAAATGATATAATAGTTCTAAAAATATATGATTCGCCCAAATTACTTATATATCATTTAAAATTTCATTAATAAACCCCTTTTGTTTCAAATGGAAATTTATGGTACCTATATTGACCATATAGTAAGAATATACAAGAAGACATTATAAGAGATAAATTAGGTAACTATGGGATAAAGCTAAATGATAAGGTTAAATTTGAAACAAAAACTTTTCTAAAACATATTGGTTGAAATTATTTCGAACGATACTAAACATAAAATAGAATTAAATTAGATGGGGACCATTTGAAATTAAAATTTATTTTATAATAATATAATCATTGAATACATTCCTAATGTTCCCCTCATACCACTTATAAGAGGCCACCACCTTTAACCATTTACACACACATCTCGAGCCCCTTAGCTCTTCATCCTCAGATAAAATAATCTCCCAACATACCTTTGTTACACCTAGAATCCTAGTATTAGGCATAAGGAAATCCAAGAAATCATTTACGCTCAAATCACATAGTGTTTCCCATTTTAAGGGGTAGAATTTTCTTTAATGTTCTTTTCCAATCTTCTACTTCATCACTCATTAACTACGGGAAAAATAACTTTTTGCGACAGGTTATTTGCGACGAGAATTAATCACATAAAAAATAGTCTATCCCGGAGGTTATTTGTGATAGGGGATTCTACCCCTCAAAAATACTTGGTTATTTGCGAACAGAATTGGGGTCCTGTCGCAAAAGGCATGGTGTGGTTTGTGCAAAAAAACAGCGAGAATGTTATTTGGGATGAGGTGTATTCCCCCGTCAGAAATAGTGCATCATTCAGTGGGAATTTGTGACGGGGCCCGTCACAAATACTCGATGGTGGTAAATAGGTTTTTGAAACAGGATGTTCTCCCATCACAAATAGCGTGTCAACAGGTAACTTTTTCGATGGGTCCTAGCGCAAATACTTTTTAAATTGTTGATCTTATTCAATACTGGCGATGATTTTTGTGCCGGTTCCCATTTCAAAAAAATACTATTTGTGATGGGTAACCCGTCACAAATTGTCTTGTCTCAAATAATCTAACATATATATAACCCCATTCATTTTTTTCAAATCCAACTCTCATTTCTTAATCTCTCTCTCTCTCTCTAAACTCAATTTTCACAAAGAAAATTTGGCTGAGTTAGTTTTTTTTTCAAAAAAAAATTGGGATGCCATCTACATCAATAGGATATCAGGTTTAATTTTATTTTATATTTTCTTTAGTTTAGTAATTATTTCATTTTTTTGATGTTATTTTAAGTTATTCATGACTAGTTATAATTATATTAGATTTAAATTTTTTTGTTATCAGTATTTATTTTTAATAATGAATTGAAATTGTTATTACAAATTTTTAATAAATATTAATAAATAATAATAATTTGTAATAATTAGTAATAATTAGTAATAATTATGAATAATTAGTACTAAATAGGAATAATTAGTAGTAAATAAGAATAATTTGTAATTAATAGGAATAATTAGCAACAAATAGGAATATTTAGTAATAAAAAATAATAATTAATAATAAAACAAATAATTAGTAATTAATTGGAAGAATTAATAATAAATTGGAATTATTAGAAATAAAGAGGAATAATTAGTAATAAATACGAATAATTCAAAATAAATAAGAAAAATTAAGAATAAACTGGAGTAAATAGGAATAAATAGGAAAAGTTAGCAATAAATAGTAATAAATAGAAATAAATAGTAACAAATAGTAATAATTAGAAATAAATAGTAATAAATAGAATAAATAGGATTAAATAGGAATAAATAGTAATAAACAAGAATAAATAGTAATAAATAGGAATAATTAGTAAGAAATTGGAATAATTAGTAATAAATAAGAATAATTAGTAATCAAAAGGAATTATAAGTAATAAATTGGAATAATTAGTAATAAATAAGAATAATTTGGAATAATTGTTAATAATTATGATAATTAAAATTAAATATCAATAAATATCAATAATAAAAAACGATTAGCAATAATCAGCAATAATTAGAAATGATTAATAATAAATAGCAATAATTAGTAATAAGTATCTATAATTCGTAATAATTAGCAATTATTTGTAATAAATAACAATAATTAGTAATAAATATTAATAATTAGTAATAAATATAAATAAATAGTAATAAATAGCAATAATTAGAAATAAATAGTAATAAATAGGAATAAATAGAAATAAATAGAAATCAATAGCAATAATTATAAATAAATAGTAATAAAAAGGTATAAATAGTATTAAATAAGAAAAATTACTAATAAATAAGAATAATTAGTAATAAATAAAGACAATTATTAATAAATATGGACAAATAGTAATAAAAATAATTAATTATTAATAAATAGGAATAATTAGTAATAAAAATGATTAATTTGGGATAATTAGTAATAAATAGGAGTAATTCAGAATAATTAGGAATAATTAGTAATTAATAGAAATAATTAGTAATAAATAGCAATAATTTTGAAAAATTATGAATAATTAGAAATAAATAGAAATAAATATTAATAAATAACACTAATTAGTAACAAATAGCATTAAATTTTAATAATTAGCAATAATTAGTATTAAGTAGCAATAATTTGTAATAAATAGGAATAATTCAAAATAAATAGCAATAATTAGTAATAAAAAGAAATAATTCCTAATAAATGGGAATAAATATTAATAATTTGCAATAAATAGGATTAACAAACAATAAATTGGAATAATATGCAATAAATATGAGTAATTATCAATAAATATGAATAATTAGCAATAATTAGCAATAATTATGAATAATTAGAAATAAATATGTATTATTAGAAATAATTATCAATAAATAGGAATAATTAGCAATAAATAGTTATAATTGGAAATAATCAATATTAAATAGAAATAATTAGAATTCAATAGTTATAATTACAAATAAATAGCAATAATTTGATATAAATAGGAATAGTTAGTAATAAATTGAAATAATTAGAAATAAATTAGAGTAATTAGAAATAAATAGTAATAATTACGAATAATTAGTAATAAATATGAATAATTAGTAATAAATATGAATAATTAGTAATAAATAGTAATAAATAGTAATAAATTGTAATAATTAGTAATAAATAGAAATAATTAGTAATAATTAGTTCGAAATAGTAATAATTAGTAATAAATATTAATAAATAGCAATAAATAGAAATAATTAGCAACAAATAGTAATAGTTGGAAATAAATTGTAATAATTAGCAATAAATTGTAATAATTACCAATAAATAGGAATAATTAGTAATAAATAGGAATAATTGGTAATAAATAGGAATAATTAGGAATAATTAGTAATAAATATGAATAATTAAGAATAATTAGTAATAATTATGAATAATTAGTAAAAAATAGAATGAATTTGTAATTAATAGAAATAATTAGTTATAAATAACAATAATTAATTTTAATTAAGAATAAATATGAATAAATACGAATAAATATGAATCAATGTGAATATTTAGTAATAATTAGCAATAAATAGCAATAATTATAAATAATTACTAATAATTAGAAATAAATAAAAAAAGAGAAAAAACGACAAGGCCCCGGCCTAAAACATTACTTAACTATTGAATTAAATGAATAATTCACAATGAGGTTCTATTCAGGTTTAGAGTTTTAGAGAATTAGGACATAACTATTACATCTCAAAAGATTACTAAGTAGAAACTTCTACTAAGTTTCCATAAAATAAAAATTCTTAAAAATAAACATGTCGAGTTCCATGTTTTAGGTAGCATGACATTCCCTTGATCCCATCCTTGACCCTATTCCGCATTAAGTCCTGTGAAAAACATTACAAAAACTTGGTATGAGCATAAAAATCTCAGTAAAGGATACACAAAGAATGAAAACAGTTAGTTTTTCAAAACAATAAGTATACCATGTATACTTTATCAATGTAAAACCTTTCTCCTTTTTGAAGTAGAAAATAAACTCTGCAATGAAAAAAAATCATTACTTACCCTTTTGTAACCAAAAGATTACCATAAAACCCATATAAAGAATACATAACATAAAAAGGTAACGTGGGACGTAAACATACTTAAATGGAATAATCATACGGGCAACTTCCACACATACTTAATGGAATAGCCATACGGCCGACTTCCACACATACTTAATGGAATAGTCATACGGCCAACTTCCATACCCAATGTGTTGGAGGTTATAACGTAACCACCCATCCTTGTATTCACGGCACCACCCGTCATATGGTTTATCACTTAACCACCTGTAAAATGTCCAAGTACCATCATTACACATAAAATATTGAAAATATAGAAATTTCAATAACAACATTTCATTTTCAATCACAAGAAGTAATTCCAAGATATTGAATTAATCAATATACTTTCAAAAACCATTTATAAGAGATTTTTGAATCAAAGTGTCCCATACCACTTTGAAGCTTTTAATGGAATTATAATTTTAAAACATTAATGTCAATATAAATAAATGATGAAAAACATTTTGAAAACATAGATATTAAAGATAAAGATTTAGAATAATGGATCTTTAAAACATAAAAAACGATATTTTTGTTAAAGAGTTTTTAACAAAATGAGCGACTCTGGAATACAAATAATCACTGAATAATAATTAATCTGAGATTTATAATATCATGAGAATAAAGTGATTCATGATATAATATGTCAAAGGACAGTATACACACCAAATAAGAGTGAATTGGTCCATAAAAACAATGAAGTCTCAACGGAAATGTAAATTGAGATGAAATCCATTATAAAGAGGGTATCCTTAAACTAAGGATAAATATATCACATAATTATATGTGTGAAATAAAAATATACCAAATATAAGTGGATACTAAGTGTGAAACAATATAAGGTCATTCACACATATTCATAGGATTACATGTTCATGAAGTACAAGTTGAACCCAAAGAAATCAAAATTGGGTTAAGTTGTTCCCTTGTAAAAATTCGACAGCCTAACGGTGTCACTTAAAAATTCGGAAAATTAGTCAATGAGAGAGTGAATGGTATCTCATCAATTGGACATAAACATTACATCAATAAGTATATATAAGAACATATCACAACATAATAAGATGTAAATTTAAAGACTTAACAAAAGAAGTCTTTTAAAAAGAGGAGGGTCAATGGTCCCATTACCGAGTTGGGTAACTTTCAAAACGTACACCCCATGGATGAAGGGACATAAAATGAAGATGTAAATACCCATAAATGAAATTATACTACACAAAGTGTATAATAATGGGAATTACATACACCACTCAAAGGAAATAGTGGCAAATGTAGCATAAATGTTACGAGAATAAATGTGGGATGAAAACTCCCTTACGAAAACTCGGCAGCCTAACAGCGCCACATAAATCTTCCAAAAATGGATTGATGAGATCAAATAGGGTTTCTAATTATAGGAACATAAAAAGTACAGAATTATGAATATAAAAGAACATCCCCAAACATATGAAATATGAGCTTAAAATAAAGGACATAAAAGAGAGTACTTAAAAAGAAAGAGAGAGGTTGGATCTTTTACGAAATTTCGGCAGCCTAACGGCGCCACTCAAAACTTACAAAATGGATTGATGAGAGAGAATAGGGTCTCTCATAATATGAACATTAAAATTACAGTAATATTAATATAAAATAACATCCCAATAACAAGAAAGATGAGCTTTAAAAGGAGCGACATAAAAGAGTGTACTTAAAAAGAAAGAGACGTGTAGGATCCCTTACCTCAAGTCCAACTTGTCTTGTTCGTTTCTTTATATTCTTGAATAATAAACATTGGTCAATTTATAATTTCTTAAGGATCTCCTATAAAGATTATTATTCAGTTAATATCACATATTTTAATGTTATAATATTTGTTTAATAATATGAGTTCATATCAGACATTTTTGTCGATGTTTGGTACATGAGTCAAAATTGAAGTTGTTGGAAGATAATTTTCCATGTAGTTATAGGTACATTATATCCAGAATAGTATTGATGTTTTAAATACCATATAAATCCAGTATATATTAATTTTATACTATTCAATAGCATTTGGAGTTAAAAAATTAAAAGCACCGTTCATGGAGACGGTAGGCCGTACGTACGCATGAACGCTACTTTTATTTTTTTGTCTAATTAATGGAATTAAAACAAAATGAGACATATATATATATATGTTATAATTAAATAATGATACCCATAATTTAGATGTAATATATTACATATATATCCATTATATATATGTACTTATAATATTACATAACATTTTGAGATAAGAAATGAAATGTACCGTTCATGGAGACGGTAAGTCGTACGTACGCATGAATGCTACTTCCATTTCTATTTCATATTTAATGGAATTAAAACATAATGATACATAATAATATTCTAATTCCAGTATGGTATCATATATAATATCATTAAATACATTTTTTATACGTACCACATATGGTATTATCGAATCAAATCACTTTGAGGGGGCGGTAGTCCGCACTTCCTTAAATAAAGATATCACGTTGACCCATAATGGAAACCATAAAGTTATGCCATAAATGAAAAATACAGAAGCTTAAGTAAAACATAAACATATTATATATCATATATAAATATAGTGTCATCTTAATGGTCACCTTTTAAGGTGTTATAAGAATGTTGAACAATCATCGTTTCATGAGGCAGAAATTCACCATCCACATAAACATTATGTTCTTTAATCATTAGATGTAGGTGTGTGTAAGTTTAGATAGAATAAATCATATAAAAACATCCTAGTATATTGAAGATACTGTATTTCTTACAAAATAAATGAATAAAAAGAGTTTAGGGGGTTGGAGAAGCAAAATAAAACAAAAGGACACAAGTGAAGACATTACCTTAAAATCGGGTAACTCCCTTTGGTTTGAGCTCAAAGGCTTCCTTGGGAAGACTTATGCCCAATGTGAGGCTTCATGGAGTTATAGAGGGATGTGGAGAGACAAAATGGGCAGGCTTTGGCCGATCCAAAGGCTTTGTAAGTGTGGGTAAGGAGGTAGAGGTGGGGGCCTTTTATAAGTGGAGAGGAGGGGCACTCTTGGAAAGTAAAGAAATGTTACTTTATTTTAGAATGAGTTTCGGATTTTAATGGTCCCACATTGATTTGTTTCTAGTATAAGGTGATAATGGTTTTAAATACCCCCATAAAATATGTTTTGGACATGTGTAGGTCTTATATTTTACATTATCTTTCCATTTTATTTAAATCGTTAAATAATGAGGTCATCACTGCATGATCATGATGTCATAAATAATTTCATTTATTTAATGTCTAAAAATTATATAAAAAAATACTATGATGTAGGAAATCTTTCTATCTTTACAATTACTATTTATAGTCAAAAATCTGACTTGTATAAACCCATGTAAAAATTGTTTTAGTAAAACATCTCATGTTTGTGTCATTTTTACTTTAACATTAAATAAAAAGGTATTTATGTCATTTTCCAACCAATGTGGCTCCATGAGGTCACCAAGATGACCCATGGATTGTCTTGGTCGGACCTGACTCATCCAATGAAGTTAGGACATGTTTCTAGGTCATTTCATATTATTAAAACATTATTTTTACCTTAAACTACAATAATTACCTCTAATCGCGATTAAAAACATAAAAGTTACTATTCACCAAAAAAACATTTTAATTCCATTGAACCAAATTTTACTTCTTAATGACAACCATTTATGGAAGATTTTTGAAATTCAAAACACAGAGGTGGTAAAATTTCATTTAAATGGAAAATCAGTTTCTTATAAGTACCACTTAGTGGTTTCACTATTCATTAAAATTGAAGTTTTTCAGAAAAATACCAAAACTTCACCCTAAGCTATAATTGATATTCCGAATTCAAAAATGAAGTATATTTTAAAAAATTCAAAACATATATGTTTCATTAAATAATTTAATAATTTATTCCCGTTGTCAGAGCAAATAGCGTGTTTTTATGAAACAATAAGTATCCAAATATTGACACGAGTTTAAGTCCGATTTCAAAGTGAAATTAATTCCAATGACCACTATTGGATTAAATGGTAAAAATATATTATAATTTTAATTTAAAAACAATTCAAAAGATAATCTAATCATATAAATAAATTAGATTAAAAAGAGGTTTTGAATTAGAATACAACATTTTTCACTATTTATTAAAAAATGAATTTTTTTGGAATGATACCAAAAATTTACACAAAGTAAATTTTTATGGCTTGATTCTAAAGAAGAATTTTATTTTGTCAAATATAAAACATATAATTGTTAAAAAGTGGATTTAAAAGAGGTTCTCCATCCAAAGGTAGTTAATCAGCCTTTTAATGAATATTAGAATGTCTATGCTTAAAAATTGGATTCATTCGCATTTTTAATCCTCTAACATTTATTGTAAGTAGTAAAAATATTTGAAAAACATATATAATAATTTTTTAGTTAGTTTTGTTCATTTCCGCCATTACAACAGTTAGGTGTTAACTACCATTTAAAATATTATTATTTTATTATTAGAGTGCAACGTAAGATTTCAAAGGAACTCGTTGTCACTTATTAGGTACTACATCAAGCATAGAATTCCCTTTAAAGTAATATTAATATTTCTTTCACAAATAGGGATAAATATAAAAATGTCATATTTTTTATTTACCTGGGGTGTTACATCCTTCCCCCCTTTTGGGAATTGTGTCCTCACAATATCAAAATTGGGCTTGAAAAATCAAGTGTAAGTCCCACATCGGAAAAGGAGTAAGTTAAACTATCACTTTAAAAGAATGAAAGAAAAGTAAAAAGGTCACCCGAGTTAACCCATACTAGGATTCCATGTATGAAAATATGGACATGGAGGAAAAAAACAAAGGGTCATGTTCTGAGGGAGAGTGATAGTAAACATGTCTAGGAGAAAGTTAACCATAAGAAAATCACAAACTTGTGATGGGTTAAATGGTATTCGATTCCCCAGTAGGAAAATTTAACAGACAACATTTTTGTTTTAAGTTACTCTTCAATGAGGAATTTTATTTTTTGAGCTTAACTAAATCATAATGAAACATACTTACTTCTCACGTAGACTTTCAACTTTTACTAGATTCCTTAATCAAACTCACATTTTCTCCAAAAGATGAGTTTCTAGGAAGACTTTTCGCATTAAGAGTACTATAATCAACTTCCAGAGAATCACATAATCCAAAAAAGAGAACTATATACTTCCCTTGTCTTTAAACAAAATCCAAAACCAAAATTGTTAGTATAAGATAAGATAATCCAGAAAAGGATAACCCTTTATAAAAAGAAAATCTATTCATAATCTCCAAAATTTTCCAAAAAGAATCCCAAAGTTCAACGAAGACCATTCGATAAAAAATTGTCCATAAAATTATTCAACGTAAACCAAACTAATATTGAAACCCAAATATTTGAAGGATTTAGTCACATAGTCTTTCAAGGTACAAATTAACTTTTTTCTCCAAATAACATCAGTTTCTCTTAAATTCTCATATTGAAGAGTAATTAACCTAATCAAATATCCTCGATGATAGGTTAATCATTTACATAGATAACCCAAAATAAACTTACTCTTGATTCCAAAAATCATATAACTAAAATGAATTAGTCAAACTAACCAAGGACTTCATGTAGTCCAGTGGTAGGCGATAAATACTAGTCACACTTTGGTTGTGGGTTCGATTCCCACAGCTTTGTCTGACACGACGGGTTGTCACACGGTCTGTGTGTTGTCCTTTTTCCAAAACTACATAATTCCTAAAACATTCCCCAATACGAGATAAAATCTTCAAATATAATCATAACATATTTTAACCTCAAGTTTATATCATGCCTTTCATTTTCCATCATAACATATAATAACCCATAATTACCTCAAAAGTAAGGATCATATAAACTCTAATGGTTACCATTATAATTATTACCAGAACTTCCAAATCGACTGGTCATCTTGTACATGATGAATTACAGATCATACCAAGGTTCAAGTGGTCGATCATGACTCCTTGATAGTTGGTTTAGAACAACCACAAGATTCCTCATAGAATTCCCCCATTTTATCTAGTATCTTAATCAGAGAACCACCACAGTTTCCTTCAAACCTGTTGTCTCTTTGGTTCCTGCTAGATCCATCCATTCACTAAAAACAGAAATATCAGTGTGAGTATATCAACAAAACCATCATGTACTAATGAGGAAGGTAATCACTAAGATATACTTACTCATTCACTTTATCTAAAACCAGGACTCTTTCTGAAATCCTAAACATAATTGTAATGTCACTTATGCTTAGAGGATACCCTAACCTCTAAATTTATCTAAACCGACCTTTGATACCAACTCTAAGGCCCTCGCCTTAAACCTTACTAAATTATTTAATTAAATGAATAATTCACATTGAAGATCTTTTCAGGTTTAGAGTTTTAGAGAATTAGGACATAACTATTAAATCTCAAAAGATTAAAAAGTAGAAAATTCTACTAAGTTTCCATAAAATAAAAATTCGTAAAAAGAAACATATCTAGTTCCATGTTTTAGGTAGCATGACTTTCCCTTGATCCCATCGTTGACCCTATTCCGCATTAAGTCCTATGAAAAACATTTCAAAAACGTGGGATGAGCATAAAAATCTCAGTAAAGGATACACAAAGAATGAAAACCGTTAGTTTTTCAAAACAACAAGTAAAAAATGTATACATTATCAATTTAATACCTTTCACATTTTCGAAGTACTAAAAAAACTCTTCAATGAAAAAAAATCAGTACTTACCCTTTTGTAACCAAAAGATTACCATAAAACCCATATAAAGAACACATAACATAAAAAGGTAACTTGGGACATAAAAATAATTAAATGGAATAACCATACGGTCGACTTCCACACATACTTAATGGAATATCCATATGTCCGACTTCCACACATACTTAATGGAATAGTCATACGACCGACTTCCATACCCAATGCATTGGTGGTTATAACGTACCCACACATCCTGGTATTCACGACACCACCCGTCATTTGGTTTATCACGTAACCACCCGTAAAATGTCCAAGTACCATCATTACACATTAAATATTGAAAATATAAACATTTCAATAACAACATTTCATTTTCAATCACAAGAAGTAATTCCAAGATATTGAATTAATCAATCTACTTTCAAAAACCATTTAAAAGAGATTTTTGAATCAATGTGTCCCATACCACTTTGAAGATTTTAATGGAATTATAATTTTAAAACATTAATATCCATATAAATAAATATTTAAAACCAATTTGAAAACATGGAAATTAAAGATAAATATTTAGAATAATGATTCTTTAAAACATTGAAATGATATTTTTGTTAAAGAGTTTTTAACAAAATGAGAGAATCTTGAATACAAATAATCACATAATAACATTTAATCCGAGCTTTATAATATCATGAGAATAAAGGGATTCATGATTTAATATGTCAAAGTACAGTATACACACCACATAATAGTGAATTGGTGCATAACAACAATGAAGTCTCAATGGAAATGTAAATTGAGATGAAATCCATTATAAAGAGGGTATCATTAAACTAAGGATAAATATATCACATAATTATGTGTGAGAAATAAAAATACACCCAATATAAGTGGATATTAAGTGTGAAACAATCTAAGGTCATTCACACATATTCATAGGATTACATGTTCAAGAAGTACAAGTTGAACCCAAAGAAATCGAAATTAGATTAAGATGTTCCCTTGTAAAAATTCGACAGCCTAACGGTGTCACTTCAAAATTCATAAAATTAGTCGATGAGAGAGTAAATGGTATATCATCAATTGGACATAAAATTTACATCAATAAGGATATATAAGAACATTTACCAACATAATAATATGTAAATTAAAAAACTTAACAACAGAAGTCTTTTAAAAAGAGGAGGGTGAAAGGTCCCCTTACCGAGTTGGGTAACTTTCAAAACGTACACCCCATGGAAGAAGGGACATAAAATGAAAATTTAAATATCCATAAATGAAATTATTATACACAATGTGTATAATAATGGGAAGTACATACACCATTCAAAGGAAATAGTGGCAAACGTAGCATAAATTTCACGAGAATAAAAGTGGGATGAAAAATCCCTTACGAAAACTCGGCAGCCTAACGACGCCACATAAATCATCCAAAAATGGATTGATGATATCAAATAGGGTTTCTCATTATATGAACATAAAAGCTACAGAATTGGGAATATAAAAGGACATCCCCAAGCATATGATATATGAGCTTAAAATAAATGACATAAAAGAGAGTACTTAAAATGAAAGAGAGAGGTTGGATCTCTTACGAAAATTCGGCAGCCTAACGGCACCACTCAAAACTTCCAAAATGGATTGATGAGAGAGAATAGGGTCTCTCATCATATGAACATAAAAATTACAGAAATAGTAATATAAAATAACATCCCAATAACAAGAAATATGAGCTTTAAAAGGAGTGACATAAAAGAGTGTATTTAAAAAAAAGAAAGGAGTAGGATCCCTTACCTCAAGTCCAACTTGTCTTGTTCATTTCATTATATTCATGAATAATAAACTTTGGTCAATTTATAATTGCTTAAAGACTTCCTATAAAGATTACTATTCAGTTCATATCACATATTTTAATGTTATAATAATTGGTTAATAATATGATTTCATATCAGACGTTTTTGTTGATGTTTGGTACATGAGTCAAAATTGAACTTGTTGGAAGATAATTTTCCATGTAGTTATTGGTACATTATATTAAGAATAGTATTGATTTTTTAAATATCATATTTATCCATTATATATTCATTTTAATCTATAAAATAGCTTTTGGAGTTAAAAAATTAAAAGCACCGTTCATAGAGACGGTAGGCCGTACGTATGCATGAACGCTACTTTTATTTTTTTGTCATATTAATGGAATTAAAACAAAATGAGAGAGATATATATATATATATATATGTTTTAATTCCAGAATGATATCCATAATTTAGATGTAATATATTACATTTATATCCATTATATATATGTACTTATAATAGTACATAACATTTTGAGATAAGAAATGAAATGTACCGTTCATGGAGACGGTAAGTCGTACGTACGCATGAACGCAACTTCCATTTCTATTTCATATTTAATGGAATTAAAACATAATGATAAATAATAGTATTTTAATTCCAGTATGTTATCATATATAATATCATTAAATATATCCTTTATACGTACCACATATGGTATTAACGAATCAAATCACTTTGAGGGGGCGGTAGTCCGCACTTCCTTAAATGAAGATATCGCGTTGACCCATAATGGAAACCATAAAGGTATTCCATAAATGAAAAATACATAAGATTAAGTAAAACATAAAAATATTATATATCATATATAAATATAGTGTCATCTTAATGTCCACCTTTTTAGGTGTTAGAAGAATGTTGAACAATCATCGTTTCGTGAGGAAGAAATTCTCCATCCACAGAAACAGTATGTTCTTTAACCATTAGATGTAGGTGTGGGTAAGTGTAGCTCGAATAATTCTTATAAAAACATCTTATTATATTGAAGATACTGTATTGGTCACAAAATAAATGATTAAAAAGAGTTTAGGGGGTTGGAGAAGCAAAATAAAACAAAAGGACACAAGTAAAGACATTACCTTAAAATCGGGTAACTCCCTTTGGATTGAGCTCAAAGGCTTCCTTGGGAATACATATGCCCAAAGTGAGGCTTCAAGGAGTTAGAGAGGTATGTGGAGAGACAAAATGGGAAGGGGTTGTCTGAGCCAAAGGCTTTGGAAGTGTGGGTAAGGAGGTAGAGGTGGGGGCCTTTTATAAGAGGAGAGGAGGGGCACTCTTGGAAAGTAAAGAAATGTTACTTTATTTTAGAATGAGTTTCGGATTTTAATGGTCCCAAGTTGATGTGTTTTGAGGATAAGGTGATAAGGGTTCGAAATCCCCCCATAAAATATGTTTTTGACATGTGTAGATATTAAATTTTACATTATCTTTCCATTTTATTTAAATCGTTAAATAATGAGGTCATCGCTGCATCATCATGATGTCATAAATAATTTAATTTATTTAATGTCTAAAAATTATATAAAAAATATACTATGATGTAGGAAATATTTTTATCTTTCCAATTAATATTTATAGTCAAAAATATGACTTGTATAACCCCATATAAAAATTGTTTTAGTAAAACAT
Organism: Viscum album; assembly: GCA_963277665.1. Taxonomy (NCBI): domain Eukaryota; kingdom Viridiplantae; phylum Streptophyta; class Magnoliopsida; order Santalales; family Viscaceae; genus Viscum; species Viscum album. Next base: position 1,809,427,343 of record OY728120.1, read on the forward strand.
CTCATGTTTGTGTCATTTTTACTTTAACATTAAATAAATAGGTATTTATGTCATTTTCCAACCAAAGTGGCTCCATGGAGTCCCCAAGATGACCCATGGATTGTCTTGGTCGGCCATGACTCATAGAATGATGGTAGGACATGTTTATAGATCATTTCATATTATTAAAACATTATTTTTACCTTAAACTACACTAATTACCTCTAATCGCCATTACAAACTTAAAAGTTACTATTCACCAAAAAAATATTTTAATTCCACAGAACCAAATTTTACTTCTTAATGAAAACCATGAATGTCGGATTTTTTAAATTCAAAACACAGAGGTGGTAAAATTTCATTTAAATGGAAAATCAGTTTTTTGTAAGTACCACTTAGTGGTTTCACTATTCATCAAAAAATGATGTTTTTCAGAAAAATACTAAAATGTCACCCTAAGGTATAATTGATATTCCAAATTCAAAAATGAAGTCTATTTTAAAAAATTAAAAACATATAAGTTGTATTAATTAATTTAATAATTAATTCCCGTTGTCAGAGAAAATAGCGTGTTTTTATGAAACCATAAGTATCAAAAGATTGACACTAGTTTAAGTCTGATTTCAAAGTGAAATTAATTCCAATGACCACTATTGGATTAAATGGTAAAAATATATTCTAATTTTACTTTAAAACAATTCAAAAGATAATCTAATCATATAAATAAATTAGATTAAAAAGATGTTTTGAATTAAAATACAACATTTTTCACTATTCATTAAAAAATGAACTTTTACGGAATGATACCGAAAATTTACACAAAGTAAATTTTTATGTCTCGATTCTAAAGAAGAATTATATTTTGTCAAATATTAAACAAAAAATTGTTAAAAAGTGGATTTAAAAGAGGTTCGCCATCCAAAGGCAGTTAATCGACCTTTTAATGAACATTACAATGTCTATGCTTAAAAATTGGATTCATTCGCATTTTTAATCCTCTAACATTTATTGTAAGGAGTAAAAATATTTGACAAACACATATAATCATTTTTTAGTTAGTTCTGTTCATTCCCGCCATTACAACGGCTAGGCATTAACTACCATTTAAAATAATATTATTTTATTATTAGAGTGCAACGTAAGATTTCAAAGGAACTCGTTGTCGCTTATTGGGTACGCCATTGAGCATAGCGTTCCCTTTAAAGTAATATTAATATTTGTTTCACAAATAAGGATAAATATAAAAATGTCATATTGTTTATTTACCTGGGGTGTTACAAAAACAAGAATAAATAGAAATAATTGTGAATAAATTGGAATAAATTTGAATAAATTGCAAAAAAAATCAATAAATTGCAATAAATATGAATAAATAGGATTAAATAGGAACTAATTTGAATAAATAGGACTAAATAGGCATAAATTGGAATAAATTGGAATAAATAGGAGTAAATATGAATAATTATTATTAATTAGGAATAATTAGGATTAATTATTATTAATTAGTAATAATTAGTAATAATTAAGAATAAGTAAGAATAATATCAATTGTAATAAATTTTAATAACTTGTAATTACTTGAAAGTTAACTATATATAAAATTTTTACAATTTTAATTTCGAATTGGAATTGAATGAGTCTTATTAGTTTGTGACCTCTCAAACACTTGATGAGAGTCAGGACAAGACAACTGATCAGAGCAGTGTCCACCATTTTGATGAGGCGATATGGTTCCAAGCGACTCAGTATTGCTTTGAGAAGGGCCAGTAGTTCGTATCGGCTCTCATGTGACTCCTTGTACTTATTATGGTAATACTACAAAGTCAGCGTGCAGCTCAAGAGGTGCACATTGGGAGGAATCATCTTCTGGCTCACAGTATCAGGAGCAATTGCGAACTCAGGCTGAGATTATTTAGAGTTTGCATAATCATCATTAAGATATGTGTCGGCTGCTGCTACAGCAGTAGTAGTATGGTGAGGAGATGCGTCGATGGCAGCAACAGCTGCATCACGAGTAGATGGAGTACATGCGTCATCTGACTCGTAGATTAGGGATGGAGTTTCCTACACAATCTCTTACAGCTCCTCCACCTCCTTTAGAAGATGACCCCCTCTGTGATTTTTTTATGTTAAAAATATTTGAATATAGGATTTTTTGTAATATGAACTATATTATGTTTCGATCTTTTATTTTGGTGCAAATATTGCATAATTTTTTTAATATTTTACTATTTATTATTAGAATTATATTTTTTTAATGTTTCATTATGTAACTAATAATAATAATATTTTATAAGTTTTTTTATATATTATTGTGAATATTGATAATTTTAAAATATTTTATTATTTTAACAATATTAATATTATTTTTTCATCAATCATAATTTTATTAAATATTTTATTTAGGTATTATATTTTTTAATGAGCATTTATTTTACAAATAATAATAATAATAATATTTTATGAATTTTTTATATAACTTTGAGAATATTCATAATTTTAATATTTGTTATTTTTTAATTTTTTTAATAATATTAAAATAATGTTTTCAATAATTGTAATTTAATAAATATATTTCTTTATTTTGGTTATTATTTGTGATTGGATCTTTTGTGATGGGATCTCATCGCAAATAATTTAAAAATATATTTTTAAATACAATTTACGACAGGACCATCACAAAATGTTTATTTACATATAATGTATATAATCAGAGAGTTATTTACGTTGGGGAACATCCTCATCGACAAAAAATATTTTTTTCGACTCCGTTTTCTCCAATGGGCTATTTGCGATGGGACCCCATCGCTAAAGCTTATTTGTGATGAATCTATTTAATAGATTTAGAACATATTGTTTCAATGGATGTTGAACTATCGCCTCATGAAATGATTATTATTCAATTATCTCCTACCACCTCACATGGTGGACTTTATGATGGAACTGTATTTATATGATATATATTATGTTTATATTGTCTTCAAGATTCATTTATTTTCATTTAAAATATACTTTTATGCTATTCATGATATGAAAACATGATAATTTCATTTGAGGAAGTGCGAAATACCGCTCATACATAGTGATATGACTCATTTATGTTATACATGGAATGTATAAAGGATGTAATTAATGAACATATGTAACATATATAAATATTTATATTAAATTGTAATTATAATATACCTATGTGTCAATATGTTTTCATTCCTTTAAATATGAAATGGAAATCAATGTAGCGTACATGCGTATGTACGACTTACCGTCCCCATAAAATGTAATTTTCATTTCTTATCTCTAAATGTTATGGACTATTATAAATACATATATAATGGATATATATGATATATATGATATTTAAATTCTGAGAATAATTCTGCAGATAATGGAATTTTGACCACATGGACAATTGGTAATTATAATAGGTTTATTTTTGACTCAGGTACCAAACATCAACAAAATGACAGATATGAACTTTAATAATTAAATGATTTTTATATAATGTTAATGAGGGATATATATGTAATAATAAACTTGAAAATAGTTTTGATGAAAAATGAAAATAACATAAGTTTATTATTCCGGGAGATAAATAATGAACCAAATATGTTAGACATAAGTTAAGGGATATCATCTCAATCTCCTTTCATTAGGGAATGTTTTGATATATACGCCTCCTTATTTGACATGGTGTATAATAAAACCCATTGAAATTTACTTAAATTCAAAGGGAATATTTTTTTCTACTAATCATTTTACAATATGAAAAAAAGAATATTATTAATATTTGTAGAGATAATGACCTTTCCACCACTATATCGATTAATTTGCTTCCTCTATAATCCCTGTTGTTTTTTAAAGAAAAAAACAATTATTTTTTAGGATTTCTGGAATTGAAAATGGTTTTTTAAATGTATTTAGTATTTAAATATCTTGAAATTATATTTTGGGATTTAAAATAAAATTTTATCAATGAAATGTAGATATTTAAAATATTTTATGTAATGATTTTATAATGGTATTGTGACATTTGACAGGTGGTTGAGTGATACACCATTTTGAGGTGGTTACGTGATAAACCAAATTACAGGTTGGACCTTGAAAAAAATGGACGAGTGTTAATGTTATAACCTCTAAGGCATTGGGTATAGAAGTCAGTTGTATGGCTATTCCATTTGTAAGAATTATTTTTCGAAGTTGACTGTTTGGTTATTACTTTTCAATATGATTATGTCCCATGTTTACCTTTTAGATGTAATGTGTGATTTCGATGGGGTTTCTGGTAATATTTAGTTTGCAAAAAGGTTAGTAATGGTATTTTTTTATGTGAAGTGTACTTACAACTACATAAAAGTGAAAATTATTACTTATGATATTTTATTCAATGTTAACATGTTTTTTTAAAAGAAACTAATACTTTTATTTATTTTTGAATCCCTTAATGAGCATTTTATGCTCCATTGATGTTTTGAAATGTTTTTTAGAGGACATAAATACAAATAGGGATTGGATTGTGATCATCAAAAAATGATGGTGTTTAAATCAGGGAACTAAATATGTCTCTTTTTGAAGAGTTTTTTTATGTACAAAATGGATAGTTAGTAGAAGTGTATACTTGTAAAATTCATGTTGTTATGTATTTTTTCTAACCTGATTATATAATTCTATAATCACGAAAAGACCATCATTGTGAATTATTAACATAATTCAAGATTATGTGAGGTTTAAGGCTGGGGCCTTACATGGGTTGTAATAGGGAAATCTGAAAACATATCCCAATAATAGAAGTTGGATATATAAGGCATGTGATTATAGAGAAACTTGTATTAATAGGAGATGGAAAATATCCCATACGACGATACTGTAAATCCAAATCCTTGGTATTATATTGTTGAGTTATTGGGGAACCATGGGTGGAATATAGATATGTGATGTAAGAGTATCAATAAGATCTAATGGGTTTTAGGGATGAAGAGTGGGAGTGTGGGTCAGATTATATTGGAAATGGGTGGTAAATTCATTATATTTTCTCAAACATGAGTTTTAGAGTCTATATAATAATTAAGAAAAACCAAATAGCATCTTATTCATTTTCGAACTGTTTATTGAAATAGGGAATGGTTTTAGTTTTTTTATATCTCCAAGGGAAGAAGTTAATAAAATAGTACCCTTGCTGATGTGGAAGTGTTTTATCTCTTAAATATGTTATTTTTAAATAGTAAAATATATTAATAGTTTTAGAGGATTCATAATGGAATTATAATTTTTTTAAATAATCGTAAAATAACATTATTGTAATGTAATAAAATACATTTGATCTCTGATATCCTTTATATTATTTATTATATAAATTTATTGTCATTATGATGTCATAATATAAAACATATAGTTCCATTGTATTCTCGAAAATTATAATATCTCAAAAAATATTGAAAAACTCTCCTTCAGATAATTTAAAATTATGATTCAATTAATAATTTTCATTTTATCATAATAATTTCCTAAATTTATTTACTTCAATTTTAGAATAAGAATAAAAATTATTGGGAATTTATAGGGGGTTGATAGTAATAGTTTTTAACCCTTATTAAAATTACATTTGAAATCCTTAAATTTTTACTATAATTTATATTTACATAAATTTATTTAATAATAATATTTTAATAATATTTTATTTATTTATAAAGTACTTTATTTATCCAAAAACAAATATTAATTTAACTTCAATAAAAATTAATAGTACAATTTCTATTTTATTATATTGATTTTAAAATAATATATAAATAAATGATAATAAGTGAATATGAATATTATTCTTTTAAACATGAAGTACATATTTTTCAATTGAAATGGTATTGATACATATACCATTCATACACTAGAAAATTCAATAAGATTATGGTGAAAAATTCTATGATATTCATGGGGTTGTTTGGAATACATGGTTTGGGCCATGATCCAATGATTTTTAGTGAAGAAAAGTGGGAGTGTGGGTTAGATTATATTGGAAATGTGTGGGGAAATATTTAAAATTTCTGAAACAAATGTTTTGGAGTCTATATAAAAATTAAGAAAAACCAAAATAAAATATGATAAATTTTCAAACTATTTCTGGAAATGGGTAGTGGTTTAGTTATTTTATAAGGACAAGGGAAAAAATTAAAAAAATAATACCCTTGTGGATGTGGAAGCGATTCTTTCTCATAAAGAAATTATTATAAAATAGTAAAATATATTAATAATTTTGGAGGATTCATAATAGCATTATAAAATTTATTAAATAAACATAAAATCGCATTATTTTTAAGGGAAAAAATACATTTGTTCATGGATACCCTTTACAGTATTTATTACTTCAATTTTTGGTTATTATGATGTCATAATACATAGCATTTATCTACATAGTATTCTTGGAAATTATAATATCTCAGTAAAAATAGAAAAAACATCCTTTTGTTAATTTATAATTATGATTCAAAAATAATATTTATTTTCTCAAAATAATTTCCTAAATCCATTTAGTTCAATTTTTGGAATATAAATCTTCATTTATTGGGAAATTATAGGGTTTTTGGAAATAATAGTTTTTGAACCCTTATATAAATTATTTTGGACAACATTAAATTTTTACAATAATTTATATTTAATTAAAACTATTTAATAATAACGCGTTCAAAATATATTATTTATTTAGATCGTAAATTAATTATTTAAAAATATTTATTATTTGATCTTCCATAAATATATATGTAAAATATCAATTTTATTATATTGAATTAAAATTTATATGTAACGTAATAATAAGAAGTCGATATGAATAATTATTATATTAAATATACAATATATATTTTACAATTACAATTATATTGATACATATACCCTTCAATCACTAGATAATTATCTATGAGTATTGTGCACAGTGGAAAGACTTGTATGGGGTTGTTTGGAATATATGGGTTGTTCAATGATCCAATGATTTTACTAATGAAAAGTGGGAGTGTGGGTCATATTATTTTGGAAATGTGTATGGAATTCATTATCCCTTCTCAAGCATATGTTTTGGATTCTGTAAAAAATAAGCCAATCCTAAAAATATCTTATTTTTTTTATAACAATTTATTGAAATTGGTAGTGGTTTAAGTTATTTTATAAGGCTATTGGATAAAAGTAATATAATAATAACCTTGCTGATGTCGAAGTAATTCTTAGTATTAATGAAATGATGTTAAAATAGTTAAATATATTAATATTTTTAGATGATTCATAATGGAATTATAAAATTAATTAAATAAAAATTATATCAAATTATTTTAAAGATGAAAAATAAATTTGGTCCTCGATCTCATTTATAGTATTTATTACATCAATTTTGGGTCATTATGATGTCATAATACAGAACATATATTTACACGGTATTCCTGAAAATTATAGTATCTCAGAAAATAATGATATATAATATTTAGTTAATTCAAAATTATGATTCAAAAAAAGATTCATTTTATCATAATTAATTCCTAAATCAGTTTATTTCAATTTTAGAATAATAATCACCATTATTGGGAAATTCTACGATTTTTTAAAATTATTGTTTTCAAAACCTAATAGAAATTACATTTTACATCATTAAATTTTTACAATAATTTATATTTACATGAAATTATTTTATAAAAATGTATTAATAAAATATTATTTATTTATAAAGTACATTAATTAATCAAAAACATTTGTTAATTGATCATCAATACAAGTTATAAATACAATTTATATTTTTATATATATAATTACAAATCATATATAATGTAATGATATGAAGTGAATATGATCAATATTCATTTTAAACATACAATATTTATTTTTCTATTATATGGGTATTGATACATATAACATTCATACACTAGAATCTTATCTAAGAGTATGGGGCCCAATGCTGATACTTTCATGGGATGTTTGGAAAACATGGGTAGTGCTTTGTTCTCAGTGTTTCTATATCCCTCAGATTCTCTATTAAAAGGGAATCAAACTGTATGATACCACTGTTTGATTACATAACATCCTTTTTTGTTCAAATTTTATTTGATAAACCCCTATATTTATACAAATCTTGTTGCAACTATTTAGGTTTTTTAATATCAATGGTTATTGTTGTTAATGTTCATTTAAATATGATAGGATATCATAAAACCAAATATGTTCATGTTTTCTCTATATCCATAATATATAATAATATATTATATTTGAATTAATGGTGGATTTTATTTATAAATTTTTGGGTCATTCTAATCTTCCAACCTTAAATTTCCCCCTTTAAGTTTCATTTAATTTACTAAAAAAGAGGAGTGTAGTTATTTTTCATCACTTCATTTCATTCCCATATTGATTCCTAAAACATGTAGTGTTTCTCATAGAACATTATGCAGTTGAATTTTCTTATTTTATAGAACATTTTCTCTGTTATATATGATCGTCACCAATATCTTCTCAAAGGAGAGATAATTTTATAACGATACCACCTATGGATTGAGTACATGTGAGGGGTCTGGTATTTAATTATTCAAGAGGGATACATGAAATATATCATGTGACTGATATAGGTTATGTGGGTGTTCTATTCAATAATATAGTCACATATTCCCTCATGGATATCAAGGGGATAAATTTTTGTTGGACTAATATTTACATTCTAAATAAATCTCATGGAATTCTTCCTTAGATATTTGTATAGGAATAACATGGTTCTAAAATCAATATTTAGTTATCTTCAATGATTTTCAAATGAGTTATTATTTTTTCTCTGATAATTCTTGATGTGTTGTTGAATATGATTGACCTTTTCCATGATTTCCCTAACCATTTCGGGTTTTAGCAGTTTGTGTTCCCAAACATCATCCCAACATTCATGTGTTTTGAACCTATTCCCATTTGGGTATTCATCGGGATGTATTTGGTTTCGTGATTATAAATTATTAATGTTTAAGAATAAAACCAGTTTAAGATATCGATCCCATCCTCATTTGATTTCATCTTAGCATGCTCTCAACGTGTATATAAGCCTGTGGATAGTACACTAATTCTGACCATCAGTTTGTTGGTGATATGAAGTGATGATGTTCAACTGAATATTCATATCATGTTGGAGAAAATTACAAAAAATGCCGTCAAATATTTGATCATAATCAATTACAATTAATATTGCTATTTTATGAAGTCACACTACTTCTCTAATGTATATCCATGTAATTTTATGAGTGAGAAATCCTTATTAGTGAAAATGATTTGTGTAGTCTTTATATGTTGTTCCAACACAATCCAAATACAATTATTTCTCCGTGATGTATTTGGAACCCCATTGACAATATTTATGGTGATGATTTCCAACATCCATGTATTTAGGGCTAATTGTTTAATCACAGACTTGGATTTTTCTTATTTTCCTTTAGTTTATGATAAACAAGAAATCCTTGTATATATTTCATAATCACGTTATTCATATTGTTCAACCAATAGTTCGCTAAGATATCATGATACATCTTTGTTCTTCAGGGATGGATGGAGAAACTCAAACTATTTTCATAATATAAGATCTATATCTTAATATATTGATTTGATGATACACATATCCATGACCCAAATCATGCAACCCTATCTTCCTTAAAAATCACATCTATGGATTTCCCCTTTCTTATAGTTTCCACATTCTTATGAAATCACACGTCATCTCTTTGACCATTCTTTATATTATATATAAAGGGATGTTAAGAAATTCCTTGAGAGGGGATAATGATATACATTCATTTAGGATTCCTATGTAAATCCATTTTAGTATTATTCATTTTGTATCCTTTAAAAATTTAATCATTTAAAAATGATTGTATCTTTCTTCTTAGATATTCATTCACATTATTGTATTTTCTACAATTTTCTTGAGTTGTGATGTCATGGTCCTTGATTAGCTATAACAATCAATATTGGATTTTATCCACCTATTTATGTGTGAATATATACTTGAGGATTTTCTGACCTATATATATTTTACACTTATCCTCAAATAGGTAATTTCTCCAAATTTCAATTTGAGGATCATTGAATCCAAATCTAGATATTCTATTTTATAGATTTATTGATCAAAATTCTACTTCCTTGAAGCATAGACTATCAATTTGTCACTCAGCATTCAATAAAAACCCATTACCTTATTTGAATAATAGTGCAATGATAAACCTTCATTTAAACTAAATGAATCTATCTTCACATACATCATTCCTAAAAAATTGGACTCCCATACTTGTGATCATGGTTATTGTATTTTATAATCATAAAAAATTTATCAAAAATCAATAGTAGAATAATCATTTTTAACGTCGTCAATTTGATGTCGTTTTCTTATAAACCGACGTAAACTATTTTTGCGGATACGTTTTGGAATATCTTTTTTAATAACCGATGCCAAAAACTAAAAAAAATTAGTTTTGGGTTCGGTTTTTAAAAAAGCCGACGTGAAAAACTAATGAAAAAAATGTTTTGGCATCCGTTTTTTTAAAAAACCGACGTGAAAAAATAAAAACAAAAGTTATGACGTAGGATTGTATAAAAACCGACCCCAAAAATGTAAAAACAAATTACAGTCCTATAGATAATTCCCTAAGCTTTTATTTGACTGGTCATGGAGCAAAAACGGAGTTACGGATTAAATGTTATGGATGTTGGAAGTTGATCATCCCTAAAAGAAGTCTTAATTATGTCCAACATTCAAAGGCCATAACTTTTAATCCGTATCTCCGTTTTAGCTCCACGACTAGTCAAATCGAAGCTTAATAAATTTTCTAAAACTTGGTAGTTTATTTTTTTAGTTTTGGCATCCGTTTTCATCAAAACCGATGCCAACTGAAAAAAATATTCGCGTCGGTTTTTAAAAAATCCGACGCCAAAAATAATTTTTTTACTCTTCGCGTCTGTTTTCATAAAATCCGATTGAAAAACTGTTTTTTTGTTTTTCACGTCTATTGTTTTAAAAACCGACCAAAACAAATTATTACTTTTCAAGTGTGTTTTTAAAAAACCCTCCATGAAATGTATTTTTTTTAATCTTTTTAGCATCTGTTTATTTAAAAACCGACACCAAAAATGATATCGATTTGAATTTGTGGCTTCAGTTTTCTTAAAAAAACTAACGCCAGAAGACCAACATATATCCTCTTTTTCATTGGTTTCAAACAAAACCAACGCCAAATAGTATTCACTAATATGCGGGATCAGAATTTTAATTTTTTCACAACGCACGTTTACCTTTTTAAAATCCCACCTATATTTTCATACAACTCAATCGAAAATATTTTCAGTTACTATATATAAATTTGTTTATCCTTCATTCATCATTTTCATCCTCTTCGATTCAATCAATTTTTCAACATGGCATCTATCGTTAATTTGAATACGATACGTATTCTATTCATTCATTTTCTTTATTATTAATTTCCATTATTTATATGAAACTCGATTAGATTTCATATAATTATGATTTACTTTTTTTATCGAGTTAAAAATATAAAACATTTGGATGAGATTTACCAAGCTTGGTGTAAGCTTAATTGTCGATCGTTGTTTTCATTATCACATGAGTTCTACACTTAATATAAGAGATATTGTGATAAACAATATATAATTTCAATGGAAGATTGAAAAATAATCGAAATGTGTTTGAAGTGTTATGAATATTTTATATCATTTGGTGTATGTGATTTTAATTTATGTTTATCTTATTTTCATTAAAACATGTTGTATCAATCGATACTTTGACATGTTCAACTTCTGACGGCCAGAACTTTTGATCAGTAACTCCGTTTTAGCTCTACGACCAGTCAAATCGAAGATTAGAAAATTCTATAAAACATCGAACAATAAAAAATTGCTTTTTGGCATCGTTTTTTGTAAAAACTGACGCCAAAAATAATTTATTTTCCATTTATGGTTTCGGTTTTTTTCAAGAACCGATGCCGAAACTATTTTTTCAACTTTTGGCGTCGGTTTTTAAGGAAACCGACGCCAAAAATGACGCGGATGAGTTCATTTGGCATCGGTTTTTTACAAAACCGACCCAAATAAGAAATTGAAATTTTTTTTGGCGTCGGTTCCCAAAAACCGATGTAAAAATCCATATTTTTTACGTCGACGACTTCAATGTCGGTTAAAAACTGACGTAAAAAAACTGACGTTAAAGACCTTTTTTCTACTAGTGAATCAAGGAAAGTACACAAAAATACAAAAAAAATACATATATATATATCTAAACTTTTGGGAACAACCATACTTTGATTGTTTCTATTTTTGTGGGGACTATAGATATCTCATTTCATATGTTGATATTCCTTAATAATGAGACATCCTTCTACCATAGACTATAAGATCTATAATTTTCCAGAATATTACAGTTCAATAATGTATTTACAACAGTTCCCAGATACTCTACATTTCCCTAATTTGTGTCAGATTATATTATAATTTTATCTGTAAATGGTACAAATTTTTTTTTAGATAATCCCAATATACCCTATCCATCAACACCATAAATATTTTACAGCCTTAGTTTGTCTAAATGGAATTACTATGTACTTATAATTCTCATACCCAATATAAAAACTAGTCTAGGGGATATCCTCATTCTTTAACCTATCATGGTAATACCCTGACCACATATCCACCTTGAAACATCCTTGTGAAACACATATCTGATTGAATTATTAAATAATTTATGGTATAGGATACATGAACTCTATCATGATCTTATTGAGTTCATGATAATCAATGAAAATATGAATTAACCCAAAATTTTTAATGATAAATAAGAAGGGCGCACAACATGGTGATGCAGATTGTAATATGAACCCCTTATCTATACCCTCCTATAGTTGTTTTCATAGCTACTCATGTTCGAAAAAAGCCTTTATCTATGAAGTATTTGGAAATAGTAAGGCCCTAGTTATAATATTGAATTAAAATTAAATCTCCCAACTAGGAGGAAGTCTATGAAATTCTTCAAGAGAGACATCATTGTATTCCATCATAATGGGCAGGTCATAAAAGGTGTATTCATATGATATAATCACACATTTGAGTTATATACGATTCTTCTTAAGGAAATAATATCCATTCATGATATGTTTAAATGGTATAGGATTCATCCATACCCATGAATTTGTATTAATGGAAAAGAAATCCATGATAATGAGATTTATTTAATTCTAATATAAATTTAGGTTTTCTTTATATAGGGAAATACAAATCTTACCTAGAAATACATTAAATTCCACTGAATGGATTATCACAAGGTTTTTTATAATGGAATGAGAACAAATTTTGGTAGGGGATTAGTTATATAATATGGATTTCATAAGTAATGCGTTATCTATTTTCATAAACAACACTACATCCATCCATTGTGGTGGTTTTAAAAAAGATGTTCAAATATTTTGTTATATGGAGGAATGAGTAGGAAAATTATAAAAATTATATCATCTATCCTAGAATTAAAAAATAATAATACTTGAAATCAAATCATTTTTGTCATCAAATCATAAATTGTGATAGAAAATTATCACCCATGTTTCGATGAAGGTTGTTGGTTATCTCTAATCGCCATTGTCCTAGCGCATTGGTTTTCAAGGTACCCTTGTTCTATGTAGTTCAAGAAATGAAAAATGCACCAAGGTTTTACTAAGTTATCCATTTACTTCATTTTATTTGTGAGGTCCTATTATTATAAATCACAATGTACGATCCCTTTCTACCCACAACTTATGAATTTACACATTTCCCATAGCCAATTTCTGTGGTTCATCATTATTTACATTAGATAAGTGGGATGTTAAAATTTTATAGCACCGTTATATTTCTCCATTCGAATTCCCTAATTTAAATCCATTATGGGATTAATATCCCAATGATATCCATGATATTTTCATATCTCCATTTCATCATAGTGGGTATATCAGAATATATTATCATAACTATCAATGTCTAATATCCCCAAGGCTTTTCACATACTAGTTTTTAATCCACCAAAGAAACATCAAACCTTTAATTTGGGGGTAAGAAGAAAGAAAAATGCATATTCTAAATGTATTGTGAGATTTTCCTCTAACCACCGATAGATTTGATTCATTTTTTATTAAGGGAACAAAAATATCATCTCATTTTGTATTAGAGAGAATGGAGAAAACATCTATCAATTTTTTTCTTAAATTTCTTCCACATCATTGCATAAAAATAATTCTCAGGATTGTTAGTCTTGATCAGTTTCCACAACTGATGACATCTCCCTACATATGATACAAATCCTATAGAATATTCTCTTTATCAGGAAACTAAAGGATATATAAGAATATATAAATGGATTTGATCATATGTTCCATGATTAAGGAGTCATTTTACTCATTGAAAGCCATTGTACTTTATCACATAATTCTCTCAAAAACATATTATTATTTCTTAGGGGAATTTGGGAACTCCTCCTAATTTATTATTATATTCATAACCAGACATAGCTAGGAGATTTCCAACATAATTTTCATTTTTCCCACTCTTATCAGGTATAGAATCACATTGGGGAAGACCATTCATTTCCCATCAAATTGATTTTATACATAAAACCACTAATTTTTTGATATTGGCTATAATAATGGTAAAATTATGGATGATAATTTTAAAAATATTTAACAGATATAATGGAATCAGTTTAAAATAAATACAAAACATATAAATTACATTTATTTTCATAATATATGAATTTCAATCATTCGGTCATTGTTATCCATGGTCAATTTCCTAATATATATTATTTTGTATATTTTTTTATTAATAATTGTTTCTAATGAGATTATTAATTAACCCAATAATATCCCCTAATAGTATCAAAAAGGTGTGAAAACATTCCCATTTTCACGATATAGTTACCCATTTTCTTAAGCTCAACTTGGGTTTTTTGGGGTTTACCCCTATGTAAATCAATGCTAAAGCCACATGCACATTTAATATCCTTAAATGGATGTATTTTCTTGATATTCCAATTATAATATATTTACCAAAATTTATGGATGTTTTTTTTCAAAATTATATCCTTATGGGGTCTTTTGGAGATTTTTTATTCCAAATCCCTAAATATCTAAAGATTTCCCTAATGCTAACTACATAAACCCTTCACATTATTTCACATTAAATACTAATTTATTATATATTGACACACTTAATATGACCTAAACTATTGAGAATTATATTCTCTTTGGGAATTATATAGGTATCATAAAATTCAAAATACATCATGTTTATTAAAAACATCTTTAATATGATCACACTCTTAGGTGAATGTTATTACCATGGTCAATACATAGCAAAGGAATGGGCAAGGAATCCCAGTTATGGAATGAAATGGAATTAAACGAAACGAGTAGTACATATAGACAATTATAATAGGATTGTGAACTAGAAATGGGTGAGAATAAAAAAAATGAACAATTATGCATGATATTCCATGATAACGTGACAGAATCAAATGGAAATGTTGGAACAACGTAAAACACTACATCACAAACATTAGTCATGGATAAAATCTAGTATTTCATGATGGACATAATCCCATAAAGGATGTACATTTAATCCCTCTCCAAAGATGAGGTCATAGGATTCTAAACATTACTAAATGCATTAGAGAGCTATAAAATTTTGGTTACAACCATCACATTCATTTCCCTCTCATGATTCAATGTTCCACATAGATTATAAAACATGATTTAATTTATCATCAAATTTTATTCCAAAAATCATAGAGTCTAGAATAATGACATATATTCCCCCATTATAAAATAATAAGTGAATAATGTTTGATACCATTGATAGTAAACATTCAAGTCTATTCACTGAACAATTGTTTTTCCTGGAAAATCGCAGTGAAATTTTGGAACCTAATAAAAAATAAATAAAAAATCATAAAATGGTTTAATGAGACGTAAATAGGTATATAATAATATTTATTGATTATGGACTATAATAGTTACCTGGAAAATAAATCCCAACAATATTAATTTAATATAAAAGGCATAGCGTGAAGATAAAAATTGAATAAAGAGGAGAGTGAAAGATCCCCTACATTGAGAGTGTGATTCCAAATGCTTGGGGGGTCTTCTTATGAGATTGGGGGTATATTGTGACAGATATTGATATGAGAGGAATGAGTAAGGTTGATCTAAGAAATTTTTAATGATTATAATTGGGATCTTGGGTGGGTTTATTTTAGAAATGAGTTGTATAATGTTTTTCATATCTCAAAAAATAGGTTTTTGAATATATATAATAAAAAGACAAAACAAAAAAAATACCATGGGATTCACGCATGGATTCATACAAAGGAGATTAGTTTTAATTATTTTATAAGGATATGTTCTGAACATAATAAAATAATACACTTTTTACCATTGAAGTGAGTCATTCTTCTAATGAAGTGATTTTAAAACTATAAAATATATTAATGGATTTGAAAGATTAATAAAATAATTATAAAATTAATAATATAAATATAAAATCACATTCCTAAAAAGGATAAACATTTATTTTTTCTTGTGTAACATATATAGTATTTATTAGATCAGTTTTTGGTCATTGTTATTCCATAATACACACCGTATATCTATACGATGTTTTATTTATACAAGAAAAATTATGTATATTATAATATTATAAAAAATAACTGTTTAATAATTTTTAAATTTGGATATGAAAAGAATATTCATTTTATCAAAAAAATATTCATAATATATTAATTTTAAAATTTAAATTATGAATCAACATTTATTGAATAATGATGTGTTTTCTGATGTTAACTGTTTTAAAACACTTACAACAATAACATTTTACATAAAATAATATTATATTCTAATTTATATTTAATAAATATTATTTAATGAAAATACATTCTAATTATGTTACTTTTTTTAAAAATTATTTATTTCATCAAAATAAATGTCTTAATTATAATTGTATTTTAATTAAAAATAATATTTTAGTTTTATTTTATAAAACTCGAACACGTTAATAAATTAAATATAAGAAGAAAATAAGAACATTATTCTATTAAAAATACAATATACATAATTAAATCATAATTTTCATGATATATATCTCTTTAATACAACTGAAAATACCATTTTGGTAAGGTGTGTGATGGTTAGACTTTCATTGGGTGGATCATAGTACATGATTTGGGATGTGATATTGATGAGCTTAAACTTATCCCAGAAATGATTTATCTCATGCTTCTGTTATTGGACCACCTCTTAGGTTCAGTCAATGGAAAATCCATGTGATTCTTTCTCCCTATGAATATCTTATATGTGGGAATTATTTTGCACGATCTTAATAGTTGATTCTATCACATCCTTTTTATGTGTATATTGGATTTTATTAAATCATATATCTAAAAATATCATTTTATTCCCGTTAAATGGTTATATGGTCAATGGTAATGAGTATAATTTTTTCATATACAATAGGATATAATAAAACCAAATAATTTCATGTGTTTTATATACCCCTAATATATAATATGGGTTTTTATTCAAATAAAAAAAGTATTTTATTTATAAAATATAGGGCTGTATAAAAATGATATTTCATTCTATGGTCGCATAATAAGATGTCATAAAATATATGGGGATATTTCAAATATTTATGTAATTGATGAATGATCTAGGTTAGTCAATATAATAAAGAACCATTTTTTGATTAAAAAGACACAACTGATGTTGGTGTTGTTCTTAAATTCCATTAAATAAAATGAAGAATAATGGAATTACTAGAAACATAGAAAATGAAATTTATCGAGAAGGAATAATCCATTTGGTGAAAATTACATTTTTTTTGGTTTCATAATGTTTTTAGAATCATGATATTCATTCATAAATCCCTAGTTTAAATATTTCAATGCTACATTATTTCATTTTTATTGAAGATAAATTTATAGTATCATATAAGAAATATATCATAGATGTAGACCATAATCATAGTCTAGCATCACGTAGTAGTATCTTACATATAATACATTGTGGATTCATACCATATCTTCTTCAGGAAACCCAGTTCGTAATCATAAAGTAATCCCTCTATGTTCACATACTATAAACATATTTAAGAATTATTTGTTAGAGAGAGTAATACCTGTGGTGGTTACATAAACATTGGATACAATTAACGTCCCATGAGACAACATATTCTTAAATTGTGGTATGGAATACATGCCTATAATTTCCTTGAAAAATATTTTAGAAGGGGTACCAACATCGACAAACAAATAAAAATTAATTATGAAATTACTTTTTGGGATTATAGAATGTAAATTTATTTTTTTAAATAATATATGAGATTAGATAGGGAAATAAATAAATTTTCAAATATCTTAGGTTTTCAATGAGTATGTTGCATAAATACCCTAGATAAATTTTTTTTTATGAATCGTAGGTTTAGGATGAGTGTTTTGAAATATCATCATGATAATTCTCCTGTAACATAACACCATTTTGTGTCCTCGCGTATAAATTCCTTTGGTAATGAAATATTCAATGTTATTTTTCAAAGTGATTATTTTACAAAATGAACACACATAAACATAAATATTATAGAAAAATAATTCTCACATAAAACGATATTATTTATGAAAATAGATGTTTTTACATATATTTCGTCCTTCTCCTACTGCTCTATTAAAAAATAATATTCATCTCATTTTCAATTAATTCAAGAAGGATCCATATATTAGGAAACCATGCCTCTATTATATAATTTAATTTTCCAATCTATCATTAATATAATAAATTAATCCAATTAGTTTCATTATTTTCCCATCTTCAAAACCAATCCATGAGTAAGAAATTCAAATAATCTCCCCTTTACCATCAAGGAGACATGAAATGGCTATAAATAGTAATGGAAAGCCATTAAATCATGTATACAATTGATTATTATAATTATTTATATAATTATAGACACTTCTTAGGAATATCCACATATCCTATAAGAGCATATTGTTGATGAAAAATCATATATTCATTGATAATGAATGAACAAATAATTATACAACTGATAAAATCTCCCATGTCCTAAGGAGTTCATCCTTACTTTCCCAATGCTATATTTTATAGCCTTAATAAATCTTGTGATGTTAATTTTATCCAATCCATAATACGAAAACTCTAATAAAAGACAGGTATTTCAATTAAGACACTAAACCTGCATTCACCTAAGTCAACTTCCAAATTGAACACAATGGGACATGATTTCTATTTTAAGCCTTGTTACTTACTAATTGGGTTATATTACCATTCAGACTAGTCATCCTTAAACATTCAATTACAAATATACTATATTTTGGAATCTATTTACAATATTTATTCTAGGTGTAACACCTAATAATACCTTCTCTCATTTAGAAAAAATATTATAGAATGAACTATAAATTGTTCATTACTCATTATACCCTCAGTAAAATTATCTAGGACATTTGTTTTGTAGTACACACTACATGAAAAAAACATTATAGAATATAGTTTCTTCCATGTGAAATAAAATTTCTTAGATCATGTATTGGATGATAGTCCATAAAATGAACACCATAGTTCATAGATGGATGATCTTAAAAGTTACAATATATGTCATAGTTGTAGAAAAAATAATGGAACATCCTTTAATCATTGTTTCCTAAACCAAAATGGTGTCCTAATGGTCATTTAAACATGACCATAAAATGTATGAAAATACTCATTAGGAAAAGATAAACATAATGGGGTTAAATTTAATTTGTATGAATACATAGGAATATACTCTAAAATACCTTATCCCATCTCCACATCACATACTTCCCCCCTTATTGGTGATATATTCAGGATTTCCCAGAAATGATTCTTTAAAAAAGTGAATAACCAACCAAAAATCAAAATATTAAGAGACTTTGATATATACATATATTCACATCGATTCATGGTTTGGGTTGATTATATTTAGGATCTTTACAATGAATAATGTGATTATTATTAGGGATCAGACTATGCTCCAAAACATATATGTAATTATTCATCCTCCAATATAATGAACCATTACACATAAGAAATTTTCATATGTATGACCTAGTGACTACCTACCATTGTAAATCACTCACAATCTAAATTAAAATCCTTGTGTGGTCAGAAAAAAGAATAGTAAGCAGAATATGAATACATTTCCCAAGGAAAGTATTGATAAAAAATGTGGTTTTTCATATAATTATTGCTTTCTAAATTTCATTTTTTAGTTGGTGACCCCTCATAGATCTCACCTCTATAAAAATGTAATAAAATGGTGAAAAATAGAATTCCAATATCTATAGGAATTATTCTAATCCCTATAATAAAAATCAATACAGTCTTCATAACATGGTGGTGGAATATATATATTCTTTAGTTATAAAAACATTCTTGATCTCGGATCTCAAACATATGATATTAATGACCCAATATATCTTAAAAAATTGGGGAATTATCTTCTAATATATTATCATCTGAATATCTCCACTATGAATTTATAGAAAAAATATTGGAGATTATGATATTTGAGGTCCCTTATTTTTTCTAATCAACTATAACTTATGGAGGTGTATGTGGAATGTTTTTCAATCCGAAAAATACATGGGAGGATTCCACCAGTGTGAATCAAAAAATACAGTACTTATATAAACGTATTGGAAAAAATCATTGACATCATCCACACTAATACATAAGAGAATCCATGAAAGGATACCATTATCCATCGCCAAAACTATAATTACATTGATACAACCAATATTGAATATAAATCGAAATTTTCTCCCCTTGATAAAATACATTGTTGTAAAAAAACCAAGATGACCAGAAGGAGGACCAATATCTAGTATATGAAAATGGATGCTTATGAATAGGTATGCATTCCAGTTTCTACCTATGAATATCATTATTGTATCTCAATAGATAATGAATGTCTAGATAATTAAATTATTCCTTATCTTATTAAAAAATATGTTCCTTGGTGAAATATTATAGTTAAAACTCTGATGCAAGATCATATCACACCACTAAAAATGTATCAAGTTAGAATATTACAATAGTATATTAGGATTATTATAATATAACTATTATAGTTTTAACTCATAAATATAACTGAAATATTGTAGTATTATTCAAGGAAATGGATCATATTCCTACTCAACGTAAATATAAATGAAAATATATTACCATATCAATATAGGAGAAAAAAATATCCCTCATTTTCTAATAAATTTCATTTTAATATTTTGATGGTAACACATGGTTGGCCCCATATTCCGTCACTTATGAGTGTATAGTAATTTTTATATATTGGTACTCAAAAAACACTAGTGAGTCAAATTTTTGAGGTAATAATTTTCATTGTTTCTATGATCAATAGAAATCATGATGAACCGCAATATATGAACTCACTCTCCATCATATCATTAGAATAATTATAAAAAAACATGTGACCTATTTTATATTACATTTAACTCTTTATCATCTCACGATAATAGTCCATCAAGAACCCTAGATATGTGTTATACTAATTTAAAATCCATAAACATATTCGTCAAATTTTAAAGGCAACTGATGAGTCACCAATGTGGATTCCATTCCAGACATTCATTATG
The DNA here is from genome assembly GCA_963277665.1 of Viscum album. Classification (NCBI taxonomy): domain Eukaryota; kingdom Viridiplantae; phylum Streptophyta; class Magnoliopsida; order Santalales; family Viscaceae; genus Viscum; species Viscum album. The sequence continues at coordinate 1,809,449,028 of OY728120.1, forward strand.
CACTATATGAAACCCAAATTATGTTATATTGTCAAAACCTGATCACCCATTGAATAATTCATTTAAAGAAGTCTCACTAAGATCAATGTACAATTTTGGAGAATCCTTATATCCTTTCCTAAATTATAACTAATATTTTTCTGGCTCTGTAGAGAGTTTTTGTAATATCTCTTGAATTTAATAGATCCTCAGTGATAAGAGATCGCATCATGAAAACAAATTTCATATACAAAGTACCATGATAATTTTCTCTAGAGGTACTCCCCTAAGAAACTATCATGGTGGCCCTCCCCCTGAAATTTAATTTATTAACCATGAAGGCCCTTCTCGTGGAAACATGAAGATCAACCATGGATTTCCCACCCACAATAATTTTTTGAAGTTCATCCCCAAAATATAAATGTCAATTTGAAAAAGGCACCACTTAAAACCTCATTGTCTAATAATAACCATTGTGATCCTTTCTATTAGTGCTAATTAATTAAATCCACACTTCCATCCCCAGTGTAATAGGTTGCATGGGTACTCCATGCATCAAAGTTAAAAACCAAAGGTAATTATCTTCTCGTGAGTTCAAAAGTTTTGAAAATCATGTTCGATGTGCGGAGATGGTGGAAGTGAAGTTTGCCGATGATCATGTGATCTATAACAACCAGCAGAAGAAGAGAACGAGGTGGCAGGAGAAAGGAAATAATTCTTCAAAAAAGTCTGATGGTAAGAAAACTAGGATTCCAGTTTGTGATAAATGTGGTAAAATGCATGCTAGGGAATGTCTTCTGAATTCTAGAAAGTGATACCGATGTGGTAATATGGGACATAAGGCTCGTGATTGCACTAAAAAAGTTCAAGGTGAAGGTAAGAACAAATTTGATTTATATTAGTGAAATTATTTAAGTGCAATGAGATGGGTCACTATGCAAACGAGTGTCCGACAAAGAGCATGAGTGATGGGAAGCAGTTATACATGAAGAAGAAAGAGGTGGTGAAATCCTTTGCAACTACTTCAGCAGATGTCGGGACATCAAATGATGTTGTATCAGGTACATTGTTTTTTTAGATTATACTAGTGTGTTGATTGATTCAGGGTCGACACATTCTTTCATCTCTGAAAACATTTCTAGTAAAATGGGAATAACATATCACGAAATGACTCCTGAACTTTTGGTAAAAACACTTGGGGGAAATGTTGAGGCAAAATGAATTTATAAGAATCTTCCTATCCTTATCTGTGGAAAGAACCTACTTAAAAACCTTATTTTTTGACCTCTAGTAGAGTTTGATGTTATCTTGGGTATGTATTGGCTCTCTATTTACCATGCTATGATTGACTGTAGATCTAAGGATATTTTTTTTTCTGACAATGTTGATTTATTTAATGAATAGTGAAAAATACTGCATTTTACATTGAATCTTCTTTTTCATCTAATTTATTTGTATGGTTAGATTAGATTTTTAATTGGTATTAAAGTTTAATTTGAATATATTTTTACCATTTCATCCAATAGTGGTCGTTGGAATCAATTCCACTTTAAAATTGGACTCAAACTACTGTCAATCTTTTGATACTTATTGTTTCATAAAAACACGCTATTTGCTCTGACAGTGGGAATTATTTATTAAATTAATCAATTAACTTATATGTTTTGAATTTTGTAAAATGGACATCATTTTTAAATTCAGAATATCAAATATAGCTTAGGGTGAAGTTTTGGTATTTTTCTGAAAAACATCAATTTTTGATGAATAGTGAAACCACTAAGTGGTACTTAAAAACTGATTTTTCGTTTAAATAAAAATTTACCACCTCTGTGTTTTGAATTTCAAAAATCCGACATACATGGTTGTCATTAAGAAGAAATATTTGGTTCAATGGGATTAAAATAATTTTTTGGTGAATAGTAACTTTAAAATTTTTAAATGCGATTAGAGGTAATTAGTGTAATTTAAGGTACGAATAATGTTTTAATAAAATAAAATGACCTAGAAACATGTCCTACCCTTATTGGATGTGTCATGGCCGACCAATACAATCTATGGGTCAACCTGGGCACCCCATGGAACCACTTTGGAAGGAAAATGACATTAATAATTTTTAATTTAATGTTGAAGTAAAAATGTCACAAACATGAGTTATTTTACTAAAACAATTTTAAATGGGGTTATACAAGTCATATTTTTGACTATATATAGACATTGGAAATATAAAAAGATTTCCTACATCATAGTATTTTTTATAATTTTTAAACATTAAATAAATTAAATTATTTATGACATCATGATGATGCATCGATTACCTCATTATTTAACGATTTAAATAAAATGAAAAGATAATGTAAAATATAAGACCTACAATTTTCAAAAACCGATTTGTTGGGTATATTTAGAACCCTTATCACCTTATCCTTGAATTTTATAAATGTGGGACCTTTTTAATCCGAAACTCATTTTAAAATAAAGTAACATTTCTTAACTTTCCAAGAGTGCCCCTCCTCTCCTCTTATAAAAGGCCCCCACCTCTACCTCCTAACCCACACTTCCAAATCCTTTGGCTCAGCCAAACCCTACCCATTTTGTCTCTCCAAATCCCTCTCTAACTCTTAGAAGCCTCACATTGGGCATAAGTCTTCCCAAGGAAGCCTTTGATCTCAAACCAAAGGGAGTTACCCGATTTTAAAGAGATTAAAAAACGATCGAGTCAAGTCGGGCCCGATGTAAGGGACTTCGTCCTAATCTCCATTCATTGAGGCATATTTTGTTTTATACACAACCTTCTTTTATACCGTGTATAAACCCCTTTTACTTTTACGTTTATCCAAAAGGAATCTTTTTATACGAAGCATTTTACTATTCAACAAAAGGGAATGTTTTTGTCGTACGTATGCGGAGACAACGACTTCTCAGCCGCTGTGACCATTATTTGAGTTTCGGATTCCTCTGCATGCCATAACTCCTTTTTTAAAGAAAAATAAATTCCATGTTTTACTTTTATTTTATTTTGGTATTGAAAATGGTTTTCATAATGTTTTTATATCAATGTGTTGTATTGATATCTTGTGATTGAAAGGTTGAAATGTTATGTTTCCTTTATTCATGTTTAATGTTATATGATTATGTTGTGGTTCTTGGTAATTGTTATGAAGACGTGTGGTTCTATGATAAACTATGGGCAGGTGAGCCTGATATAGCTCTCCAATGCATTGGGTAATGTGAAGGAGTTAAACGTTGAGGTTTCTCTGAAGGGATATAGGGAATATACTCTGATGGGTATTCCAAACTTAACCAAGAGAGTCACTCCCTACGTAGGAATGTTATGAATGCCTCAAGTTACCATTATGTCTTATGATTTCTATGATTTATTCATGATTTTATGAGGTATATTAATGTTCTTATGTTTTATGAGTAGAGTATGATTTCATTGATTCATATGTATATATGTACTCATGTTTCATTTCCATATTTTTATATCACTTACTGAGCTTTTTATGCTCATCCAAAGTTTTTGAAATGCTTTTCACAGGTCAAAGGAAGGGTACATGATATGATGATAGTGTCAAGGAAGTGTCAATAAAGATCCATGTTTTATTTTAAATATGTTTTCATTTATGGGAAAAAAATTAATACTATCTTTTATTGAAACCACTTTGTTTAAATGTGGGATTTAATTCATGTTTTATGATCTAATTCTCTAAAACCCTAAACCTGAAAATATCCTCAGGGTGTATTCTTGAAATATCTCAATATTAAGTAAGGTTTAAGGCTAGGTCCTTATAGTGGGTATCAAAGGAAGGTTTAGATAACGTTAGAAGTTAGATTTATATTAAATGATTATCCAAAAATATTTTTTTATTGTCAAATTGAAATGAAATAGCATTTGAAGATTACCATGTTAGTTCATCTAAGACATGTTTATTCAGAATGGTTTTCCGCAGAGAAAATAGGGAAGCAGTGTTAGGAAGGCATATAGAAGGAAATAACCTTCCGAATCAGCATCCTGAGATGGTCAGAATTGGAAGTGAAGATTTTGTTACAGTAATGGTGCAGTTGACTCAAGCGATAAATGGTGGCGGTATCCATGCATGAGATCAGCCAGATCAACCGCAGAGGAACATGTCAGTGGTGGAACATTTCATGAGGAAACATCTCCCATCATTCAGAGGATCATCTAGCCCTGTGCTAGCTGAGGGGTGGATTAAAGCACTGCAGATGATTTTTGATGTCATGGGGTGTTCAGACAATCAAAAGGTTAGTCTTGCTATTTTTCATTTGGAGGGTGAGGCAGATCAGTGGTGGTCGATGGTTAAAAATATCAAGGACGCTGATGAGATTTATGCTCTCGACTGGGATGAATTCAAAGGTATGTTTCTAGAGAAATATTTTCCTAAGGCTGTTCGACTTAGGATGGAAAAACAATTCTTGGAATTGATGCAAGAGGAAGACTCAGTGGCTTCCTATGAAAAAAGGTTCACTCGATTGGAAAGGTATTCTCCACATTTTATCCGAGACCTTGATAGTAAAATCAATAGTTTTCACTCAGGATTAAAGCCAAAATATCAAAGGGAATTAGCTTCTCGTGAGTTCAAAAGTTTTGAAAATCATGTCTGATGTGCTGAGAAGGTGGAAGTGGAGTTTGCCGATGATCATGTGATCTATAACAACCAGCAGAAGAAGAGACCGAGGTGGCAGGAGAAAGGAAAGAATTCTTCAAAAAAGTATGAAGGTAAGAAAACTATGTTTCCAGTTTGTGATAAATGAGGTAAAAGGCATGCTGGGGAATGTCTTATGAATTCTTGAAAGTGCTACCGATGTGGTAAGATGGGACATAAGGCTCGTGATTGCACTAAAAAAGTTCAAGGTGAAGGTAAGAACAAATTTGATTTATAGTTAGTGAAATGATTTAAGTGGAATGATATGGGTCACTATGAAAATGAGTGTCCGAAAAAGAGCATGAGTGATGGGAAGCAGTTGTACTAGAATAATAAAGAGGTGGTGAAATCCTTTGCAACTATTTCAGCAGATATCGGGCCATCAAATGATGTTGTATCAGGTACATTGTTTGTTTTTCCAGATTATGCCAGTGTGTTGTTTGATTCGGGGTCAACACATTCTTTCATCTCTTAAAACATTTCTAGTAAAATGGGAATACCATATCAAGAAATGACTCCTGAACTTGTGGTAAAAACACCTGGGGGAAATGTTGAGGCAAAATGAATTTATATGAATCTTCATATCCTTATCTGTGGAAAGAACCTACTTGGAAACCTTATTGTTTGACCTCTAGTAGAGTTTGATGTTATCCTGGGTATGGATTGGCTCTCTATTTACCATGCTAAGATTGACTGTAGAGCTAAAGATATTTTTTTTTTCAGAAACACCTTCAATTTGTGTACAAGAATGAACCCATACTGTTGATAACGTATCAAGAGGCCGAGAAACATGTAAAATATGTAAATGAATGTTACCTTGCACATATTATTGAAAACAATGGAACTGTTCAGATTAATGATGTGCCAGTGGTAAATGAGTATCCTGATGATTTTCTTAATGAGTTTCCTGTAATAATATCAGATCAGAAAGTTGAGTTTATTGTTGTCATAGTTCCTGATGCTAAGAAAATTTCAAATCCCCCTTATCGAATGGCTCAAATTGAACTTTTAGTGTTGAAGGAGAAATTGCATGGCTTATTAGAGAAAGGTTTCATTCGACCTAGCACATCACCACAGGTTGCTCCTATTTTATTTGTTAAAATGAAAGATGTTTCAATGATATCTTGAATTGATTATTGGGCCTTGAATAACATCACAGTTAAGAAAAAATATTCATTGCCTCATATCATTGATTTGTTTGATCAGCTCTAGGGAGCTCATTATTTTTCAAAGATTGACCTGAGATCGGGGAACCATCAGCTGAAGGTAAAGGAAGCAGATGTTTCGAAGACTGTGTTTCGTACAAGATATGGCCATTATGAATTTATAGTAATTCATTTTGGGATAACAAATTCACCTGATGTATTCATGGACATAATGAATAGAATTTTCCATGAGTTCTTGAATTAGTTTGTGGTGGTTTTCATTGATGATATTTTGGTGTTTTCTAAAAGTAAAGAGGAGCATGAAAGGAATTTAAGGGTAATTTTTTAAAACTTAAAAGAAAAGAAATTGTATGGGAAATTTAGCAGGTGTGAGTTTTGGTTGCATAAAATTTCTTTCCTTGGTCACATTGTTTCTGAAGATGGGATAACTGTTGATCCGGAAAAAACAATGGTTGTTGAAGAATGGACAAGACCCACAAATGTAACTGATATTCGTAGCTTCCTTGGTTTGACAGGCTATTACCGAAGGTTTGTTAGAAATTTTTCATGGTTATCTAGTCCAATGACTAATCTAACTCAGAAGGGTGTTATGTTTATCTGGACAAAATAATGTGATGATTGTTTTCGGGAATTGAAATGAAGATTTGTGAATGATCTAGTTTTGGAACTACCTTCCAGGAATGGTGAGTTTACTATCTACAACGATTCTTCATTGAAAGGACATGGTTGTGTCCTAATGCATAATGATCAGGTAATTTCTTATGCTTCACGACAGTTGAAAACTCATTAGGTAAATTACCCTAAACATGATTTGGAATTAGCTGCTTTTGTTTTCGCTTTAAAAATTTGGAGGCATCATTTGTATGGAGTAAAGTGTGAAATATATATAGATCATAATAGTTTAAAGTATATATTCACTCAGAAATAATTGAACATGAGACAGAGGAGATGGCTAGAATTAATCAAGGATTATGATTATACAATTCATTACCATCTAGAAAAAGAAAATAAAGTGGATGATGCTTTGAGTTGAAAAAGTAATGATTCATTAACAATGTTGTGTTTGGAACGTGATCCTTTGGTTAAGGATTTGATGAAATTTGGCATAGAAGTTGTTGGTGCTAGATTTCATTCTGTTTTGTTTCAAGTATCAGTGAAATATTCTCTATCAGAAAGAATCAAGCAAGCACAGAAGCAAGACATTGAGTTGCAGAAAAAGGTAGAGCTGGTTCAGAAAGGTATGTTCCCTGAATTCAACATTGATAATGATTGCGTTTTGAGATTTTGGAAGAGATTGTGTGTGCCTTGTGATTCAAAGTTGAAGATAGAGTTGTTATGTGAAGCTCATAGATCTCCATTTTCAGTTCATCCTGGCAGTACTAAGATATATAGAGATCTACTAGAGTATTACTGGTGGGATTGAATGAAAAGAGATATTTCTGATTTTACTGTGAAGTGTTTGACTTGTCAGCAGGTTAAAGTAGAGTGGAAGTTACCGAAAGGGATGATTTAGCCTTTACCAGTGCCAGAGTGGAAATGGGAGAATATATCCATGGACTTCATTGTGGGATTGCAAAAGAAACCCCGAGGTAATAATGCAATCTGGGTTATTATTGATCGCTTGACCAAATCTTCTCATTTCCTCGCTATACGAGATAATTTTTTCCCTAGATCAATGTTCCTGTTTGAATCTTAAAGAGATAGTCAGGTTACATGGATTTCCTCTATCCATTGTATCTGACCGTGATCCCAAGATCACTTCTAACATTTGGAAAGGCCTTCAAAAGTTGTTGGGTACTAAATTAAATTTTAGTACAACTTTTCATCCTCAATCAGATGGGAAATTAGAACGAACTATCCATAATTTGGAAGATATGCTACGTGCTTGTTCGATGGATTATCAGGGAAGTTGGGACCAACATCTTTCTTTGGTTGAGTTTTCATATAATAACAGTTTTCATTCCAGTATACAGATGGCACCATTTGAGGCATTATATGGGAAGCGGTGTCGAATTCCAACTTTCTGGAATGAAGTAGGTGAAAGGAAGCTGATGGGACCGGAATTGGTATAAAAGTTGGAAAAAAAAGTTCAGATGACACAGAAATACATGATAACAGCTCAGAGTAGGCAGAAGAGTTATCCGGATAACCAGAGGAAGGATCTATCTTTTGAGGTAGGTGATCATGTTTTTCGCAAAGTCTCACAATGGAAAAGTGTGATGCGATTTGGTAAGAAAGGATAGTTGGGTCCATGGTTCATTGGACCATATGAAATTCTAGAGAGAGTTGGATCATTTACTTACCGAGTGGCTTTACCTCCGAGTTTATCTCAGGTACACAATGTTTTTCATGTTTCGATGTTGAGAAAGTACATGCCAGATCCATCTCATGTTTTGAGTCCAGAGGTAGTTCAGTTGGAAGAGAACCTATCATATGAGGAACAACCAGTCCAGATTATTGACCACATGGAGAAAGTGTTCCAAAATAAGGAGATTTATCAGGTAAAGGTTCTGTGGAAAAACCACATGATTGAAGAGGCAACACAGGAATCTGAAAATGCAATGAGGGCTAAACACCTGCACTTATTCGATAAGTAAATAAATTTCAGGGACGCAATTTTCTAATGGGGAGAATGATGTAACATCCTAAGTAAGTAATGAATAATAGATATTTTTATCTATGTATACTAATGAATTAGATAGTGTTTTAGAGGGTTAAAATGAGAATAAATCCTATCTTAAGCATGGAATACACTAATATTTTTAAAATAATTTTTTACTACCTTTTTAATGGAAAACCATTTTTTAATCAATCTTTTGAAAATTTTATAAGCTCTATTTGTCATAATAAACTTATTATTTATGATTGGGACATTGATATTATAAGGCCCCAGCCTTAAACCTTACTTAATCTTGAGTTATTACAAGATTACACATTGAGGATCTTTTCAGGTTTAGAGTTTTAGAGAATTAGATCATGAAACTTGCATTACATTCCACATTTAAACAAAGTGGTTATATAAAAGATAGTATTAATTCTTCCCATCAACGAAAACATATTTAAAATAAAACATGGATTCTTTCTTGACACATCCTTGACACTATCATCACATCTTGTAACATTCCCTTGACCCCTGAAAAACATTTCAATAACATAGGATGAGAATAAATAGCTCAGTAAGGGTTATAAAAAAATATGGAAAGGAAACATGAGTTCATATATACATAAGAATGAAATCATACTGTACCCATAAAACATAGGCACTTTAACATACCTCATCAAACCATGAATAAATCAAAGAAAACATAAGACATAAAGGTAACTTGAGGCATTCATAACATTATTACATAGGGAGTAACCCTCTTGGTAACGTTTGGAATACCCATGACAGTATATTCCCTAAATCTCTTCGGAGAAACCTCAACTTTTTACTCCTTCGTGTTACCCAATGTATTGTAGAGCTATATCGGGCTCACCCGCCGTTAGTTTATCACAGAACCACCCGTTTTCATAACAATTCCCAAGAACCATAACATAAATGTATCACATAAAACATGAATAAAGGAAACATAAAATTTCCACCTTTCAATCACAATTTAAAATATTAGTATATTGAAATAATGATTTCGTTCAAAAAGAAACCATTTCCAAAACCATTTAAAACATTTAATAAGGAGATTTTTGAATCAAAGTGTCCCATACCACCTTGAATCTTTTAACATTTTAAACCATTAATATCCATATAAATAAATCCTTAAAACCATTTTGAAAACATGTATATTAATAAGAACAAATCATTAAAACATTTAAAGCGATATTTTGGTTAAAGGGTTTTTACCAAAATTAGAGACACCTGAATACAATAATTGAGGAATAACATTTAATCAGAACTTTATAATATCATGAGAATAAATGGATTCATGATATAATATTCCAAAGGACAGTATATACACCATATAATAGTAAATTGGTGCATAACAACAATGAAGTCTCAATAGAGATGTAAAATGTGATGAAATCCCTTATAAAAAAGGTATCCTTAAATTAAGGATAAATCAATCTCAAAATTATGTGTGAAAAATATAAATACACCCAATATAATTGGATATTAAGTGTAAAACAATAAAAGGTCATTCACACATATTCAAAGGATGACATATTCAATAACTACATGTTGAACCCAAAGAAATCGAAATTGGGTTAAGAAGTTCCCTTGACAGCCTAACGGCGTCACATCAAAATGAGTTGATGAGAGTTAAAAAGTGTATCTCATCACTTGGACATAAAATTTACATCAATATGAATATATGAGAACATATCCCAACATAACAATATGTAAATTACATGACCCAACAAACGAAGCCTTTTAAAAAAGAGGAGGGTGAAAGGTTCCCTTACCGACTTGGGTATCTTTTAAAACATTCACCCCATTAAAGAAGGACAATAAATCATTGATGTAAATACTCATAAACGAAATTATATTACAAAAAGAGTAGAATAATGGTCAGTACATAAACCACTCAAAGGAAATTGTGGCAAATGTAGCATAAATCTCACGGGAATAAATGTGAGATGAAAAATCCCTTACGAAAACTCGGCAGCCTAACAGCGCCACTTAAAACTTCCAAAAATGGATTGATGAGATCAAATAGGGTATCTCATCACATTAAAATAATATTTACAGAAAGAGGAATATAAAATAACATCCCCCATCATAACAAATATGAGAATAAAATACGTGACATAAAGGGGAGTACTTAAAGAGAAAGAGAGAGGTTAGATCTATTACGAAAATTCGGCAGCCTAACAGCGCCACTCAAAACTTCCAAAATTTATTGATGAGCGAGAATAGGGTCTCTCATCATATGAACATAAAAATTACAGTAAGAGCAATATAAATTAACATCCCAATAACATGAAATATGAACTTAGAAGGAATGACATAAAACAGTGTACTTAAAAAGAAAGAGAGGAGTAGGATCCCTTACCACGGGTCTGACTTGACTCGATCATTCTTTAACGTCCTGAATAATAAACTTGAGTTAATTTCCACTTTATTAAGAACCTTTTTATAGTTAATTATTCCTTTTATATCACTTATTGTAATGTTATAAACATTATGTAATCATTTAAGTTTATTATGTTTGATTTGTCGATATTTGGTTCCTAAGTCGAAAGTGGACTTCTTACAATTACATGTTATTCGTGTGGTCAAAGGTTCTTTATATCCAGAATGACATTCCTGATTTGGATAGAATATATATCATATATATCCAGAATATACATGTATTTATAATATTACATAATAATTTAAAGGTAAGAAATGAAATGCACCGTTCATGGAGACGGTAAGCCGTACGTACGCATGAACGCTACTTTCATTTCTTTGTCATATTAATGGAATTAAAACTAAATGATAGGAATTTATATTTTAATTCCAGAATTATATTCATCATTTATATGTATCATTCATCATATATATCCATTATATACATGTATGTATAATAGTACATTACATTTGGGGATAAGAAATGAAATGCACCGTTCATGGAGACGGTAAGCCGTACGTACGCATGAACGCTACTTTCATTTATATCTCATACTTTAATGGAAAGAAATAATAATGATATATAGGTATATTATAATTCCAGTATAACATAATATATAATAACATTAAATCCATCCTTTATACGTCCCACGTATGGCATTAACGAATCACATCACTTTTAGGGGGCGGTAGTCCGCACTTCCTAAAATGAAGATATCACATATACCCATAATGGAAGCCATAATGGTAAGCCACAAATGAAAAATACAGATGCTTAAGTAAAACATAAACATATTATATATCATATATAAATATAGTGACATCTTAATGGCCACCTATGAAGGTGTTATATGAGTGTTGAACAATCATCGTTTCGTGAAGCAGAAATTCTCCATCCACGGAAACAGTATATTATTTAACCATTAGATGTTGGTGTGTGTAAGTGTAGCTCGAATAATTATTATAAAAACATTATAGTATAATTAAGATACTGTAGTTTTTACAAAATAAATGAATAAAAAGAGTTTAGGGGGTTGGAGAATAAAAATAAAACAAAAGTACTCAAGTGAAGACATTACCTTAAAATCGGGTAACTCCCTTTGGTTTGAGCTCAAAGGCTTCCTTGGGAAGACTTCTGCCCAAAGTGAGGCTTCAAGGAGTAAGAGAGGGAAGTGGAGAGACAAAATGGGCAGAGTTTGGCCGAGCCAAAGCTATGGGAGTGTGGGTAAGGAGGTAGAGGTGGGGGCCTTTTATAAGTGGAGAGGAGGGGCACTCTTTTAAAGTTACAAAATGTTACTTTATTTTCAAAAGTGTTTCGGATTTTAAAGGTCCCAAATTGATGTATTTATAGGATAATGTGATAAGGGTTCGCAATCCACTCATCCAATAGGTTTTGGACATATTTAGGTCTTAGATATTACATAATCATTCCATTTTATTTAAATCGTTAAATAATGAGGTCATCGCTGCATCATCATGATGTCAAAAATAATTTAATTTATTTAATGTCCAAAAATTATAAAAAAATACTATGCTTTAGGAAATATTTTTATCTTTCCAATGAATATTTATAGTCAAAAATATGATTTGTATAACCCCTTGTAAAAATTGTTTTAGTAAAACATTTCATGTTTGTCTCATTTTTACTTTAACTTTAAATAAAAAGATATTAATGTCATTTTCCAATCAAAGTGGCTTCATGGGGTCCCCATGTTGACCCATGGGTTTTCTTGGTCGGACATGACATATCCAATGAGGTTAGAACATGTGTCAAGTTCATTTTATATTATTAGACCATTATTTTTACCTTAAACTACACTAATTACCTCTAATCGCGATTAAAAACTTAATAAGTTACTATTCACCAAAAAATTATTTTTATCCCATTGAACCGCATTTTACTTCTTAATGACAACCATGTATGTTGGATTTTTGAAATTCAAAACACAAAGATGGGAAAATTTCATTTAAATGGAAAAATCAGTTTTTATAAGTACCACTTAGTGGTTTCACTATTCATAAAAAATTGACGTTTTTCAGAAAAATCCCAAAAATTCACCCTAAGATATATTTGATATTCCAAATTCAAAAATGAAGTTTTTTTTACAAAATTAAAAACATATAAGTCACATTTATTAATTTAATAATTAATTTCCACTGTCAGATCAAATAGCGTGTTTTTATGAAACAATAAGTATCAAAAGATTGACACTAGTTTAAGTCTTATTTCAAAGTGAAATTAATTCCAACAACCACTATTGGATTTAATGGTAAAAATATATTCTAATTTCACTTTAAAACCAATTCAAATGATAATATAATCATATAAATAAATTAGATTAAAAAGTGGTTTTGAATTAAAATACAACATTCTACACTATTCATTTAAAAATGGACTTTATCGGAAAGATACCAAAACTTTACACAAAGTAAATTTTGATGTCCCAATTCTTAAGAAGAGTTTTATTTGGTCCAATTGAATGTATAAGAGTAAAAAAAACTATATTTATTGACGGTTCGCCATCAAAAGGTGATAAGTGACCCTTTAGTGAAAACCAGGGCATATACGACTAAAATTGAATTCTTTCCATATTTTTAGCCTTTATCTTTTATTGGATAAATGTAAAATCATTTAAAAACATATATAATCATATTTTAGTTATTTATATCCATTCCCTCCTATACAACGGCTACATGTTAACTACCATTTAAAATAATATTATTTTATTATTAGAGTGCAACGTAAGATTCCCAAGAAACTTGTTGTTGCGTGTTGGGTACGCCATCGAGATAGCGTCCCCTTTAAAGTAATATTAATATTTTATTCACAAATATGGTTAAATATGAAAATTTCATATTCATTATTTACCAGGGGTGTTACATCCTTCCCCCCTTTTGGTAATTGCATCCTCGCAATTTTTAGAATTGAGCATGGAAACATCCTTGAAAGTCCCACATCGGAACAAGAGTCGGTAAAACAATCACTTTAAAATAAAGAAAGATAAGTACAAAGGTCACCCAAGTTAACCCATACTAGGATTCCAAGTATGAAAATATGGACATGGAGGAAAAAACAAAGGAACATGTTCTGATGGAGAGTGATATAAAACATGTTTAGGAGAAAGTTAACCACGAAAAAATCACAAACTTGTGATGGGTTAAACATTATTCGATTCCCCAGTAGGAAAAGTTAATAGAAATTTTTTTTGTTTTAAGTTACTTTTTATTGAGGAATTTATTCATAAGGAAACATAATCACTTATCATGTTGACTTTAAACTTTTATTAGATTCCTTACACAAACTCATATTTTCTCCAAAAGACGAGTATTTAGGAAGACTTGTTCACATTAAGAGTACTATAATCAACTTCTAGAGAATCACCTAATCCACAAAATAGAACTATATACTTCCCATGTCTTTAGACTTTAACAAAAACCAAAACCAAAAAGGCTAGTACAAGATCAGATAATCCAGAAAAGGATAACCCTTTATAAAAAGAAAATCTATGCTTAATCTCCAAAATTTGTACAACAAAACCCAAAGTTCAACGAGGACCATTAAATAAACAATTTGTCCATATAATTCTTCAAAGTAAACCAAACTATGGTTGAAACCCAAATATTTGACGGATTTAGTCACATAGTCTTCCAAGTTAAATCGTAACATTTATCTCCAAACAACATCTGTTGCTCCTAAAGTCTCGTATTGAAAAGTGATTAACTTAATCACATATCCTCCATGATAGGTTAATCATTTTCATAAATAACCCAAAATCAACTTACTCTTAATTCATAAAATCATATAACTAGAAAGAATCAGTCAAACTATCCAGGGACTTCACATAGTCCAATGGTAGGCGATAAATACCAGTCGCACTTTGGTTGTGGGTTCGATTCCCGCAGCTTTGTCCAACGTGACGGGTTATCACATGGTCTGTGTGTTGTCCTCTTTCCAAAACTATATAATTCTTAAAACATCCCCCAAAAAGAGATAAAATCTTCAAAAATGATCATAACATATTTTAACCTCATGTTTATCTCATTCCTTTCATTTTCCATCATATCATAGAGTAACCCATAATTACCTAAAAAGAAAGGATCATATAAATCCTAATGGTTACCTTAATAATTATTACCTGAATTTCCAGATCTAGTTGGCCATCTCGTACATGATGTATTAGAGAACTCACCAAGGTTGAAGTGGTTGATCATGACTCCTTGATAGTTGGTTTAGAACAACCATGAGATTCCTCATTGAATCCCCCATCTCATCCAGTCTCTTAATCAGAGAACCACAACAGTTTCCTTCAAACCCATTGTCACTTTGGTGCCTGCTAGATCCAACCATTTACTAAAACCAAAATGGTCAGTGTGAGTATATCAAAATAACCATCATGTACTAATGAGGAAGATAAACACTAAGATATACTTACTCATTCACTTTATCTAAAACTAGGACTCTTTCTGAAATCCTAACCATTATGGTAATGTCACGTATGCTTAGAGAATACCGTAACCTCTAAAGTTATCTAAACCGACCTTTTATACCAACTATAAGGCCCCAGAAATAAATCTTACTTAATCTTTAGTTATTACAAGATTACACATTGAGGATCTTTTCAGGTTTAGAGTTTTAGAGAATTAGATCATGAAACTTGCATTACATTCCACATTTAAACAAAGAGGTTACATAAAAGATAGTATTAATTCTTCTGATCAACAGAAACATGTTTAAAATAAAACATGGATTCTTTCTTGACACATCCTTGACACTATCATCACATCTTGTACCTTTCCCTTGACCTGTGAAAAAAATTTCAAAAACATGGGATGAGCATAAAAAGCTCATTAAGGGTTATAAAAAAATATGTAACGGAAACATGAGTTCATATATACATAAGAATGAAATTATATTCTACCAATAAAACATAGGCACTTTAACATACCTCATCAAACCATGAATAAATCATAGAAAACATAAGACATAAAGGAAACTTGAGTCATTCATAACATTCTTACGTATGGATTAACCCTCTTGGTTACGTTTGGAATACCCATCACAGAATATTCCCTAAATCTCTTCGGAGAAACCTCAACGTTTCACCCCTTCGCGTTACCCAATGCATTGGAGAGCTATATCGGGCTCACCCGCCCTTAGTTTATCACGGAACCACCTGTTTTCGTAACAATTCCCAATAACCATAACATAAACGTATCACATAAAACATGCATAAAGGAAACATAAAATTTCCAGATTTCAATCACAATATAACATTTTAGTATATTGAAATAATGAATCTGTTTAAAAAGAAACCATTTCCAAAACCATTTAAAACATTTAATAAGGAGATTTTTGAATCAAAGTGTCCCATAACACCTTGAAGCTTTTAACATTTTAAACCATTAATATCCATATAAATAAATCCTTATAACCATTTTGAAAACATGGATATTAATAAGAACAAATCATTAAAACATTTAAAGCGATATTTTGGTTAAAGGGTTTTTACCAAAATTAGAGACACTTGAATACAATAATTGAGGAATAACATTTAATCAGAACCTTATAATATCATGAGAAAAAATGGATTCATGATATAATATTCCAAAGGACAGTATATACACCATATAATAGTGAATTGGTGCATAACAACAATGAAGTCTCAATAGAGATGTAAAATGCGATGAAATCCCTTATAAAGAAGGTATCCTTAAATTAAGGATAAATCAATCTCAAAATTATGTGTTACAAATATAAATACACCCAATATAATTGGATATTAATTGTAAAACAATAAAAGGTCATTCACACATATTCAAAGGATGACATATTCAATAACTACATGTTGAACCCAATGAAATCGAAATTGGGTTAAGAAGTTCCCTTGACAGCCTAACGACGTCACATCAAAATGAGTTGATGAGAGATAAAAAGTGTATATCATCACTTTGACATAAAATTTACATCAATATGAATATATGAGAACATATCCCAACATAAAAATATGTAAATTAAAAGACCCAACAAAAGAAGTCTTTTAAAAAAGAGGAGGGTGAAAGGTTCCCTTACCGACTTGGGTATCTTTTAAAACATTCACCCCATGAAAGAAGGACAATAAATCATTGATGTAAATACTCATAAATGAAAATATATTACACAAATAGTAGAATAATGGGCAGTACATACACCACTCAAAGGAAATTGAGGAAAATGTAGCATAAATCTCACGGAAATAAAAGTGAGATGAAAAATCCCTTACGAAAACTCGACAGCCTAACGACGCCACTTAAAACTTCCAAAAATGGATCGATGAGATCAAATAGGGTATCTCATCACATTACAATAAGATTTAAAGAAAGAGTAATATAAAAGAACATCCCCCATCATAACAAAGAGGAGCTTAAAATAAGTGACATAAAGGGGAGTACTTAAAGAGAAAGAGAGAGGTTGGATCTCTTACAAAAATTCGGCAGCCTAACGACGCCACTCAAAACATCCAAAATTTATTGATGAGAGAGAATAGGGTCTCTCATCTTATGAACATAAAAATTACAGTAATGTTAATACAAAAGAAAATCCCAATAACAAGAAATATTAGCTTAGAAGGAATGACATATAAGAGTGTACTTAAAAAGAAAGAGAGGAGTAGGATCCCTTACCTCGGGTCCGACTTGACTCGATCATTCTTTAACGTCCGGAATAATAAACTTGAGTTAATTTACACTTTATTAAGAACCTTTTTTCTAGTTCATTATTCCTTTTATTTAACTTATTTTCATGTTATAAACATTATGTAATCTTTTAAGTTAATAATGTTTGTTTTGTCGATATTTGGTTCTTAAGTCGAAAGTGGACTTCTTACAATTACATGTTGTTCGTGTGGTCAGAGGTTCTTTATATCCAGAATGACATTCCTGATTTGGATAGAATATATATCATATATATCCAGAATATACATGTATTAATAATATTACATAATAATATAGAGGTAAGAAATGAAATGCACCGTCCATGGAGATGGTAAGCCATACGTACGCATGAACGCTACTTTCATTTGTTTGTCATATTAATGGAATTAAAACTAAATGAGAGGTATGTATATTTTAATTACAGAATTATATTCATCATTTAGATGTATCAGTCATCATATATATCCATTATATACATGTACTTATAATAGTACATTACATTTGGGGATAAGAAATGAAATGCACTGTTCATGGAGACGGTAAGTCGTACGTACGCATGAACGCTACATTCATTTCTATCTCATACTTTAATGGAAAGAAATAATAATGATATATAGGTATATTATAATTCCAGTATAACATCATATATAATAACATTAAATCCATCCTTTATACGTCCCACGTATGGCATTAACGAATCACATCACTTTGAGGGGGCGGTGGTCCGCACTTCCTAAAATGAAGATATCGCGTATACCCATAATGGAAGCCATAAAGGTAAGCCACAAATTAAAAATACAGAAGATTAAGTAAAACATAAAAATATCATATATCATATATAAATATAGTGACATCTTAATGGCCACCTTTGAAGGTGTTATATGAGTGTTGAACAATCATCGTTTCGTGAGGCAGAAATTCTCCATCCACGGAAACAGTATGTTCATTAACCATTAGATGTAGGTGTGTGTAAGTGTAGCTCTAATCCTTATTATAAAAACATCATATTATATTTAAGATACTAGAGTTGTTACAAAAGAAATGAATAAAAAGAGTTTAGGGGGTTGGAGAAGCAAAATAAAACAAAAATACTCAAGTGAAGACATTACCTTAAAATCGGGTAACTCCCTTTGGTTTGAGATCAAAGGATTCCTTGGGAAGACTTCTGCCCATTGTGATGCTTCAAGGAGTAATAGAGGTAAGTGGAGAGACAAAATGGGCAGAGGTTTGCTGAGCCAAAAGCTTTGGGAGTGTGGGTAAGGAGGTAGAGGTGGGGGCCTTTTATAAGAGGAGAGGAGGGGCACTCTTGTAAAGTAATGAAATGTTACTTTATTTTAGAATGAGTTTCGGATTTTAATGGTCCCACATTGATGTGTTTCTAGTATAAGGTGATAATGGTTCTAAATACCCCCATAAAATATGTTTTGGACAAATTTAGTTCTTAGATATTACATTATCTTTCCATTTTATTTAAATCGTTAAATAATGAGGTCATCGCTGCATCATCATGATGTCATAACTAATTTAATTTATTTAATGTACAAAAAGTATAAAACAAAATACTATGATGTAGGAAATATTTTTATCTTTCCAATGAAAATTTATAGTCAAAAATATGATTTGTATAACCCCTTGTAAAAATTGTTTTAGTAAAACATTTCATGTTTGTCTCATTTTTACTTTAACATTAAATAAAAAGATATTAATGTCATTTTCCAACCAAAGTGGCTTCATGGGGTCCCCAAGTTGACCCATGGGTTGTCATGGTCGGACATGACACATCCAATGAGTTTAGGACATGTTTCAAGTTCATTTCATATTATTAATCCATTATTTTTACCTTAAACTACACTAATTACCTCTAATCGCGATTAAAAACTTAATAAGTTACTATTCACCAAAAAATTATTTTTATCCCATTTAACCCCATTTTACATCCTAATGACAACCATGTTTGTCGGATTTTTGAAAATCAAAACACAAAGATGGAAAAATTTCATTTAAACGGAAAAATCAGTTTTTATAAGTACCACTTAGTGGTTTCACTATACATCAAAAATTGATGTTTTTCAGAAAAATCCCAAAAATTCACCCTAAGATATATTTGATATTCCAAATTGAAAAATGATTTTTGTTTTACAAAATTCAAAACATATAAGTCACATTAATTAATTTAATAATTAATTCCCGCTGTCAGATCAAATAGTGTGTTTTTATGAAACAATAAGTATCAAAAGATTGACACTTGTTTAAGTCTGATTTCAAAGTGAAATTAATTCCAACGACCACTATTGGATATAATGGTAAAAATATATTATAATTTCACTTTAAAACCAATTCAAAATATAACATAATCATATAAATAAATTATATTAAAAGAGGTTTTGAATTAAAATACAACATTTTACACTATTCATTAAAAAAATGAACTTTATCGGAAAGATACCAAAAATTTACACAAAGTAAATTTTGATGTCCCAATTCATAAGAAGAGTTTTATTTGGTCCAATTGAATGTATAAGATTGAACAAAACTATATTTAATGACAGTTCACCATCAAAAGGCGATAAGTGACCCTTTAGTGAAAACCAGGGCATATACGCCTAAAATTGAATTCATTCCGTATTTTTAGACTTTATCTTTTATTGGATAAATGTAGAAACATTTAAAAACATATATAATCATATTTTAGTTATTTCTATCAATTCCCACCAATAAAACGGTTACATGTTAACTACAATTTAAAATAATATTATTTTATTATTAGAGTGCAACGTAAGATTTCCAAGAAACTCGTTGTTGCGTGTTGGGTACGCCATCTAGATAACGTCCCCTTTAAAGTCATATTAATATTTTATTCACAAATATGGATAAATATGAAAATTTCATATTCTTTATTTACCTGGGGTGTTACAGATATTTATATTGGATAATTTTTTGGTATTTTTCTAACAATGTTAATTTTTTAATGAATAGTGAATAATACTGCATTTTACATCAAAACTATTTTTTCATATAATTTAATTATATGGGTAGATTGTCTTTTTAATTGGTCTTAAAGTGTAATTTGAATATATTTTTACCATTTAATCCAATAGTGGTATTTGGAATCAATTCCACTTTGAGATTGGACTTAAACTAGTGTCAATCTTTTGATACTTATTATTTCATAAAAACACGCTATTTTCTCTAACAGCGGGAATTATTTATTAAATTAATTTAGGTAACTTATATGATTTGAATTTTCAAAAATAGACATAATTTTTTAATTCGGGATATCAAATATAACTTAGGGTGATGTTTTGGTATTTTTATGAAAAACATCAATTTTTGATGAATTGTGAAACCACTAATTGGTACTTAAAAAATTGATTTTTCGTTTAAATGAAATTTTACCACCTCTGTGTTTTGAATTTAAAAAATCCAAAATACATGGTTGTAATTAAGAAGAAAAATTTGGTTCAATGGGATTAAAATAATTTTTTGGTGAATAATAACTTTTATGTTTTTAATCACTATTAGAGGTAATTCATGTAATTTAAGGTAAGAATAATGTTTTAATAATATAAAATGACATAGACACATGTCCTACCCTTATTGGATGTGTCATGGCCGACCATTAAAATCCATGGGTCAACTTGGGGACCCCATGGAGCCACTTTGGAAGTAAAATGACATTAATATCTTTTAATTTTATGTTAAAGTAAAAATGTCACAAACATGAGATATTTTACTAAAACAATTTTTACATGGGGTTATACAAGTCAGATGTTTGACTATAAATAGTAATTGGAAAGATAAAATGGTTTCCTACATCATAGTATCTTTTTTATAATTTTTATACATTAAATAAATTAAATTATATATGACATGATGATGATGTATCGATTACCTCATTATTTAACGATTTAAATAAAATCAAAAGATAATGTAAAATATAAGACCTACACATGTCAAAAACCTATTGGTTGGCTATATTTCGAACCCTTATCACCTTATCATAGAATTATATCAATATGGGACCTTTTAAATCCGAAACTCATTTTAAAATAAAGTAACATTTCATTACATTCCAAGGGTTCCCCTCTTCTCCTCCAATAAAAGGCCCCCTCCTTTACCTCCTTACCCACACTTACAAAACCTTTGGCTCCACCAAACCCTACCCATTTTTTCTCTCCACATACCTCTATAACTCTTAGAAGCCTCACTTTGGGCAGATGTCTTCCCAGGGAAGACTTTGAGCTCAAATCAAATGGAGCTACCTGATTTTAAGGAGATTAAAGAACGATCGAGTCATGTCGGACCCGAGGTAAGGGACTTCGTCTCAATCTCTATTCATTGAGGAATATTTTGTTTTATACATAACCTTCTTTTATACGGTGTATAAAACCCTTTTAATTTTACATTTATCCAAAAGGAATCTTTTTTATATGAAGTGTTTTACTAAACGAAAAAAGGGAATGTTTTTGTCGTACGTATGCAGCGACAACGACTTCTCCGCCGCCGTGACCATTATTTGAGTTTCAGAATCCTCTACAAGCCATACCTCCTTTTTAAAAGAAAAATAAATACCATGTTTTACTTTTCTTTTAATTTGGTTTTGAATATGGTTTTCATAATGTTTTTATATGAATGTATTGTATTGATATCTTGTGATTGAAAGGTGGAAATGTTATGTTTCCTTTATGCATGTTTTATGTGATACGATGATGTTGTGGTTCTTGGGAATTATTATGAAGACCGGTGGTTTTGTGATGAACTAAGGGCGGGTGAGACTGATATAGCTATCCAATGCATTGGGTAACACGAAGGAGTTAAACATTGAGGTTTTTCTAAAGAGATTTAGAGAATATACTGTGATGGTTATTCCAAACGTAACCAAGAGTGTTACTCCGTACGTAAGAATGTTATGAATGCCTCAAGTTACCTTTATGTCTTATGATTTCTATGATTTATTCATGATTTGATGAGATATGTTAAAGTGCTTATGTTTTATGAGTAGAGTATGATTTCATCGATTCTTATGTATACATGTACTCATGTTTCCTTTCCATATTTTTATATCCCTTACTGAGCTTTTTATGCTCATCCCATGTTTTTAAAATGTTTTTTACTGGTCAATGGAAGGGTACATGATATGATGATAGTGTCAAGGAAGTGTCAAGAAAGAATCCATGTTTTATATTAAATATGTTTTCGTTTATGGGAAGAAATTAATAATATCTTTTATTGATACCACGTTGTTTAAATGTGGGATGTAATGCTAGTTTTATGATCTAATTCTCTAAAACCCTAAACCTGAAAAGATCCTCAAGGTGTATTCTTGAAATATATCAAGATTAAGTAAGGTTTAAGGCTGCGGCCTTATACCCCTAGTGACTTTTTTGATGTTGAAAACATTTGAATAAATGTTTTGTTGTAATATTAACAATTTATAGTTTCTTTCTTTTATATTATTACAAATATTAAAAAAATTAATTTTTTTAAATACTTTTTTAATATTTTATTTATTATTAGTATTTTTTGATGGATTTTTTATTTTACTAATAATAAGAATAACTTTTTATTTTGTTATATTTTTTGAGGAATGTTGTTAATTTTAATATTCTATAAATATTTTTATTATTATAATAATAATAATATTATTTTTCAAAAATATTAATAATAATAATAATGTTATAAAATTATTGCTATTATTTTATTATTAATATTTTATTAATATAAATTTATTATATTATTAATTTTACTATAATTATTATATTATATTATATAATTTATATTAATAATATTATTATTGTTACTATTTTCTAATATAAATTTCTCGTTATTTTATTTAATATTTTTCTATTTTATTAGTTATTTGTTACGGGACCTTTTACGATAAGTTCCTGTCAGAAATAATATATATATATATATATATATATATTTAAAAACTATTTTTGATGGTAAAAAGATCACATCATGAAAACTTTTTTGGGATTGGCCAGTCACAATATATTTTTTATATAAAAAATATATATAATCAGAACACTAATCATGATGGAAAAAAGTGACCATTGGAAATAGATTTTTGCAACATGACTGTTGCAACATGTTTCTATATGTATAATATATATAATTGGAAAACTATTTGTGACATTGTTTTCTTCAACGGTCTATTGGCGACAAGACCCTATGAAAAAATGAGCATTTGCGATGGGATCCAGACACAAATAATCAATCACAAATAACTCAAATTATAGTAGTGATTGTAGTGTATAGATTTATAATATGTCCCCACAGTTTGAGAATTCATTAGTAAAACACGCAATGAATATTTTAATAGGCATGGTCCCATTGTTCGTATCAACAAGTTGTACCTCCATGGTTCACTGATTTAGAGTAGGGGTAATGACCAATGATTTGGGGTACATTGCACAATCATTGTCCCAATAAATATATTGAAAACTATGAAACTTATCTACCACATCATTCAAGAATTATGTCTATAAACAATCTATGTGAAAATTTTCTTCCTTATCCCTGGGTAGATTTGAAGATAGAAATACCCCAAATATTATTGGTTCCACTTTTAAATTTTAAACTCACACATTGGGAGCTTCCTATAAAGATGGTAATCTATGATCATGTACATATCTATCTAATGTGAATTAAATTCTACTCCTCAAACTCATTGTACACATGAATTTCATAGATGAAGACCATCATATAACAATCAGTGAAATTATTAGTAGTCTAGTTAATGAGTCCTATAAACAATACTAGGGATTATTCTGGCAGTAAGGAATCATGATGTACTCATACAATGCATATCATCTTCCTACGGTCTTAATTGGAATATCCACATTGCATACTCATAGATAATGATAACCATATATGTCTTCAAGTCAAATGATCAACTTCGCCAGTAACAACTTGTCAAAGAAGTCAAATATTTTTACTGGTAGATACGCATCTCTAGTAATTTCCATGTTTCATTGATTTCAATCCCCATGCAAGGTAAAACTCTAATTTTTATCCTTGGAGGACATCATAAGGCCACCTAGGTGATCACCCTGGGTTTAAAAAATCATTCACATTATTGAATTTACAATCTACATCATCATCATCTCTCACAAATACTCAGGATCATCCGACATACTAGCACATATTTTGGGACATCTATGGTTATAGTATATGTTGAAAAAATAAATATTTGATAAGAAGGTAGGCCCGGAAATTCCTTGGAGAAGATAAAGTCATACAACTCAAACATGATAGGAAAATGAAATGTCATAACATTTGTTTCTAAAAAATTTATACAAGAAAATAAATTAAAAATAAGTTGTATTGTCCTAGTAATTTTATAATTTTACAATTAAAGGTATCACTATATATAAATGAAGAAAACCCCATCCCAAAACTTAGATACACTAAAAATACCATCAGTAATAGTAAAATGAGAATTGATGTTAGAGAACCAGTCAATACAGATGAAATCATCATAGGGTCCCACTACCCAAATAGAATGGTTCCATATGAGGATCTCTCTACTGTAGATCCACATCACAATGCTGATATAAGATCCTAATCACTAAATCTCATCTAGTGTAAGTCTCTAATTATATAGGATGACTCATATTCTTAACCCAATATATCATCTCCACATAATAACAAGATGATAAAACCATCCCTCCAGCATGAATGAATTCTGGGTAATTAAATGGGAGAATTTTACATTAAATAATAATTTGATTATAATATGGAGAAGTAAAGCATTGGAAAAAATATTCCCAACATCAACTATGGATAAACAACATATGAATATTGGTCACAAGTTAATGTTATGGGAGAGATCTACAATCTCCGATTGAAAAAATGATTTCTAATAGATGATTTATCATAATTTGTCTAGGAAAAATCATCCACGGATCCTCTCTCTATCCCTAGGTTTTTGAAACCATTCATAGATACGTGATGTAATAGGTATTTTATAATTAAAGACATATGTTTAATTGATAAAATAATAAATTATTAAATTATTTTTTATTAGTTTCCACCTTGAATTCACATGAAATAATTTCCAAATAAAGTGATTTCTATTTCATTCATATGGTAAAAACATCATTATATATTTAATGGGGGTCATGGATTACTGATCTACGACATCATTCGAGGGATATCCAATTATTTCATAAAAATTTCATGGGTGTGATATAATATATTTAAATTTTATATTTTATATATATCATTCCTTATATTCTTAAAATGACTCAAATTCTTGATGTAAATAAATTCCATAATAAATTTTAATATCTTATAAGGAAAATATCATATCATTGAGGGATTCCCCAAAGGATCATTAAGCAGGTGAGTTTTCGTGTAACATACAACATTTTGACTACGATCCTTGATTTCCATTAGTTATTAATTATAATATTGGTTAATCACCAAGGGTCTAATATTTATGTTTAATATATGTGAATGGTCAATTATATACTTCCTCAAAATAGTTAAAAGGAAAAAAATGTTGAACCTGAGAGATGTTTAATATATGTTCCAAGTGATAATCTACAACCCCTACTCAATAAAAAATATGAAAACGAAAAATATACATATTAAATTACATTCCCTTATATCTAAATCACATTACATTCTTCTGTGGATTAATTTATTGGATTACCTTCACAAAATATTTGACTTCTATATCTCACTGATAACTGTTAGCATATCCTTTATATTAATAAATACCAACCCATTTTATTCTTTTGTTCAATATAACCATCACATCAAATTCCATAGCTGGTTTTGGTACCATTATATTTATTTCTAAAACATCATCCCCACATGTTATAGTTATTCATTTATTTATGTAGATGTATTTATAGGGATCCATCAAATTTTATGAGTGAATATTATTTTTATGACATGACATAATAAGATAATGGTGATGATAACAAAAAACATATATATATAGTGGGTAAGATCTTATCCTATCATCCAAATATTGAATGGTTCTCTCAAACAGATAATATTTCTTTTGAGATAATAGGAATTAAGGAAATACAACTCTTCATTCAAGGAATGTTAACGAACTCTCTAGAACATCATGGTAAACTTTATATCATGATCAAATACAACAGATTATGGTACTCCATTTAAAAATACAATGTCTTTACGGAATATCTAATAAATATGTTCCCTAGATAAATCTTTTGTAATGAAATTAAAATGTCTTATCTTCATATGGTGAATGATTAAAACATAAATAGAACTATTCCCTTTATATTGTTTTCGGAGTTCTATGGTTAAATATATGTTGAAATTTTCTCATTTCTATACCAGTATGGGTAATGTTTGAAATGACCCCTTGTAACACAATTTCAAATCGCAAAATTATTTTTATACCATGAATTGAGATAAACACTCAAAAATATATCTCTTCATGTTATCCATCCAGAAATATTTATTATGTTCTATAAATATCTTCATTCTTCCATGATGAATATATAATTATAAGATGTAAACATCTTTGAAAATGTACTTCTATAATTATGGTATAAATAAGACACAAACACTCTTCATAATCATCATCATTTCATCAAACTCCTTGATGAAATCTATTACATTTATAACCCGCTTATGTAACTGTATATATTCCTTCTACGACACATTAATCATCATATAGATGGCTATTTGAACACATAACCGAGGAAGATAAAATTTCAACACTTAATTATTGATATTAGGTTTTATTATTTTATTATCCATAAATATTTAATCATTTTAAATTATCACCATAGATATTGTAGCAATAGCCTTTTCTAATTGATGCATAATTAATTTTGTTCTGATTAAATTGGTGGTAATGCAATGTGTGAAAAAACCATTAATTATCTCCATAAGATATACGAGTAATATAATCAAAATCTTCTAGGTGAAAATATTATTTAATGTTTTTTAATCACTTTTTATGTCATAATTTTATCCTTGCATTAAATTATTCAATTATATTAATGAAACATTTTTAATAGCTATCATCCAATCATTATTCGATTATTTCTACATATAAATGTATTGATGTTTAGGATATCCCCATTTCATTACAAACAAGAACACATACTTGTACAATCCAATATATATCGCAAAGATTTGAGGCCATTCTTTAATGTATGGCTGTTCTTGTAATGATGAATTAAGAAACAATCCCTTTAGATTCCGAAAATTTTCATCATAATTTTAAATTAAACAGAACATTACCACATTCCATGTTAACATGACGAGTTGATTATAAATCTATAAAAAAATCTTCAAAAAGTAAAAATAATTTTCATCCAATATATGAAATCAATGGGCCTCAGTCATAGGGGATGAAATATGCAATTGTTTAATAGAATTACTCTTAGAGGGATCTACTCATACATCAATTGTAGTTATCACATGTCTATAAAATGTGTATTCTTTATAACGATGATTCACACATGATGAATATGGAATATATTTTCTTCCTCATTAGGGTCCATAACATAATTCTCATGTGATCTTCCAGCTCCATCTTTCACTTTTAATAATATATAATATAATATATAAAGGATACAAAAATTGATTATGGTGATATCTAAAATGTATATTCATTAAGTACATGAAGATATAAATATTATTACTAATTCTAAATTAAATCAATATAATATCATAGTTTCCAAACATCATACAATAGGTCATATTAGTTATGTATTCACTTTTTATCTATTAATTAATAGTTTCTATAATGATTTATAATCATGGAATAGTATTGAGATCCCCATATTTGAAAATTAAATCATAAATTTGTGGACAATTATACTAATTCATTGTCATTATCTAATTATTTTCCTAATTATCAATGTAGAGAAATATTTAACTTCATTTATTCTTCAAAAATAATTGGTGAACCAAATAGTGATGATCTAAGACGAATGAACACCTTATATAGATTATATGATGGTTTCCATTTCAATTATTGTAACTCAAGAAGGTTTATTAATTATGGAGTCTGTGTAATAGATGTAGTTAAATGTCTGAGTTATATAGAAAAAATAGGTTAAAAATTCAGTGGAATACTAGGAATGTTTTCTGGAATGACATTAATCAATTCAAATATAGTAGGAATTTATTCGAATTTGTGTTTATCCTCGAAAAATAAAAATAGACAGCCCTTATTAATAAGAATAAAGAATCATAAGTTGTAACTAATATCCATTGAGAGTTCATGTTCATCCTCACACATATAGACTATCATAGGTAGATATTCAATATAATGTGTAATTTTCTAATTCATTATATTTATATGAGCTATATGTTGATAGAGAAAATACATTCCCAAAATATCCTCAAATTCAACTAAATGAGGAGCATAAAGATTTCAATATAGAGAATTGTTATAAAAAATAAACATGAAATCCCCTAATATATAATGAATGATAAATATTTCTTAATAATCATCATTTACTTCAACTATTGACATATCATAGGGATGTATTGCTTTATGATATTCACTTAGATAATCCCCAAATTACCAACATGAAAAGAATTGAATTTAAAATGGTACAGTATCATATAAACTGTTTCACCACATCAAAATATTTAATTTTACTCAATAATTAATTATATATTCCATTATTTTAATCATACCATAAATCATCAAATTAAATTAAAATATTTCTCAATTCAGTACCCCCGGTTTGAGGAATGTGGCCATTGTTTATGTTTTTTATGTGTTTAAAATGCATGGGATGAGTAGGGAAGAGGTAGAGAGAGGTTCGAATGGTTTTGGATGAGTATGGGGGCTTTTTTTATGTCTTTATAGATGTCATGTACCGTAATGTGGGAAATGGTAAGGCATCTACCTCTTTTAGTGGAGCATTGTGATTCCTTGAAGGAGCAAGGAGATTGGAGGTTGTTATGGAGGTGTGGTGGAGTCATGGCTAGTGGTGTTTTGTTGTTTAGTTTCCATTTTGTACTCTGATGTGTTGTGGAAATGTCTTTTTTTATTGGTCTTGGTTGGTATTATGGAAAAACATGGTTGTTAATTGATGGGTTGGTTGGGTTTGTTGATATGCATCATATAGTTTGGGTATTGTTGGTTGGTTTTGTCTTAAGGTAAAATCGTTCCCCTTTTTTTTCTCGGAGCCCTCTCCATTTATTTCCAGCCTTTGGCGCCTTGGGAACATCGCTTAAGGCCAAGTAACCCTCACTTCCTCCTCATGCCGATGAGATAGGGGCGGGGTGTTACATGTGGTATCAGTTTGTTCAGTTCTTTGGAGTTGATTATTGGATTTGGTTTTGACATTCGTTGTGGTATATTCCATGAGTCGGGACGGTAGAAAGGCGTAGGAATGTCGGAACATGGAATTCATAGTATAAAAGGACATAGCTAAACCTTTTATGCTGAAATTCAAGTTACCAGGGAGTTGAGTACATAAATGTTTTGGAGACACTTATAGGCATTGGATATCTCATTGTCGTGGGTGTATACAATGAGATGATCATGGCATGCATGGTAGAAATGACTTCCCACTACCAGGAATATTTCAGTGGGGTATAATGATCTATCTTCAGAATTTAGAAATGGTTTTTGTGTGAAACTGTAATGTGAATAAATATGATATTTTGAAAATGGTACAATTTACAAAATGGTGAAACATGGAACATGTGGAAAAGGTTGGAAATCCTTGTTGTGATAGTATTGTGTAATGTGATTTGAAATGGGATTTTGTGATGTCTATAGAAGTGGGACTCATGGTTTTTTTATTTCTGTTTATAGAAATGGAACCGGGTAGGCGTCATAGAGACCAACCAGAGGAGGCTGCTGAGTATGTGGTAGCACCTATGCCTCGGGGGAACTAGCAGCTAGTGAAAAGCATAGTGAAAGCTTTCCAAGATGTTGGAATTGGAAATAGAGTGGACAAACCAAGGAATGTGGATCATGCGGTTTAGTTTCAAAAGTATAATCCACCAATCTTCAGGGGTGATTTAGATCCAGATAGGGAAGAAGCATGGTTGAATAGAATGAACAAGATCTTTGAGTTCTTGGGGATGATGGTAGAGCTGAACGTGAAGTTGTCCACATATATGTTGGAAGATCTATCCCTTTAGTGGTGGGAGTTGGTAGTCCATGCGGGGACGGACCATGGAATGATGTGGTAATGTGTTGAATAATTGTTTAATAAACAATTCTACCGCAATACGTTTAGAATTCAACGTTTGACTGATTTCTTTAGTTTGAAGGAAGATCATATGTCGGTGACAGAGAATGCTGCTATGTTTAGGAACTTAGTGAGTTTTTCACCCGAGGTGGCTGGTAGCACGTCGTTGAAGGAAAGGATCTTTGAATCAGGGTTAAGGCACGAAATCCATTCAAAGATAGAGGGGTTGTGTATAGATGATTACAAAGTGATAGTGAATAGAGCCTCAGTGGCTGAGCATGATCTGTTTGGAGCTCCGAGAGGAGGAATCATGGTGGTACCCATAGAGAATAGTGGGAACTCTAACGCTGGGTTCAAGTGAAGGAGGGACACTTATTCACAGGTAATTAATATAACATATAATCTGACAGAAGGATCAGTAAATCTTCCTCTGATGTCCCAGAGCAAGCCAGGATGTTTTCAGTGTGGTTCTATGAGCCACATCAAGAGGGATTGTATGACACAACCTTGAGCATGTCATAATTATAAGAAGATGGGGCATCTAGAGCATTATTATCGGAATGCACCATGGTCGGTTGCACATGACACTCCTCAGTGATCACAAACGTCATATGATTCGACGGGATGGGGACAACAACACACCCATCGTCAGTAGAGTAAAGTGGGTCATGGAGAATCTCAAAATACCCCGACGCCTCAGCAGACAAATAAAGAGCATATATTGGCAAGAAAACATGTGTTCTATGATGAGAAGATTGTGGTGGATGATAAGTTGGGACCATCCACGGTGCTGGGTACTGTTCTTTTAAATTTATCTTTGATGCAAGTTCTATGTGATATGGGTGCTTCACACTCTTTTATTGCAGCACGTGTGGTTGATTTGCAGGGTTTATGGGTAGAAATGATGCCCTCAGTTTTGAAACATAAAACTCCTCTAGGTCTAATAGAGTTTAGAGTCGTCTTGTGTAGAGAATGTTGTATCGTTGTGGGAAATGTTGAGATTGTATGAAATTTCTCGGTGCTTGAGATGGATGGGTATGATGTAATCCTGGTAATGGATTGGTTGGTGGATTTTAAGGCCCACATTGATCGTGTGCATGTACAATGGATTTTATGACACACGATGGCGTTAGACATCTCATTAGAGGAAAGAATCATGAAAGGAAGGGTGCAACGAGTTTTTCGGCACTAACAATGGGTGTGTTATCGTATCAGTTGGCGGTTTTATCGTTGGAATTGGTAGAGGGTGTGAGAAAAGTGTTCCTACAGAAGTGGTGGATCAGTTCATGGATGTTTTTCTTGAATAATTATTGGGCTTACCTCCCATAAGAGAAGTGGAGTTTATGATTTATCTCCTTCTAGGGACCAGTCCTATCTCACTTCTGTATTACCGGATGACACCAGCTTAATTCCAAGAATTGAATGTCCAGTGGGAAGAGCTAGAAAGAAAAGGGTTTATCAAGCCTAGCACGTCTTCGTGGGCAGCGCCGATGTAGTTTCTGAAAAAGGAGTTTGGAATCGTGAGGCTCTGTGTTTATTGTCTTAGACATAGCCAAGTTAGGATAAATAATAGTTATCCACTTCCCCGAATCGATTATTTGTTCGACAAGTTGATGGGAACCCACTGGTTCTCAAAGATCGACCTGAGGTTGGGATACTATCAATTGCAGGTTGGGAAGGAGGATATTCCTAAAACAGCATTCAGAAGTAGATATGGCCATTATGTATATGGGTTTATGTCCTTTGGTCTAACGAATGATCCAGCAATGTTCATGGCATTGATGAATCAGATATTTCATAGATATCTGTATTCATTTGTGGTGGTGTTTGTACATGATATTCTGGGGTATTCAATGATAAGGGTGCAACATGAGCAGC
Source organism: Viscum album (assembly GCA_963277665.1). NCBI lineage: Eukaryota > Viridiplantae > Streptophyta > Magnoliopsida > Santalales > Viscaceae > Viscum > Viscum album. The sequence continues at coordinate 1,809,481,615 of OY728120.1, forward strand.
ACTTGGAGACAGTGTTGGGGATCTTGATGGATCGTCGGTTGTATTCAAAATTTTAAATGTGTGACTTTTGGATACAGGAAGATCATTTTCATGGCCATGTGATTTCGGAAAGAGGTGTTTCAGTGGATCCATATAAGATAGAGGTTGTTATCTTGTGGAAACCACCAATTAATTTGTTTGAGATACAGTGTTTTCTTGGTCTAGCTAGGTATTATAGGCATTTTTTCATGTTATATCATGTTTGGCTTCACTGATTATAGCTTTGAAAAGAAATAATGTTCCATTCTAGTGGAATGAACAGTGTCTGCAGTGTTTTGATGACCTAAAGGGTCCTCTTACATCAGCACCAATATTTTTTTCCAGAATCAGGAAAAGGGTATGTGGTGTATTGCGATACATCGGGATCCGGGTTGGGATACGTTCTCATGCAAGAGAATAATTTGGTTACGTATGGATCATGGAAGTTGAGGTTGCATGAGAAGAACAACCCAACACGTGATTTGGAGTTGGCACCAGTGGACCATGCTTTGAAAGTGTGGCATCATTATCTCTTCAGTGAGAACTTCACGGTATATACAGATCATTAGAGCTTGAAGTATATTTTCTCACAAAGGGATTTGAACATGAGGCGAATGAGATGGATGGAATATATTTTGATATATGATTTTGACTTAATGTACACATTGGGTAATGGAAATTCGGGGAAGGATGCATTAAGTATAAAATCATATGCTAAGGTGGTGAAACATGGATAAAACCAATGGCAGTTGATGTCGGTTATAGCCAATATGTGGCAGGAATGTGTGGACTAGGGTGATAGAGCGGTCTTCATTCAGGTTTTGTTGATTCCTGACTTAGTTGGCCTGGTTAGAAAGGCATAGATATCTGATTCTGAGTGTGGGACCATGGGTTCGAGACTCTATGGTGGGGAGACCATTGAGTGTTGGAAACTGAATAGAGATTCAATTTTGTGTTTTCAGAATCAGATGGTTGTACCATTTTCTTTTCAGGAGGATATTCTCCGGCTGTATCATCATTCCAAGTGGGATATTCATCCTGGAATTTAGAAAATTTATAAAGCATTGAATGTACAGTTCTGGTGGGATGGTATGAAATGATGTGTGGGTGTGTTTGTTTCGAGATGATTGACTTTTCAGCAGGTCAAGGAAGAGCATCAGAGGCCAGTAGGAATGTTGCAATCATTACCAATCCCTGTTTGGAAGTGGGAGTAGATAGAAATGGATTTTGTTACAGGACACCCAAGAATGGTCAAAAAGCACGATGCCATATGGGTGATAGTTGATCGGCTAACGAAGTCACCCCATTTCAGTAAGATTCATGAATATCATAGGGCGGAGGATCTATCCAAAATCGATATCTGGGAGGTGTTAAAGAGGCATGGTGTTCCAGTTTCTATTGTATCAAATATAGATCCGAGATTTGCATCTCGTTTCTGGAATTCCTTGCAGCAATCCCTGGGGACACAGTTGACGATGATTATGGAGTATCACCCTCAGACGAATGGTCAATTAGAGAAGATGATACAAACTATAGAGGATATATTGTGGGATTGTGTCATGGATTTTGTTGGCACATGATAGGAGAACATGTTGTTGGTCAAGTTCTCGTACAATAACAGTTATTAGGAGTCCATACAGATGGCTCTGTTTGAAGCATTGTATGGGTGGCCCTGTCGTTCGCCCCAATGTTGGATGGAAATAGGTGAGTCCTCAATGGTTAGACCAAGCCTTGTACAGGAGATTATAGAGAATATCAAGTTGATCAGGAAGTGAATGGATATGGCTAAGAGTCGTCAAAATCGTATGCGGATCATCATCGACGGTCTTTGCCATTTGAGGTGACTGATCATGTGTTCTTGAGGTTCTCTTCTAGGTTGGCACATCGTCGGTTTTGGAATCATGGAAAGTTATCTCTGAGATATATTCGGCATTTTTAGATCCTTTAGGAGGTTGGTGGGGTGGATTATCAGTAGGATTTTCCACCTAGGTTCAGTGCGGTGCACAATGTGTTTCAGGGGTCGCAGTTGAAAATGCATCTGGCGGATCAGGACCATTTGATTAGATTTGATCATGTTGATCTCGAACCAGATGCTTAGTTGGTGCATGTGCCAGTGTGGGTTATGGATAGGCAAGAGAAAGACTTCAGTGGAAAAAGCATCAGTTTAGTTCTTTTTTTGTGGTAGCATGGTCAGATTCAAGAGGAGACATGGGAGTGGGATAAAGAAATGGTCGAGCAGTGGCCTGATCTCTTTCGGCAAAGGGTGGGTTCACTAAATTCCTAGGCCAGAAAGTCTAATAGTGGGGAGAATGTAGTACCCCTGGTTTGAGGTATGTGGCCTTTGTTTATGTTTTTATATTTTTAAAGTAAACGGTATGAGTTGGGAAGATGTTGAGAGAGTTCAAAATGGTTCTGGATGAGTGTGGAGGCTTTTAAAGGGGTGAAATGTTTGAACACGGTTAGTAGAAACTGTGGGGGTTCCGTAGGAAACCGTTCATGGAAGAAATTATACTTCACATGGTCGGCACACAGTTTTCCAAACCATGCAAGGAAACCATGCAGACCCTTTCTCCCGAGGTAGTGGCATGTGCACCGTTACCGCACGGTTTTCCAAACCCTGCGGGCTAACTGCTCAAACCCATAAAAATAGGGTTATAAGTTCTGGGATCCCTCGGGCTTAACATATTTCACTCATCCCTTCCTCTCACTCAAGCGTCATGTGAGTTCATCAGTTCTCGGGGGGTGGAGGAGCATTCCCACTCATTTTGGATGGGTTTTGAAGAGGTTTCTTGGTGGTTTGACGGTGGTTTCTCTCGGGTAAGTCTTCTCTCATGGTTTCCTTGTGTTTTCCTCTAGATATGCTCTTCCCTCTTTCTTGTTTTTCTAGATCTACACTTTTTTGTGCAGATATATGTTTGGGGTTGCCTTGGATGTTAATATTAAAGATTGTAGATGTTGGGGAAAGGGATCTAGAGAGGATTTAGTGGTGCGTCCTCCGGATTTTAGGCGTGGTTGTTCGTGGGTTGTTTTATGGGGAACCCTAAAGGTAGATGGATTCTCTCTCAACTCCACATGGTTATAACTAGTGGTTATTTGTTACTATTATTTGTTGTGATGAAAATTAATTGTGAATTTTTGTGCGAAACTGAATAGAAATCCCTTGGGTGATGTTTTGAGGATTTTTTGGAAAAAGGGGGTTTTATGGTGAAATGTTATTCTTGTGGATTTTAAAATGATGATTTTAAAATGGGATGAAATTGTTGATTTGTGAAAATTGTTGATGGAAAGGGTTTTCAATAAAATGGTAGTTTTATTGAAATGTTGTTTGGCATGGAAAATGGTTTTCAATAAATGGGTGATTTATTGAAGTTGATTTATATTCAATGTAATTGGTTGATTGCATGTTTTTATGAACATGGTGGGTTTATTATTGGTTAGGTTTGATTGAGTTTTGTATGGAAGTGGGCAGGATGTCTCACTATAAAAATGAGATGTATAGTGTTCGGAACAACCACCATATGATTAGTTGTCGGGCAGTACCACTAGTTGTTTTGGGTGAACTGGTTGGGCGGAAGTCCAACCATTTTTATTGTTTGTTGTGAATTTCTTTACAAGGTGGAAATGGTTGCACTAATGTGTGAATTTTGAAATGGCAGGTGGCATGTTTGGTTGGATTTCACTTGGATGCTTGGTTTGGGTGTGATGGCTTGGTAAGGGCATGTTTGGCTTATGGTAATGGTTTCACTTGAGATTTAATTTATATAATTTGTTTTATATAAATGTGATAACTATTTTATCCTAGTGGCATGTGTAGATATGTTATTTGGGGAAATCATACTGAGTTTGAGTACTCACCCCCTACTTTGGAACTTTTGTGTCTTTACAGATGTCATGTACCTTAATGTGGGAAATGAAAGGCATATACCTCCTTTAGTAGAGCATTGTGATTCCTTGGAGGAGCTTGGGGCTTGGACCTTATTGTGGAGCTGTGGTGGAGTCATGGCTTGTGGTGTTTGGTTGTTTAGTTTCCACTTTTTACTTTAATGTGTTGTGGACATGTCTAGTTTTATTGGGTTGGTTTGTTTTGTGGTACGACTTGGTTCTTAATGGATGGGATGGTTGTGTTTTTTGACATGCATCATATTGTTTGTGGATTATTGGATGGTTTTTTTGTAAGGGAAAATCATTCCCCATTTTGTTCTCAGAGCCCTAAACATTTATTTCTAGCCTTTGGCACCTTGGAAACATCGCTTGAGGCCAAGTAACCCTTAGCACCTCCTCATGCCAATAAGGTTGGGGATTGGTGTTACACTTAGTGTTCTTCATCCAGCATTCTAGACATCTATTAAGTTGAATCATTTTCCATACATGGTCATTTTATCCAGATCTTCCATGTATCACATATTTTATGAGTTAAAGAAACTCACATATGATCTATCAATAAATCAAAATACACGATAACTAATTTGTAATAAAACAAATATTTACCCTTCCATGTACTAATAATTTTTGTTACTAATGAGTATGGTAATTTTAATGGATTGTACATTCATTTCTAAAAAAAATTCTCATCATTAGATATATTGATAGAACCACAAATCCATGTGTGAAAAATAATAATAATTGTTAAAATTAGTTAATCATTAATTTTTTTTGATGATTTGTGTGGAATGAAACCTTCCATTAAATATAATATCATTGGGTTAACATTGGTAATCCATGGTATTTATCTATTCAAATTCATCGTAATGGTTCAAAAAGAAAATGTTAGTTAACCGAAGATTGTCTTATAAGTGTCTTTAACAAGGTGTCTAGTCTTATCACCCAAATAATGAATAAGGTATGATACTTTAAATTCTCAATATTTCTAATTTAGATATTAGAAACAAATGTGCATTTATGAAATAGTGTCATCACAATTCATGTCTCTTGATTTGGATACAATTAGACGTATTGTGAAATCTTTATTTTATTATATATTATGATATTCTCAAACACATAGACTAATCATAATAGTTCTCTCAACTAATTTCAAATAATAATAAGTAATAATTCATAAAAACTACCTTTTATATTATATGAGGTAACCCAAACATTAAATATATAAATATTTCATCACTTGAAATGAAAATTGAAAACATTTCACAATAAAAATAGATAGTGGAAAAAATGGATAGCTATATATAGAAACAAAACAATTAATAAGTTGATTTATTGAAATACCATCATTATTAGTAAAAAAGTGCTTCACACATAGTACACTTCTTGGTCATAGCCTCTTTAAAAACTTCCCTCAAATCCCAATAAATGGAAAATATGAATGGTTGATCGTAGATTCTCAGTAAGGGAAATCAATGCATATATGAATCAAAGATCATTTTTATGTATAACATCGTCACAAGGGCATGATAATAAATGATTACATTTTGAGAATCATACCTAGTAATTTTAGTATTATAGTCATTAAATAAGGCTTTATGAGACCACAAGTCAATAATAAAATAATTATCATAGCTCACGATCTATTGAAAAAATAGTAAGTATAGTAATAATTCATAGTGAGTTTCATACAAAGGGTTTAATTATAATAATCTTATAAATCTTATATCAAGGTTACCATCTAATAATTCATTATTTGTTAGGCTTGGCCTGACCACCGGTGTACCAAGATCAGGTTAGGTATAACCTCTCGTGTAAACACATGTAGAATAGATATATTCTCATAGGATTACATTAATATAATTACCTTTAAACCTTTACTAATGAATTATAGGGATATGAATGACAGAAGAAAAAAATAATCATAATAAATTCACATGTATTAACTAATATCATGAAAATATATTTCATTTTTTCATAGATTTTAACATGTGATTCATTAATATTTCTTCATTATAATAAATAACCACTTATTGAAAATACTAATTATTATAACATGGGATCATATAATAATTAAATATAAAAACTAAAAATAATGTTTTTATATATGATTATACCTATAATGATCAGAAAAACATTTATTTTAGAAAACATACATTTCAATTTGAATAAATTAATTTAAATATATAAAAATATAGAATTATATGGAAAATTATTCTTTGAAAAAGAAAATATAATATTGTAATGTAATCATTAATGAAAATAGCTTTCATCTAGGTGAAAAATCCATTTGGGTTGTAAATGTTAAAATAATATTCTATTGACACATTTTTAAAAAATTGCTTCATTCCAAAAATGACTATAATATTCTATTTAAAAGAATTTAAAAGTGAATAATTTGTAAAATTTACATTAATAAATTATTTAGGAATAATAAATATTTTATGAATTTTGTTAATTAAAATATTTATTTATATTAACCAAATTTACAAAAAAAATAGAAAAACAATTTCAGTTTTCTAAAAAATATTATATTTTCTCAGATAATAGGGAAATTATAGATAGAAAATTGAAATATATACAGTTAATAACTAGAAATTTATAGAGGATAAAAATAAATATTAATTTATTTAGTAAAATCATGTAATTTTCAATATTTTAATTTTAATCATATTCAATCCTGATAAAAAGAGATAGTGCAATGTAAAACATAGACATCATTGGAATCATTTCTCTCATAACCCCCATGAATTATAAAACATCAAATAAAAAATTCAATACAATTAAAATAAATATATCCATGACATAACATATCATATTGGTAGTGTATTAACAAAAAATAGAAAAATGTGGACGATATGGAATATGTAAAACATAAATAATTCTAAGATGAAAACCCTAAACCTCTGGTCGTACATACATCACATGTTCTCTAATATGATATATAGTAAATTAAAACATATTTTAAATATATAAAATTAAAGTATTTAGTATTATAATACCATAAATGGTTTAATTATAACTTATTATCATAGAATTATTAATAATATTTCATTTCCCTCATCATTTCATGTTTAAAGTATATTTCTTTTATATATGATTCAATTCTGTAGTTATGATCTTCTTTAATGTATGATTGTTCCATCAGATATATAATATTAATCATTATTAATAACATATATATTGATTATATTCATATTTAAAACAATCCATAAATATAAGTGATCATATAATTAATTACACTGTTTATTTATATAGGTGTCTATATACACAAATACAAATTGTTTACATTTTCAAATTAAAATAATAAAATAATAAAAATAATATTTTATCAAAATACATTGATAATTATATAATATATATCGTATATATTAATTAAATCCTTTAATATATCTGTTAAAGTGAGATGGTTGTGGAAAATGATTCATATTACTACATGGAGGTGGGAGTTCGCACATAAACAAGAGAAATACTTTAATATTCCATTTGATTTAAAAGAGTATGAAAATGGTCGACCTAGAATAATAATTACATATAAATATATTTATGAAATTTTATTATTTTTTTAGTTATGGTGGAACATATTTAGATGGATTATAAAATGAAATAATCTTTCAAGGATTTCGGTAAGTCTATTACCTCTTCTTTGAGAGACCTTTAATGGAATACACATTAATCCTTCGTTGCATTGTATTAGAAGAAGGCTACAAGATCATATGAATTGAAAGAAAACAAAGAAATTTTTGGGGAAGGTATTTTCTAACAAATAGTGCTCAATGTTTTTGAATATTTTAGGAGAATAGGGTCCATGTTATATATTAGGGGTGGGACACACTTGGAATTTCCTAAAGTATTTAAATAATATTGTCATTATAATTTAAAAATGGATGAATGTAGAAAATAATTTGAGGTGAATTTAAAGTTTTTATAAAATATATTTGAGAAAAAATATTTATTCATGCTCACGCTTGATTTAATATTATCTATTAGTGTAACTCCCTGTAATAAATTTTATTTATAACAATGAAATAATCCTCTTACATTTTTTCTATTCATTATGAAAAAATGTAAATTGATTCACAAAAAATATTTTAACACTATGATTAAAAATAAAAAATCAATATTACTAAATTTAATTTCTATAATTGTAAGTTTATTGAAATTATAAATAAAATTAAAATTAAAATTGGTTGTTAGTAAAATATATTTTTTTCATTTTATGACCCAGTTAAAATTAATTATTTTCATGTGATATTTTGTAGATTAATGTTAACATATTTTATTAAATATATATAATATTACATTTCTTAAAATCATTAATAAATAGAGGTTTATTTAATTTAATTATATAAAAGAACACTGTGCATATAAATACTATTTTTTAAAAAATAATTAACTTTAACTTCATATAATTATGTACTCAAATCTATTTATTTTATAAATAATTCGTCAAATATTATTCATACATTATCCATAAGTTTCATAAAAAACATTCTTAAATAATGGTCAATATTTTTTACACCAAAATAAAAAACTCATTAGAAAATAAATATATAATGGAAACATTCCTTCTAAAAATGAATTAATTATTCTAAAAAATGAATGATTATATTTTTGGTTTTTATAAGTGCATTATAATTAAGGGAAATAATCCCATTTTTTGATTATTTTAATAATAATACACCCTCCAATCCAACAACAAGGTTATAAGTGTTATAATATTACATGGGTCATTTTTTCTTCTTGTTTTGTTTAATGAAATATTTTGATTGTTTCGAATTTATTTAAATCCAAAACATATAAAATCACGTGCTGTTTTGTTCAACCCCATTATCATAATTTCACTAAAAATTTCCATCATTATGATATAAAAATTATGAAATGTCTTCTTAATCGCATTAACATGTTTTAATATAACATCCTCATGTTTTAGATTCCTACAAAGAACATTATCTAGGTGAGTGGCCTGTTTACAAGGAACTTTATCTCTATAATCATAGATTTCTACCAGATATTATTCATAATAATGACAATTATCAAGGGTGTTGACTTATTTATTCTTTACATGTGTAGTTGCCAATATTTACTACATCAAAATTTATGTATGGAACTCATCTTGAAGATGATCGATATTTGGGTGAATATCCATGTGATAGGCTACCATCCTAATCTATTATTAATCTAGAAGTGTCTAAAATGATCATGAAATAGTTTTTCATTATTTTCAAATTTAATAACCATCATACATTGATAAATTCATTGGAATTCTATATTTCCATTATTAAATTACAAATCTCATTGATGATTGAAAACATAACATTTCAATAGAAATTGTAAAATTGTATTATTATTTTGAATGGGTTTAAGCTTATCATCTATTTCCCTATATATCATTGGTCACAATAGCTTTTATTATCCAACATCATCTTATATTGTCCTAGCTATTCAATTATTTCAGAAGACATATTTATGTAGAGATATTTCAATAAATCAGTGAATTCAACTATTATATGAGAATTCAATATGGTGAATGTGATAATCCCTATAACCACTGAAATATGTTTATTATGATCCAAGAATAACAACATATGTTTTAATAATTCTCTCATACATACCATCACTTTTTGGATGGTAGGTCATACTGAACCACAACTCAGTATTTTGTTATTTTAGGAGATTTCCCCAAAACATTGAGGTATAACTCATATCCCAATTAGTTATATTAAAATGTTGTATATCATATTACATTATAACATCCATAATGTAAATCTACGAAACATAATCAGTGGATAAATATTCTTTGATAATAATAAAATATTTTGACATCATATGGATATCGAATCCAATCAAATATTATTATTCCCTTTTGAAGTATTATTAGGTCCTCTAATGAAATATATGGCGACATTTTCATATTTCTATAAAGTTATCGATAATGGTTGATATATCCACATATACATATATCAGCCATAATTTTCATGTTGTCATGCCATGCTCTATGATACAAATTCCAAAATATATATTTTTCTTCTTATATCTCCAAAAAATATCCTTATGGTTTTTATAAATTTTCATACATATGTGGTGAAAATATAATTATAAGATACAAGAATCATAAAAAATATATATGTTTTTAAATTACGTTAATTATATACTCATACTCTAATATGGAACCATGTAATTCAATCACAATAATGTTTGAACCCCAAAACCCCTCACACCTTTATCACCTCTAAATCTACCTTATGTACCTATTTAATTTTTAAATGGATTTACGCTTGAAAACTCATTTTAAAATGATAAGATTCCCCCCTCCGTTCATGAATTTATATATTATCCATTTAAAACACATATATATTGTTTTTTACCATTATCATAGAAAATATAATGTGATACTTTCAACTCAAATAATTGTCCACCTTATTTTAATTTTTTGTGACGTAATTTGTTAATAAGACATAAAATTCAGTAACATTCAACTATGGACTCTGGTATATCTTTTAATTTCATTGGGTGAATATATACCTCAAACTTTAATTATTAGTATATATTAAAAACCATTATATGTCAGTATAATTCTCCCATATATTTAATGATCATTTACTACAAATATCTATGAATCATTGGTCTGAAAATTCGTCTTAGGAATATTTAATTTGATTGCTGAATATTATGTAACCATATTATTCAATATAATAACACATACTAGTCCCCATTTGTACACATTACTATATATCATAATACTATTCCCAGAGATAGATAATGTGAGTATAGATTCCTTGGCCACCCTTCTCTTCAACATATTTAAATTAATCACATTAATTGGCTAAAGGGGACTTGAGTACCATCCATATTAAGATGTATTATTGATTAGTTATCATTGTGAAATTCTCCACAATGAATCAGTAATATCAATCCAATCTGTGAAAATTGAAGATCTGAAATAAATTATTTTTTTGGGTCCATTAATCAATGACTTCTACATTAGAAGGATATACTGATTTACCATATCATATTATCTTGGGTAACAAGTATAATAATTCTAATAGAAATAATTTTTAATTGTTAAATTTTTCATGTTTGTTTTCCTTCACAAAGGACAAAGAAACAACTTCAAATTGAACTTAACACTCTTCTATTCTCAAAGTGAATATAAGAATATAATCTATAAATATATCGAAAATATTATTATGGTAATTTATCAACTATAACCATGTAATTTATCTATATAGTGAACTAATTATTATTGAAACAAGAAATAACTATAAATTTATTGTTCCAGAACATCGCATAAAAGACCTTCATAGGTATATTTTTAGTCCTAACACTAAATTGATAGGATACAGAATAATGGTAAATGATGAAAAATTATTGATATCCTCACTTTTGATCAAAAAAATAATACATTATGAATGTAATATATTAATTATTGATGTTGATATTTTTATTATCCTAATAATAAATTCACGATCTCACTGATCCACCACTCATCATAAAAAAATGAAGAGGTTATCCTCATGATTATGGACAAGGCCGAAAGAATCCAATATCATAAATGTCTATAAATTTCATCTTAAATTCATAAAACACAATATAGACCATTCAATATAGAAATATTTAAATAGCAAGATTACCGTTTATATGTTCAATTTGAAACAGAACATCATTATTTAAGGTAATGATATGTGACCATATAAAAAATTTATAAAAAAATAGCACATACATTTAGTATATCATAAATTTTGAGTTTCATCCTAACCATGTAAGATAAAAAAACATATTAATAAGATTTATGACCTATGAAATAGTCTTAATTTCCATTAGAACTTCATGTACCTCTTAAATATATTTTATGATCATAAGATCCTCCTGAATTCAAAATAGGATTTATTTATTCTAGATATTTATACATGATCTATTAATGGAGTGTTAAAAAAAATCAATAAAACATCAACATCCCCTATGGTATGATTAAAAAAAATTCAATATAAAATATTATTCCAAGGGTAATCATAAAATTTCCAACTCTAGAGTGGATGATAAGTGATCCTTAACCATTATGATCTATCAAAATAGATGACATAGTGTTGTCCCATCCTTGGTATGGCAGACATCCCTTGGATTATGTCATTTATTCTATAGATTCATATATTCCCCACATAACTCATTGAACTATATATGTATCTTCATATGTAATATATTTCATACCCAAAAAATGTTCTTTCTCTTGCATTGTCATATGATTTATTAACTTATTTTATAGACAGAAAACATCTTCCCTTTCCAGTTATATATTTCCCATGGTGATAATAAAAACATTACTCACATCTATGAAGATGATATTCATTCTATATAATGTTTTCATCATGTGAAATTTCCGAATAATCTGTTTTTATCTTGTTTTTTGAGTTAGTAAACTCACCAAGTCTCAGGTCGTTAATCATTATTCATGATAAAAAATGTTTAATAATTAAAATATATCAAATTTAAACACCAAAATAATTTTATTTTTATGAGAATATTCATTTAATTTCCTATTAAATTCAATGTTACATGATTCCTCATGGATAATCCTAATTACTAAATTAAAAAATCACATGTTTGAGAAAACAAATGTCGTGTGTGAAATTATTTAATCATTTAAAATATTTTATAGGATGTTTAAAATCCTGACACCTTCTTCTTAATATACTAAACCTTATATTTTACCTATGTCAACTATGGTTGTTATATTCTAAAATCCCTTATAATAGTTTATAATGAAAATGTGAATTACCCTTGAATATCCCATTGATGTTTACAGCTATGTATATGGCCTTAAGTAGACTTGTCATGAACCACTGATGATTGTGTTAGTGTTGAATACTCCAATTTAATATTTTATACAACTAGGATAATCATGTCCTTAATTTAATATACATTTTATTATATATATGATGAAATATTTTCAAGGATAGACAAAATACATTATTAACAATTATTTAGTACATTATACTTTACATTGAATAATCCAAATGTGTCATCATAATTATTTCTAAACCTTATAAACAAAAATAAAAATACCAAACATTGTATAGAGATTTATGGGACCCAAACAATCATAAAAAAATATTTCATCATTTCAGATTCTTAACCAACTCATTTTACAACAATAAATCCCTTAGGACCATATTGGTTTTGTTTATTTTTAGACTACAAACACCATAATATGATTTTTAAATGACCATAATCATATCCCTTAATGTTATTTTCACATAGTACACTAATAATTCATATCGTATTAAAAATAAATAATTATTTCCATTTTAAAAGAAAAAAATAAAGAGAGAGGTCGGAATCAAAGTAAGGGTTTACATGGAATATTACAATCAGTGTTCATATGTTGTCAAATCATGAGTATAAGGTAATGAAATTATGTGATAAATATTTTAAAATCACACCCATAAATTCAATGATTGTTATTAGGTCATATGTATTTGTAATATAGTATGATATAAACCATAGAGGAATAAAACATCATGATCTATGAAATCCTATCTGATTAATTTTAACTTGTCAAAATGTCTTCCCTAAGAAGTATTTAATCACTATAAACATATAAATATTATTTCAAGGCCATAAACTAAGGAATTCAGACCATATTTAGATGGGTATAACCACTAATGATCATAAATTGTGCTTTGGATAACTATCTATGTACCCACTCTCATGATTGTGATAAATAAAAATATACTAATAGATCACATAAATATTAAACATTATCAAATTATTTTTAAGGGTATATTAGACAACCCAATAACAAAATAACAATATATTCAGATGTATTTCATTAGAATAAGATAAATCCTATAAACTTTTCAAAATAATTACCCTAGAATAGTAAATTGATTTCATCTTAACATAATTATCATAATAAAAAACTATATAATGAAATAATAGTTACGGTAACATTATATCTTACCACCACTAATAAATATTAATAAAAATTTTATTTATATATTGTTTAAAATATTATAATATCACTAGAATACTATTTGAGGGAAATACCATTTTCATTTTAAAAATTCATATTTGATTGTAAATTTTTGAAAATATTTTGGAAAATATTTTCTACAATGAAAATCATCAATACATGTAAAGGCATAATTAATAAAAATCTTAATAATAATGGTGGGAAAATTCATTTGTAATGTATATGTTAACAAAAATATCCATCCCACACCTTTGGTAGAAAGTAACATATTCATGAAATGAAAAGGAGATTCCTTTTAAATAAGTTTATAAAAATAAAAGAATGGTATAAAATTAATTGATTCATTTATTATGTAACATTAATAAATTTTTTTAAAACATTTTATAATGAATAATATTTTTGAGGAGAATTATTCCTCACCAAATAGAAAAACCACATCAATTTTTCTAAGAAATAAATTTTATGAATTTTGATATCTTAAAGAGTTAAAAATGGATAGAACAAAATAATTCAACGAAATAATACATGGAGAAATAATTAAATATTATTTTTGTAGATGTATCACAAATTAATAATAAATGGATATTTTAGCATAATAAATTGAGATAAAAAAGATATATTATTACATAAAATCCATTAATCATTGGTAAATTTTTAATAATAACCCCTAGAATGAAATAAAATCCAATAAATCATTACTTAACATGAATATAATGATGTTACTAGTATAAATTTTCAAATTGGATTTATATACATGACACAAATGATGAAAATAATGAATATGGCCTATTTTACATGGAATCTAAGTGGGATGAGAAACCCTTTCATCGTGTCTAATTTTCATCATAAGAACTCTAATATATTATAGGAAAAAAATAAATTAAATACTTATTTATACTAGAATAATATTTATAATTACAATACAATGAATTTATTTCTTATAATATAATTTCAACTAATAGTTTATAATATTTTGTTATCATTATCATGTTGAGTGTTACATGTTACATTTTTCATTTATGTTTATGTTCAACAGTTCGGGTCCATTTATATTGATTGTGGTTCCGTCACATGAAAAAAGTTAATACTGATATAAATATCGTATATAATTTTCAATAACATATTTATATTAGTCGATAAAAGTAATTGATTTAAAAATGGATTACTACATTCGTAGATATTGTACTATGTTTGTAGGAATGAGAGATTTCATAACATCTTAAAAAGTATGAAATATTGAAAAAATATATAACACAGCTAATGAATCATAATTATAACTTTATTGTAATATATATTTATTATATCCAAAATTAGATCTGTTATTATGAGATTTTGATGGTTAATTAATCAGATCTATATGTGGAGGCAATATTCCTCATGTGCATACAAGTGATACATTCATTTTCAATATAATGGAATGGATGTAGAGAATAGTTTTCCTATAATAATAATAACTAATAAGGATATTTGTTATACAATATTAATTATGTTAGTATTTACAAAAAAATATGATAAATTTATAATAAGAAATAAACTCTCAAATAGTGGGGTAACGTACTTATTAATTCATTGAGAGGCATACTTTCTCATAAACCATAACCCTTATTTTGATGATATAAGGAAAAAACATAAGAATAAACAGTTATGAAATGAGTTTTTTATTATGGAACTCAGTGAACAAAATGGATCATTGTTTTCGAATAATGGAGTAGAAGATGATCCATTTTATATATGAGTTAAGGGATAGACAAGGAATTGCATGAAATTTTTATAAAATTTATATCCAATTTCTTAAGAAAGTTGAAGAAAATTTATAATAAATAAAAATACCACATAAAATTTAGTCTAAATATGTTAATCCAAAAATATTTAAAAACATTTTAGGTTGAATTTTTTACCATTTCACATAGTTTAAACATGTCATTATACACGTTTTAATGTTAACCCTAGAAATTTGATTGTACTCTTCATATTTAATAAAAATAAAAGTTGTATCTTCGCTAAATTTTTACAAGGTGTTTCCAAATATGAAATCCATTTTAATAAAATCAATTTATATATGTCACAAAATAATAAAAAAATTAAATGAATTAAAAACTTCTTTTTAGAAAATGAATATTTATTCACAAATATATGTTTACTTTGATTCCTGCCCAAGTAAAAACTAATTAATGAATTTTAAAATAATATATTTATTATAAATACTATATATTTCATTATCATCACTAAGAAATGGTGGATTATTTAGAATTTCAGGTTAAACACCCATTAAAAAAATACAAATATTTCTTTGAAAGCTAACTCGTATACCCTTAAAATTATTTTTCCATCATTCCTTAAACATATTTCAATAATGAAACGAATCAGTCATAAATTCCTAGATCCAATGCATTACTTTATTAATATTGCACGATTTCAAGTGGTCAAATCTTGATTTACTGATTATTTAACCACTCTTGGAAAACCAGATTGCATACTTGATATACATATTATATAGTGAAATAAAAAAACAGAATACATGGAAATGACTAAAAAACTACATCAATGAAACTCATACCAAGATTTCCTATGTATATACATATAATCGAAACAAATATGGGTTATATAAAATTCTCATTATAGATAAGTATAGTAAAAACATTTTTGAATCAATGAGAATAGTCAACAGGGAAATTTAAATAGTTGAAGAAAAAGACATTTAACTAGTAGATGAAGAATTAAATGATTCTATAAATAATGTAAAACAAAAAAAATCATGTATAAAAATTTTAATTACAACTAAATTCCCAACACTTTAAATTTTAAATTATTTTATTCTATGTTTTCTATGTACATGTGACCATTAATGTTAACACATTTCACAATAAAGTTTAAAATATAAATGTTACAATCGAATTTGGTTCGTCCAACCTCAAATCAAATGTAATGACCTTCCATGATACTATTTAAAACATATTGTTTACAAACAATAAACTTTATTGTGAAAATCATTCCTCATATCTCAAGTAATCAATCTAATTAATATAACATGTCCCATATAAGAAAATATCCATATTAGATAAATTATATGGGTTTATCTATAATTACTTAGTGGATGATATCTATCTACATGGGTTGCTAACATTATTGAATGAAAATACCTTTCAAAGACCATTAAAATTGTGTCTATGTTTAGAAATCATTAAACATTTCATAGTGTCCATGCATTATTGAAACATTTGAATATAAAACTATTATGGGAATAAAATTAAGTAAATGTATTAAAAAAAATTAAGATAAAATAAATCATGATATAACATATCAATTTAAGAAGTATATACACCCAAATAATATGTAAGTTGGGAAAATGGAATATACCTCATGGAATGAAAGGTCATAGAAGAATCCCACACCTTGAGTCTGAATTGACATGTTTTCCTTTTTCTTACTAAATACTAAATTATGTTATTTATTTAATTGATTTGGTAAATTTTTATGTTGTATTATCAATTTCACATAACTTATTAAAATGTTTTATGAAACTACATAATCAACGATGTTTACGAACATTGTTTTGAATAAATTCAATTCATGCATAAAAAATGAATTTTGTAGGACAACTACACATAAATGGGCTATTATATAAAAATTTAATGAATAATAACAATAAAATAATTATCATAATTTTACACAAATAATAATTTGAAAACAAATCCGGAAATATGGTTATAAAAAGTGAAGCATCATTATAATCATGGAGATATCAATCTATATATATATATACGAGTAATGTTCCCATTTTTTAATGATCGTTATCGAAAGTTGGAAAGTAAAATTATATCAATTCATATTGACATACCATGAATACCTTGTTATTTAATCTTATATAATTATATATAGAATTATTGTGATGTAAACATAATCAAATCGTGTTGAAGAGTCAATAGTCCAACCATCCACGAATGATCTTATAACATTTGTGTTTGTGCGAAAAGGGTAATAATGAAAATGATATATTATATTTAAGTAAATTTAATTATGTCATGAATATAATACATATATATATATATATCATTTCTGTCAAATATTAATAACTAAAACTTCTTCAATTAACTCCCTATAATGTGTAAACGCATCATCTTGCTTTTGGAAGGTAGTAATCCACAATTACACGAATAAAGTTATCATATTTGTTAAAAAATGGAACACATAAAGGTAACTGTTATAAATAATTATAGAATCATATAGAAAACATAAATATAATATATATTATATTGGAATAGGGTTTATATAATAATTACCAGTATGAGAGTTGGTAATGGAAAATCGAACAATCATCATTTCATGAGGTGGTAGTTCGTCACACACAAACTAAAATTCAATTTATCATTTGATGGTAGTGTTTGTAGGTGCAGGTGAAAACCATTAAATAATATCATCCCATTATATTTATAATAATTCTTTTATTGTATAAGTATATAGTAATAATAAATGAATGTGTAGATAATGAAATGAAACATAAATGCATATTGATGATTGTAACCACAATTTTATGTAACTCCATTTGTTTTTCACAAAGGTAGTTCATTGTCTTGATTTCATACCATGGTGAGGATTTTGAAATATTGGTAGGGATTTTGGTAGATTTTTAGAGAAATTTTTTAGAGATCTAAAGGGATTGAGAGTTCTGAATATGTTGGAGGGGTGAGTAACTTTTTATAATGTAGGTGGAGTGGAATTGTTGTAAATTTTGTAAAAGGGAATTCCTAACTGGTTTTTCATATAGAAATTCACTCAAATAGTGGTCCAAATTATATTCAAGGAACCATAGGATCTAAATATTTCCATAATTTTTTTTGAAAATATTCTATATCATTTTTGTATATAAGATTAAGGTTTAGTCATTTATTATGCTAATTTACATCTTAATCATTATAATAAATTAAAATTACATTCTCTAGTATTATTAAAAAAAATTCACATTATTATTAATTATAATTTATTCATATTCCAAATGTGGAATATAATTTTTCAAATTCTAAATAATGATGTGGTAGAAATTAATTTAAATTTAATTTCTTAGATGAGATAACAAATCGGGGTTTTAAATTAGAAATGTTTTAAATGATTTGTATGATTTTATATCTAATTTCAAATTTTAATAGATTATATTGTCATAAGTTGGATTGGGTTTTTTTATTATTTATCTACTTTATCAATAAAACCAATTATAATCATAATTAATCCTTATAAATAAATTAGGATAGAAATTTGGTTTGAATTAAATTTAATATTTTTCACCATTAATTAAAATATATAACAACTCAGAATAGTACCAAAGGGTTACGGTAACATAGTTATGATGATTTTATTTCAAAAATAATTTTTATTATTTCATAATTAATATATAATGTTTTTAAAAATTATATTCAAAATAGTTGAGCCATTTGATGATTGAAAACCGCTTTTATAAAAATATTTTTTTATATGTAATATTGGGTTTTTTTTATATAATCTATATATAATATATTTGATAAATTCTAGAAAATATTTATTTTAACATATAATATATATATTACATTTAAATTACATATAAATATTAATAAGTTATAAATATTATGATAAATTTCCACAGAAACATAAAAATATTATTTTATAAAATTATTCCTCTTATTTCCATTATGCTTCTTTGATCGATTATAGTGAATATGTAACCAAGAAATTAAACTATTTATTTTAAAACTTTTGATTTATACTATTTATAAAAATAAATATTACGACTACTTTATATTTTATTATATTATATAATAATAATTTTAATTATATATTATTGTGTATTAAAACTCGGTCTTTAGTGTTATGCAAGCCATCGAGGAAATTCATTATTTATTATAACATAATACAACCTCAGTGTTATGCATTGAGAACACAAAAATTTGTATCCCTTGTAACATAATCATATCATGGTGTTCTTTTACAAAAATATATAGCAAAAAAATTAAATATATTCTAAGAAAAAAATGTTTTAATGTTTTGGGGTTTCAAATTTATCCCACCATAATTAAATTGGTTCCCCAAAATTTAATCTTTTTCATAGAAATCTTGGAATTGATAAATGATTATATTATTCATTAAAAACCCCAAATCTTAAATAATATCAATAAAGTATCTTCATAATAATATAGATAGGGATGTATGTTATTCACATTATAAGGGACCCAAGTAGGAGAATAGAGGTGGGAAATAAATTCTTAGACATGGAAGAAAAGTATAAATAACGATAAACATTGGAAAAAATATATTAAATGGTCAATGGAATTTTAGGGGCCTCAAACCCATAAATATACGATGATCTAATAGAACAATTGATTCATTATATATGAATGTAATAGGATAACATATTTTCATTAGGACCCTTTTTATATAGTATTATAATACATTCACCCTCTAAAAATATAAATAATTATACATTTCAATAAACATATAATTTTTTATATTATTCCTTTAGAAAAAATTTCTTCGTCTCTTATCAAAAGATACTTCATATAGTGATGTAAAATTGTAGTATATAAAACATCATATAATGATCAAATTAAAACATTTAATAAATGGTTCACCTTATGATTATTTCACACATAACGATCTAACACATTGTAATATGTTCCAATTTATTTAGTTTTATCCAATTTATTTTTTCTATATAAATCATATATTTATCCATGCATAATTATCGTAACATTAGGAACATATAATGTTTTATCTTTCCACAGAACATGTGAATTTTCAAAAAAAAAACATTACATGCTACGGAATCAATTATATTGGTACCATTAAATATATGATTATTAATAATTAGTGAAATAGTATTGGATTAGAATCTTTAAATTATTCATTATTATTATAACTATTACATAATTGATAAAATGATTTTAAAAACATTACTCTATGATCAAAATACATTAGCACATTTATCATTTATATTCATTATTATCAATAACATTTTCCTCACCATGACCCCATCAATTCTTATGAAGAATATTCCCTTAATAATTTGTAATTTTTCTATGTGGTTCCAAATCTCATTATAGTGGAATAATTTAACATTTTAAAATTATTTATTTTCTATAAAATCATTGAATTGGTGGCCTCTTTCTCCATAATCATAATAAACTCTAATTTCCTTCTATAAAGTAACATGGTGTTTCTTTCCACAATGGTCACTTGCATGAAAATCTATCATTATCTTGTTTCCATTATAAATTTTCATATCTACCTTAAACATATTCTATAGCTTCCCTTTAAATCAATAATACTTATATAACTATTTCCCTATCATTATAGAAAAAACTATTTCATCATATGATGAAAAATTATGGGTGAGAAGTGTCATACATTGACCTAGATTTATCCCATTAAAAAATAATTCTTACACTCGATGATGGCCATGTAATCTATAATATATCTGGATAACCTTTTAGAGAAACATTTATAATCCAAAACACATTAAACATCATTTTTATTAAATCTATGTAACATCTTCTTCATCTCGGTATGTTGCTCATGGGGGAAATATATGTCGAATAATTTCCCACTAAAATATTTACATTCTATGAGTTCTATTTATATATCCAAAATAGTAATCTGGATCAGAGAACACCATTGATCAACATCAACTTTGAGAAAATTCACCATATGTGTAAACCCTTAGTTTTTCTAAATCCTAATGAAATAAATATCTTCTTTAAAGACATCACCCATTTCCTATCTGTTATTTCACCAATATTTTAACTAAATAATAGGGGACTTAATCACATAACATGATCCAACATAATAATGTCTTACTATGGAAAAGGAAAATTTATATGGGAATTTTTTACGTTTCATATCATGATTGAAGTAAAAATATATATCCATAACATTATAAAATCCACTACCATCAACATTGACTTTCAGAAAAGTGAAACCTCTACATTAACCATGAGTAACGATAGAATTATTTCATCTAGGATCCATTTATATGAAATGTTATATGATAAATTATGTAATATTTTCCCATAATTCTATACATGGAATTTCAACGAACATAAAATGTAAATTTTATGTATAACAAATCTTATGACCACGAACATTGTTTCTTGGGGATATTTTTAAATTTAAATCCTTCATAAATATTTAGAATGAAAATGTAAATTATCCTATGTTAGTTCCATTGTATGTTCAGTCTAGTTGCACTATTAGAACTATAGTATGGTTATAGGTTACGATCGTGTCAGGCCGAACAAAATATTTTAGAGTTGTTACCCATATGTACAACTATTCTGGAACCACATCCACTTTTATTATTACTAAATGGACATATTTATAGGAATATAAACAAAATATATACCATAGAAAAACATTATGTTATTTTAACATACTTATAAACAATGACTTATACAAGGTTATGATTCATATTCAATGTTTTACAAATCACGTTTCTATAGTTGGGGATAAACATCCTAAATATCAAATATAATTCTGGGACCCCCGAATCTCATGCTAGTAAATTAATTTATAAAATATATATGATTAAATGGAATAAAATGTGTAAGGATAAATAATTTCAATAGTTTTTTAAAACCAAATTATATAAGCGATACACATTTTACACTAGCAAATGCAAAATAAAACATAATGCATCACAAGGAATACAAAATTGTGTCCTTGAAACTCATTCCAAGAATCTATCTTGTTATCATGGGGAGGGGAAAAATTGTGATATTAAATTGTTAGTAAGTGAATGTACAAAAAATTTATTAATGAATCAATTATCATAATAAACATGTGAAGGTAAAAAACTGAAACATGTTCCATTTAATCTATAATAAAATATTAAAATGGATCTATAGACAATGTCAATGAACAAATGTCATAATTAATATTTATAATATCAATTAAATTTTTGATAAAGTAAATTTACAATTATTGTAATCCATTTTTCTTTGGTACATGGAAAAAGTACCCTCAAGACATTTTACTTTATAGTTTCAAACATACTGGTTACAATCCAATTTCGTTGGTCCAACATAGACACTACTATCCAGACCATTCACATGACAGTTTAAAACATAATGATTATAAATAGAATGGATATTTCCCATGAATTCATCCCATGTGGATAAAAATTAATTGATGCGTTTACTTTAAAAGCTCTCCAACCATTTTCATTTGTGTCCAAAGAATTTCAAATATATCAAAGAATCAATTTTAAATTTTAAATTTTGTCCTATCATAAATTGTCTATATTATATTAACTGTATTTATTTATCAATAGTTACTCATTGGAGGATATGTAACAACAAGGTTTTTTTGTTTATGAATGGATATACCAATGAATGATCATTAAAATTATTCTTGAAGAAAATAATCTGTTATCATTCCAAAGTGTCCTAGACCACTTTTAATCATTTGAATCATAATACTCATGAAGTAATAACATTAAAATATTTTTTAAATAACCATAATATAAAATTTATTCATGATATAATATTTAAAAATGGGAATAGATACACTATACAAAATTAGTAAGTGATGAAAATGGTGTATTCCTTCACAGAATGAAAAGTGAGACAAGAATATCATACCTTGAGTATGACATGTCACATGTATCTTTATCCTCATGAATAATAAACTTATGTTTATTATCTACATGATTCATAAAATTGTTCATGTTTATAATAATTTTTAATTTACAAATAATAATGTTTTATACAATTACATAAACAATTATTTTAACATCAGATGTTTTTACCAAATTCTGATCATGTCTTAAAAATGAAATTCCTAGGTGAAAAATTTTCAAGGGGTCCTTATATTAAATTATAAAGATTAATTATAATTAAATAATTATCATTGGTTTAAATAAATTAATCTTTAAAAAGAAATCACAATATTTGGTTATGACTAGTGAATCAATATTACAGTCATGGAAACGATAGTGCATATGTACGCATATGTGACATTTGAATTTTTGAAATGATCATTATTGAAATATTCTTACTAATATAATATATATCAATAATGATAAATCCAAAATTATATGTAATTTAATAATATATATTTATAAATATAAAGATTTTATTCTAAATGGAATCACATGATGTCATGTAGGCGGTATTCCATACATCCACGAAAGATGTTATAACATTTTTAGTGTTTGAAAAGGGTAATAATTAAAATGACATATTCTATTTAATGAATATTATATACTTAATTAATATAATATTTATTTCATTTATTTCAAATATGTTTATCTAAAACTATTGATAATACATTCCATGTAATTTTTGACAATATCACCTTGATTTGAGGAGTCAATAATCCAAACATACACAAACAAAGATATCGTATTTACATAAAATGGAACTCATAAAGGTATGTTTTGTATAAAAAAATAACATCATAAATAAGACATAAAAATAATATATACAATATTAATAATTGGTTTCCATATTAACTCCCTCCATTATAGTTGTTAATGTAAAAACAAAAAATCATCATTTCATATGGTGGTAGTTTTTTCTGACATGAATGGTAAGTTTCTTACTCAATTATTGGAAGTGTCTATAGGTGTATTTTTAACCCATAACATAACCCAAATATTTCATATTATTTATATTTATGTTATTAAATAATAATAAATTATTTTGTGGATTGAAAATAAAACATAAACTCACCTTGATGATTATTACATCATTTTCAGGTAAGTCCTCTTGGTTTACAACATTTGAATCCCTTGTATTATTTATGCCCAAGTTGAGGTCATTAAAATAGGGGGGGTTATAGAATTTTAATTTATAATATTTAACGTGATACAAAGGTCTTGATATGTGTGAATAAGTGGGAGGGGTGAGTGCCTTTTTATAAGGGATGAGGAGTCGTATTCTTGTAAATTTTATTAAAGGGAATTACTCCAATGATTTCCTTATGACTAGTGGCTCCAATAATTGTCCAAATTAGATAAAATGAAGTATATTTTCCATTTGTTTCTATAAAATACACATTTTTACTAATTTCTAGGTAATTTTGTCACTTATTATTAAGCTTTAATCCCTTAATAATGTAATTTTCCTCTTAATCACTCTAATTAATTTTAATCTTATTCATGAATATTTTTGGTCCAAAAATATGTTAAAAAGTTTAAAAATTATTAATTAATATGATTATGAATATGATATAAAATTATACTAGTTCAAATAAAATAGTTTCAAATGTTAAATGAAATGTAATCCTATAAATGGGACAACAAATCAATAATTTACTATCAAAATGCTCAATGGTATACTATGTTTTTATATCCAATATCCAAGTTAAAATGATTAAAATAAATTATATTTGATAATTTATTATATTAATGAACTAATTGATCTTAAAAAAAGATAAAGAAACATTATTTACCCTTATAAACACATTAGATGAAAAATTAGTTTTGAATTTAAAATCATTATTTTCACTATTCATTAAAAATGAATCTTCTCAGAAAATTTACAAAAATTCACTATAACATTTATTTTATGTTTAAATATAAAAAATTTTGATTATTTTTTCATATTTATTTTATAAAATTAGAATAATTTATATTTAATAAAGTTGGTCCATCAAAAGGTGGTGAAATTGATTTTATAAAAATATAAATTTTTATGTATCAAATTGGGTTATTTAAAATATTATGTCTATCAAATATATAAGATAAATGTAAAAAATATTTTAGTGAATGTATAATATTTTTATTTCATTATATTTATTGAGTAAATTAAAATAATTTAACTTATGTAGATCGACCACCATTTTCAAAAAAATAGCCTTTTATAAAATCATTCTCTTTCAATTTATTTGTTTTCTATATTCACTTCTAATAGATAGTTATATAATGAAGTTAGAAAAATATATTATTCATTTAGTTAATTAGTTTCATAACTTTCTATTTTAAGGATACAATATATATTATTATATTAAATTATAATATTTTTTATAACAAAATATTGTGCGGTAAAACTTGAAATTCTTTATTATTCAAGCCATTGGGGATTATCATTTTTTCATGTAATGAAAGATGAACTTTTTTTCAATGTAGATAAAGATAATCATTAGGTAAATGTAATATAACGTTATCATTTTTATTTTTAAAATCAATCAAGAAACAGAAATTAATTTATTCTACAAGGAAAAATAATAATTTCTTATGGAGATCAGAATAATGTATAAATGATTATACATAAATTATAATTTAATTTCATATAATTAATTTTAATATTTGGAAAGAAATATGTTTTTCATGAAAAATACGTAACACTTTTAAAAATAATTATCATAATAAAAATGATTTTTAATTATGGATTTATTTAATAAATATTTTATTTTATAACCATTTATAAATAAATTTTATTTGATGAAAAAATATATAAATATGTTTTAAAATCTTATTTAACTAATTTTTACTGACTAGTGACATTGAAATTTTAAAACAGTTATAATATACCATGGTTTAATCGAAATTTTTGTAGTATTTTACGGTAACTATCAAATTATTTAAATTAATTTCAAGAAAAGATATATAATATAAATTGTTTCTACAAACATACATTAAACTAAGTGGCACTAAATAAATTTTGTCTTTTTATATCAATTTCCTCAATACATGATCAAAACATCTCAGTCTAGTTGAAATAGAGAATGATGATATAAAAATCATTTATGAAACACATATATTAAATAACATTTGATGATACTAATGATATATTGAATGATCTCGACATTCATAATAAATTTTCGGATATATGGCCAATATACATAGGAAATATTGAGAAATACCTTATAGGGTTTGAATAAAACTCCATGTTTGTGTGGAAGGATACGAGGGAGGAAATAATGCCATCCATTTTCTAGACCATTACCCCTCTGTGATATGATTTATTATAAGGACTAAAATAGGATTATATACACATAGACCACTGTAACCTTATTGGGACTTGGATATAACTCACGATTATATTTGTTTATTAAGGGTAGTATTCCAACCATGTAGAGGTGATAAATTGTATATCCATTTATGAAAACATTTCAATCTTCATAGGGTCATATTACCCCATGTTAAGGGGAGAAATATAAGTTCTCCTATATTAGTATCTTAACAATATAAAGTCACATTTCTTAGAAATAAATAATTCCAAACATAATTGTTTTATTAGTTGTTTTGGTAAATATATATATATCTATTTCATTAATAATTATCCAATGTTATTTTTATGAGGAAAGAAAAATATAATATCATCAATTCAATTTAGGTCGTAGTCCAAGGGTATTTATATTCCAGAAGGTCTATTTTGAAAAAATAAGGAATCAATTAAACATAAATGAAGGGTAACAAGAAAAATGGATTCATTAAATAACCTGATAATTAGGAAACCAAAAATAGGAAAAATTTCACACATAAATGTCAATAAATTCTTAAAACCATGCGTAAATAATCAATGGAATGAATCCCTCACACAGAAAAGTAGTTTCATCAGGGCAATACTTGAATATATACTTTAATGTTTATGATTATATTGGTAGCATCTTCTATATTAAAATTACTTTATAAACCACAACCCACTAAATATGGGACATTTAAAAAATATCATCATCAATTGGATCGAAAAATACATTGTTGATAAAAGATGAAATGGTATAATTCTGAAACCCAACCATTCCATTATGGTTTGGGATGTTATTTTCTCATCTCCATACATAGAAACCTATATTCTATAGAATTCTTGGTAATTTATAGGAAACACCCATGTTGACTGTTTCGCTTCACAACTCACCACCTTTACAATTAGAGTTCACAGTGGAAACCGCTAATGACTCTCTATGGATAACCATTCGTAAAGTTATTTTATGGTATTGAAATGAGAGATATAATGTTCTAATAGACTCCATAAACTAAAATAAATGAAAATAAAATAATAGATCCCTATATATACTTATAAATGATAATGGGAAAGGTAGGTTTATATCTTGACCCACCACAAAAAAATACCAAGACTCTGTCAACATAGGAATGAATTTTAGAATAGGATGTCAATATTGAGAAAATAATGTTGCTCAATTTCGATATACTCAAATGAAATATCACTTCTATAAAGAATTCTGAATCTATGGAAAATGCGTCCCCTCCACCCCCCAATGAAGAAAACACATAAAAATCATTTCTTGTATTATTGAATTTGTAATTAAACATAAATAATTATGAATAAAATCAATTAGTGATAAAATGATTTTTTCACAATAAATTATCTATATATATATTTGTACTAGTTGATCACTACTGAATAATTATGATTAATATTACAATAAAAAAATTACATATCATCTAAATATTTTATTTTGGAAAGGAATATTATATAATTATTTTTATACTTATAAATATATTTTTACTAAAAACCAAAATTCATCTATAATGATAACTTTTATTAAAATTTAATCTCCATAAATTTTAAAAATTGAATATAATAAAATAAGTTTCTTATTTTGAACCACTGTATATAAGTTTTTTAATAAGTTCATTTCAATCATTTATGTAGAATGTAGTCATTAAATTAAACATTAGTTTCCATGTTAAAATAGATATTTATTAGAGAATATTTTATATATGTGTCAGTTAATTCATATATAAATAAATTAAATTTATCTCTTTTAATTTTTATAATATGATATATTAATATATAAAAAATATATTAACACCCATATAAATAATATTTGGTATGAAATTAAAGCTATCCACACTTAATGAATAAATATTCAATTTTCTTCTAAATGATATCTTTTATATGTTGAATTATTAAATTTAAAAATGATTTTTATCATATATAAAAATAGACTTTTATTAAAAGGTGTATAAATTTGGAGACGTCATATTCAAATTTTTTCTCAATTTTTATATATTTTTAGTAAAAAATAATTACTATAGTTAATAGCTAAAAAATGTTAATAAGTGTAAAAAAGTGTAAATTATAATGGATATGTATTTGATACATTATTGTGACACACTTACCACATATATGAAATTATTTATGATATCAATAAATTATTGTATTCTTAACTAATAATTTCCCACATATCTCACCGATGCTCACTTTATTCTTTATTTATCCCTCACATATGATTCAATTCCAAGGAAAAGTACCTATTTTTAAAATATAAAAGTTTTTCACTTCTCGTATCCTATAAAAAATATATCCATAAAAATTATTCCTGAAAAAATTAATATTTTTACTATTTTTGAATAATATTACACTTTTTATTAACCCTATAAACTAGAGAGTTCTTCCACACCCTCTATTTCCATGTCTTCAATGAAGAGATGAATCAAATACTAAAATTGATTATTATCTACTTCGCAATCCTTTTGATTTATATTTCTCATTATTTTTCTTTAATATATATTACAACAATACAAAAATAGTAGAATAAGTATCATTAAAATAATGAAAATTTATTATATTTATGTATCAATACTTTTTTATATACCTCATATCCATTTGAAAACAATAAAAACATTAACTATGTTATGTGGATATTATGACCTCCAGGAATGACATGGTTGATTTTTTCTATATCCCCTTTTAATAGATGATTCTATAAATATAATTATAGGAGTTAAACATTGAAATTTTCATAATTTTATATCTATAATGAAAACAAATTATATATCATTATTTAATTCCATCATTTCAAAAAATAAAAATGTCTTTTAGGAGTGCATGGGAATTATCACATCCATGGATGATCTGTTTAGTTTTTCCTCACCAACATCCATGGATGGCTAAAACACAAATTTAATAGTTATGTATAATTTTAATTATATTATTAATTTTCATTAAATGATAATTTATTCATTTTACTGATATAATTATCAATATACAATCCCTGCACATTTACCCTCTTAAAGTGAGTGATCCAATAATAAAAATTATTTCTTCATTCTAAGTAAAATATTTGTATATAATATCTTCTTGTTTTACATTACAAAATTATCATTCATGAAGTTAATATAAACTAAATAAGGTACATATATTACGTAAATTATTTTAATGTAATTAATTTATTTTAAAATTATAATTATTAATTATTCATAGCATCTCTTTATTTTGGGTCGGCTTAACTAGCTATATAAGAAATGTCCTTAATGTACATAATTGATAAAAATTGAAGCAGAATTAATTTTAAGATTAGATATTAAGGAGAAACAAAATTGGACTAGGTTTCATAAAGTGATAATATTTTTTAAAATTATCATTAATATTGTATATTTAGTTCATTAAAATTATATAAAGAATATATTCAAGGGTTTCATCACCATTAATCATAATTAAAAATATTTTAGAAAAAATATTCCATTATAAATCATATGTCAAACAACTTTTCTAGTTCATTAGATAAATTGGGAATAATGTAAATGGAATCAATGAATAAGTATTAGCACCGACAAAACAAACACTGTGGTAGAAAATAAAATCCATTAGTGTATTATTATTAAAATAAAAAATATGAAAATTAGAGTCACCAAAATTTTTCTTCTTTGATATATATTCCATTCACGTAACATTATATATTTGGATCGGTTTTTATAATAACTATGGATTAATTTTTTATTTCATTCATGAAACTAAATGGATTTTAAAATTAATATCATGTTATTAATTTAATTTGATTTTGCTTCAAATGATACCAATTACATGGGTTTTCTTATTAACTAAATTTCCATACATGGAGTTATAATCATTCTTCATGAAATTTATTACTATATATTAGGTATAATATTCCTAATTATTTCATTATATTTTATTCCAACTCATGGTTCTGTGGATTTTTTTTTCACTAAATAATTTTCTCTGGAGTTTTACCTCAAATCATCTTGTTGATTTAATTTCTTCTTTATAAAAATAAATTATTGTTACGAATCATTCATAGTATATTTAATGATTGTTTCTCTTCCATTTCCATATTACTTCATTTCAAAAATGTTTTCATTTGTTATTTTTTAATCTTATTTATTTAATACCTCATGTGATTTGGATATTTCTCTTCACTTATATTGAAAATTTTATTTTATAATTCATTTTATGATATAGGTTTCAATAAATTAATTATTTAATATTAGAAATATTTTTCTTTCATTTTCATATGTTCTATCTTATACTCTTAATTTAATCTTCATAACCATTTATATGTTTCATAGACTCAAATATTGGGGTTTAATTTAATTTTATGTCTTAAGTAGGTATTTATGAACCATATTGAAAATAAAATTTTAATGTTACTCAAAACATTGCCTCTACAAAAACATGCTATCAAATGTTTTCTAAATACTACTTCAAATATACTACCTTCCCTATTACTATTTGTCCATATAATATTTACCTTTATTGGAGTTATTTCTCAGGAATCTCACACATAATTAACGTATAAAAAACATATGGCTGTCTCAATACGTAATGATCTGATCAAATTATTTTTAATTTTTTTATGTAATAATTATTTTATGATATATTTATATTTTCATTCTGAGGATTTCATCCATGATATGGTATTAGATTTAATTAATATGTGAAAACATGTTTATGTTTTTTTTTGGGCGGGGTGCTTTATAGAACACTAATGCACTGGGTAATTATTGATATATTATAAAATGATAAACGGAGATATGGACATTAATTCATGAACCACTATATTATAGGATGTGAGGAATTAAAATAAAACATGTCGTGTTATGGGAGATACGAACACAAATTGTTATACCATAATAAATTTGGATATTGGAATATAAATTCGGCACGTATTATTTAATTAGATTTATGAACATTAATTATTGACTTGATTTATTTTTGGGAAGAGTATTCTCAATTCCATACCTATTGTATTTTGTGGTTTAGTAAATGATATTTAATTACCAATTATGTTAGGGTGATAGGGATGAGAATTCCCAACACCAAAAACCCAGTATCTTATATGAGTCATGGAAGTGATTTCCTAAAACACCATTCGATGAGAGTCATTTATTTTAATTCCTTACCGAATTTTTATATGATAGAGTGATGTGAACTCTATAACCTAGATGTTATGCGAGACTAGTTCAAGAATTCATTACCAATTATGTAATGATGAAATTTTGTTTTTTTAACAATATTATTATAAATTCTCATTCATAAGACACATTTCAATAACATACTATAATCTTATTCTCCATGGCACATTACTGAAGACTGGATATTTAGCACTCATATTATAGGTTATATATCATATTATTTTGGAGTATATATTCTTCTATCTAAAAATGTGGATTACTCATAATTTTCAATGTTCCATAAATAATTTCTTTCGTCCAAAAATCACTCATATACTTATGATCTAATCCCTGGGGATCGTGTATATTTTGTCCCTTAATGAGTGTTTGATGTAATAAATTTTTTATATTTACCACTCCCGAGGTTTTGAATGTGAGTATAACTGAGTGAATTTCAATAATGGGTAGTGGTGTTGTTTATTTATAGAAAAAATTATACAATTATTAACAATAATATTTTTATGTATATCATATCTACAATGGTAATGAATTTAGTTCTATGATTATGATATGTAATATTTAGTCTCTAAAAATAATTTTTCATATATATTAATTTATCTTGGGAAATATCACATGGAATCAAATCCAGTATATGAAAACATAAAACCAAGGCTAGAGGTACGGGTCTAGAGTGCCTCAATATTGATTCATAATATTAATCTTTCAATGATAAAAAATTTGTAGAGTGGATATTCCATTCACTATTCTTACATCAGATTATTTATAGCCAACATTGTTTAAAATTATTTTCCTTTCCCAATTTTTTTAATTAAAAGAATCATGTATCATGATGATGAGAATTGTAGAAAAATATTTCATGATATAAATATTTATTTTTTAAACATTCTAGTTTATATTCCACATTTTTAAGGGAGCCCCTCATCCTCTTTTAATAAAACATAAGAGAAATCATATTGATACCACATTATTCATTCTAACGACGAATGTGAGGAAAACAACCATCAATATGTCAAATAAAAAATTTTGGATTTTGAGACCCGATGTTATGAATTATAAAAGAGATTTATCACATATATAATTATATAATAAATACATAGACATTTTTTAAATAACTTGATGTCCATCTCTTACCTCCTTCCAATATTATAGAACCCTCGCCTTTTTATAAGTAATGTTCTTCTATAAATTTCTATAATGAAATATTAATTATGTTGATATACAAATATTGAATATTTTAGAAGGGATTAAGTATAATAATTGGGGTTTGGGGGTGGGAGATACATTAGGTGGATCCAGCTATAGTCTCACCAGCTTATTGGCGGGCCAACCAATAACCTTGGCCAGTGAGTCAAGGATAACCAGCCACTAGACCCTCCTATCACTAGTTCCTTCACTGGTTATTTAAATGTGTGAAAATATTTTATTATATGTCCTCTTATATTATACCCATTACTGCAATTTTCCCCCATTTTGTGTATAATATCCCTATACACATGCCCAATCATCCCTCCCCTCTACATAGATGAATTCCCATCGATCAGTGGCCATTAATACAACCTTATAGTGTGACCAAGACCTAGAGGTAAATCTATGAATCTAGAAGCATCTATTATTATTTTCATACATTGTTTTATGGTTAAATAATGCTTATCTCATATTCATATTTCAATAATTATCTATTCGTTATAAGTTTCTTTGATTCAAATAATTTTCAATTCTTTTTTTGGGAGTGTAGACTCTTATTAGACTAAAATATGTAGTCCTTTTATTCATCACATAGTCCAAATATTCTTCATTATTATTAATGTTGTTTGTCCCACAAAAAATCCTTATATAACTTATAAATATCAATTCAATGCCTAATTACATAGTTATTGAATGTTAATCACAATCACTAAAATTATAATTTTCATACAAAATAGTAATTCGATGGGAATAACCATCACTGAGTTAGCACCCATAAAAAATTATTTTAGAGATGGGTAATATTAAATTTTACTCAACATTTATTTTTGAAAGTAGTAATTTTTAAACAGTTTGATGAAATGTAAATAGTGTTTTTGAATATGTAAAAATGAAAATTGTAATTTGGAATAGAGTTTGTAATGGTGTTGAATTGGAAAACATGGTTTATTACTTATAGATTTAGTATTGAAATTGTATTAAAAGAAGTTATTAATATAGTTATATGAACTAGTTTTAAATAATATATAATGTGGTATATTTGGGAAATGTGTTTCCTTAGAATATTCCCTAGATGAGAAATGATCTGAAGTGTTGTAAAATTATACTAAAACATAAAAGATAAAACAAAAAAAGGGTGGTAAATGTTGAAATATGTTTCCTATATAAAAATTGAATGGATTTTCTATCATTCATATTGTATAATAGGGAGACATAAGATTTTCATAGTGGCTTCTAGGGTTCCTAAACCATTTTTAGAGACACCAAAACACATCCTAAAGCATGTATGGTCAATGAGTGTCCAGACCTAGGGATCAAGGATGTGATTTATTTTAACAATTGGAATCATTTTAAATGTTAAAATGATAGTTATTTATTTTTATTCCTATAAGAATTGATATATTATGTGACACTATTGGTGATGGACTACTATGTTGTAGTCACACCATTCATCGACCACTATTTGGTAGTTGAGAAGACTTCATTGTTGGAGGTCTAGTTAATGGAAATAACATAATGACAGTATTTTGATTTCTATGATAGGATTGAGATTGTGATACTAGTTTTGAGATAGATCTCGACCCACTATTATGATTCATGCAATTTTATTATTTCTGAATTTTTTTTCAATTTCTTTTGTTTTGTATGTAGTCGTTGACATGTTTATCTATTGACATTCTTGAATAATCATTTGGTATATTTAATGGTATATTTTTAGTGATTGGTTTATGAATTTATACTTCCAATAGTTTTTCCGATGAATCATTTTTATTTTATTTTACACTATTGTTTCACACTGAAAAAACTGTGTAGCATCCATATAGATCAATTCAACCCACACTATTAGTAGATCGCCTCTGGAAAACAGGGTGGTGAACAAGTGTTCATGTGGAACCACCGATCTTGTCAATGATAATATTGATCTTGACCAAAACATTAAATGTTTTCATCATAGCATTTTTTCTACAATGTTACCATTTGGGATACTGTACGAGAGACTAAGAAGTGTCAAGAAATTTTAATGATCTATATCATGGGAGTATCTAGGTCATGTACAAGGAAAATTATAAGTCACTAGTTATGGAATTATTGCTAATATTTTATTCTTTTTATTGGTAGTTAGTTTATACAATATGTGGTGCACATTGATTATATTTTTTTATTAAATATAATAATTTTATCTCATGTTCATGTTTGGTAAGAAATTTTTTTTACATTCATACATCATTTTAAAGACATAGGATTTACATGTATATTGTTCTTTGAGATTAGAATTTTTTCTCTTTTGTGGTTGGATTATAATAATATATATATAGACATATACTTATGGATTAAATAGTTTTCACCATTTAATTTATCACCAGAATCTTATATAGTTTTTTATTATATATTTATAATGTGGAATCACATATATATAATAACCTAAGAGGTATTTTTGTAAAAAATATTATAAAAATGAAGTGTTAAATAATGACATTGTTTAAATACTATTTCAAAAAGTATCCAATAAGGTGTTTTCCATTATATGTTTTGAATAAAACATCATCAGACTAATCCTTTTTAATATAATCCTTACAAATTTTTGACTTATTAGACAAAATTGTAAAACATAGTTGTGGAATTCTATGAAAAGTTTTGATTTTTACCTTGAGTAACATATTTGGCTTGAAATAGATATTGGATTTATATAACCTTATATGATTTATAAGAATGATTTTTGGAAATTGAACCAATTTTTTTATTTATCACTTGAGAGTTACTATGTTATAAGGTGATAATATTTTCATGATATAATTTTAGTGGTATAAATCCTTATACAACCAGTGTCTCATTTAAAGAGGGTATGTGTCACTATGCTTAGCATGTGGGTAAGAAAAATTCTATAGTAATTCCATGATTTGTTATAGATGATTATCTTTAGGAGATTATATTTCATATATTTTAGTCAATGTAGAGGGGATCATCATGGGGAACCCTACTTGTCAATATTTATCTACTTGTACCAATAATAGATCCAATACATTTTTTGGGAAATGGTGGTACATTGTCCCTTGAGCTCGGGATGGAGTTCATAAAGATTCTCCTTGAAAATTTGTAGTCAGATGACGAGATGAAGTTGATGCTGATTGTATAGATTTTTAATTGGGAAGTGGGACATTTGTGGGATGTACTTGTCTAGGGTAACGAGCATATTTGGATGGCTTTGGAAAACATTAATACTATCATGTTTGGTTTTTTTTGTTCTGAATAACATATGATTATACATGTTCATAGAGTTTATATACATAACACTAGTAGAAATAAAAATTATGTATGATGTCTCTATCATTATAGTGTATCTACACTTATCTCCCTCCTTTCCTATTGATGAGTCCTACATGCTGAATGATCATTAGGATAACATGTTTTATTATATAATGTGTCAGAAACATATTATACATAATATATTTTCTAGAAATTGGTCATCATGCATAGATCTATGATTAAGACATCACTGTGGGTTGTGATCTATGGTGGTTTTCATCATTTGGGGATGTGGTAGTGTCCCTAATAGATTCATGAATTACTTGTTAAATAAATAATTCCATGGGTGTGTTAATTAGCCTTGTCACAGTTGGGGTTCTTCCTTATAAATGTATGGGTGGATAGATATGTAGTGTTTTTAACTAGAGGATATGGACATAAGAAAACATCATTCACTCAAATTCTCCATGATGTTATTAGAGTTGTTTAATGGGTCAAATAATAAATTTTTACTAAGAGGTATTGTATATTACCAGTGGCATAGGTGTAACATCAACTCTGACCTCTATGGATTGGATTAATACATCTCAATAGACTGATAGATTCTCATCTTTTATCAGTTCAAGAATTTGTTTTATATGTTCATCCCTAGGATGGTATTAATAGGGGAGTTCATCTGAGGGAATCCACATGGGTGTAATGGTCTTGGTAATCGCTGGT
The DNA here is from genome assembly GCA_963277665.1 of Viscum album. NCBI lineage: Eukaryota > Viridiplantae > Streptophyta > Magnoliopsida > Santalales > Viscaceae > Viscum > Viscum album. Next base: position 1,809,518,718 of record OY728120.1, read on the forward strand.
TATACCTAATTGATCATATTTTGATTAATCATGTTGTTATATTAGTTATCATGTGTGGTATAGTTTTCATAACATTGATTATTTATTCATTTATTTTTAATACTATAACCTCACATACCTTCTTCTCATCCCCATTAACTCTTTGTTCTGGATTTGAAATAAAATACCATTATATATTGGTATAAATTAACATCCAAAAAAATCATTGGGGATCCAGAATTTTATATACTATGCCATGGACATTAGAAAAAACCAATAAATATGTAACATTTATTTATTGAATATGTGTATCATTGATCTGATTCAGGGATGTAATTTCATACCCAATATTTAATTAGCTTAGGGTAAAATTTTACCTATCATTGGAACTAATCTTCCATATATAAAAGGGTCTTCTTGTTCCCCATGGGCTTGAAACTAGATCATGGGAATAAAAAAAATAATTTTTAATTATCTATGAAAATAATTAAAGTTAAACCAAAATTTACTATATACTAAAGAATATTAATAACCAATAAAAAATTTATAATTTGTTTCATAAAATAAAATAATTTAATGTAAACATGTTGAAAATGATAAATAAAAAAACAGAAAAATATACCATGTATCCCTCCAGTTCAAATGATATAGAACTATACACAGATGATTCTTCTTCTCCCTCCATCAGATTTAATAGACCTATATCCATAGAATGAAATAAAATCCTATGTTTCCATTGTAAATAATATGATTTTCACATTATTTAAAATCTATATAACTAAATATGGATGTACCAACCCATATAAGAAGTTAATGAAATTGGATGTGAAATACTAAATCTATCCTCATTTTTTCCAACATTATAAATTCTTCATGAGTATCCAATAGCTCAGGCAATAGCATTCATCTGAAAAGATAATTTTTGTGTGAGAACCTCAAAAAATAGTAGGCCACCTACTACCTTTTTAAATTCTAAATATTTGATTATAAAAATAATTTCTTCCAGTATGATATACAACTCATAAGTAAGCATCCCATTTTATATTTCAAAAAAGAAAACAATATATTGAAAAATATTCTCATGCACTCTCACTATCCAACCAAAACAATCACTTTTAAACAACTATAAAAACCAATATTTAACTATTTTCTCCCAAAATACTTGTCTACATAAATTTGACTATTATTTAGAAAGTTAAGAAATACCAAAAATTTTAATTCTTTCTGAACATATTTGAAGAAATAAATACTCCCCACAAATAAATTTCTCAATAATTTTGAAAATTTTCAACATTCCATAAATAGGGATACAAATACATGAACATGGAAGTAATAAATTAATAAAACATTCTTTTAATACAATATAATATGTTGTGTCTTAATACATTTAATATGTAAAAAAATGAAAAAAAATAGGTGGGATCCAGTACATTATACAATAAAGGATTTAGTGTTATGGTAAAATAACTAAGGCTCTATAAATACTAACCAGATCTAGTGAAAGGGATATTTGTTATTAACTATAGAACATGTAACATATTTGAGTTTACCATTGAAGTAAATGAAAATATATATCCATATAACTATTTTATCTGTAATATAAAATAATATTTCTAGCATTAAGACCGCATGACCTATCTAAACAAACTATCTCAATTTATCTAGGAAATAATCCATAGCTTACCCACAATAAAATGTATGGATTTCCCTCACAAAGGTCACAAACCACACTCATATGGCACTGATGAAAATATAAATTGAGTTGTAGTGAAATAATTGATCACATAAACACATTCTAATAAACATATATAATCATCCCCTCCAACACCCTCTATAGAAATAACCATATCAAATTCCCAAGAATTAGAGTCACTTAAAAATATATAATACATACCCTAGGGTATATAATTCCAATATATTTCAAATAAATATGGCTTTTATAGGGTATAAGACAAGAAATTAATAAAATCATTGAGGTGAAAACATATCCATTATAATATGGGAATCCTAATATCAATTTATTACTTTCAATTATGTAAATATTTATTAAAATATCTATTTCTAATACAAATAATTGAAGAAAATATAAAAATAAATTCAAAACACATTTACAAAGAAACACGATCATCCTAGTTAAAGAATATATTTTAAAAACATTCAAAAATCCTTAAAATAAAAAATGGTCCAAATATCACCCCATAATTCATTTCATGTTACATTTGGTGTTAAAAAACTATTAATCCTTGCACATAATTTTAATTTTTTCTAAAAATGATTTTCTAACATGTGGTATTTTAATTATTCCATGAAAATCCAAAGTGAAATATTTGATAATTATTATGAAAATGTAAACCATTATTAAATCCCTCAAAAGGTGTAAAAACCCAATCATAAATTTATGATATGAAACAAAAAGGATAGAATTATTTCCAAATCTAGAATATATTTAATTATGAATAACAATTTTATTAAAAAATAATTTACAATCACTATAAAAATTAAATTCAATGAAATAATTTAATGGAAATATATTTAAGGAACTAAAATAATTCTTTAAAATTAAAATTAAAATTATAATAAATAATGATGTAGTTGAAACATTTACAAGATTCAGGAAAAAATTAAAAAATATTTTTCATATTAAATTTAAATTATAACACCCTTTGAATCAATTATAAACCATGAAAAACCCACATATATAAATTTATAATTAATTGAATGATCAATTTTTAAACATTAACCAAAAAATTGATTTGAAATTATGATCATTTGAACTATAGATATATAATAAAATTGTTGGTAGATTGTATTACATGTCTCACTTATGATGGTGTGTACTGAATCTTGGTTGAAGATACATGCATGAACCCAACTAATTGAAATAAAAAAAATCTTATCAAATGTTTTCCCTAGGGAATGGGAAACCAAATTGAGTAATTGGGAGTAGAATGTACCTTATGAAAAATGGAAGGCATATGATAGGTTTTTAATCATGTATGATCAATGCATGAAACTGAATGGAATCCAAATAAATCAACAATGTAAGAGGTTCTTGGGAGAGGTAAGGCATAAAATAAAGGGGCTCTGCCAGGGGAGGGTGGTCGATGGAAAATGAAATATGATAGTACAAGGAATTGTTTTATTTTTCATGATAAAAATATTATAAAATAACTAAGTTAAAATTTTTATTTAAAGGAATGACACACTGTATACAAGTTTGGTTTAACAAATCATACATAAATTGTTCCACCAACACTGGACATGAAAAACTCACACATTTTTTCATTCATAAACACCCAAAATATTTTTATATATATCAAAAATTGATTCTAAATGTATCTTTCCAACGTAGACCTAAAAATATTGGAAGTATAATGGTTACAAATCATGGTCCACATTTTTATATTTTTAATATTAAAAAAATTATGAAAAAAATAAAAAACACTAAAAATATTCTGAATTAATATTAAAAAAATAAGTAATTAAAATATTATGACGTGGAAGGTGGGACAGTTCTCCAAACAGTAACATCTAAATCCCTCACGAATTTATTAAACAATTATATAAGGAAAATGGAAATATAATAATAACTCCCAATGAAAAATGTGGGTGAAATTAAGAAGAAATGACTGACCATAGTGGGTGAAACCTCCAACCAATAAATACTACACATGACCATAATGGATCAACCAGAAAAATATAAAAAAAATCAATATGGAATATTCCCAAAACACCAATGGAAACGAAATTGTTCTAGTTCTATATTCAATCATCATCTCCCCAACATTTATTCATTTTTCTAAAATGCTTGGTCCAAAATTCTAACACTCTAATGGAGACTTAATGTCGTGAAATCATTCATCCATAAGACATCCAATAAGGATCACAATTCTTCAATTAAAAAAATTAACCATTAAAAATGGATGATCAGAACATTAATAAAATTGTGGGAATCTCCATGAAAATTTTAACAACCATAAGAGTAAATATCCATAAAAAATCAATGCTCTAAAGAAATTGGAACCCCACAACCAACCATTAACAAAATTAACAATGGTATATGTAGGGTTATTATACCCTTCCAAGAAAAAACTATGAGATTTATACATCATTCCCATCACATGAAAACCAATCAAAGAGTTGGAACCCTATGTTCCACATTGCAATAAAATTATTCCTATAGTCATACAAAATGATCCCAATATGTCTCATGTCTCCCATTTAGTATCAAATATAGACATGTTTCAAATATATAAAAGGTACTAAACCATACCAATAATTCATAATGAACTCAAATGAATAAAGATAAACATAGGGTAACAAAAAACCTCCCAAAACATGGCCCCCAAGAACGAGTCAAAAGGAGGGGATAATGGTTACCGTAAAACAACAAAAATTATATGAAAATCAAAAAAGAACTAACATATAAAATGTAAAAACACAACCAAATATGCTCAACTAGATATAAAACACCTCATAGGTTTATAAAAAACCCACAAACACTAAGGAACCATAAAGAAACTGATCACATCAACCAAAATCATAGATGAGAATCTAACTTTAAATTCTCTAAACTCCTTAAAAAAGGAGCACAATATATCTAGAATTATCATGTAGGGTTCAATATCAAGAAAGAGTATAGCAATTCTACTCAATTTCAAGTCAAATAGGGGATATAAAAATGGTTAACAACATCATATAAACGATGAATATAAAAAAGTGGTTTATCTTCAAAAAATTTCCATATATTTCAAAGAATTGCATGGGCGGTATGATAGAAATAGAATGAAAAATAAATTGAAATATATCATGTTCCCAAATTCAATCCATGTGGTCCATGTGTAAATATGGGAAAATACAATATAAATTTCTTATACAATTTAAAACATTATTATTATATAAAAAAGAATCACTTTTAATCAATTTCAATAAACTAGACCATATAGATTAAAATTCTCTTTCCTACAATAAGTACACGAAATCTTTATTTTGTAAAATTACCAATGGATTTATAAATATTAATATTTATTCAATTTATATATTTTAAAAACCATTCCAATTATTTATTATAATAAACTTTCTAAATAATCCCTAAAATAGGTTCAAATCAAAAAAATTTATAAAATCTATTCCCTTATATTTTGAAAACATTCCACAATGGGATAATTTAAAAAAATTCACACCACCTTACATTTTACCAAAATTAAGATACAAAAAATACAAAATTCTACACACACAGGTTCATTATTTCAATGACCACATAAACAATATAATAATAGAAGCACTCACATAATTTTCTCCAATCACAATGAATAATATATAGAAAATATAAATATAAAGCTAAATGTAATGGAGATATATGAAAGAATTGGATGATGGGTGGATTCACACTATTCAAGAATTGGATCATCCTATAAAACCATTATTAAACCATTTGTTTGGTTACTTATTGGTTTATAATGGATGAATGAAATTCACTAGCCTCAATTACAATTTTCATTTTTCTGCCAAAATTTGAATGATCCCTCCATAAAACTCATAAATTATATAGAGTACCAATAAATCATCACCAAACAAGAAAAATTGTCAATTAAAAAATTTAAAACTACTTCTACCAATGGTATCTCTTGTTTTTAAATTGATAATAGGGATCAAGATCTCACTCATGTTGAAACTATTAAAATAAAAATACCATTTTGGACTCAATGATAAAATTATATACTCTAAATAATAAAAGGGATATTCCCAAAATTGATGTGGTTCCTAATATGTTATATTTTTATATGATAATATTTGAAATTAACAAGATTATTATTCCATATAACATGACACCCACACTGATCTTCTACCAAACTGAGTGGTTTTTCCAATGCACACTTGCACGTGTCCTGCTCTAGGAAATCAAAAAAAATGTGTGGGTAAAAACGTTACCCCATAATCAATGTTAAATGAAGACATTTGTTCTACATTAAATTCAATATGACCTATGTGTAATATATACATATTGTTTGAAAAATAATATATGATGTTTTAGACATGAAGGAACTCATAATTATAGAAAACAATTTATCTGTTATATCAAGTCTCCCTCCATTTAAACTTATATAAAAAATATTCTATATTCATTTTCTCCAACCTTCAATAGATAATAATATCTTATATCTAATGATATATATAAAATCCCATGCATAAAAGGTAAATCAATTAAAGGAAACACTGTAAATTCTATAATAATAAAATATGTTCCTACCGAATTATTTAATAGTCAAAATATGCTATGAGTGATAAAAAATCTATCCTTCTTTTCTATATGTCAATAAACCGTCCAACAGTATTTATTACTTCATCATATAACCTACAACATAGATTATACTATTGATCTGAATACAGAAGTAATCAATATGTCTCTAGGATCCTTTCTGATTTTGAATTATTTAATTAGAAACATAATTTTTAGTTTGAAATAAATTTAAAAATTTGTTGTTAAATTTTATTTATCTCTAATAAAAACAGGGAAAAAAATTCTATTTTATCATCCTATTATTTATTTAAAAAATAATCACTTTAAAACAACATGATAATGACAAAATAAATTCAATTAAACAAAATTTTATTAAATGTCAATAAATATATTTCTAAATAAACTTTTCCCTAAAAATGTCTAAAACTATATAAAATTTTTAATCATTTAAATATATCCTAAAATATATTTAAGAATAAATTATAAAATATGTCATAGGCTAGAACCATGGTAAAATATACCCATACACGATAACAATAAAAAAAAATCTTGATAATATATCCATAAGACCATTGGTGTCTTAAAAAGTATAAATTGATATAAAAATTAAAAAAAGTGGGACACCCAAAACCATCAAAGAAATTATCTACTAATATTGGAAAATTGATAATTCGCTAGAAATAATTTCCTAATGTAGATACTAACATCCTAGTACAACAATAAAAACCAATCATTTATATGTTTGTCTAATTGTACTAACCATATATAATCATCACTAGAAATATGCTTCCTATGAGATCAAAGAATGTTCATAGAACAAACTCCTTCTTCCTATTCCAATATCACATTCTCTAAGGAAAAATTAATTATTCCCAAGTTAAAAAAACTATATTTTGTAGGGTATCCATCCCAGGGTTCACATATTATAATAATAATATAATATTAAAAAAATGGTGGTGAATAATTATTATTTAATTGAAAAATACATAATCACATTTTAAGCCTTGTAAGAAGACCACAACATTGACACAATTGAATGTAAAAAATGTAAATATAAATTCTCCGATAAGAATCACATTCATATTTTAAATGGAATTCACAACATTCCACTTTTAACATCAATTTTTTTTGAACCCTCTGGGAGAATTAGTTGAACTCATATTTTGATAATCCTGATTATGCTCAATTATTGTTTGATAATCCCTATATTGATTAATGGTTAATTAATTATTTCAGTATTTCTGTAAACCATGCACATATTCATATTTATATTATCATCAGAGAATTCGGTTACTGGATCGATATATATTCTAACTTAACCCTTTCTGCCAATAAAATGCTTAAACAGACAAGTGGTCACCGTTATAGAATAAAGCTATATATTTGTAAAGTCCACCATTATGTATAAGGTCACCGATATAGACAAGTATACCGATACGTGAAGGTCACAGATATTACCAAGTCACCATTATGCAAGTATACCAATGCGTGAAAGTCACTGATACATCAAGTCCACTGGTATAAAAAGTCTACCGATACATGAAGGTCACCGATACAGACAAGTCACTGTTATGCAAGCCTACCAATACAGAAAAGTCACCATTATGCAAGCCTACCTGTACATGAAGGCTACCGTTACACTAAAGGTCACCGGTACATTAAGTCTACCACTACCGATCAAGTCTACCGACAGACATGAAGTCTACCCAATAGAAAGGCTACCGTTACACAAGAGGTTACCGATACACAAGGCTACCGATATCCAAAGCCACCGTTCCAGAGCATCTGACGCTGCCTTAATTTCTTTATCTTTGTTTAAATATAACCAATGGTCATATCAGGAATATTTTAATGCTCTGTAATTTATTTAATGAAGGTTATTGGATGTCAGGGAACCGTACCTCATACCTGCAAAAAGAAATAATTTCAATAGCCAGAGCTCATTCCATAAATATAAGAAATCCATGTTGCTGCAAGCAAGATATACAAGGAAAATACAGAAGTGATGTACAATTGACATACACAAGAAGAGCTCATACAGATATACATGCACGACCAAGAAGACACTTAAGCTCATACACACTCACGCTTACTCAAGAAGAGCTGTGTACTTTCATGAGGATTTTGAAGAACTTCATCAACTAGATTTTCACTGTCTATGAACCTGGATGTCAAGAAGACGACACACTGTTTTCTAGAAAAAAACCAGAAGAGGACTCAAAACCATTTCTGATCAATATGTAGGGGTCCAGAGCTACACTGCAATCACTAGAGCCATTCTAAACTCTATATCTTGCTCAGTGATTTATTCTATACATTACGAGTAGTGTGTGTCATCAGTTTTAATTTACACATACATTTTCTCCTGAACCTTAACTGTAGGATCTGTAAATCCTCATTCAAACTCGTTGCATCTTCTATTTCCTACTATGGATAGTGGTAGAGTTCGTGAGTGTCCTGGACAGCTGTATTTGCTGTTGTTTTTGTTTCCCATGAAGAACTGTGGTAGAGGTAATTGACCTGGATAGTTGTAAACTGTTGTGAACCCCGATCCAGGGTGTGGATCAAATCTATAAATTGTTTAGAGGACTATGTCTCATCTTGAGACTGAACCTCTTGGTTATATATAATGTGCCTTATTTAGTTTTATCTGAATCCTATTATTCCGATGCTAAGTGTTATAAAACATAAACTGTTTTTCAAATTTACTCTGATAATTGAATTAAAAAGTGTTTGCATTACCTGAAAATCATCATGTTAGCTTCAAAAGCTAATCTTATCTCTTGATTAGATTAACGGGGAATTAATCAATCCCTTGAGAACCTAACTGAATGTTTTATTTAGTTCAAATTCACTACAATTGAATTAGTATTTTAAATTGGGGTATTTTAGTAAAGGATTTTAAAACAGAGATTTTAATTGGAACTCAATTCACCCCCCCTCTTGAGTGTCCACTCTGACCAACATTTGGTATCAGAGATTTATAATATTTTCTGAAGTACTCTTTTTTTCAACTGTGATTTTGGTTGTATTTTAAAGTTCTTAAAATTTCTGTTATTTCTAAATTTTTATCTTTAATATTTTTTGTTTTTACCTAGTAATCATGGATAGCAGACTTGAAGGTGTTGCTACTTATAGAACACAATTTTTCAATGGAAACAACTATGCTCAGTGGAAGATTAAGATGAAAATTCATTTAGAAAGCATGGGTTTTGATATTTGGACTTCCATAGAATCAGAAAAAAAAATTTCCACAACTATTAAGTCGACATGGAATGAAGCTACTAAGACAGCTTACAATAATAATTTCAAGGCTATGAATGCTCGGTATTATTCTTTAGGAGATGAGGAATTTAATAGAATTTCTTCTGGTAAGACTGCATACGAAATTTGGGATACGTTAGGTGTTTCTCATGAAGGAACAACTAATGTTAAGGAAATGAGATTGAACACCTATACTATTAAATATGATAATTTATAGATGAATCCTGATGAACCCATATCTTATATGTATCTCTGGTTTAACGAAATTTTTAATACAATGATCTCACTGGGAAAGGATGTTCCATCAAAGAAGTAGATCAGGAGAATATTGAGATGACTACCTGAATGATGGAGTGGCACCTCTGTTTCAATAAGAGAATCTTATGATATTGGTGAACTACTAGTTAAGGATATTATTGGTAAGATAATGATGTACGAAGAAGAGCTTATGGTAAACAGAGAAGAAGAAGATGAACCAAAAAGGAAGTCAGTTTCCTTCAAGACATCTACCTAAAAGAATAAAGATAAAGAGAAAATTCAAACCATGAGTGATAGCTCAAGCTGTGATGAAAGTGCATTTGACAGTGATGCAGAAATGGGTCACATAGCCCTAAGATTTAAGATGTTTTATATGAAGAATATGTTTTTCAGAAAATAAAATTACAAAGGTAAGTATGACAACAAGGGTCACTGGAAAAAGGACTGGAAGAAATCCGAAATATCTGATGATGTTTTCTACTATGAATGAAAAATAAATGGACATATAAAAGCAAACTGTCCAAAGATGAAATACAAGAATAAGTATGAGTATAAGGAAAATAAGTATAAGAAAGCCATGAAGGCTACTTGGGGTGATTTTTAGGATAGATCCAGTGAATCCGAATCTTCTAAGAATGAAAACAGAAATAAGGCAAACATGTGGTTTATGACAAAAACTTCTGAGGTAACATCTAAAACTCCTTCTTTAAATACATATTATTCTGAAGATGATTCTAATTCTGGAAATATGTCAAAATCTGAACTGTTTGAATACTGTGATATGTTGGAAGATACATGTAATGAGCTGAATGAAAATTACAAAGGTTTAAAGATATAGTATGCTTTAACTATTAAACATAAATCTGATCTTGACATAGAAATGGAAAATAATGCTTAGTAACATAACGAAAACACTGAACTGAAATTTTCAAATGAGGAACTTAGGAAGGATTTATAAAAGTTCACAAATGGAAAAGATACTCTTACTCAAATGCTAGGTAAGCAGATTGCACCTAGATATAATACTGGTATAGGATACCAACTTGGAAAAAGAAAAATTACCAAAACTAGATAGATTCCTAAATCTGGATAGAATTTAGATAGTTCTAGTTATGGAAGATCATATGCTTCAACTAGTTATATTCATAGTTATAGATCCAACAAAGTTTATCTTTCAAAATCTATTGATTCTACAAATTTTATGAGACCCATAAGATAAATTTGGGCACCTAATGATTTATTGGCTAACCTGTCTGGACCCAAGAAAATCCGGGTACCAAAATCATTTCCTTTCTAAATCTATTTTGTAGGGAACCTTCTTAAAGAGCTCCTGTAGAAAGGCTTGGTACTTGGACAGTGGATTTTCAAGACATATTTTATGAGATTTATCATGCTTTATAAGCTTACTCAGAGTTGATGGAGGTTTAGTCACCTTTGGTGATAATTATAAAGGGAAAATCATCGTCTTAGGCCACATTGGTAACACTGACTCAGTATTAATTTCAAAATTTCTATTTGTTGATGGGATTAAGTGTAATTTACTAAGTATTTCTCAGTTATGTGATGATGGTTTTAATGATAAATTTGAAAATAATTCTTGTAAATTTTTTAATTCTAAAAATGCTTTAGTATTTTCTACCTTGCGAAATTAAAATATCTATGATGTTGATTAAAATTCTTTAGATATGCAAAATTTTACTTGTTTAATTGCTTTCCATAAAGAGTCATTTCTTTGGAACAAAATATTAGGACACTGCAATGTACATTCACTTAGAAAACTTACTAAGAAGAACATAGTTAGAGACATACCAAAACATGAATTCCCAGTAGATAATGTTTGTAATCCCTATCAAAGGGAAGTCAATATAAAGCTTCTTTCAAATCAAAGAAAGAAGTGTCAACTTCTCAACCTCTCAAGTTGGTTCACATGGATTTGTTTCGACCTTCTATAATTTCTACTTTAAATGGGAATCACTATTTCTATATTCTAGTATATGACTATTCTAGGTATACTTGGGTATATTTTCGTGCTCACAAAAGTGAAGCTTGTTCATACTTTATTAAATATTACATTTCTGTAGAGAACCATAGTGGACTTAATATTAAAACCTTGATAAGTGATCATGGTCGTTAGTTTGAGAATCATGAGTTGGAATCATACTGCTCACACAATGGCTATAGTCACAATTTCTCTGCCCCTCAGACACCTCAGCAAAATTGTGTGGTAGAACGGAGGAATAGAACCCTTCGGGAAATTTCATGAACCTTGCTCAATGAGTATGACCTAACTGTTTATTTTTGGGCTGAAGATGTCAATATAGCTTGTTATATTATAAATAGAGTCTTGATCAGACTTGTTCTTAAGAAGAACCCTTATGAGTTGTGGAACAATAGAAAACATAAGGTTAACTACTTCAGAGTTTTTGGCTGCAATGTTTTTATTGTTAATACCAAAGACAATCTTGACAAGTTTGCATCCAAGAGTGATGAAGGAGTTTTCATAGGTTACTCTATTTTTAGTAAAGCCTATAGAGTTTTCAATAAGAGAACCAAATGTGTGGAGGAATCTGCTGACATCAAATTTGATGAAACTGACCTACATGAACCTAAGAACCGCTCTTTAAAATCATGAAGATAATCTCTCTATTTTGAACCTTAATGATAAAGACAGTGGACCTATAGTTAAAACATCCAGTTCTGGAAATTTTCCAGAACCAGCTCTGTTGATTCCCAACCTGTTGATGAACCTAAAATCCCAAGCCTTACCTTTTTGAGACCAACTAGGATTCTAAAGAACCATCCTTTAGATACTGTTGTAGGTAATCTAGACAGAGGAACACAGACTAGAGCCTCTCTAAGAAATCAGGTTGAACATCAAGCCTTTCATTCATAGTTATAACCTAAAAATATCAATGATGCTATCAATGATGAATTTTGGGTAATGGGTATGCAAGAAGAACATAATCAATTTGAATGAAATAATGTCTTGGAATTAGTAGAAAGACCTAAGGACTCTTTAACTATAGGAAAAATGTGGGTGTTTAGAAACAATGTTGATGAATCTAGAAACATCATTAGAAACAAAGCTAGACTAGTTGCACAATGATACAATCAAGAAGAAGGAATTGACTATGAGGAAACCTTTTCACCTGTAGCTAGATTAGAGGAAATTAGGATCTTACTTTCCTTTGCATCACATCTGAATTTCAAGTTATATCAAATGGATGTGAAAAGTTCTTTTCTATATGGTTTTATTATTGATGATGTTTTTGTAGAACAACCACCTGGTTTTTCAAATCCCCACATTCAAAATCATGTTTTTAAACATTTTAAAGCTTTATATGGTTTAAAACATGCTCCAAGAGCTTGGTATAAAAGACTTAATTTTTTTTTATTTCTAATGGATTTACAAAAGGAATTGCTGATCTTACTCTTTTTATAAAAAGAATTTCAAAAGATGTTTTAATAGTACAAATCTATGTTGATGATATTATTTTTGGATCTTCTAAATATTTTTTATGTACTGATTTTTCGAAGGTCCTGCAAAATGAGTTTGAAATGAGCTTAATGGGAGAGCTTAAGTACTTTCTTGGATTTCAAATCATTCAAACTAAAGATGGTATTATTTTGAATCAAAGTAAATATACTAAGGATTTATTAAAACATTTTGGTTTGTATAGTATTAAGGGAAGTGATGCACCTATGTGTACCACATATAAACTGGATATTGATGAAACTGAGAAACCAGTGGATCAAACAAATTACAGAGGTATGATTGGGAGTTTACTTTATCTTACAGCTATTCGACCTGATATTATGTTTAGTGTATGTATGTGTGCTAGATTTCATGATAACCCTAAAGAGTCACACTTTCTTGCTGTTAAAAGGATTTTCAAATATCTTAAATATACTTCTAATTTGGGACTGTTTTACCCAAAAGGACAATCATTTGATTTAATAATTTATTCAGATGCTGACTTTGGTGGATGCAAGTTAGATAGAAAGAGCACATCTGGAACATGTCATTTACTAGGAAAGTACCTAGTATCATGGTGTAGTAAGAAACAAAACTCAGTTGCATTATCTACTACTGAAGCAGAGTATATAGCTACTGGTAGTTATTGTGCATAGATTCTGTGGATGAAACACATTTTATTGGACTATGTATTTGATTTTAAACATGATTCAATTATCTATGATAACACTAGTGCGGTCATCATCTCTAAGAACCATGTGTCTCACTCTAGAACCAAACACATTGATGTTAGACACCACTTTCTAAGAGATCACTATCAAATAGGTGATATAACTCTTGAATTTATAGGCACTGAACTCCAATTAGCTGATATATTCACTAAGGCATTAAGTTCAAAATGATTAAGTTTCATTAGACACGAATTAGGAATGATAACATAGTCTTAAACCATTAGGATAGAACTCACCATTAGGATAAACCTCACTATTAGGATAGACCTCACCATTAGGATAGACCTCACCGTTAGGATAAACCACACTGTTAGGATAGAACTTGCCGTTAGGATAAACCTCACCGTTAGGATAGAGCTCACCATTTAAGGACACCTCACCAGTACATCTCTCGTGCTGTTTTAAATTTTTGTATTAAGGCCAAGACATCGAACTTTTTTTTAATATGAGATTTATTTTATATGTGAATCCTAAATGATATTAAACCCGACTCTAGACATCACTCAATCACCGCGAACCCGTCTGTTCGAATTGCTCCCACTTAAACCTCTCAAGCTCGGAAAACCCCTAAGCCACAAAATATGAAATGGCCCATGTGATGTGACCCTCAGTGGATGAAGGGAGTGATGTGCCGCAATCTAAGAAGCAGAAAGTTACCAATGTTGGTGCTAGTGGAAGCAGTAAAGGTGTTGTTTGAAGGAATCCTATGAATTCGCATTTATCGAAGTGAGAAATTGTAGTGGAAAAAGAGTATTGTGCGGAATGGCTGTTGGAATGTAAGTCCTTGATTCTGATGATTTTTCAAGAGAAAGGATGGATCGAATGCTTCATGAACAATAATGGACCGTATTATCCAGTATTGGTAAAAGTGTTCTATGAGTTTGTATGTTTTGAAACATCAGAAGAGGAGAATAGGATGATTTCCTTTGTGAATGGTTAAACATTTTCGTTTTCATCTATTTAATGGGATGAGAACCTTAGAGTTCCTCATAGAGGTGATTATGGATTTTATTCAAAATCCATACCTACTACTAGTGAATTTTTCAAATATGAGGATGCCTTGATAGAATTGATAGGAAATGGAACTCCTAGAAAGATCATTGCTGCAGAGATGACGGGGGAGGATAAACTACTTTTTAGGTTTTTTCAGCACGTGATTAGTCCAAGGAGAGGAAATTTTTCTACCCTCAGATTTCAAGATATTTATTTGTTGTATCTGTTAAAGCATGGATTAAAGGTGAATTTGTGCAGATTACTAATGATTCAGATTGAAGATATGACTAGGCCGAAGTCTAATTCCAATTCACTATTCTTTTCTATGATAATTTCTATTATGTTGAAGGCAAAGGAGGTAGCTGGACCTCATGGAGAAACTGTTGTGGATAAGGATAATTTTTGCATCACCAGGACTGTTTGTATGTTTATGAATGTTAGCTGGATCCCTTAGAAGAAATCATGGGTTAATGATGAAGGTAAAATATATGAAAAGTACACTTATGTGGACCATCATTCTATACCAATGGATGTGAGGGATCCTCGTCTTGGACCAGATGTGCCAGAACCGGTCTATAGTGATGATGAGTCTGAAACTGAAGACGAAGAGACGTCACTTGAGGAAAGAGGAGACCCAGATTTACCTCATAGTCTTGTGCATCAAAATATTTACTATGGAGCAGCTAGACCTCGAAAAGAACTACCTAGGTGAGAAACTGTTCTGAAGGATAGTGATACTTAGTCCACTGAAGAAGAAGAGGAAGAGGCATATCCGAATTTTGTCAAAGACACCTCTGAGGAGGATGAGGCAACCGAGTTAGATCAGTTTTCTCATAACGAAATGGAGGATGTTGCTGAAGAAAATTATGAGAAAAATGAAGAAGAAGAGCTCAGTTTGAGCCCTCTAATAGATAGTACAGTCAAGATAGAGCCTGATCAAGAAGAAGCAGTGGCACCTACAACAATTACTAAGGGATTCATTGATGACTCGTAAAATGGTAGGAATCACCCCACTGTTGAACTATCAGAGAAAATGGATATTTAATCTACTGAAGTTGTAGAGGAGTTTGTGGAGTTTCCATGAGCAGAACAGTTAGAGAAGATTCCTCAGGAGAATGCTCTATGTGAGGGGGAGCATCCTGGTTCAGTTCTTGTACTGTATGACATCGAAGGATGGTAATCAGATCAAGGATATATGGTTCTTAGACTTAATTATGGAGATTATGATGAGGAAGACTAGCCTCAAAGGGAGTCAGTTATCCTACCTGTTGTTGCTGAAAATTTGGCAACCATGGAGGACCTTGAGTCTTTAAAGGCTGAAATGAAAGAAGCACTAAGAGAATCAGTATAAGATTTGAAGAAAATCATAGTTGATGAAATGAGGAGTGTGGATAAATACCTAGAGCTATCTCTGGGATGTGGTGTGTCTATTCCTGTGAAGGAAATGATGGATGAAGTTAAAGTATGCCATACTCAACTTGAGAGTTTGAAATGAGGTGTGGTTTCTCTAAGACAATTGATTGCTTCATTAACGGCCATGAATAGCTCTCAAATCCAAGTGAATACTGATATTAGATATATCAATGAAGTAGTCAAGCAGTTTGTGGAAGTATTTTAGGATTTTAAGACATCATTCAAAGAACATTTGAATATTTAATATGAACTTGTTCAGAAGGTGGTTAGTAATTTAACACAGTCTTTCAATGAGACAGTAGCATTCTCGGTAAAACATCTTCCCTCATCCAGCTCCAAATTGAACATTAACTAGATCAGAACTGTGGTCCAGGAAGAGTTGGCTAAGGCCAGTACCAGTGGATCCTCGGATACTCAGATCCATGATACCACTAGGGAAGTGAGTAGTTTTTTTCGTGAACATCTACGGGCAGCTACTGCTTCTCAAGTGGCCATTGAGAATAAGGTGGATTCCTACATTGAGAAAGTCTATACCAAGCATCAAATGACCAACCATTTCAAGGTCTTGATAGAGAATATGAAGTTTCCTCCAGTAACTCAAGATTTCAAAGAATAGGTTAGTAAGCTCAGGGAGCTTACTCTTGACTTGGACATATTCATAGATAATCTAGATGATTTCGTGTCAGCAATGGAGAGAGGAGGTAGTATTATTATGGATTTCAGGAACCTGTTGCTGCCATTCTTGCATGTGGATTCCAAAACTGTGATTTTACCTCCTACTCTTCCTGCCTCTGCCTCTGGGAGTACATCTTAGTTGACTCTAGTTCAGGCTATTCAAAGCATAACTCCTATGATCCCACAGAGAAGCACATATTTCTGATCTGGTACAGTTTCAGTGGCTGACCCTCCAGTTGTTCTTTCTGCTATTCCCAATCCATCTACTCAATTTGAACCTGCACCCTCTTATGATCCTAAGGGAAAGAATCTTGTTCAAGATGAATATTGAGTGATTATGGATGTTTTTGATAGGATTCACTTGTATTTTTTTAATACTGACTTTATCAGTTTGTACCTTTTGTGACCTAATGGAAATTTACTCTTACATTATCCACTTTATGGTGCTTATGTTTCATTTACATATGTTCTCTTTGTGTCTCTACATTTCTCTGATTCTACCCTTCTCTTTGTCAATCACAAAGGGGGAGAAAATGAAACAAATGAGAACTGTGAATGAAATTGATAGGGGGAGAAAAATGAGAACGTTGTTTTAAAGTTATTTTTAAGAAATTTTTTCTCTGACACTATTTTAATTTTCTTAATACTTTGGAATAACTTGGGATTATGAAAAAGGGGGAGATTGTTGAACCCTCTGGGAGAATCAGTTGAACTCATATTTTTATAATCCCAATTATGCTCAATTATAGTTTGATAATACCTATATTAATTAATGGTTGATTACTTATTTCTGTATTTCTGTACACCATGCACATTTTCATATTTATATTATCTTCAGAGAATTAGGTTATTGGATGGATATATATTATAAAATAATCCTTTCTTCCAATAGAATGATTAAACAGACAAGCGGTAACAGTTACAGAACAATGCTACCGATTTGTAAAGTCCACCGTTATGTATAAGGTCACTGATACAGACAAGTCTACCGATACGTGAAGTTCACCGATACAGAAAAGCAACCATTATGAAAGTCTACTGATACGTGAAGGTCACTGATACATCAATTCCGCTAGTACACCAAGTCTACCGATACGTGAAGGTCACCGATATAGACAAGTCACAGTTATGCAAGGCTGCAGATATAGTCAAGTCACCATTATGCAAGCCTGCCATCACATGAAGGCTACCGTTACACGAAACGTCCCCGGTACATTAAGTCTTCTGATACCGATCAAGTCTACAGACAGACATGAAGTCTACCGAATAGAAAGTCTACCATTACAAAAGAGGTTACTGATACACAAAGCTACCAATATCCAAAGATATCGTTCCAGAGAATCCAACGCTGCCCTAATTTCTTTATCTTTGTTTAAATCTAACCAAATTTCATATCAGGTATATTTTAATTCTCTACCATTTATTTAATGAAGGTTGTTGGATGTCAGGTAACCGTACCTCATACCTGCAAAATTAAATCATTTCTTTTTCTAGTGCTCGTGCCATAAATATAAGAAATCCATGTTTCTTCAAGAAAGATATAAAAGGAAAATACAGAAGTGATCTACAAGTGACATACACAAGAAGAGATCATACAGTTATACATGCATGACCAAGAATACAATTAATCTCATACATACTCACGCTTACTCCAGAAGAACTGTGTACATTCATGAGGATTTTGAAGAACTTCATCGACTACATTTTCACTGTCTCTGAACCAGGATGTCAAGCAGACGACACTCTGTTTTCCAGACAAAAACCAGAATAAGACTCAGAACCATTTCTGATCAATTCGATGGAGTCCAGAGCTACACTGCAATCACTAGAGCCTTTCTAAACTCTATTTCTTGCTCAGTGATTTATTTTTTACCTTACGAGCAGTGTGTGACATCCGTTTTAATTTACACATAAACTGTCTCCTAAACCTTAACTGGAGGATCTGTAAATCCTCATTCAATATCCTTGCATCTTCTATTTCCTACTGTGGATAGTGGTAGAGGTTGTGAGTGACCTGGACAGCTGTATTTGCTTTTGTTTTTTCTTACCAAGAAGAACTGTGGTAGAGGTCTTTGACCTGGATAGTTGTAAACAGTTGTGATCCCCGATCCATGGTGTGGATCAAATCTATAAATTGTTCAGAGGACTAAGTCTCAGCTTGAGATTGAACATCTTGGTTATATCTGCTCTTCTTTATTTAGTTTTATCTAAAAACTTTTATTCCGCTGCTAAGTTCATTAAAAATTAAACTATTTTTCAAAGTTACTCTGATAATTAAATTATAAAGTGCTTGCATTACTTGAAAATAATTATGTTAGTTTCGAAAGCTAATATGACATTATGATTAGATTAACTGGGAATTAATCAATCCCTTGAAAACCTAACTGAAAGTTTTCTTTAGTTCAAATTCACTACAATTAAATTAGTATTTTAAATTTGGGGATTTTAGTAAAGGATTTTAAAAAATAAATTTTAATAGGAACTCATTTCACCCCCCCCCCTCTTAAGTGTCCACTCCAACCAAAAATTTTAAATAAATAAGGAATTATGAGGATCTAAAACATTCCATTTTTAAAACCATTCATTATTCAAACATTTCTTTTTAAAAGGATACACAGAATACCAAGTCATTTCATTCAAGGTTAAGACTCTTAATTAAATTAATTTCTCTTAAAAACTCATTATATTAATCCTTAAATTTTTTTCAAAAAACTTTTCAAATTTAGAATGAAAACCTAAACTTAATATTTAAATTAAGGAATATTCAACTTTTAAAAAAATATTGAATGTTCCAAACACCACTAATAAAATTATTTCATGGGGAAATTCAGGTCAACCCATTATTAATAATTGTCTTTATATAAAAGTGTTCATAAAAAATTACAATCACATATAATTTCACAGATCCAAAAAAATCCATTGTAATACAATTTATTTTGGAAAATACAACCAGAATTGAACCAAAAGATGGATTAAAACACTCGATTTATTTCATTCTATGAGGAAAACAGTGAAATTTTTTTTTATAATTCCAAAATCATATTAAAATGAATATTAAAATTATAGTAAAAAAACTATCATTCGATGATCAACATAAATACTAAGTAATGTTTTCAAAAAATATTTTTAGAGAGCCAAATTTTTTTTCTTAAATTAAATAAATCTTATTAAAAACAAATTATAAAGTTTAAAAATAACCAATTTGATCCACATATTTAAATTCATATCTAAAATTTATTTAAAATCATGAAACAAAGAAATTCTTGTGAACACCATGATAAAATCACATATATATATATATATACCAGTCAGACATTAATGAAAATAAATAAATAAATGGTTTAGAAATTAAAATCTGATGATATGGAAACCCAATATAAAATCTCAAGGGGATGGATTGAATTTTGTAACATCTTATGATGAATACCTAATGACGGAAGAAGATACTTGCATATACGCTAATAATCAAAGTAATAACAGAAACCCTTAAAAACCTATGTCTTTGTTTAATGATTTTTTTTTCAATAATAGTTATAAAAACATTCAATATGTAATTAAGGGAGATTAAATGAATGTTACCTAAGAAAATCATGGAATTGGCCATCAATGAATAAAAAAATCACCACGAAGATACGATCATGGCATTAGAGAGGCAAGAGAAAAATAGCCCAACCTTGGAAGGAGGGTCATTCGACTATAAAATAATAGTTATATGAATAAGTATGGATTAAAAAAAATATGACCAACAATATATATTCATGGATATATGAATGGTTTAAGATAAGTGTTTACCAATATCTATTGAATATACTCTACTAACAAAAGAAAACCAATATGCACATGAATTGTTACTATTATATTCTTAATAGTTTGAAAACCCATGTATAAACCATGACCAATAGATTTGTTCAAGAAAAACCCCAAAATATGGTAACATGAATGTTTCCTAACCATGCACCACTTTTAAACCAATAATGTTTCATTATTTTTTCCAAAAATAAATACAACTTCAAATAGCTATTAACTAATTTTAAATAAATTATTTTAACAAATCTAGTGAAATTAATAGTGTTTCCAGATCATAATCAATTAATTATTGATATGTATGGTCAACATGTGTTATTAATTTAATTTTTTTATTGCATATTTTGATTTGTTTTGTTATTGGGACGCCTTATTAGTTTTCTCATGGCAGAATTTTATACAATTAGGTGGGATCACATCTCTGGTTTTTGGATCTTTATTGACATTTGGGATACTTTATAGAAAATCATCCCTCTAATTATTTATTACTTCCAAAATGTGTTTCTAGTATTTGTTTTGAATTTACAACTTATTATGAAATTGAGTTTATGAACGACGTGTCATTGGGTAAAGAAACAATTCTATTCCACATTATAGGATAGATCCAATATAGATCCATGAATTGAAATATCGACTTGATGTATTAGAGGAAAAGATGTTTATATCAATGTCATCTAACCTATGGGGTACTCCATTTTTTACTAAGGAGGTAGACTCCATGAGACTACATGAAGACTATCAGCATCATAAACAAGGAACATTTATTAATTAATATCTATAACCATATAATGATTATTTATTAGAAAATCTCATTGGTACTTCCATTCTCTACGTGATAGATTTACCCTCGGGGTACCACTATCCTAGAGTATGGATATCTAAAAATCCACATAGATAAATTTGAGAAAATTACTATATTAATGTGTCCTCATTATATCTTTTTGATTGAAAAATATTCAAGTAGTTTTTTTGGGTTTAATGAACAGTTTTTCCTATGTTTACATATACTCATTTATAATTGTGTCTATCCTTGATATTTTTTTTACTAATTATCAAGGGATAAACACATGTGGAATTTATTGACCTTATTTATGACACATCATGGATATAATATATATGAAATGTTATTTATGTTTATTTGTTTGATGTATTGACATTACATAAAAGAAAATATTATAATATATTTTTTAGGGATCAATAGACCAATATTAATTGATGAAATGATTTACTGATAGAATCCCAAGAACAATGTTTATATTCAAAGCATCCATTGGTTATCTATCCAATATCACCGGTGTATTATGTATTTCCACAAGTTAGAGGATATTTTGATAGTCCTAATAAAGAATGGATTTTGGTTTTATTGGTATGATTTTTATGAGATATACATTCTGGAGACAAAGATAAATTTGTCATCTGTACTAATATTTATCATACCTAACACTATAATGGAGTACTTAATATCTTGTGATGTGTTTTGTGTTAGTTTTGTGCATTAAAGATGCAGTATGGGAATGTAGTCAATTATTTATTTTCGTAGAGGTGGCCACAAGAGTGTAACTAATCCGCCAATGATTTGGAGTTGGCTATTGTTGTACAAGCGCATAGATCTTTTCAACACAACCACATGGGCTAGTGGTTTGTGTTTTACACTGAACATAAAATCATTATTTACATATTATCAAATAATTACATCAATATCAAGAAAATAATGTTGGTTTAGTATATATAGTATGTTTAATTTGAGTTGTAATATTCTCCTGGATAGGAGAACGTCATTTCAAATGAAAACTATTAGAATACAAAATCACATGTACTCATGTATATTATATGTGAGTAGTGGGAAATGGATTTGTTCACTAAGATTTATTTGGATGAACAAGAAGTATCTGGTGTAAAAAAATCCGGATTCCCTATCTATTTCCACCTAACATCTTGAAAGGGTAGTAGAATGTTATCTCATATACTAAGATTTTATAGTGCATAGTGACACTATAAATGATATGGATCCCCCTCTTGATTATTCTATGTATGTTTGTCGAGATTCCCTAATTATAGTCCATGTGATAATCCCAATACGAATTCATCGGGTTCTAGTAAGGGACTTACATTCCTCAGAGATGGACGTGGATCAATATCAGACCATGATGTATCGAGATATGCACTGATAGTAATAGAGTCTATGAATTAATAAGTACATGGATGTACTCCTTATATGTATCTCCACCTAGAATATGGTTAAGTTAATGTTACAGAGGAATGATATTCTTCTTTTTCCTTTACCAATTTAAAATGCTAGTGGGTTGATGTCACGAGGAACATTGAGATATGATTGTTGACAATACCTTATGGTCATAATGTTGTTTTGGGTTTTCAGAGATTGACTCATAAATGAAACATATTTACATTGTATAAAATCAAATTATATAATGGTTGAGCTTGTTAGGATTTATATATCTATTTTTTTAATGTCTTATATATTATATGTATTATTTTAAAATATAAATTGGATTTATTTCAAGATATATCACTAATATAACATGAGATTTTGAGCCTCATTGTTCCCAAAAAATTTGTTTGAATGATATTAATCATTTACTAGAAAGAAAGCATTATTTTCTAAAAGATGTGCAACAACTCATAATCAGTTTCCTAGATCAAAAATATGAGGGCACCATTGATCTCATGGACACTACATTACCATATTCTCAACCTAACATTTATTGGTGCAATTATTCGATGGAAAAAATAGAAAATGATGTAATTGTTATTAAAATTCTTAAATAAAAATTATGTTTGATATAGTGACCAATTCCACTTTAAATGAAATATTATTGAATTTCGTTAGTGATGGATACTAAATCCCAAGATATTCAGACAAACATTGGAGATTATTCTCATTATAATGACGACGAATTAATACGATCATAGATTGTCGGGCATATAAATCTGGATGATCTCATCAATAATGAAAACACAATATTTCTTCACCAAAGAGAGATCTAAACTCCAGGTAGGATGTTTTTTTATTTTCCTTCACGTTATTAATCTACGACAAAGTCATATCAATAAAATTAAAGAAAATTGATATGTGCATCAGTTGTATAATATAATTGATTGAATTGTTTTCCTTATTTGTACTTCCTTCTAAGAATAATGGATTGAGGCTGAAAAAAATAAATGGCCAAGGTTCATTCCTCATGTTCTTCATGAATTCCTCTACTGTATTTTTCTTGTTCTTCATCATTAGATCCCTATACCCATAGATTGATTTTCTATGTAACTCTGAATGTGATAAGAAAATCAAATTGGAGGAAAACCAAAAATGAAGGTCAGTTCAATGTAGATCGAGACTCAGGGAGCATGTATCTGTGAGGGTTTCAAAATATTGGTGTTAGAGGTGGCTTAATGGTCTGTTGAAGGGACCATTGGAGGGGGTCTGATGTGGTGTTCTGGCTAGGTGAGTTTTGAGTCCATAAGGTTTCCTTATGACTTTTCCATTCCTTTATTTTTTGAAAATAAAAAACACTCAATATCATGGAAAATTTTATTTCCTCTAAGATTTATCTTATTATAGAATATTTTCCTTTACAAAGGAAATTTTATTCATACCATTGTATTCATTTTTCATGTTATTGTTTCTATAAATCTATCAAATTTTATTTATAATGATTAAAAATAAGTTTCACATCTAAAAACACAGATTTTTATAATATCATAGATATAAAGTATTTTGTTTTTAGGATACAAATTTTCTGAAATTTATACTTTAAATTTAATAAAATTTAGACTCTGAATTCGAGGAAATTTAGGTTCCGAATTCTCTGAAATTCATAACCTTAATTTTTTTAAATTCGAAATGGAAATCACTAAAATTAAGAATCCTATTTCCTTTGAATTCCAATTCCTAATTCCTCAGAATTCAGACACTGAATTCCATAGAATTCTGATTCTCAATTCCTTAGAATTATGACTCTGAATACCTCTCAATTCGAATTTATAATTCATCAGAATTCCGTCTATGAATTCCTCAGAATTCAGAATCTAAATTCATAAAAATTTAAATTCCCAATTCAATATAATTATGAAGTCAAATTTCACAGAATTGTGACTCTAAATTCCTCAAAATTCAGACTCAGAAATTTTTTGGAATTCAGACACTGAAATCTATATAATTTAGGTTCTGAATTGTTTAGAAAATAGAATCTGAACATCCATGATTTATATTATTCATGTTTTTATTTTCATAGACTCCAATGATTATTATCCTAAGAATCATAGAAATTGGATTTGATTAACCAACAATTTTTTCATACACATGATATAATAATGAAATGATGTCATACTGTATATTTCTAACTAACCATTGTATGAGTGACATGTGTACATGTCCCTCCGAGTATCATGGAAAAATATGATCATTGGAGGAGGGAGTCGACAATTGGAGAAATGCCAATAAATTGGATCTCATTTGATCGAGATCAAAAACAACTTAGGAAACATTGGTCACTAGAGATTACACGATGCTAAAGTAATTTCTAGAGAGAGACTATCATTCCATGTCCATACTGAACATCTTGATTAGCTTGCTTCATGGGACTCCGATTGTAGCTGTGTACAATTGAGGACTTATGGGGATAAGAAGACATAGGTGTCGACTACCTTAATTTTTGGGGACATTAAGGGATAATAAGACAGATGTGCCAACTACCTTAAAGTTATAAGACTTATTTGATTAGGAAGAAGGAGGTTTTGACTATGTTGAAGTTTGAGAGTGTGTAGGGATAGCAATACAGACTCTGATATTCCAATCAAGGGCTTAACCTGGTGGGGGTAAGAAGGATCTTCTTGAAGGTATAAATCAAGGGACCCTTATCCAAGGTTTTTTCATACCCTTCTCTTTGGCTTAAAAGATTTCATACCTGTTAACTGTACAGTTTCAAGATTATATTCTATTTTCTATTGATAATGGAAGAATGTATAATCTTCCTATACTTTATTGTTCTTTTGTGTAATTGGATAAGTAATATTATATATTCTTTAAGGTACAATCTTTTTATTGTAAACTATTATTTGCTTTCATTTCCAGAACCATATTCCCATATACTAGTAATTATGTAGAACTGACAGGTTTTTTGAGTTTACATTCATTAACATAGTTAAAAAGATTTTCCTTAAGGTTGAAAAACTATGTTTTAAACATACAATTCACCCCTCTTGTAATTGAGCATCTAGAATCATATTTTGATCCTATAATGGGTATTAAATCAAGAATTGAAATACATATATTCATATATAAGATTTATTGAAAAACAATTAAATGTTCTCAATATATTTTCCATGCTTATGTTTTTTATCATTGATTAAAAACATTTACTATTAATAAGTTTTTGTGGAAAGACATTTTCATCTAGATGGAACGAATGAATATTGGTTCAATTGACAATCTAAATCCTACTAGACCACCTATTTTTTATGGGAATTAATATGATTATTGTTGAGATCGTATACAAACATTTTTTATTAATACTGGATTGGGAAACATCGTTATTCTTACAAGAGAATACAAGATTCTTGATAAATAAGTCTTAACTTTTACTAACAAAGAAAAGTCTGAATATCAACTAAAATACAAGGTACATAATACTTTGTTGTGTGCCATGAACAGGAATATATATAGTCATATTTCTTCTTATGAAGCTGAAAAATGTATTTTGATGAAATTAGGGATTACTCATTTTGGTACATCCAAATTTATAGAATCTAAAAGAGATACACATGGAGTAGAATATTATGGATTTCTATTTCCTTTTGGAGAATCAGTGCGTAAGGTACAACAGAGGTTTATGCCTAATGTTAATAGTTTACAATCCATGGGTGACAATAGTTTTGATGATGATTCACTTATGGAAAAGATTTTAGATATCATTCCTATTGAGTGGGAATCTATGTGAACAACTATTGATGATAAATGGAATGTATCTCAAATTACTCTGGATGAGCTTTTTGGAACTCTTCTTCAACAAGATATGAGAATGAAAGAGATGCTCACATGATTAAGAAGAAAAATGACAATGGAATTGTAGCATTTACGACTACCAAAATCAAAACTCATGAAAGGGTTACAAGATCCAAGTCTATGAAAGACTCTTTTTTATCCGAATCAAGTAAAAGTGATCATTCTGAGAATGAGCTATCTAATCTGGCTCGAAGGATAAACATAATTGTTGGGATGAAATACTTTTTTTATAGTTCAAGAATAATGGAATAAAGGATAATAATGACTATGAAGTCCTTTTTTATGAATGCAATAGAGAAGGGAATATAAGGATAGATTGTCTTATACTTAAATGAAATGATAGAAAGGAAAAAAATTATTAAAAAAATTGAAATAAGTACTAAGAAACAAATGATAATAATGTTTTGAAAGCTAATGACACTTGTGGTTCTAGGGTTGGAGACTATTCAGATGAAACCTCATAGTATTAATCTTTTGGTTACTAGAATCTTGGTTTACTGGCCAGCTTACCCATTTAAAATCATTGTCTAAAGGATAAGGTACACAATTTTGAATATATAACTAAAGTATCATTAAAAGAAAATTATAGTGATAATAAATATTATGAATCTTCTAATGAAGAATCATTTTTTGATGAAGAAAATACTTTACATACATATGATGAAGTATCTAGGTTTTCTTTTCTTCTTGAGAATGAAAATTCTAAACTCAAGAAAAAACATTATAAGATAACTTGTAGAATTTCTATTCTTTCTAAAGAAGTATCATCTCATTCTAAAGATGATGAAAAAAAAATTTATGATTTTGAACATATTTCAAAAAACCATGTGGAAGTTAATTATGAGAAGGATAAACATTCTAAGGATCTAGAATAATTTATTTCTAAGAAAAAAATTCAGAGACTAACTTTAGTGTGAAAACTAATATTTTTTTAGGATAAAAAATAGCTATTAAACTAATGTCATAAATATTTTCCTTAAAGAAGTGTTTGTCAAAAATTACCATAGGTAAGGAAAAATTTGATAACATGTATTCCCAAATATTTCCTCTAAGGAATAATTCTGGATTTGGTTATACCCATTCTAAACCAGTTTTTAGTAATAATTATTTTGTTCCTAAAACTGCTCCATTATTCATTAAATGTCAGTTTGGTGGGAATTGGGAAAAAAATTTCTTTAAACAAAACTCATTCTTTATATTTTTATATATCTTATTTTTCTATGAAAATGCGGATTCATAAAATTTTTCTTTCTAATGTTTTCGGATCCATGAAATTTTGTGTTCCGAAAGTCTAACACTATTTTTTTCAAGAAAACAAAGCATGTACCAACATAAAATCATGTTAAATTGATAGTGGATGTTCCAGGCACATTATTGGTAACAAAAACTTCTTTGAAAATATTATCAAGAGAAAATGAGGAAATGTAACATTCAGAGATAATGAAATGTGAGAAATTTTTTATATAGGTAACATTTTTTTCTTGGAAGAACATTGATTTCAAATGTTTAATTTATTAAGGGTATTAAGCATAACTTTATTAGCATTTTTCAGTTATTTAATGAAGGTTACCTAGTGAATTTTAGAAATAACAAGTTCTTATTACTCAATTCCAAGGATAATTTTATTCATTCTTCCAACACGCAAGAGAATGTATACACACTAAACATAGAAGACCTTAAGAGCCAAGATTTACCTTGTCTTAGTGCAATGGAAGATCATTCTGGGT
Organism: Viscum album; assembly: GCA_963277665.1. Lineage (NCBI taxonomy): Eukaryota > Viridiplantae > Streptophyta > Magnoliopsida > Santalales > Viscaceae > Viscum > Viscum album. The sequence continues at coordinate 1,809,547,297 of OY728120.1, forward strand.
TATGGAATAGATGATTAGGACACTCCAACCATATTATCCTTTAAAAAATCTCTATAAAAATACTAGATAAGGATCTTCTAGAGCTCAGATTTGATTATTCCAAAGATTTCAATACTTGTCAATATGAAAAGAATCAAAAATAATGTTTCAAATCAATTGGTAAAGTCTCAACTACTGATGAGTTACTAATAGTTTATATAGATATTTTTGGTCCAACATAATCAAGAACAATTGGAGGGAAATATTATGTTTTTTTATATTTACACTAGATTTATGTTGTTCTATATTCTAGCAATGAAATCTGAATATTTTTCTTATTTCTAATTATTTTGAGCCCATTTTAAAAAAGATAAAAATGATCCTTGGATAACGATTCATAGAGATCATGGAGGATAATTTCAAAATTCTTATTTTGATACCTTTTTTAGTATAAACGGCATTACTCATAACTACTCTGCATCAAGAAACCCTCAATAAAATAGAGTTTTTTAAAGAATAAATCATGTTATTCAAGAGATTACTATAACCACGTTGAGTAATTATTCTATAGTTAAACACTTTTTGGTTGAAGCTGTTAGTACTTATTGTTATACTATACATCGAGTTTTGATTAGAAAATTTCATACCAAAACCCCTTTTGAGTTATAGAATGGTAGAAAACCAAGACTTTTATAATTCATGGTATTTGGTTGAAATGTATTTATTCTGAATACTAAAGATAATTTAAACAAAATGGAACCCAAATCTGAATAAATAATATTATTTTGCTCCTCCACAACTTTTAAGGCTTATACAGTTTTTAATAAAAACACGTCTCCTGTTGAAGAAACAATACTTGTCATATTTGATTAAACATATCCCTTTATTTTTTAACAACCTAAACTTACATCTTCTGATGTGTTTTAAAAAACTTATTATCAACCTTTGATAAAATATATTTCTAATGTGGAAAATGTTCACTGAAATATTTCTAAATCATTTATCCCTGAAGATTTCGTACTATATGTTGATGAACTGGTTGTAAAAAACCCAAATTAGTTGTTTCTTAAAAATAATCCTATTGATAGCGTCATTAGTGATATATATCAACTTGTATGGACTAGAATATCCTTAAAAAATAAATTAGAACATCTAGAATTCCATTATCAATTAAAACCAAAATTAAATTATGAAGCTTTAGGTGATGATTGGATAAATCTAAAGCAAGATGAGCTAAATTTATTCGAAAGGAATAATGTCTGGACCATGATTGAAAAACCTAAGGAAACATTTTTTTATTAGAGTAAAATGTTTCTTCAGAGTTAAGTGTGATGAAAATGGAATCATTATAAGAAATAAAGATAGATTAGATGATAAATTCTATAACCAATAAGAAGGAATGGACTATTAATATACCTTTTCTCTAGTAGAAACACTTGAATCTATTAGTATTTTACTTGCTATTGCATCATTATTTATATTTTAAACTCTTAAAAATGGATTTTAAATGTTCTTTCCTTAATGTTTTGTTCAAGAGGATGTTATTTTAAACAAACTTTTTTTTTTGAAGACACAAAACATCCTAAACATGTTCTCACACTTACCAAAGCTTTATATGGACGTAAACAATATCCTAGATCCTTGTATGATAGAATTACATGATTTTTGTTATAAAACAATAATATTAAGGGAAATGATGATCAAACAATCTTTATAATGAATGATATGAAAAAATAATTGATTGTTCAAATTTATGTTGATGAAATTATATTTTTATGAACTCCGTAATTTTTAACATATTCGTTTGAAAATCTAAAGAAATCGGATTTTGAAATGAGTATGATGGATGAGTGAATTTTTTTTATTTGTTTTAAAATTTCTCAAAATACATAAAGAATTTATATATCCCAACAAATCTATATTAAATATCTTCTTAAAAGGTATGGATATTACAACACCAAGAGTATATTTACTCCCATTGGTACCTCAAAATCACTTGATTTTCATGATGCTGGGAAACCAATGGATCAAACATCATTTAGAGGTATGGTAAAAAGTATACTATACCTGAATTCTAGTCATCAAGACTTAATGTTTTTAGTATGCATACATGAATGATATCAATCCAATCCAGATAAATCTCATTTAAAGGAATTGAAAATAGTTTTCTCTACTTAAAGGGAACCATGTATTTAAGACTCCTTTATACTTATAGAAATGATTTTTTTTAAAATGTTTTTCAGATGCTGACATTAGTGGATGTAAAATGGACAAAAATGTACATTCGAAACTAACCATTTTGTAGGAGAACCATTAGATTCTTTTTCATGAAAAAATAAACACTCAGTTTCACTTTCCACTACATAAGCTGAAAATGTAGCAGTTGGAAGATGTTTTGTTCAAATATTGTTGTTGCAACACACACTCACGGACTATGGTTTGAGTTTTACCAAAACAAAAATATTTTTTGATAATAATTTTTCCATTTCCTTATGTAAAAACCTTGGACATCACTCTCATGAAAAACAAAAACATATTAACCATCAGATAATTAGGGATCACTCACAAAAAAGAGATATCATTCTTCAATTTATTAGAACACAAGATCAACTTGCTGATATTTTTACAAAATATTTAACCTTCGATAGATTTGAATACAGAATGAAAAATTTATGAATGATAAATATTAGGTAATCTTATGTGTTAACATATTGTTAAAACCAATCTCATAATAGAAGGAAACGCCTTTTTATTGGAAGAGTACATTTTCTTGTTAGTCAAAATTTATAATTGTCAAAAAATTTCATAGTAAAATTTTTTTCATCAAAATTTAGTAATAGAATTTTAATAGTCAAATTTTTTCATTAAATTTGTTTATAAATTTTATGGAATCTATTTTTATTCAAGAAGATTTTTCATCATTACGAATAATTTCCCTAAGCAACCCCAAAGCTGTGTTTCCTTTCATAAATTATCGAAATCTTCTTGTTTACTTGTTGGTATTTTCATTTTGTTTTAAATTTATTAGTTTCTTTCTTTTTCTTAAATCTGAATGTTTATAATAAAAAACTCAAAAAGATAAGAACATGCCAAAATCCTTCATTGGTTGTCATCTCAACCGTCAGATCTCATCAAGATTAATTCAACCATTGGATCTAGTTAGGATGTTGAAATGTCGCCTCCAATGCCTATATAAGGACCCCCTATTGGTTGTCCCACATCGATCTTAAAAGACTTAGTGTGGTGATTTTTTACCACCATACTTAAGGATGTTACAAATCTTTAGGTTTTCTTTACATTAGAATGTCTACATAAGCCTCTCCTCAGAACGAATTGTCTACTGTAAAAGAAATTTGTAAAATGAAGATATACTATGAATGGTTGGTCGATGCGAAATTGTATGCTAAGAATGACTCTATCATTTCAAAGAATATCAAGATGAATTGCTGGGAAATCATAACTGTCTCGAAACCAAAAGCACATGATCCGGTCTATCTAGAGCCATTGATTGAATTTTATGAGTCAATAAGTATTTTCAACGAAGAAGGGAGTGATAAATTATATTTAAAGAACTATGGAAAGTATTATACTCTTTATTATAGCATGGAGAAAATTTTTATTTTAATTCATTATGAAGGTGAAGTAGAATTTTGTACTCACAAATTAACTGATGCTTCAGGTACTTTTGATAAAGATAAGGCTCTAGCTGGTCATGGTTTAAAATGAGTGAAGACTACAAAAATTGTTCATTTATCAAAAAACCTACTGATTATTGAGTTTGGGGTTAATGGTTTGGTCATTACAAGAAAATGGGATATGGACCCCCTTAAGAAAAAGTGATATCTATATTCTTTACTTCTCAGTGAACCTCATGAAGATAAACCCAGTAAATTATATCTTGGTTATGATTGAGAATATCATGAATGGAAATCCAATGTTTCAAATTATCTTGTATTCGGATAAACAATAAAAAATTAATGTTCGTCTCCTTTAGTTATTCAAAATTTATGGCAGTTCTAAGACAAGGAATTTAAATGCAATGTTATTGAGTGATGATACTCTAAGGATGATGGAGGTTGGTTTTAATAGTAATTTTGAAGATTTTGACGTCTGGTCAGAAGCTGAAATCGAAGCTCTATTAGAGAAAAAGGAAGTGAATGATATGTTCAAGAAGGTGGGAAGTAAGAAGAAGGAAAGTAACCAGAAAAGAAATGAAAAACTCATGTGGCTAAGGATTCTCACCCAGAACCACTGAAGACAATGTAACCAAAGGATTATCTTGATGATGTAGTTTCTAAGTGGAGAGAAGACAAGAAAAATATGAAGGAAGGGTAGCCTATGTTTTTCTTAGATCCTGTTGAGGAAATATTGTTAAAAATAATGGTTGCTGAAGACCTTGAGAAGCCAAAGAAAGAAAAGAAGCATAGGAAGAAGTTATCAAAGGATGAAATTATTTAACCACTTCTGAAGATGTTGGGAAAGCATCTGAATCAATTTCAGTGCCACAATCATTTAGGATAGAATCACTTCCCGGGACTCTGTCATGACCCGTCCCTCAGAGCTCATGCAGTGACTACCCCATGCACACATTCCATAAGCCAAGGGCTAGCGACTAGCACCAAAGGCGTAATTCCCTAAAACTGGGATGGAATTTCCATTATAACCATTAAACACACACACAAGCAAGAACTCAGTTGGATACAAAACATGAAGTAAACCATATAAAAAAAGTTTGCTGAAAGTAAAAGGGTCCAGAATAGAAGCACAACTGGGATGTACAAGTACAATTGAAGAAAAGGGAATGTCAGTTGATGGGTTGTCCATCACGGTTCCTACATGATGGGTTGTCACAGATCTCCTCCTCAGTACTGCTCGTCTATCCATATTCTCCATGTGCCAACTCGTCGTGAGGTCCACCTCTATGTACCATCCAGTTCTAGTACTCTCAGCCTCAGTCAGTGTTGTTCGTCTTCTAAATCCATCACAACAAGGTGCGGTCAAAGTCCGTATCGGTTTGAGTATAATGATACTCAGTAGAGTCCCCGAGACACTCTAGGTCTCACAAAATCCAACAATGATAAAACACATGGTATGAAATCTACAGATATTTTTACATAGGTATATGTCCATACATATATAGAATTTTTCATGTAATCCATCTCAATCCAGATGAAAACCTAGAGATACTGACTCCGCTCAAACTGAGATTTATTCATGGGGTAGTATCAAGTATCATTCTGATCCCAAAGTCAAACACCTCGGCTGCTGGAGAACTCCTCCTCTTTCAAGTACAGTGGGCCTGCCGCATCACACATAGGCTCTTCGCACTAACCTTGGACTGCTGAGTTACTCCTCTCATCGAGTACCATGGGTCTGCCACATCACATAAAGGCGCTCCCCACTGTGGGTTTCCCAAGTCACACAGAGGCAGTCCCCCTCGAAGTTTGAGTAGGTACTCCTCATATCGAGTACAATGGGTCTACTGCATCACCAAGTTACTCCCCTCTGTGGGTCCTCCGCGTCACCAAGGCTCTCCACATTGGGCATGTCGAGTCACTCCGAGTGGAATCATTCATCATTCGTCAAGTCTCATTCAGCCACTTGGTCTCCACACAATGCTCGCACATCTCTGGGAGGATCTTCTCCAAATGCTTCTGTTCAATACTCCAACTACCATAAATTCCCACAAAGAAGAATCTCAACGGTCCATGACATCATAGGGGTCTCAACATAGCAGACAACGCCTTAATCAGATGCCCAATCTTTAAGTTATTAGTCTTTTTGTTCCAGGGGCCCAGTTGGATTCGTGCTCGATCCAACCAGAATGTTTCCCATCATAATCCAAAAATCCAGTGGGGTATACACAAAGGGGTTGTCCCACTCCATTATTTCCAGTTCCATTTAGGTTCTTCAAATGAACATCTGGTGCCAATGTTGTGGCCAGAAGAAATTAAATGAGTCTTAGTGGACTCGGGTCTAGTCCGACATGGTGGGACCGCCTCAGCCCGACCCGGCCGGTGCCGACCCGGTTCGGGTCGACCCAGCCTGACCTGGTAGGTTTGACCTGACCCAATGGGTGACCCATCGCATTGGGTACATCCCGGACCACTGGGCGGCCCGGCCCATAGGGTTCATCCCAAAGTCCGCGAGGGGCCACAGAGGCAGCTTAGACTAAGAGGATGCCGCAAGGGTGGCTCAGCCGTGTAATGGCTCGGCTGCATGCTGGCTCTGCTCAGGGTGTCTCGGAGATATGTGGCAGGGGAGCATGGGAGGCTCGGAGGGTCGCGGAATGGGCACAACGACGGTGGCAGCTCGACAAAACCTTCACAGCGGCACATCTCAGTGGACAGCAACATAGTGGCTCGGCACGGCGGACGGTAGAATCACGGCTGCTCGGCATGGCGGTAGCGTAGCTTCTTATCACAATGGAAATGCGGCAAGGGGTTTTAGCCCGAGGTGGCGCAAATGCTCAATTTGGCCATGAGAGGCTCGGACGGGCACATGACCGTTTCGGACGGGTGGGCGAGGCACCGCGGGGCGACGCTGGTAGCAGGGGTCGTGGGTGGTGATGTCGATTCCTTTGTCTCCATCATCTCCATCTACCATTTTGAAGAACACATCAAAGAAGAATAGAGTAGGGGTCGGGCCATGATTGTTTGGCTCGCACCATCCGTGTTTAGAGTGGTATCAAGCGGCTCACAATGAACGAAGCCTGAACGTGTATGGTTGAAATTTTAATACATCCTTTCCCACAACCCACGTCATTCTTTATTCCAAATCCCAAAAAATAATTATATGGGGAGAACATGGAAAGTGATAATAAAATAGAAATAAACCCCTACCACATTTTCTTGATGAAGTTGTTGTAAAAGGTAATACGGTTGTCGATTCGCTGTATATGAGGACATATAATGTTGGAAGAAGTCCCGATGAAGAAGGTCATAGGGGGTTGGCATTCTTCGATGGCAGAACATTCCTCATCGGTGGAGCATTATTCGTAGAAGAACACATTCTTCATTGAAGATATTTCTCCCAAGAGCTCCTTCCTCCCAATTCCCCCAAAGATTCCTAGGATAATAGATAAACTTCTCTATTTAGTTCATTGGAACAAATTCGAATTAGCCTAATCAATTAAATAGGTTGGAATATTAAAGGTATGTGCGTTGGAAAAAATAATGAGGAGGAATTAAAGAGGCTCCTCTACATTAATGAGGTGGTTTGAGAGGTTATTCCCCATAATGTGGGGACTTTAAGGGGTTTAGGCCTTAGGTGGTCCCCACCACCGTAACCTCTCATAGAAGGTTAGGTTCAAGTGGTCCCCCCCCACCATATCCTCTCATGGTATGTAAAGGTGTGGTGGTATCCACTTCTCAACTTCTATATGGAGGCTTAGTTCTAGTGGACGTCACCTCCCAAAACCCACATCGGTGTTGCAAATAAAAATAAAATTTCACACCCATTTTTTTTTTTTATTCATACAAGAAAAACTCAAAAACTAACATTCAACCTTGACCATATTCCATCATGGTGAAAGTCTCCTTAAGAGAATACTAGCTCTACGAGTTCAACAGTGCCCTCAGATTTCAATTCCGAGCACCAGTAAAAAAGTTAGAAAAACCCGCTCACATGTTTACTAAACGTACCCGAACAAAAGTTCAGAAATTCATTCCAGGCTCTCTGGGCCTCATATAACGCAGATTCAATTCTCATGGACTCATAAAATACAAATTTATTTAAAAAAACATGGATATTATAGGTCTCTACATTTTCCCCACCTCAGGACTCTACGTCCCTGTAAGCCACAACTCAAACTAGGGAACAAGTGGGGGTACTAAGCATGCATCTGAGCCTCTCGCCCCCATATACTCTCCTGGAGGTTTCCGTGCTTCCAGTGAACGTGCACTAGAGGTATCGATCATCAACGAAGGAACCGCTCATGTTGATCCTCAATCTCAACTGGAACCTCTATAATAGTTTCCCCATCATCAACGTCCAACTCACCAGGGTCGATGATATGAGAAGGGTCATGCACATATCTCCTTGGCTGGGATACGTGGAAGATGTCATGCACCCGATGCAACTGAGGTGGAAGAGCTAAGCAGTATGCCACATCTCCAACATTGATGTGGACCTGAAATGGTCCGATGAACCTCAATGATAACTTTCCACCTCATCCAAATATTTGAAGACCATATCAGCGGGAGGGCCATAGAAAGATGTGGTCACCATCCTCGAATTTCTTAAGGTATCCGTCCCCTGTTAGCATACGACTTCTGCCTGCTCTGTGTAGGCATCATCAACTTCTGGATGATCTTCACCTTATCAATGGTAGCCTGAACCGTGTCTGGTCTCACTAGGACTAACTCCCATTAGTCAGTCCAACACAATGGTGATCTGCAAGGTCACCCGTACAATGCCTCAAATGGTCCCATCCCAATAGTGGAGTGTTAGATGTTGTTTTATGAAAAATCTATAAAAATCAAGTGATCCTCCCAGCTGTGACCGAAGTCAAGGTCACAAGCATGCAACATGTCCTAGAGGGTCTGAATGGTCTGCTCAGTCTGGCCATCCATCTAAGGATGGAAGGCGGTGCTCAAACAAGGTTGTGTCATGAAATCCTCCTAAAACACCTTCCATTGCTCGGAAGTACAACATGCATCACGGTAAGAGATAATCATCGAGGGTAATCCATGTAACCATAAAATCTATTTCACATAATGCCATCTCATTATCTCTACTGAACCATGCTCTCTGCTTTCTAGGAATTGGGCTGACTTGCTGAGTTGGTCGACAATCACCCAGATCAAGTCAGGACCTCTGGATGTATGTGGATGTCCTGCCACAAATTCCATGGATATCACATCCCACATCCACTCTAGGGAATCTAAAGGCTGAACCAAGACTTCTAATACCTAATACTCCGCCTTCACATGCTGACATGTGAGGAACCGAGAGACAAACTCTTCCACTGATTTCTACTTTCCTGGAAACTAGTGTTGTCGTCGGAGATCCTGGAAATTCTTCACTACTCCTAGATGTAATTCTTGGGGGGAATTGTTGAACTCCCTCAACACATCCTCTTGAATTGGAATTGGTATAATGGTACGTCTTCTAATGAGGATTACATGCTCATTACCTTCAAAAAATCAATCAGGTGCTTTCCATGTGGATATCTAAGCATGTCGAGCCTCGTAGTAAGTGTCCCCATGTTTCACCTCCCTAATTCTTTGAAGAAGTGGGGGAGTGACTATAAGATAGTGAAGGAATTCTGCTCCATCACATTCCACTAAGGATATCTGCATTACGGCCAACTTCTCTGTCGCATCACCAATAAATTGTATAGCAGACATCCTGCTAAGTGCATTTCCTATAATGTTCCCCTTCCCAGGTGTATAGACTATCTCGATGTTTTATTCCTAGAGGAACTCAAGCCAACATCATTGTCTCTAAATCAGATTCGTCTAAGAGATGATATACCTGAGACTCCAATGATCTGAGTATACTGTAAAACGTTCTCCAATTAGATAGTGTCGCCACTTCTTCAAGGCGATGACCACTACTACTAACTCTAGGTCATGTGTAGCATAGTTCTTCTCATATTGTCTTAGCTGTCGAGACCCATATGTGATCACTGCTGACTCCTACATTAAGACACATCTGAGTACGGTCTCTAATGAGTCGTAGTGAACTACATACCCTACGCTCTCCTCTGGAAGCCTCAAGAAGGGGGTAATAGTCAGCATCTGCCTCATATCCTCAAAACTCTACTGGTATCTCTCCGACCACACAAAAGGTTTCCCCTTCTTTGTCAATGCTGAATATTGTGCTGCAACATTGGAAAATTCTGGCACAAACCTCCGGAATTATCCGGCCAATCCCAGGAAACATCTTACCTCCATCACACTCCTGGGTGGCTCCAAAGAATGTACTACATCAATCTTCACTAGATCCACTACAACTCAATCCTCCAATATGAAATTTCCCCAAAAGTGAACATCTCATATCTGGAACTGGCACTTCGAGATCTCACCATAATGCTAGTGCTCTTCGAGTGTGTCCAGTACTACCTGCAGATGATAGGCATGCTCATACTCAGTAGATGAGTATATTAGAATGTCATTGTTGAAGACCACTACAAAGTGATCAAGGTAAGGCTGAAAAATCCTCTTCATGAGTCCCATGAACACTATTGGTGTATTTGGTACACCGAATGGCATAACAAAGAACTTGTAATGGCTGTATTGACATATGAATGTTGTCTTCTACACATCCTAATCTTGCAGTCTGAGCTGGTGATAGCCTGATGTATGGTCTATCTCTGAGAACCACTAATGTCCCTTTAGCTAATCATAGAGGTCATCAATGCTCTAGAGTGGGTACTTGTTCTTCACGGTCACTTGATTTTGGCACCGATAATCAACAAAAATCCCCAATCTCTCATTGGACTTCTTGGTGAACAAAATCAGGGCTTCCCAAGGTGAATCTCCGGGCCAAAGGAATCCCTTCACCTGCAAGTCCTCTAGTTGTACCCGCAGCTCACGAAGTTCCACCGGGGCCAACCGATACACTGCTGTAGATATTGGTGTCATATTGTGGTACATGTAAATGTAAAAATCTACCTGTCTATGAGAAGGTAGACCCAGAACAAAATCAGGGAAGGAATCCACGTTCTGTTCCACAACTATAGGATCACTCGGACTCTCCACATTATTAGCTTCAAGGGTAAGGCCAACCAACTAATGAGTGATTGGTTGCACTCTTCTCTTGGTAGGTCGACCATGCACTGCCAAGGCTCCCTTCTTACCAGGGAAGGTAAAACTGGTACCATACTTGCGGAAAAACCACAATTTTATCCTAATAAAGTCAATCTGTGCATGGACTATAGATAACAAGTCCATACCAAAAATGACATTGTACGGACTCGATGCCGCTAATTGGAGATCCCAGTCGAAGATCTTTCCTCCTAGAGTAATATCGCACTGCTGAAACCATTGTGTAATCATTGAATCCACTATATTATGAGTATCTAGTCGTAAAGATCGAACCAAGGGCTCCCTTGGAATTTCTGAGACCTGAATGATGGTGGTGGAAATGAAAGAATTACTGACACCTGTGTCTATAAGTACTGTAGCTATGGTGGAGTAGGCATAGATCATACCTTGTATCATCTCTAGAGCGTTGTGACTGTAGGCCTTGGATTCCAGGAACTGAACACTCCCATATCCACATGCTCCCTGCGGTCGTGGTGGACCACTTGGGGGTGGTTGTGCTAATATCTCAAATCGTCGCCCATCACCAGCTACACGACCAGCACCTCTGCCACGTCTTCCAGCTCCCTGCGGACCACCATGGTCGTTTCTCTGTCTCTTCTTGGGTGGTACTTTGACCATCTACAGATTATCCATATGGAGGGTCAGACAGTCATGAGCCACGTGACCCTGTCCACCAAAATCGTAACACTACTCACTCCTGGAATGACTCACTCCGCTTCAGATGCCCCACAGAACCGATCCTGAGTCATGCAGTCATCCATCATTAGGTTTGTTCCTCTTGGACCTCTATATCATCTTTCTGCTGCCATCTTGTAAAGACTCCTCTACGTGACAAAATGTAGTGGGTCTCATTGCTGGTGACGGCTTAGTAAGGAAACCCTCCACCATGAGCGCTCTCTCTAAAACCTCCGCCTGCATCGGGATGCTGAGTGAGATCACTAAATCCCTAATATCCCTCCTGAGTCCCTAGTCAATGATCTAGCCCCTGAAGAAAGGGTCTTGCACCATATAATTGGGGCAGTGTCAGAGGTAAGTGAACCTCACTGAAAACTAAGCTACATTAATGGTTCCCCATTGTAGATGAAGAAGCTCTTGTATGCACAATGCGTAAAGAGTCGCTGGGACAAAATCTAATCCAAATAGGATCTCAATGTCTACCCAGAGAAGCGTCATCTCATCGTGAACCTGGACCATCATGGTCCACCATTTAACAGCTGCTTCCAGTAGAAGGATGGAGGCAACGATCACCATGATATCGGCTTGTGTCCCTACTAATCGTAAGACTCTCACCTCAGCCTTTATCCAATCTTCATCCCACTGTGTGCCCATTTCTCTCTTGAACCTGGGTGGCCTCTACCACTGGAACTCATGAAACACGCTCAAGCGGCCTGTAATTTCTACTGCTAGCGCCGGAGGCATCGGTGGTCCAACGGGAAGTGGTACCAATGGTGCCTCAACTGGTGCCTCTTATGGAAAATGACCTCGCACAGATGCATCATCACTAGTTGGGATATCAATGCGTACAACTCTCTAAACTCTAGATAGATGTCTACATGGATTAATCTTGAAAAGAAATAGGTGAACCATGGTCAAATGTTATACCTGGTGAGCTGGAAGTTATACCTGGTGGGATTACTCAAAATATCACAATTAAAACCTTTGAAAACACACAAAAATTAGTGTTTTCGAGCACTGAGTCAGAAATTAGAAGTCAAGGTCTGAATGTATAGATACGTGGGCCACTGCACCAACACTGGACTCCCTAATCTAAAAACTACACTCAATACCTTAGCACTATTGCTTCACCGAAAAGATAAGAGTCCATGTTCTGTATTAGAACTGACTTCTCTGATACCAAATGTAACAACTAGGTCCTAATGACAGTACATACATCCCACCTTAATATGGTCGTTAGGTCTTGGCCAACCAGGTACCACCAGTTTCCCCACAGACACATGGTCCTCACCCTAGGGCCCACCCATGTACCCGAACAATTTATCTGACTAATGGTAGTCCCCATAGGAAAACACATTCCCTTTCCAGTGTTCTTTTTCATCACTCACACACCCTAGGAAACATCCCAGAAGGTCACTCAACATGAACACTACTTCAGGAAAAGCACACTTAACTATGGAGTTCAAATCATATATGCTCCCGAAAAAGAAGGTGCACCTTCTAGTTTGTTTCCCAGGGTGTGTGTGAGTGAGTAAAAAACACATTTGAAAGGACATGTGTTGGTTGGTGAGGACTGTTATTAGTCATATATCCTATTTGGGCACGTGGGTGGGCCCCCAGGTGGGGGCCACGTGTCTGCAGGGCAACTGGTGGAACCTGCAATATATTTAATGAATAATGAATCAGGTAAAAGAAACATTTGTCATAATATCAATGAACTATATTATTTTTAATACTAAATCATGAGTCAACATTAATTGATTTTATAGGATGTGTGGTTTTTAGAAGAGAATATGAACATATGTGTCTATATAGAGAGGGGATTAATAGGTTGGAAATCATGCAAATAATAAATTCACCCATTGATATGAAATATTATAAAAAAATAAATACCTACCATAGCACAAATATTTTGAATACAACATTTGATATGCATAACTTTTGTGGGAGATAATTAATATTGGATAATTAAAAAGAGTAGGAAAATATGGTGGATGAAAGAACTTTTATGAAGAATAATATGTTTTTTAAAATCAATATTAAATGTAAAAATTTGGAGTGGAAATTAGGTTTTCAAGTAGAGTATTCTAAAATCAAGGAAATAAAAATTTATAGTAGCCATAAATTGATGGGGATTAAAGACAGGTAGAAGTGAAACTGGTTTGGAGGTGTAGAATCATGGGAAGAGGTGAACAGACTAGGAAGATTAGGTGAATGAAAATTCATAAGTGGATGTAGAGGAGGAGGCTGGGAGGTTGAGATCAACAGGAGGGGATCCAAGGATGAGGAGGTCTATATGGGTAGATGGGGAGGCAGTAGGTAGTGATTGTTAAGGTGACAGGTGGCCTGATCCTATAGTGAATGAGAGATGGTATGGATTTTAGGGAGATAGTGGAGTGAAAGAAGTAAAATTTAGGTGTTCGACTGGTGAGTGGAGAGTGAGGAGAGGGATACCTGGATGGGGATAAATGATTAGAGGGAAAATGTGCAATGAGTTAGTAAAACATGGACAATGGAAGAATCATTTCTAATAGATATATTAGATTTCCAATTTTCACATGATAAATATGTGAATACCTTAATCACTAGAAAACTATAAAGAAAACATTCATGACTCCCAAACATAATATACTAAAATTCTATTAATATAATATAAAATTAACAAATATGTTACATAAATCAGAAATTTGTGTAAGGTCTAGAAAAAATAACAGTCACATTCTTGTCAGTAAACAATTTCATTGTTATCATTATTATACCATAAATGACTATTTATCAGTATTAAATGATCATTGACCAGATATTTAGGTTTATATTCCATTTATAACATTCTTTAAATGTATATTAACATTACATAAAATCACCTTTTTATCAATATTATTCTTCATATGATTTCAAATATGTAGAGAACAAATATTTTAGTAAAAAAAACTATTTATTTGGATTACAATAACCATAAATGATGTCTGAAATACTGTTTCAAAATAATAATTGAATCAAAATACCAATGAAAATTAATCATGTTTATTTTTCTGTACTGATAAAATATTATTTCCCTTGACAATATATATTATATTAATTTTATTGGCCCTTATTCATAGGGACTCAATATGTGTAGTGAATCATTAAGTTACTATTGAGATGATAGAAATTATTGTGCTCGTTATTACCCTTACATGAACTTTCTTTGATGGACCATATCACTATTATTATAAATAAATCAAATACCACTAAAGAATTTCCAAAGATGATTCTTTACACAATTTTCATAATTTGGAAATTGATTAATTTTATTTTTATTCATTGAATTATTTTATTTTTATTTTTTCCTAACTGACTCTTATTTTCATTTTTTAAATTGAATCTATAGGACCTACAAGATTATTTTTATATTTATATAGAACATAAAACTTTTTAATCATATGATGTATATTTTGATATAATAGTTCTCATCAAATACATATCTTAATCCCTTCATATAAACGGTTAATATTGCATCCCAAATGTATATAACCTATATCATGGAAAGATATTACTATAAAGATAGCCTCATTATCCACAAGACATTATTCTATTATTTTCATTAATATAATGAACTTTCACTTCATTTTAATTCATTTTCCCTATTTATAAATTTGATGCAGAATGTATCTTTAAATGATCTCCATTCCATTTTTTCTACATCCTCTTCCTCCATATTATAATAGAAAAATGGAATCCATGGATTGTTTATATGGGTTTGTGTCCCCCAATTATATTATTTTTTATATTTTTGGTTGTTGAAGGTGTTCAATGGGGGTATTGGGAGATTTCACAGTATCATGTGGTGCAACAAAGCTACTATAGAACATACACATTTTTAACTATTCTACATGAAGTGAAAGTTATTTTCAAGACTCCTACATGGAAAAATAATGGATTAAAATGTTTTGGGGTATGAAAAATAGAATAAATTAAGAGAATAGGGGTTTTTTTGTGGTAGTTGAAATTGGGAAATCACACGAAATGAAAGTGTATTACGTGTCATGTAATACCCTAATTTTTTAAATTTAAGATGTTATAAAACATCTTGAGTTGTAAATAATTATGGTCGTAGTGACACTTCCACTAACAATGTTTACATGGTGACCCCTCATTAGTGATTTGGGGATTCCTATTATAGGTATTAATACCTATCTTCCCTCCTTTGATATGTTTATATAATATTCGATCTAAGGTAAGTTCATCCTCCATTTTAACAGTTTCATATGGGTTGTTTTCATTCCCCTCCTATATCTTCATTCCATGTCATGGTGGATGATTTCCCTAAGTTCTAAATGGTATTCTCTTGGGTTTTTTTGGAGTGGTGGTGTCACCACATCCTCAAATGGATGCAGATCTTGTGGGAGAGGTGATTAGAGATCAATTACGTGGATCGTTCTTGTGTGAGGATTGTTGATATCCTTTCATTGTTGTATATCCCTTTTTTTCATCACTTTTTCATCATGTGGGAGGGATATACATTTCATTACCTATATGTTTTTTTGTTTTCTTAGAATAATGACAAATAATAATCTATTATATGAAATTGAAATGGATAAGGGATTTGATTTGCAAGAATTTGTAGTTTGGATAAAATTATTGTGATATTTTGAATTATATGGGCCAAACTCCCCCACTAAAAATTCTGGTTTTGTTTTATTTCGATTCAATAGGAATGCTTGTTGTGTTTTTTCGTTGCTGTATTTTGATTGTTAAAACTAAAAAATGTAATTTTTTTAATCTCGTAAATACAAATAAATAATGGATGCCTTAGGATTGGTTATGTGTAAACAATCCCTTAAATAATGATGTGGATTTGGATAACTGTCCCCATTAGTAAATCCTAAAATTTCATACATCATGGTCTATGATGTTATGTGAAGAATGATAGTGGTTGTGTGTGTGGGACTGATTTAATAGGAAGTGTTTTTTTGGGGATGTAAGGGTTTTTTATGGTTTGTGATGCAAATTGGTTATGATCCGAGTTGTGTGTTCTAAGATGGATTGTGTGGTGTAATGGAATATTAGTTTAAGTGATTTATTAATTATAAAAATGATGTGAAGTGTTGTAATGAAGAGTGAATATATTTGTTTTTAATTTAATTTTTATCATTCTGGGTTGTGAGTTTTTGGTTTGTTCAATTTGAACATGACATTAGTGTGACGAGTAATATGGAGGAATGTACTGACTGGAGTAGGTAATTCACATGGAGATTCTCCATGAGTAACATGGAGAATGATTCACCTCGTAACTATGATATGAATATACAAAATACCTTGAATGGGTATTAAATGTGGAGAAAGTATAACGAAGTGAATTTAATGTGGATCATACTAAATTTATCAGGCTCATCTCCGTCTAAAATAATAGTTTTTGTGTTGCCTTTACTGTTTTGTGCTTTATGGTTTCCCATGTAGTGAGGGAAGGAATTAATTATTTCTCAATAAAGACCATAATATTATGGGTTGGTTTAAATAATAGGATTTAAGTGATTAATTAAATTGGTTTGGAATGTCAATTGTATTATTGGCATGTTTTGTGGTATTTTTCATTTATATGTGGAAGAAATTTTGGCAGTGATGTGCGATGGTGGTTTTTCTTGGAACCCATAGGCTGGGCTTCAGTTTGTTGTATCATATATGTATACACCTGTATTTTTTATATTATTTTTATACACACCCACCCTAGTTGTGCACTATGTTAAAAAAAACCCCCGTCTCCATAGGGGAGTTTGTCTTTCAGAAAAATCATGAATGGAGGACGGCTGGCTGGGTACCATCTCCTTCCTACTTCCACTTACTGTCGATGGTAGGAGGAGGCTATTTGGGTGAGTTTTTGTTTTTGAGGCCTAAGAGTGTGGGCGGTTCATATTTCCTAATAGAATTTGGGGTCATATTCGATGTTCTTCGTGGACAATGTGTCTTTGGGTGGGATGTGATGTGGTTATTGTCTGAGGTTTTTGTAGGAGGGATATGGTTTCTTACAAGGGTGTGTTCAAACAGGTTGTGATGTGGTATTTATCGATGAGATTCATGTGTGATGACATTTTCCATTTGTCAATAGAGTCTAATACTTGGGAAGTGATGTGGGGTATCATATTATTGATGTCAATTATATTACAATATTTTACATTTGTTATTTGGTGAGAATGATTTGGTGGTGGTGGGATTGTCAGTGCACCTATTAGATGTTGTATGGTTCTGTTGTTTTCAAATAAGGAATTTGTATGCATATATCACATGTTCATGAGAGACATTTTTTTTCCTACAGAAAATATTTGTATCTTCCCTTTGGTTAAATAATACTATTTTCAGGTTTCTAAGAGAATTTCATGGACCATGATGGACCTCAATATATTAGATATTGATTTTATTTTGTTGGTGTCTAGCTTTACTTTTCCAATTAACATTGGAGACTTTTTGTTATTGAAATAATTCAACATTATTCAT
Source organism: Viscum album (assembly GCA_963277665.1). Classification (NCBI taxonomy): domain Eukaryota; kingdom Viridiplantae; phylum Streptophyta; class Magnoliopsida; order Santalales; family Viscaceae; genus Viscum; species Viscum album. The sequence continues at coordinate 1,809,565,194 of OY728120.1, forward strand.
GTATGGGGTATGTTTTATGTACTTTGTTAATATATTGGTCTAGGGTTTTTTGGGGGATGGAAATTATTATTTACTGAAAATGTTACCGATAATTGTTAATGCATCCCATTTTATGATATTTTTATAGCATTGGTTTAGTCACCAACCCAGGCCATAATGGTGGTTGGAATTGTTGGTAATTATCTCCCTTTCATAATTCATTTTGTCCGTGAGGGGGATGTTTGGAATGCGGGGGTCATGATGGAATATAATCAGGGAATGGTGTTTGAGAGATAGGATGACGTTTGGAGTTTGGAACAATGAGGATATCATGGTTTGGTAGATAAATAGTTTTGGGAGAAATTAGCGCATGACATAGGCTAATGAATAACGATTAGGACTAAAAATTTTAACCCCCCCACCCTTATGTGATCTGATGCATGAACACGGATCCATTAAATGACCATGTGAGGGTACAATGTTTGTTGGGTAGAGTCCCTACTAGAGGAACATTCATAATAATTACATTATTATTGATTTTATTGTGTTCTGTTGGGTAGGATTAAATGATTAATGAAATTATTTAAATGTGTTAAAATTAATATTAAATAAAAATTAAAAACTACTTGAGATAAAGAACTCTTTGTTTACTTTATGATGTGGATACTGGTTATCATAAATGTGGGGATCAGTATGTTAAGTCTTAATAGAATTATCCTATTGATCGATAGAGGGTCAATCTAGTTGAGGAGGATGCACAGTGGAAAATGATATTTCATGCTTTCCACCAGAAAACATTGCAAAAGTATGGGGGAATTGTTTTTTTATGGAGACATAATGATAGCTTGAGGATCATTAGATAAACCATAGTTTCATTGTGGCCCCAATGGGGTAATTTGTTACTTTGGTATTCAGTCGGACATGAGGAGATATTCATCAGTGGTGGACTCTTTATCATGGGGGGAAGAATGAAGCAGGTATTTTGTGTGTTGAGTTTGATATGGATTTCCAAGATTAGTTTATCTCATAAAACATAAAGGATTATAAGTGGAATTTGTTACTCTCCCTTCATTATGGGGGTATGTTAGTGTGATAACATGGGATCATGTTCAAGGATCTACTTCTATTTTCATCATACCTATTTTCATATGAGGAGTCTCATATGAGATGTCTTGAGGTGGTTCCCCATATCTCGATTCAGTATGTTGTTACTACTTTTACATTTCTTATGTACATGGAGGTTCAACAGGATGAATAGGTGATTGAGAGGATGAATACAAAAAGAGGGATTCCTTTGCATGGGATCACAAACAGTTCTTCTAGAATAATGGTTACCAATGTCAGGTCATAAGTGTCAGCACTATCATGATTTTGATTGGCTCGTTGTCGGCCTCAATAGCTTCCTTTACCGCTATATGGTGCTAGTGGTTCACATGACCTTCATGTGGTCATAGGGAAATGTTTTTTATTATGTATAGTTTTTTTCAATAATTAGAACCATTATCCATCAGTTATAAAATCTTTTTATGATAGTGGTGGATAGGTTCAGTGCAAACCACAATAGATGTTTCTTGTGAAACCATTCTAGAAGTAGGGGAAATAGAATTTTTCTCCACTAAGGGGAGATGTGGTAGGTAGATGCTGACCTCATGATGTTATACCTATTATAGGGCCTCTACCTAAATCATTTACATGGATGTGGTCATTATTAAAGTGGCATAGGATCCAAGATTTTTCATTTTCTTACTACGAAAGTGGCAGTTTGAGCAGTATAAGGCCTTAGCCTTAAACATTACCTAATCTCAAATTATGTTAACAATTCACATTGAGGATATATTCATGATTAGGGATTTTGTGAATTAGTTGGTAAATAATATATAATAACATTAATATTACAAGTATACACTTTTATTAAGTATCAATTTTGTTCATAAAATAATAACCCCAAAAAACATGGTTTTGTTTCATGATTAAACATCACAACTTTTCCTTGATCCCATCCTTGACTATATTCAACATTAAATCCAATGAAAGACATTTTAAAACTTGGGAAGAATGTAAAAAGCTCAGTAATGTATACATAGAGAGGTAAAACTATTATTTTATCAAAATGACATATAAACCATGAATAATTTATCAAAAGTAATACTTTTCACATTTATGAAGTACTAAATACACTTTAATTGATAAAATTACATTGTATAGCCTTTTGGAACCAAAATTCTTCCCTAAAACCCATATAAAGCTCCCATAACATATGAATGGTAAACATGGGACATAATCATACATAAATGGAATAACCATATGGTCAACTTCCACAAATCATTCTTACAAATGGAATTGTCATATAGCCGAATTCCATACCCAATGGATGTGAGGTTTTGACAAAACACCCTATCCTTGGTTTATCATTGAACCACCCATCATTTGGTTTTTAACATAACCACCTATCATTCATACATCATGTAACCACCCATCAAATTTCCACATACCATTATTAAATCACAACACAATAAATATTGCGAATATCAATATTTCACTAATAACATTTCATTTAAAAGAACAAGAAATCATTTAAACATATTGAAATAATCAATCTATTTCAGAAACCATTTCCATGACCAAAATCCATAAAAATGGTATATGTTATTTACTTGCCTTTTAGAAAAATTATGGAATTTTATGGAATCCAAATATCAAACATTGTTTATAGTGGCAGAAAAGTCATTATCACCGCATAAATAAGAAACATTTCTTTTGTTGTTTATTAAAAAAATGTAGAAAAAATATTCCCTTTGAATGAAAGTAAATGTCAAAGGGGATTATTATAAATTGTATGAAAGAAGAAGATATATATTATCAAAAAATGCCTCAATGATTGGGGATTGAGATGAAGTCCCTTAACTCAAGTCTGATATATCTCGTATATTTCTTTTTTCTTCCTTAATAACAAACATAATTTAATTTATACTCTATTTATTACATTTTTAATTTTTATTAATCCTTTTATATCACTTATTACATTACTATAACAATTTGTTTATTATTTTAGTATATATTAGATATTTTGTCAATGTTTGGAAGTTGAGTAGAAAATGAACATCTTATAATTACAAATTGTCCATGTTGTAAAAAGTACATTATCTCACGAATGATATTAAAAATTTAGATATCATATATGTCAAATATATATAGTATATGTGTATCTATAATTTTCCATACCATTTCGATATAAGAAATTAATTGCACCATTCATGGAGACGATAAGTTGTACGTATGCATGATCACAAATTTCATTTCTTTTTCATATTTTAAGCAATGAAATATAAAATATAAATATATATATTATAATTCCAGTATAATAAAATATATAATTTCATTAACTCCATCATTTATACATTAAATGTATGTGATGAATGAGTCATATCACTTTGATGGGGTGTTAGTCTGTACTTCCTCAAATTAAATTATAGTAATTATATAACATGAAAATAGAAAATTAATGTTCTAAATTAGAATTATAGAAGAATACAGATAAATTAAATAACATAATTACCAGGATAAAATATATTGGATTTATAATGGCCACAATAAGGGGTGGTAGGTGAAGATTAAACAATCATCATTTTGTGAGGCAGTAGTTCGCCGTCCACTAAAACGATATCTTATATATGAATTTGATGGATGTGTGTGTATGTGTAGTTAGTAGTCATTATAATTATGAAAAAACTGTTTATTTAATATAATGGTGATACAAAAGAATTTAATAAAGAGTGTTTAGGGGGTTGGATAAGGAAACTGAAATAAATATTCTTGAGAGAAGACATTTCCTCAAATTGGGTAACTCCTTTTGATTTCAGCTAAACGACCATCTTTAATTGACTATTTCCAAATGTAAGTATTATAAGAGGAAGAAAGAGATTTTGGGATATTAATTGGTAATAGGATGGATCAGTCAAGGGGGATTGAGATATGTGAGTAAGGGATAGATGTGGTGTCATTTTATATGAGGGAGGAGGGGAACATTGGTAATGTTTGAATGTATTATTTTATTATTAATTGATTTTTGAATTATAATAACAAAAAAGTGTTATATGTAGAAGATAATATGTGTAGGGGTAGAAATAATATCATACAATGGGTTTTAGAAATGTTTATATTATAAAATAAACATTATATTTTAACTTTAACCCTTAGTTTACAAATTTAACATTTACCATGTCCTCTTATAGATTGATACTATATGGTTAATATAGTTACTATAAAATGACATCCAAAACCCAAGTGGTTCTTTAATGTCATTTAAAACATTATATAAGTCATTTTGTGGAATCCTAGATTTTTAGGACTGTTATATCAGTTAATAAAATAGTATTTTATTTAAGAACTATTTTATGTCAATTTATATAATATTCATATTATGATTTTTTTTAAATTAACCTAACAACTGGATTTTTTATAAAACATCATTAATTAAAAGATAAAAAATATTAATCATCCATAAAATTCGTGGATGACATAAAATGTTTCAAAATAAATTCATTTTAATATTTATAATCTCATTTCTTTAAAACATACATTAATAAGGTAATCACTACATCATCATTGTGTAATATAGAAATTTATTTATTAGACGTCTAAAATTATAAATAAAATAAAATGGTGTAGAAAATATTTTTATCCTTTTAATTAATATTTATAGTCTAACTAATAACTTCTATAACCTCATAAATATTTTTTCAACAAATGATACATGTTTTGGTAATATTTTTTTTAACTTTAAATAAAAAGTAATTAAATGCTATTTTCACACACAAGTGGCTCCATGGAATCCTAAATTCATTTCAATGATGAACAGGGTTGGGTATATCTCATATAATAGGGTTTGGACATGTGTTGGGTAATTTAATATTATTATTATATTAGGTTTTACCCTTATTTACGAGATTTACCATTTCACCAGGGTAAATAAAATATTTAATAAAGCTCATATTTATAATGTCTAAATATAAAAGGTCCCTATTTACAGAATTTGGAACTCCAATTCCAAACATGGAATCAATTTTTCAAAATTAAAAACATAGAAGTTATAGAAATTATTTGGAAATTAATTCTCATTGTTAAAACCCAAAGCGTGTATTTAAGAAGTAAAATATTCCCAAAGACTAACATGTGTTTCTATCTAATTTCAATGTGAAATTTCACAGAATGTCCAACATTGGATTAAATGAAAAAAATATAATATACATACTCTTTAAAACCAATTTAATGGAAAACCTAATCATTTAAATAATATAGATAAAAATACAATTTTCACTTAAAATGCAATATTTTTAACTAATCATTATAAAAAGAACATTGTCATTAAAATACAAAAAATATTCCAAAAGTCAATTTTGATGTCCCTATTTTAAATAATAGGTTTATTTTGTGAAATGGAATATATAAAACTATAAAAATTTAAATAATAAGGGTTCATCATCAAAATTTAAAAAAAATACATTTTTTAAAAATATTCGAGTATTGGTTCTTAAAATTGGTTTCCTTCTTATTTTAAAGATCTAAATATTATTGGATAAATTTAAATCATTTAACAAACATGATTAGTAATAATATTGTTAATTATGTTCATTCCTGTTAATGCGACAAATAGTTGTTAACTACAATTTAAAATAATAATATTATTATATTATTTTTCAGTATAACTCAACATTGTGGGAAACATAAGATTTCTGAGAAATACATTTTTTCCAGTTGAGTACGCTATCAAAAAAAGATTCCCCTTTAACATAAAATAAATATCTTATTCATAATTATTAATAGAAATAAAATGTATTATTCTATAAATACATGGTCTTTACATTCTTCCCCCTTTTTGGAATTGCATCCCCACATTTCTATTCAATTATCTAATAAGTGGGGGTATTTATTTTTCATAGAAATTTTAGATTTCCATGTTTCTTCTACAACCATATGGGTTTTCCACTAAACATTTAACTAATTAAATACATTATTCTGAAACACATTCTCTATCCAGTAAAGAATAAGGACATGTTGTTCCTTACAAGAAATATTATCTTCCAACTGAACATCCTCAGGACACAAAACATGAGATGGATCTGAAATATACATTATCAACATTGAAACATGGAGAAAATTGTGTTCTTGGGATAAACATGGAGGTAAGCCACTCTGTAGGGAACTGATCAATCATTCTCAAGGATTTCATAGGTTCGAATGATCAACGGACTCAGCTTCCCATTCTTACCAAAACACATCACACTTTTCCATGGAAAAATATTATTAGACTAGATCACCTACCTCAAATTAAAGATCCTTCCATCGGTTATCCACATACCTTTTCTGTCTACTCTGAGTTGTTTTCATGTGTTTCTGTATCAAAAAAAACGGTCACTACCATCTCTTCTAGCAATTCTGGCCCCGCCAGTTTCCTTTCACCTACTTCATCCCAAAAATATAGAGTTCGACACCGCTTCCCATATAATTCTTCAAATGGAGCCATCTGTATATTGGATTGAAAACTGTTATTATTTGTAAACTCAACCAAACAAAGATGTTTGTCCCAATATACTTAGAAATATATTGATCATGCACATAGAATATAATCCCATGTAGGAATTGTTCATTGTAACTTCCCATGTGATTGAGGAGGAAAAGATGTACTAAAATTTAATTAAGTACCCAGTGAATTTTATAGGAATTTTCAAATGATGAATGTAAAAATGGGCTCACGATCAGATACAACAGAGAGGGCCACACTATGAAACTAGACTATCTATTTCATATACAATAGATAATGTTAATCTATAGACAATGTATCTGAAATAGAAAGGATATGAGAATATATATTCAATTGATCACTGATAACCCAGATTGAATTATTAACTCGAGATGTCATTATTATTCCCACAATGTAGTACATGGAAATATTTTCTTAGTTCCACTCTATCACGAGTAAAGGTTAATGCATCCCATTCTATAACTGTTATTCTAATTTAACTTGTATATACATTAAACACTTCAAAGAAAAGATGGAAATTTTCATTTTCCATCCACTTCACCAGTAATACTCCCAAAGATATCATTACATCGTAGTACTGCTAAGATTAATAGAAAAAGGAGAACTATGATCTTTACATAACAACTATTTCTTCAATAGTGAAGCACAAGGAACACATAATCTCTTCCCAAATCACAAAATAAAATCACAATCAATGTTAAATTCAGGCAACTTACTCTTCTGAACCAACTCAACCATTTTCTGTAACTCACTATATTTCTTTTGTGCTTTCATAATTCTCTATGATAGAGTTGATTTCACTAACACCTAAAAAAATAGAGTAATTTCTTACACCAACAACTTCTTTTCCAAGATCATCAAATTGAAAATCAAAGGATCTTATTCCAAACGTTACATGGTTTCTTTAGAATTTTGCTTTTAACACAAAGCATCAACCACTTTATTTTCTATTTATTGAGTGTAATTGATCATCTAATCATAATCCTTGATTAATTCTAGTCATCAACTCTTTCTTATGATCAATTAATTCTGAGTAAATACATACTTCAAACATTTGTGGTCAGTATATATTTCAAATTTAACACCATAAAAATGATTCCACCAAATATTTTAATCAAATACTACAATATATAATTCCAAATCATGTGCAAGGTAATTTAGATCATGAGGCTCCAAATGACATAAAACATAATCAATTACCTAATATTTCGGCATTAGGAAATAACCATGTTCTCTCAACAAAGAATAATTGTAGATAAAAAAATTCATCATCTATGGAAGTTAATACCAAAACTAGAGAATTCATTAGTCCTCTGTTCAATTTTTTTATAAAAATGGTCAAATTATATTATCTAGATGAACATAACACCTTCTCGAGTTCACTTAGTCCATGGGCTACATAACCATGAAATGTTTTCAACAAACCTTTAGTAATAGACTAGAAAATGAAGAAAACTATGGATATCGGTTATATTTGTGGGTCTTGGCCATTTTTCAATAACAGTTAATTTAGCAGGATCAATAGTTATGCAATTTTTTCAAATGATGAGACCATGGAATGAAAATTGTTGTAACCAAAACTCACACTTGATGAATTTTCCTTACAATTTCTTTTTCATTAATGGTTTTAATGAAAAAAATTAAATGAAATTCATGTTTTTATGTATTTTTTGATTATACTAAATGGCCATTAATACACATAACCACAATCTTATACATGATCTCACAGAAAATTTAATTCATAAGATCGATGAATACAACATGTCCATTGTTTAACCCAGAAGTCATAAATACAAATTCCTAATGCCCATATCTATTAAAAATAGGGTATTCTTATTGTCTTCTTCCTTTACTTTCATCTGATGGTACACCAATCTCAAGTCGATATTTGAAAAATTCTATGCTCCCTAGATCTGATCAATCATTTAATCTACATGAGGTAGTGGATACATGTTCATAATGGTGATTTAATTCAAGGCTCTCTAATCAATTTAATGTCTCATTGAACCATATATTTTTTTTAACAAAAAATACAGGGGAACCACAAAGTGATTCACTGGGTCAAATGAAATATTTATCTAATGACACATGCTATTGTTTATTTAATTCCAAATGTTCTATTTGATCCATTCAATAAGGTGCTTTTGAAATTGGATTTTCTTCAGGAACTAAGTCAACTGTAAAATGAACTTCAAAACATGGTAAAATAATAGTTAACACATAAGAAAATAAATCCTGACACTCATTTACTACATGATCACCATTAACATGAATAGTTAAATTTTTTAAAAATATGTTCATAGTAACATTCATTTACATATTTCACTAGTTTCTAAATTTCTTGATTTATTATCAGAGATATGGGTTCATTCCAATATATTACATGAACGTCTTTATAAAAATATACCACTTTAGTTCTATAGTCAATCATTCCATGGTAAACACAAATATAATCCGATCACAACGTAAAAAACACTCTACTAGAGGAAAACAACTAGAATTTCAGGTAAATTTATTCCACAAAAAAAAGATTGGGAGATTATGGAAATTTCATTTTTCCTCAAAAATTCCCACATTTGTTTTTACCATGTGTTTTCGATTGATATCTTAAAACGGAATTCAAAATTTAATAGAAACTTTCTCAAAAATTAAAGAATGTGTAGACGTAGAGTCGAAAAATACATTGGCATAATCTGAAAAAACAATCAATGTACCTAATACCACTTAATTTGATGGACCCACATCAACTTTAGTAATAGAAAAATATTTCTCCATGCCCTTATTCTTTTGATCAGCCTTGTTTACACCCTATGAAATCAACATTGGAGCCACGTTGGCATAATTCCCAAACATGTTCCAACTAAAACATCTTACCATTATATTTTCATTTCCTTATTGATCATATTTCTTACAGTTATGAGCAATATGACATGTATTAACACACTAGAAGCACTATCCTTATTGTGAGATACATTCTATAGTATTATTTTTACAATACTTTTCATTATATTGACATTAAATTTTATTACCTCCTGGCTTCATTGATGAATAATTTCAATTTGTCTACCAACTAGACCTCTTCTTTTGTTTTCTTTTAGGGAACACCTAATCATCAGAAAACACAATTTTTTCCTTTTAGGAACATCTGACAAGTTTCTTGTAGATTTTGAATTTATGATAGGCTACATATCTTCAATATCAGGGATTTACTCTAGAGAAAAATCAATTTATCGATTTATCATGATCTCTGATGAAATTTAGAGCATACCATTCCAGTCGAGTGAACTTTTCTTCATAAGTATCCACTAATTTATCCTACTACCACAATTAAAAGATTTAATTTTACATCATAATTCAAATATCATTAGGAAAATATTTCTCAAGAAACATACCGTTGAATTTATCATGACCAATAGAATCAATCTCCCTTCTGTCCCTGATATTTCAAACCATTGACCACCACGGATCTGATTCTCCATCAAAATGAAAAAGAGACAGACTATCCATTTTATGGTATGTACAACCCATGACATAGAAAATCATTCCAAGGGCATTGATCCACCCTTCCACTTGAACATGGTCAAATGATCCCTTGAGTGATGGGGGTGTTTCCACATCAAATGACCCACTGTAGACATGTTCTTCTGGTGTTGATCTGGTTGATCTCACCCATGTAAACCACAACCATTTATAGCCTTATTCAACTGTTCAATTACAACAACAAACTTTTTAGTTCTGATTCCAACCATCTCGAGATGCTGATTTGGAAGGTTATTCTCACATATAGGCCTTCCTATCACTGATACCCTGTTTCCAATGTAGAAAATCAATCTAAACATATATTTCATAGATGAAAAATCATGGCAATATTCAAATGATATATAATTTCAATTTCACCATAATGTAAGAATCATTTATGGATATTCTATTAATAAAAACATACCAGTCAATGTTATCTAAAATCATATCTAATACCAACTATTGGGTCTTAGCCTTAAGCATTACATAATATTGAATTATATAAATAATTCACATTGAGAATCTTTTCAGGTTTATAGATTTAGAGTATTAGGTCGTAACATATATATATCTTCTAGAATATTAAATGATGAAAATTCTACTCAGTATCCATTTTTTTATAAAATAACAAATCTTTTAAAAGAAAATAATTTCTTTTCATGAATAAACATCTCTTTTTTTCCTTCATCCAATCCTTGTCTCTATTAAAATTTTAATTCAATGAAAGATATTTGATAACTTTTTATGATTATAAAGTGCTCAGTAAGGGATAAACAAATTAGTAAAAGTGTTGGTTTTTTCAAAAAACATGTAAACCATGAATAATTTACCATAATTAATAATTTTCACCATTATGATGTAGTAAACACCATTAAATGAATAAAATCTCATTACATACCCATTTATAACCAAAATATTTACATTATACCTATATAAAAAATACATAACATATAATGTTAATCATGGGTCCTAATCATATATAAATGGAATAACCATATGGTCGACTTCAATAAATCATTCATATGTATAGAATAACCATACGACCGACTTCCTAAGCAATGAATTTGAGTTTATAACATAACCGCCCATCCTTGGTTTATAATGAAACCACCCATCAATTGTTTTATCACGTAACCACTCGATATTATTTTATCACTTATCCACTCGTCAAATTCAATGTTCCATTATACATTCATATCACATAAAATATTTAAAATATCATAATTTCACTAATAAAATTTCATTTTCAATAACAGAAAATCATTTCTAGATATTGAAATAATCAATCACTTTAAAAAACCATTTTCAATACCAGAATATGTAAAAATGGTATATGGTATTATTTTACTTTTAAAAAAAATTTGGATTTTTATGGAAGACAAATATAAAATAATGCTCATGGTGACAGAAATTCGTTGTCGCCGCATAAGTGAAAAACTTTCTTTCTTCCATTTTGTAAAACACATTATAGAAAAATATTCTCTATGAATAAATGTAAAAGTAAAAGGAGTTTATTATACACCCTGTAAAATAATGAGGTGTATATTATCAAAACACGCCTCAATGAAAGAATATTGAAGTGATGTCCCTTACCATTAGTTCAATTTTTCTTGTATATTCCATATTTTTTATGAATAACAAAAATAAGTTAATTTATAATTTATTAAGAACCTTTTTTGATGTTATTATTTTTATACCAGTTATTACCTTTTTATAACAATTATTTAATTATTTGGGTTTGTATTAGACATTTTTTCGATTTTCAAAACAAGAGTAAAAAATGAAGTTGTTATATTTACAAATTATCTATGTGGTAAAAAGTATAGTATCTCAAGAACACTATTCATTATTTTTATATCATATATATCATTTATATACAGAATATATGAATTTATAATAGCCCATATCTTTTTGATATAAGAAATTAAATGCATCATTCATGGAGACGGTAATCCATACAAACACATGAAAACTACATTCATTTCTAATTCATATTTGAAGGAATGAAAACTAAATCATACATAGGTATATTATAATTCCACTATAACATCATTTATTATTTCATTAACTCCATCCTTTATCCATTCAATGTATGGAATGAATGAGCCATATCACAATGAATGGGCGGTAGTCATTTCATCCTCAAATGAAATTATCGTAATTATACACTACTAGAAATTTAGGCTATATCCACGGTTCTAAACAGTGGCTATAGGCCCAAAAACCGTGGCTATAGGTTATAGCAACAGTTTCATATAATGTGGCTGGTATTAGCATGGCCATAGGTTGGAGCCTATATCCATGGTTTGAAACCATGGATATATCCCTATTTCCATGGTTCGAATGATGGATATATCCATAAATCCAAGGCTCAAACCATGGCTATAGTGAATTGGCCACTGTTTAAAACCGTGTGTATAGGTCTTTCGACGGTATAAAAAAAACCAGCACGGTGAACTATGCTGGCTGTTGGGAGGATACTACCAACTCCCCCTCCCCCACCCACTGCTCCCCCACCCTACAATAGCACCCCCACCCCCTTATCCTTCTCACCTCTCCTACCCCAGCCCTCTACACCTTGCAACCCACCCCCCTGCCCCCTCCTCACTGCGCACCCCCTCCCACTAAACAGCCCCCCCACACTGCACCAGCACCCCCACCCCTGCTCTTGCACACCATTGCTGTCCCACCCCCTGCACTATACACCCCTCCCCACTTCACCTTACACCCCACCCCCCTTCCCCCTCCTCATAGCACACCCCCTCACCTCCCTACAACAGAACCCCGACCCGCTGCTCCTGCAGACCTCCCACAACATTCAATTTGAAAACCAGTAACCCAAAGCAACATGTAAACAGAACATGTAACCTAAAATTAATAAGACAATATGCAAACCAATCATGCATACCATAAAAACAAACCTTGAAGCCTTTAAAAACATTTAAAACAATCTTTAAAACCCACAAACCTGTAATCTTATAACCTAAAAACAAACTATAAAGATGGAAACATATAAAAAAATCATTCATACCTTAAAAACAATAATACCTGTAAAACAATCTATAAAACATGAAAAACATTGGAAAACAATAATACCTTCATGGAAAACATATAATATTGTAACATGTAAACATACAACCTGTAAAACAATCTATAAACTTGTAAAACAATTCAATCCTAGAAACTAAAACCCACAAACCTAAAAACATCGAAAATTATTAAACATGTAAACAATCTAAAAACCTGTAAACCAGTAAAAAAATCTGTAAAACTATAAACCAATCTTTAAAAAGATCTGTAAACATGTTATTTTATAACCTAAAAACAATAAATTCTATAAACAAAGAAACCTTTGAATATCAATCATTAATAACTTACAAACAAGAATACCTTCATCCTGTAGACCTTACAACTAAAACCCACAAACCTAACAACCAAAAAACCAGAAAATTAGTAACATGTAAATGTGTAATGCACATACAACCCACTTATAACATCCACACCTTCTATCTTACAATCCCTCAAACCATGCAACCTATAAACCTACAACCAGAATACATGAAATAATCAAAACATTCAAATACAATAAAAGAAAAAAAACATTCTCTTGACAATAAAAAAATACAAGACTTGTAAAATAAAAAAAAAATTGTAACAATCTGTATACATGTGTGGGAAATGAGCATAAAATTAAGTTGGTCACTAAAAATAAATACTTAAATATATCCAATAATATGTTGGGTTAGAGAATATAAATTAAGATAAATGAAATAGTAACAATATATATAAAGATAATAGGGGTGGTACAACAAGTGATAACAATGTGACAATGATACAAAAATAAGCTCCAATAAATTGGTTGTTTGAAACATTCCTGATAGCATTAGTAAAAGAAATAAAAGATTAAAGACTTTCCACTAAGGATGCTCTGAATTCATACAAACTAAAGAAGTGAAATATGATTAATTACATGGTAACAAAAACTATGTAAACTAGCAAGATTTGAATTCAAGTAAGTGTTGTTTAAACATACCATCAACTTACAAATCATCAAGGGGAATGAAAGGAAGGGAATCAATTAGACCAGTGAATTCATTGATCAGTAAATACCTTAATAAATTCGTAAATACATTAAAAATGATAATTATCTTAACTAAAGTCTTAGTTGCTTACAGTTTACCAAGGCTAGAAAGCGGCCGGAATCTGTGAGGTAAGTTCCCCGTCATTGAGTTGTATGAGAGATAATTTTATGTGAAACAAATCATTATAAAATAATATTCAATTGAACAATAACCTTCTAACATAACAGATTAAGAAAATACAAAAGTGTCTTCAATAAATTTAAATAAAAATATGAAAGATGACTAAAAGGATACATTACAGGGATATTTGCATACAACGTGGAAATAAAAAACATAAATCCATATATATATATATGTTTTTCATGTCACACCATAACTGTGAAGTAATAAAAAACCCCAAGTAGAATTAGTTGTTATAGTAATTATAGTAAGTAGTCTTACTTTTTTAGTTTCCTAACAACATTATAGATGATTATAATATTTTTATAGATTTTACATTTAGTAAATAAGATCTCTTATGTAACTCTCATATTTCCTTAATATGAAGAGGAGTTATCAAGTAAGAACATAGAAGGGTAATATTTGAATGACATTTCAATTGGATCATGGTTTTGAAAATACTAGAACATATAGTTTTAAGGTAGTTGATTAAGATCACCAGATTCAGTTGATTTATAGATTAGATCTAGACCAATTTTAAGCACCAATCTGTAAAAGATCTATTTTTCAAAGTTCAAGGAAGTTTTAGGGCTCCAGAATTATAGTTTAACAGAAGTAGAGAACATGCTTTCTTTTATGTGATTCTGGTATAAGTATAAGAGGTAGTCAAAGTTCCATCCATAAAGAAGTTTATAGATAATCCATGAAGATTAGTGGTTCCATTATAAAGAACATCACCGGTAATAGCTAAAGGTAGAAGAGGATTTTCAGAATATAGCGTATCCACTTGTGTAATATAGTGTAAGAAAAGGTTAGGATAATACAGACTCTTGGGTAATGGATTACAACATAACCCATTGTAATACTTACAATAATTGTGAAAATTTTCAGATCCAAATAATAATCAGACATAACAAGGAGAAGGTTTCTCACTCTAGGACCGAACCAAGATGCTCGGATAAACCAAGACTCCATTATAGTAATATGTTCAGACATAAATATACCGACCGAGATGCAAAGATAAACCAAGACTCCATTGATCGAATAGAGGAAATCTAGCAATACTTCCACATGCACTAACTATCATATGGTTATAATAATGGATGAATTGGTTCAAGATAACTAGAAAAAGTATGAGAATTTTAATCTAAAACAACCAAATGGAGGGGTTGTGCAATGACATGAATCGGCAGAGTGAGAATATCAGATTGATCATTAGATGGAGTACACCGCGTTCAGAGGAAATAATATGTGAAGTGAGAATACAATATGCAATTGTGGATAACAGGAAGGTCCAATAAAATTGTACGCAATGTATACATCCTAAGATCAAACGATTCAGGTATAACATACCCAGTAGTAGAAAAGTTGAAAGACTGTGATATGAATCTATATACACCAGAGCTAGAGCACAATCAAAACTGTACCTACTAATGATCATGTGATCAGAATACAATCAAGCTGAGTAATAAATACAATAAAATAGCTAATAATCATATAAAGCAGCTACTGATGTTCCATGTTTTGTAGATTTTTTCATATAATTTTGATAGAACAAAACCCAAAACATGTATGATATACAACTATATTATATTTTCCCTCCATGATTCAAACTATTTTTCCATTATTTAATATAATGTTTCACAAATGTTCCACGCATTTCAAAACATTGAAACACTCAGTTAAGATATTAATTGATTGTTTAATTTATTAAAAAAGTGTTGATGGTGTTCTAGCATCTCAAATCCATCACCACATGATGAAATATAAATAATGAAATAATGTTTAGTTGAATATTGAAGAATCTAGAATATTTTCATATTATGTAATAACAGTATTCACATAACGCCATAGAATAGTAACACTCTCTATGTCATGAAACATTCTTGCCCACTCAATGACTTAACCTATATCATGGTCATGCCTATTTTAATGCATAATCAAACACGTCTTCAATTTATTTCATTCTTATAAAGTAATATCTCATTGTGAATTATAGATTAATGAATCTGCTACCACATTAGATATTAAAGATGCATATATAATATCAATGTCATAATGTTTCAAATTAGAGAATAATGGAGTTAGAAAAAAGAGAAGATTTGAGGGATCTTACCTCGAATCTAGGTGAATACCTCTTACGAACATGTTTGGTGCAATATAATCTATTTTTCTGGTGATATATCATAAATAATGATCCACACTTGGTTAATCATCATTTTATTCATTTATATTTTTCATGTATTTACTATAGGGACTTACCTTCTAGTACCATGGACGTGGATTTAATGAATGTACTACAATACAATTTAACCTAGTCCCATGATATATCTCTTCCTCAACATGAAAATCAAAAATCATATCTTGATCAATCAACCAATTCTCATGCCACCAATGACACACCCAACAAAATCTACCTCACCATAACATCAATGTCAGGGTTATTTCCTTGCATCAATGTATGAAATCAAATGGTACACATCAATAATGCTCTCAAGTATGAATAACAATACACATGTTGGTAGAAAGGAACAACCACTTTCACATGAAACACGTGTTGTTATTATTGGTGGTTCTGTCTTCAAGATCTCATGTACTTGAGATTACTAAGTGAAAAATTCATTAGAAGAAGTATCAATTATTAGGAGCCCCAAGAACCTATTATTCAAAAATTCTTTGTGTTCTATTAGTATTATGTATCTAGAACAAGGGAATATGTTTAAGATTACAATCATAGTGTCTTGAGGTTCTCATTATATCTAGGAACAACTATTACCTTTTTTCATGATACATAATCTAAGGATATTACTATATAAATAGTGGATGTATAAGTATCATATATATTACAGTAATAATAAAAACATGTATATATCTATCAATATTTATAAACATAATATTATTCAAAGTAAATAATGGTGTTTGGTCTAGGGAACCTTATCACAACACTACTTACCATTGGAAATTAGGATCATAGTTTGTTGTGGATGGGGAGACTATTGAGGGTATCCATTTCCATGAATAAAACATATTTTAAACCATCAATGATAGGAGTGAAAACCCAAATGTGAGGTCGGCTCAACCTAGGATGAAACCAAAATGTTGATCCCATCATGAATCTTTCTCTAACAAGAAAAAGCAACTCATATAGTCATGTTTAACTGGTGACATATATTTTTTACTTGTGATATTAAATTGATTGGTGGCCTTTTTTTTATGTTACTTCTGAAAAAACACACTTCTCAAAATATTCCTTACATTCCAAGGTAAATAAATCAAAATCAGGCAAGCATTTTGACACTACAGCATCCACGACAACCACTATCTCTGCGAACAGAATGGCGATGTCATTTACATAGCATCTCTTGTACTAGGTGGAAAATAAAATGGAAATGCAAAATAAATGGTATGAATGAATAAAAACCATGGACGCTATACATAATGGTCTCTATGTGTTGAAACATACCAACTCACCACACTTTTTGAAAGCTATGTGGAAGCTGGGATTGCATGTGGTCACTACCGACCACTTTTAGGGTCTATACCTATATAATTATCATTAGAACATTACTTATCTTAGGAAGGAAAACCATAGTGTCTACTATGACACCACCATAATTTATTAGTAACCTAAGAGGTCTCCTATCAACCACCACTTCCAGCAGTGAAATGAAATTACTACCACACAGTCTACTATTGAGTGTGTCGCACAATAGGTTGTCACCATAAACTCTGAAATTAGGGCCTTTTGGAAATCATTATAGGAATAGAGAGTTTTCAATCATAGGGAATGTGCTCATATTGGATGTTCACCAATATATTCCATATGAAAATAGGCAATATGCACATACCCCCACCACTTCCCAAGAATAACATTTTCGTATCCTGGTAGAAAATCGAGGGATACAATCAGAATATTACCATTCTTCAATAGAATATGTCTTCAAATATATTATTGTGACAGAAAATGTATTATCCCTTATTCTATCTCATTCCCTTCTGATGTTCTATTATATTCTAGTTTCTATAGAGGGGCTTTTTCAGCATATTCAGGTGATTTTAAATGGACTAGAATAATATAATTTTCTCACCACTAGAGAAGCATATCAACTTCTCCAACTTGAAATCATGGATTCAATGGTGTAAGCTCATATTCTTGTTCCCACACATGAGGATTATCAACACATTCTAGTAAATGATGATGCATTGAACCATGCTCACATCACCATTTCAACTGGGGTTTATCAACCCAACATGAAAATTACCTCAAGAAAAGTGTATCTTCCTGTTGAAAAATTCTATAGGTGCATTACAAAGGTAAACCATGACCAATATCATATTCCCACTCCAACTATTGTTAACAAGATGTCCCCTCAATCACCTCATAGAAGGACCATATTCCTTCCAAAAATATAAAAGTTACTCATTGACTATTGGTATCTTCCAGTAATCAAGAACATGTTCCTACTCTCACCAATGGAGGACTCTATCAGATTTATTTTAATGTATATATATGAGGTGTCTTATATCCTTTGTCCAATTTTATGGGTCCATCAATAAAATTTATCATGGAATGAACATTTTAATTAGACCCATCATCCCCTTAACCAATTTTAGACATTATATTTTGGAAGCCACCCAATGGTGGAATCATACACCAACCAATATTTCAGTATCTCACTGGCATATCCTATCATCTTGCTAGCAATGGGAACATATTCTCACAACATTAAGCATCCTTCGACATACTCCAGTGACCACTAAGCATAAGTATCATACTCTTTCTCATTCCCAAATGGTTTGTGGGCATATTTTTCATCCAAAATATAGGATGAGGCTAATATTTCTACCCTAAATAATGTGAGAATCCTTGAGGTTATACAGTTCATGTATGAATCATATTAAGGATTCACAAACTATTATTCTAAATAATATATCCATAGTTATTATGATAGTCCTCCTCATGATACCATATATATAGATTACAAAGATTATACCCCTAAAATTTGTTGTGCACAACATCGCTATGGTGATATATCACCCTATTGAGGAAATCATCTAATTTTCAAGAAACATTCACATAGATTGGTACTCAAATTGCCAGGGTCCACTATATATAGTTCCACATCAAACATTAACAACCATAGTTTATAGTTAATCCAGAGTAGTGCTGACCTTCCTTACTTTCTAAATTCATTGAGTCATTGTCCACATAAAATTTACCTATGTAGTATGACACGGAAACAAGATATGATTCTGATGAGGATGAATATAGTGTGGAAAAGTTGAAATATTTGGTCATGAAAACCCCATGGGAGTTCTATCCCATCACCAATTATATCTATGATATCCCTGATGATCTAAAGGGGGAGTGAATTTTTTAATTCTTCCAAAACCTATAGGAAATGCTTCAATGGCTAATGGAAAAAGGCACCACTCTTATCAGGGATATGAGGATAATCATAAGGCCGTGAACATGCTCTATTTTCAAATAGTCCTTTCTAATTTCTATGGATCCAGGGATGTGAAATCAGAAAATAATTACAAGATACTATGATATACTTGCCTCCATAGCGTAAAACCCCACTGAAAAATAATCATTGAAGACTTGTTTTATGCCTGCAACCAAGGATTGGATGAGAATGGATCATTACACTTTTCCATGTTCCTAGATCAACAGATTCCCTAGGAGAAAGAATCATGTAATGAAATTGGCTCATGAGAAGCCATGTGTATGGTTAATATACATGCATGTGGCTCAATCCAATAAAATTATCATATCTCTAATACATTAAAATCATCATGGTTAGACAGAGGGATGTAGATAGGCTCTGGATCTAGGAATCTTGACAATTAAAGAACAAAACTCAGAAAAGAAATCGATAATCTCAGGCTTCATGAAATCTCATTCTTGAAAGAAGCTCACATTCTGAGAAGGTGCTACAATCGTCTCATGCATCGGTGAAAATGCACCAAATTGTGAATATTGTTTTGGGATCAAATATAGAATCCATTTTGGAGAAACCATATCCCATAAGGTTGATAGAATTTTTTCCACTACCTCTACCTATAGGGTCATAATATCCTAGGTAGATCTAGAAGAAATCAATAGTTACTCCCAATCAACCCCATCTCGTATGGTAGGGGAATTTTTACTATAACTTCTACCATGGGGGTTATCAAAAACATAGAAACATAAAAATTTACCAGTGGTTGCGGGGAGGCCGCGTCGACTGGGAGGCGGGGAGGCTGCGTCAGTAGGGAGGTGGGAGGCCACCTCTACAGGGAGGCGGGGAGGCTGCATCGGAGCCGCATCGACGGTGAGGTAAGTTGGATGCCTCACGAGGGTAGGAGGGGTCGCATTGGAGGGGTGGAGACTGTCGGCAGGGAGGCAGGGAGTCTATCTCAGAGCCGCATCGGTGGGGAGGTAAGTCGGTTTCCATTCGAGGGGAGGAGGGGTCGCATCGGTGGGGAGGAGAGCTAGCTTCCTCGAATGGGGAGGAGGGGGATGAGTATTCGTGAGAGAGGGAGGGCGGGGGAGGAGGATTCTCCAGTGAGGGAGGGAGTGGGAATAATATCAATGGATGGAGGGGGAGAAATGAGTTGCAACAGATGGAGGGAATGGAGATGAGTCGTGACGGAGAGAGGGTTTCTAAACCCTTGGATGAAACGAGAGGAGGTTGGTCCCATTGGTTTCTCTACTCTAAAGACATAGTTTAAAAAAATGTTTCGCTATATATTAACCTATAGCCACTGATCAATTATATGGTGGTTATAAATCTGTGGCTATAGGTCATTTTTTTAGTAGTGATACAACATGAAAATCATAAATGTATTTTATAAATGAGAATTAAAGAAGCAGAAATATAATATTAAAATCATATATATCATGTATGAATACATTTCTATAATAAATATTCCATCAGAGGTGCTAGGATAATATTGAACGATCATCGTTTCATGAGGAAGTAGTTCGTCATACATAATCATGGTATGTTCTATAACAATTAGACGAAGGTTTGTGTATTTGTAATTACAAATATATCTCATAAAAAATATTATATTTTATATACATGATTTTAATAAATTAATTTAAAAAAGATAGTTTATGGTATAGAGAAGGAAAATAAAAGAATGAATTTTGAGAGAACACATTACCTTAAATCGGACAACTCATTTTGATTTAATCTAAAACGAAATTCATTGATTTGCTTCGTAATAATGTAATTATTCTAGGTGGAATATAGGGATACTGGGAGTTTATTTTGGTTGAGGGTGGATGATACAAGGGGGATTTATAGGTTTGAGTGAGTGTTAGAGATGGTGTCCTTTATAAGATGTCGGATGGGCACTTTAGGAATGTTTGAATGATTTATTTTATTAATAATTGATTTTCTAATTAAAATAACACCAAAGTGATATATTTAGTAGATCAGATGAGGATGGTTCAAAATCCTCTCATCCAATTGGTTTTAAAATGTTTAGTTCCTAAATGTAAACTTATCTATCAGCATTAAACTTTAGTTAACTAATTTATCTTTTACCATGTTCTCTTGTATATTCAGACAATATAGATAATATAGTTACATAAAAATGACAATCAAACCAGAAGTGATTATTTAATGAAATTTACAACATTATCTATTTCACTTGGCCGAGTCCTAGATTTTTATGATGGTTATATCATTTAATACAATTGTATTTATTTTAACAACTCGTTTATATCAATTTCTATACTATTCATATCATGAATTTTTAATCAAAATCCATAATAACATGATTATTTCTAAAAAAACATCATTAATTAAAAGATAACAATTAACAGTCACCCTTAAAATACATTGATGATAGAAAATGTTTCAAAATAAATAAATATTAATATTAATAATCTCGTTTATTTAAAACATTCAATAATATCATAATCACTACATCATCATATGTTTACAAATATATTTATTTTTATGATGTCTTAAAATTATAAATAAAATACAATGATGTAAGACATATTTTTATATTTCAAGAAAAAATATTTTTTCATATAGATAACTTATATAATCCCATTAAAAATTACTATTAAAACATACATGTTTAGGTATTATTTTTCCTTGACATTAAATAAAAAATATTTAAATGTTATTTCCACACACTAGTTGATCCCTGGGGTCCTAAAATCATCCCAAGGATGACCATTGTTAGAAATATCTCAACCAATAGGGTTAGGACATGTGTTATTGTAATTTAGTATTATTATAGTATTAATTTTTACTTTTGATTACCAGATTTACCCTTTAACCATGGTAAATAAAATATTTACTAAAGTTATTGTTCGTAATGTATAAATATAAAATGTACCTATTTACCCAATCTGCTCCCCCTGATTCCAAATATAGTATCAAATTATCAAAATTAAAGACATAGAAATTTCAGAAATTAATTTGTAATTAATTTCTGTTGTCAAAACCAAAAGATTTATTTTAAGAAGTAAAAACTACCCAAAGATTGACATGTGTTTGTATCCAATTTCAACGTGAAATTACCTCCAATGACCAAAATTGGATTAAATGATAAGAATATAATCTTATTACAATATCAAAAAAATTAAGAGGATAATCTGATCAAATTAAAAAATTAGATGAAAAGATAGTTTTGACTTAAAATGTAGTATTTTTCACTATTCATTAAAAATGATCTTTATGAGAAATTATTAAAAAATATCCCAATGAAAATTTTGGTATACCAACTCTAAATAATAAGTTTATTTTTTCAAATTGAACATATAAAAGTGACAAAAACTAAATTTTAAAATAGTTCTCCATCAAAAGTTGGAAAAACAACATTTTGAAAAACAAAGAGTACGTATGCTTAAAATTTTATTCATTCACAATTAATGCCTCTATATTTTATTGAATACATATAAAAACATTTGAAAAATATGTTTCATCCTTACATGGTTATTTTTTTCATTCCTGCCAATCCAATGGTTAGGTGTTAATTACCATTTAAAATATTAATATTATTATATTAATTTTCAATATAACTCACCATTCTGTGCAATGTATAATTTCTTAGAAATCCTTTGTTGCGTGTTGAGTAAAATTTTATTAAAATATTACCCCTTAACATAAAATAAATATCTTGTACAAATTTATTAATAGAAATAAAATGAATGATTCTATAAATACATGTTTCGTTACAAGAAAGGATAGATATATTCAGAGGTATGATTTGTTTGTTTAGTACCATTTCTTGTTGTTTTTGACTTAGGAGCTTCAATAACCTTTTGACACAAACTGTATCCCATTATTTTGGACTCAATGTAGTGAGGCTTCATGTTCCCCTTGTATAAGAATGTAAATTAGAGGCTAGAACAACTTGTTTAATGTGTTCTGGGGATGTAGACTGATGATGGAATAACATTATCCTCATGGGTTATTTTATTAATAAAGAGGTAGATATATGATTTAATTTAGATCATCGTTTGGTAGTCTTCAGTTCAGGTCATTGTCAAATTTTTATTGAGGGGAGTTATTTTTTTCATACGTGGCCAACCAGTGTGTGGCATTAATTGGAGAGTGGAGTTGTTAGATGGGGTGACAGTGTGTGGAGCCCCTTCTCACCATGTTAGTTGAGTTGTTAGTGGAATCAATAGATGTTAAGATGAAGGAGCTTCCTAGGGTCATTGGGAAGTTCCCCGATGTTTTCCATTAAGAAGTTGGGATGATACCACTTCATCATGATGTGGAGTTCAGGATAGACTTAAAAGATTATTTTTATTCAATTTCAATGGTCCCTTATC
The DNA here is from genome assembly GCA_963277665.1 of Viscum album. Classification (NCBI taxonomy): domain Eukaryota; kingdom Viridiplantae; phylum Streptophyta; class Magnoliopsida; order Santalales; family Viscaceae; genus Viscum; species Viscum album. The sequence goes on from OY728120.1 coordinate 1,809,589,267, forward strand.
AGATGGAGCCTTTTGAACTATGTTAACAGAGCATTCAGATATATGACCAGAGGAAAAAGGATAATATCTAGCACATTGTTACACCAAGGGGTTCCCCAATGTTGTTCTCTAATAATATTTACTGTAGTAGGAGGCTATGTATAGACTATAATATTTCCAATAAAGTGATGGTTAAGAAATAATAACCTCTTATGAGAATAGATTATCTTTTCATCCCAATAATAGTGACAAGTTGGTCTTTATTGTAGTATTTTCGGTATGTATATCACTATTTAAGGGTGATTAAGGGAGATATCCTAATGATTGACTTCAGATGACGGTATTGGATCTTCTACTTTATTGTCTTACAATTTGGTGTTAAGAACATACTAGCAGTGTTTATGGGTCTTATGAACTATGAATTCTATGACATCTTGGTCTAAAACTTCCTTTTATTCAATGATGATATCCTAATCTTCCTGAAGATAGAGGATGACCACATTGAGCATCTCAAAACAATTTTGTAGGTTTTTTGACTCCACTAGATCTACGGAATTTTTTCAAATTGAATTTTCTATACATGATAGGTAAATATCTTCAGTAATGTGATGTCTCGATAGTTTGGGGTAGTTGAAAATCGTTGGTTGAAGTTGTTTTTTCATGTAATTAACTGAAATATGTGGATATATTTCATAGTTTTTACATGCATAGTGGCTATTATCAGAGGTTTGTTTGCAGTTTCACTTGAGTTGTACCCCTATCGGTGGATTTGAATTTAAAGGATCTAGAATTTTTTATGGGTGACAAGTTCTAGTTATGGGTTTTTTATTTGAATGGGAGGTTGGTTATAATATCGGTGATCCAGTTTACTGGGGAATGGGTAATTTTTGAGGTGTTTTTTAATTTCTATTATTGGATATTGGTGTGAATATTGATGCTCCAGTAAGAAATGATCTCTTATGGGTCAATGCAGTTAAGTCCTCATGAGTGTAACTACGCCACCGATGATCTAGAGCTAGAAGTGTCCATGTTTACGCTAGATTTGGGGTGGCATTACCTCATTGGGAAGTTCATTGTGGTCGTTATGGTTCAGAAAAAATCTAGGTATATCTTTTCATAGAATGATATGAAGATGCAGCAAGGGAGGTTGATAGTGTTTCTTCAGGGAAAAAATTTAGACATCTCATACACTTCATGAAATTATAATTTCATTGATGATACACTATGAAAGTTGTTTTAAAATGAAATTGTTCAAGAAGCCATGGATTCATAGATTGAAATAGAGGATTTGGAAGCTTTTAATAAGGATGTAGGAGTGGATGGAGGTAGAATCTATTTGTTTCAGTTTTATGTTCAATTTTCTCTAATTCATCATGTGGATGTGTCTATATGAACAACATATAGGGCAGAGGTGATGAGTGATCGTGTTGTCCACGATGATTCTCTATATTGATGGTTAGAGGATGGTCATAACCAAATGTAGTTCCATGAGATGTTCTCCATTCCAGTGGGAATGAGTGAGTTAGTCCTTCATTACATTCATATCTAATAATTAACTGTACACATATAAGTCTCTTTGATGTACCATGGCATGAGGATTATGTTTTGGTAGCCTAAGATGATGCAGGAAGTAGCATATTTTGTAGTGTGATGATTGGTCTCCCATCAGTTAAAGGGCGAGCATATTGTTCATGGGGGTTTTTGTAGTGCATATATGTTACCGAGTGGAAGTGTAATGAAATCTCTATGTATTTCATCACACAATTTCCTAGATCATAGGGTGGATATGGTTATATCTGGTCAGTAGTGGTTTGAATGATGAAATTGTCTCACTTTTTAGTGATCAAGGATTTAGGTGTAGTGGATGCCTAGAAAAAAGATATGTGGATTGGGTGGTGCCGCTATATGGATTTCCATGATCCATTCTCTCATATTTGGACACACATTTTACCTCACGAGTGCTGAGGGGATTTCGGAAATATTTCAGCACCCAGTTATGACTTAACACTGCATTCAACTCTTAGATAGATGGGTAGACAAAGGGAACTTTACACATGTTGGAGGACATGTTTCATGCAAGCATCATGGTCTATGGAAGATAATGTGTATGAAACCATCTGTTGGTATAGTTTTCATATAATATTATCTCTCACTCTTCGATATTTATGGATACATTTGATGCTTTTTATAAAAGATAGTGTCATTCCATGTTGTGATGTAATATTGTTGGTGGATAGATGTTCTTGGTCCAGAGGTAGTGCGGAGAATGACAGAGAAGGTTCAGCATGTTCGTGAGAAGATATGAGTGGCTCATTAATGCAATAAGTATTATGATTATCATAGATAGATTCCCTTAATGTTTGATCTTGGGGAAAACATATTCTTGAAGGCTTCCCCTCGATGTGGGAAGAAGTTGTTTTGTAGATGTTGTATGCTTTCTCTCTCATCTGTTGGACCCTTTGAGGTGTCGGGGTGAGTCGGAAAGGTGGCATAGATGATGGAATTTCCATCATCGTTGGAAAGATTCCAATATGTCTTCCACCTCTCTCTGTATCACATTTATAATAAAAAAATTTCACATGTCCTTGACATGGGAGATTTAGATATCGAGGATGGCGTGATGTTCGTGGAGCGGCCAGAGGAGATCCAGGATCCTCAAGAGGAGGTAATATGTGGGTGGGCCATTCCCTTGGATTGTGTATAGTGGATTCATGTTTTTCAAGATGTTATTACATGGGAGTGAGGTACTCAGATGAATCACCAGTACCATGAGTTGTTTTATGTTTGGCCTTGATCTATATTTTTTGAAATGTAATGTATGCACATTTTTTTATATGGTCAATTGTTTTTCCTTCGGTTTCAGTCGTGTGATTTGTAGAATATGATAAATTAATGAAATCAAAGTAGTTCAGTTCATATTATTAATCGAGATGCATTTTATATTTAATGATTAAACCCACGTGGGTGAATAATTTTTGCCTTGAGAGGATAGAATCCTAACAAGGAGGACAAAATTCCCCATTTTGTGTGTTTAGTATTGTGCATCTCTTTGACTATGTTGGTTGTGGGATTAGGATGTACAGATGGTGGGGCAGTTGTGTGGTGGTTATGTGGCGGTGTGGTTTTTTTCATTTGAGTTGTCTTATTTTGCTGGTGGTAGTGTTTGATGAGTTGTGGGACTCTTGAGTGGTATCTCAGAAAGTGGTTTTCAAATGTTATTTTTTTTTCTTATGGGAATGTTTTTTTATTATTGAGGATGATAATCAGTTGAGAGTAATTTAGTGTAATATTTTGTGTCACCCCAGTACATTACATTTCTATTTTTGGTTGTTTCATGTTTTAGGGGAGGTTATATGTGTTTTTGTTGGAGTTGGTGGTGTAAAAAAAACTGTAGGAGTTACATATCATAAAAATATATTACCAGAGGTAAGAGATTGTTTCTTGACTCCACAAAGCTGGTTTTGGGTGTTAAATGTTTTGGGGTATGAAAAATATAATAAATCAAAAGTTTTTGGGTGTTTTTGTGGATGTGGGCCGATGGGAATTACACTATGTGAAATGGAATGACATGTCATGTAATACCCTAATGAAGTAACTTTTATGTTTTTTTGCGTTTCTTGGGTTGTCAAACCCTATGACTATAATGAACCTTCCTAGACCCCAAGTGACCTAGTGACCCCACATTAGTATTTCATGGATTCATATTCAATGGATTTATTTCTAGCTTCCACACTTCATTACATAGAAAACCATCAAATATCTAATGTGTATTTTTTCAATCGTTCTTATGGGTTCTTCCAGTTTGGTATCTTTCCCCTATCATTTCATCACTACATGTGACGGAGGATGACCTATCATAGTTATAGATGGGGTTTCCTTTCGGTGTTGTTTATTCTGTGTTGTATCGACATTATTTGATGTCTCTTCATCATGTGGAGAGGTGATCAATGATCTGTTACGTGGAATGCTCATGTGTGAGGATTTTTGACAAAAATTCATAGTAGGATTTACCTTATTTCTCTTCATTATTGAATCATGTGGGAGGGAACTAATTTTGTTTACCTGTGGAGTTTAATTGTTTCAAATTAATCAATTAAAAATAGTTGTTAAATGATATTGAAATGGGTATGATATTTGATTATCATGCATTTTCAGTTTTGATATTTTGATGTTAATATTGTGAACTATACGGGTAAACACCCCCACTGATAATTATGTTAGTTGGTGTATTTTCTTGTAATGGGTATGTGTGTTAAAGATATTTATGGATCAATATTTTATGGTACCACTTAAAAATAGAAATTGGTGTATCATATAAATCATGATAATTAATGGAATTCCCATGATTTGGTTTATGTGATAACCCCCTTAAATAATGAAGTATAATTGGATATCTATCCCATTTCTAAATATAAAAATGTGTTATATTGTGGTTTGTGATGTGATGATTGGAATGTTTGTGGATTAATGTTTTGGAATGATGTAATGTTAAGTGGTTATGTTGTATTGTGTGGGATTTCTCTGGTTTGTGAGTTAGTTTGATTGGGATCCCAGTTTTGTGATTTGGGATAGCGTGTGAAGTGTAATGAAATCTCAGGTTGAGTGATTGATTCATTGTATAATGGTTGAGAGGTGTTATTCAATATTTTTGTGAGACTGGTTGTACAGTAATTATTATTAAATTGCGTTTTGGATTTGGGGGTTGGTTTTATAGATATGTGACATACGGAAGATGGCTATGAAAGAGGAAAATAATGATTGGTATGGCTAATTTTTTAATTTTCTACATGAGTATCATGATGAAAGATTCACCCTATATCTAAGAGATTAATATAAGATATACCTTAAATGGTTATTAAAGAAGGGAAATGGGAAAAATTTTGTCTTTAATGTGGATATTATTAATATATCAGGCTATTTACCATTGGAAATGAGAATTGATTTGATTTTTGTGGTGTGTTGTGCTTAGGGGTTTCCTTTGTAGTGATGGAATAAGTGAATGATTTATTAATTAAGATTGTAATATCATTGGTTGGTTTTTCTAATAGAATAAAAATTCATATTTAATTTGGTTATGAATCCGGATGGGTTTTCGGGATATTTTTATTGAATTTTTCATTTAAAGGTAGTATCAAAGATTGTAGTATTTGGGGATTTTGGTTTGTTTGAAAATCCCAAATTTGGCCTTGAGTTTTTTGTATTTTATATGTATATAATATTTTTATTCCTTGTGATTATATATCCACACCACCCATGTTTAGCACTATATTATAAACACCCACATTATCACATGGGAGCCTGTATTTCCCAAAAATCTCAGTGGGAGATTGGTTGGTTAGCCACAATTTCTTCACTTCTCCCTCTACCAGGTAGTAATAGCCAAATATTTTTCAGCCTGTTTTTGGTTTGTGAGGCCGAGTTGTCTACGTGATGTTTTTTTTATGTTTTGTCTTTGAGAAGATATGTGATGTGGCTTGTGTCCTAGGGGTCTGTTAGAGGGATTTGGTTTGTGGCCAAGGTGTGTGTGGGTGGGTTGTGATATGGTACATTCTGTGGAGATGGGGGATGAAGGATGTTTTCCATCATGAAATAGTAGATAATTAGTAGGATGTTTGGAAGGGTAACTTATAATTAATTAACCTTATTTTCTATTACTCAACTTGAATTATCTAGTGAGCATTCTATGGTTAGGTTGGGATGGTTATTATACAGGTTAGCTGCTATTTGGTTGCACGGTTTTCTCTTAGGGGTATTAGTATTCTTCTATCACATGTGCTAAAGAGACTTTGGATTTCCTTCTAATTATAGATGTATTCCCACTCTATGTATATAAAACTAATTTCGTATTTTCACTATTATTTGAATGACCATGATAGACTACAATAGATTATATCTGGAAATTTTTTGTGTCTCTTCCAATCATTACTTTTTATATTTACATTGATGTATTTTATTCTTGTAACTATTCTACCATATGCATGCACATGGGATGGTTTTTATATTTCTATTGTATAAGGATCGTGTAGTTGTGATGTTGATAAACAGTATTATCTCCCAATTATGTTTCCTATAATGGGTAACTCATACCATTTTGTATGATTTGAATCCCCTTGGTATTAGTCTCCCACCCAGGGCCAACTAGATGTGTGACTCGAGGACATTATCTCCCATTCTTCATTTCCATCCCAGGGGGTATCTTTGTAGGTATGGGGTCATGAAATTAGTATTTATATTGAGACAAAAGTGTAAAAATTCTTTTTTCAACAAAACCAATGTCCAAAAATATCATCTCATTGGAAATAATCCGTTTCTCAGTAAGGTTAACATATAAATTAATCTATTATGATTAAATTTTTCATATCTAAAATAGAATTGTAAATAACTTAAAACACATTCTATTTAATCAATGAAATAAATATATAGATAATAATTTGTATTTCTTATTAAAGAACATAAATCACATTCCATTTAAAGAGTAAAATTATAATTAAAGTCATTCGTAAATTATATAAATGAATAAAATATCATAAATAACAATAGTAATTAAATTATCATTGAATTAAATTATTAATATTATAATTCATGATCTCATTCACCATGATACCTCAAATATCATAACTTTTACAGTTTATATCAAAATGAAGGGAATATCCAATTTAAATTAGAGAAATTATTTTCCATAGGAGTTATAGAGATTCCTCAACATCTAGTATAATAGTGATCCACACCCATCAATACATATCCAACAGAATATTATTATATTTTATACTAAAATAAATTTAATAATAATATGCCTTTTAAAAAAATATATGTATTGAGTAAAGGATATATATATCTAAATATTTTACCTTTTCAGTCAAATAACAATAATAATAAAACACCGTATGTTAAAATGATATATTATTTAGATAATAAAAATTTCATGATAATTGTTTTTTAGATATTTAAGATAAATTTTATTTCCATTTAAAAACCATCACAAATAAGATATTGTGTTAATATAAATTTTATAACCAAAAAAATTAATCATGATATGAGAGGCGACCGTCAATTCGTCTATAATATAGGTTTTTTTATGAAAATCATATCCTTAGGATGAATAAAGGGAATGAAAGTGAAATATTAAAATAAGTTTTCATAATTTTTCATTATCTGAAAAAATATTAAAAATATGTAAAATATTATAAATTTTTAAATACTTTTACTCAACAGGGAAGTCAGTTATATTTATTTACATTAAAAACCATTATTTTAAAAATTTTGTAATAAAATTAAAAAACATAACTTTTATAAAATATTATTAATATCACATTAAAACAATTTGTATAATTATATTATTAAATATTCATTAAATTAAAAATAATTTTTTGGAATAAATTTACTTTTTTAAAATAACCATTGAAATCCTAGACATGAATCAAAAAAATATATGATTTAAATAGAAATAAAATAAGTATTTGTTTTAATACATTATTTTCAACAATCATGTAACAAATAGAGTTAAAATTGGTATACTATTAATAAACGCTGAAAACATCAATGGATAAGAAAATCATTGGATCTTATAAAGAATAAATGTAATTATCCAAAATGAAAATATAATTAATCCTAAAAGAAAGTGATCTTGTAAATTAAATTCTTAAATATTTGGACGTTTTTAATTGTATATCGTCGAATGAAAAAATATGAATTCTAAAATTTTTCATACTGGATAAATATTAATTACTTTTAAATAAATTAAATGGTTTTTGTGTACGAAACATACATGTGAATTTATACTTACTAACAAATATGTCTCAATGGAGTGTAAATAGATTTTAAATCATCTAGCTCATTATTCCCTTTAGTTGGGCATTATTTAACCTCTAGTATATAAATTTTTTTAAAAAAATATTTATTTTAAAAAGGAAAATATTAATATTTTAAATATCATATTTGATCCTTTATGACATCTTATCACTCGTTTGTTTATAATCATTCATTTTTTACTACTACTTGGAGTAATGACTCCATGTTCTTTCATATATATTTTAATGAGGTAATTTCATATTTGAAATATAGAATATAGTTCTATAATCTCAAGAATTATATCATTTTTTAAATATCATTATTTTATCAGATATATTTTTAGATTTATTATTGAAATTTTAGCTAGGAAAATGAATCACATCGCTTCATTAACACTTTTGGTTTTATGCTTGCATGAGCAATGTTATCCACGAGTAAAAGGTTAAGGAATTTGAATGAATATTAATTTCCAAGAAATAGAATCATGTATTATATTTCGAATATATTTATAACATTTATCCTTAATTACCTTCCACGTAATACGTTTTTTAAAACAAATCATGTCGCTTTGTGAGGTAGTAGTCCTCCGTACACATGATCGACAATTTCATATATGCACAGAATGGGAGGTGTGAAGGTATTTTTCAGAATATTAATATATAAGTATAATTATTTTACAAATATATATATATATTAAGTCTATTATTATATCGAAATATGATAGGTGGTGGTGGAAATTGAATTAATCAGTTCATGAGGCAGTAATTGATCATAGACATGGTTGATAGTTTTACTTATCAATTGATGAAATATGAGAGGGATATAGGTTATTCAATTAATATAATAAAATATAACTATATTCTAGATTCTGGTGTTGCTATATCTTCATTATTGAGTATGAACTAAAGGAGTTATAAGTAGAATCAAAATAAAAATTCTCATTTAAGAAGGTTACATATTCTTCTAACAACTTCTCCAGGTTTACGCAAAAATAATTTTGGGGATGAATATATAAATAATAAAATTCATCTATGTTTTTGGATGGGTAGTAATAATGATTTTTTTGTTCTTTACTAAATCAATGGGCATTGTATGTGGGAATATGATATGTGGGGGTATGCCTTTTAAAAGTATGAGAGAGAAAACACGTAATAGTTTGGAAGGATACGTTTTACACCCTCATTTTTCACATAAAAAAGGATACTAAACACCCCATTACATATCTTTGGAAGATATATTGTATAAATATATCCATAATAGGTTAATATGACTTTTTAATATCATTTTATACATTATTTTCATAGTTTAACACGTTTGTTAAATAATTTTAACCCTAACACCAGTCATAAATTTTTTCTTTTTTCACTATTAATTGTGGTATAATATTACGTTTAAATTATTATAAAATATTAATTTATATGGTTCTAAAAAATAAATCAATTTTATCTTTTTGTAAATGTGGTACAATTTATTTTAATATAAAACAAACCAACGCCATGAAAAAAAAATTCACCAAGGAAATGTTTTCAAAATTTTATATTATATTATATCAAAATTGATCATATATTTCACGAACCAAAATGGGTAAACCCTGAACAAGTCACCAAGATGATCTATGTCATGTCCGGAAAGGCATTCCCAATCACCACAGGCTAGAAACTAGTGTCGAGCATCCAGAATTTACACAAAGGGAATGATATAACCTAAAAAATAATAAACAACCAAACAACAGAAAGACGCACATGAATCCTAATAAATAAATAAAATCTAATTAAAGATCTATTATACAAGAAATTTAATGTTAAAACAACTATAAAAATAAGCCAACAGAAAAAAATGACCATACTAACTTCATGTGACCCTGCGGGTCACTCTGTGACCCAACGATCACTCATCATCCAAGGTGATCAAACTCTTGAAGTACATTCAAAAGGTCTAAAAATCGATAATTACTATAGAAATGATTAATAAAACATAGTGGGATAGACCATTAATCTATTTCCCAATGAACACCCTTTAAATTACATGAGACACTAATTTTCATCATTGAACTACAATATATAAAAGTTTGATTTCGACAAGTTATACACAGAACAATGTAAGAAGCATTGACATTATACATTTTTAATGAAAAACACATTCAATTTTTGATACATTATCATTTTCATGGTGATTTTCATTTAAATATTAAAATCCTTCAAATATAGAATAATAAAATTCATTAAAAACATTTCTCAGAAACCCTTTTTGAATCCAACAGATCAAATTCCAAAAAAGAGACCACATGAGAAGGCTCAAGGATGATTATATAACTACTTTAATATAAATAACCTTACAAGTATCAAATTTATCACTACAAGAAACTAAGATCCAGCAGACATATGTGAACCATGGAGATCATCAACAATCATGAACATACTAATACATGAGACCCCATTCCTGGTAGAATACCACACTTATTGAAATCAAAAAACCCAAAATGCCCAGCCACCCTAACTCCGAACAGATAGAGGGGAACAATCCCATATTGATAAACCCAATTATAATCTCTTATTATAGATTGATTACGACTACATAATCTAGCTATTGTAGGAATTTTCTGAAAAACATATATTCATATTCTTTGATCCCATGTCTCATGTATGTAACTTGGGTGCGAAATAAAATTCCTTCCAAAAATCCCATCAAAAGAAGATATAATTGTAACACAAGAACATGATTCATCTTGAGCAACCACAATGACCAATCACATTCCATAAAATAAATAGAACACAATGACTCCAAATTGAGGAACTTTGCTATTGGATCTCAAGGATTACATAGTGGGGACCTCCAATCAATAAGACATAAACATGGAATGAGAAAAATCCATTGTAGGATTTGATAATAAACACTATCATCATATTCAATGATTCGTCAAATGGGAATTCAAGAATTTTAAAAAATCATCCTTTAACAATAATAAAGAATTAACTTCTCATTAATGTGTGTAAATAGACCATTTTCTATTTTAATAACTATTAAAAATCCTCTTAAAGAACTCACACTACAATTTTGAAAGAAGAACATTTCTTATAAAAGATCCAAATGTACCATCCATCAGTAATTGATACCAAAGCAACCATAAATCTATTCCTCAGTTATTTGTAAACTCAATACTAAATTTTATATCTTTAAGTAACCTAGAATGTCATTTCTAAAAATACCAATATATTCACTTACCGAAACATGATTCTTACTCCAAAAACAACCCATAAAATCAAACCAGGCATTTAATTAAGAACTTAGTGAACGTCTTTTAACAGAACAATTCCATTTATAAAAAACTAAGGAATAAAAATCCATATTACACACAAAATCATTGAACGACAGATTATAGATAAAATTTTATAATTCATAGAAGGTTATAAACGTATGAAACTAATGACTCATAAATTGTAATGTCTAGTGAATTGGAATAACTACCTTGGATCAATGGCGCAATGAAAACGCACCACGAAAAACACTCCATGAGGGATCAAAATAACCTGAAATTTGAAGAGATATAATTAATAATGAAAAAACCCTAACATAATCCAAAAGAAATAAAAACCCTAGGTCAACAGACCATGGGAGATGATAAACCATGGAATGAAATATAAAATATGGAATAATGAGATGAGAGGAGGGGTTTACCATGACAAATCCATCCAAATCTGTGATGATTTCCACCTAATATCACCATATAATGAGATTAGATAGTTGAGGAAAAGGGAAGAGCCCTTCTAGGGTTGAACGATCCACAAGTGTTAGGAGGACTATGAAATCATTTAAAAACACTAAAGAGTTAAACTTGTAAAGTCCTAAATTAATGTGGATTGGAATAATACATGGTTTGGATGGACAATTTACAAAACCATGCACCAAAAATGTGGTATCCACTACCTATGGATGGATAGATGACATTGTTACATTGTATCGAACACATGACATGTGCTATCTATGCAGTAGTTTTTTTAATTGATAAACTGTTATGTGGGTTTAGCTGCACAGTTTAGCAAATTGTGCACCAACCATGCACAAGATACATCCAAGACAATGTTGTCAGTTTTTCTCCAAATACTCAAAAAAGGGGAAATTCCATGAAAAAAATACTAGATAAGGGAAAACATCTAAACTCAACACCATTTACACCAAAACTAGAGAAAAGGAATATGATTCACATAGAACCGGATCATAATCCAAAACATCAAAAACTATGGGTGAAAATTCTCCCCACGATTAATGATTTATGCACCCCAAAATCCACAACACATTCTTGTTAATTGATCAATTCCATAGTATTCCACATCCTCATGATCTGACATGTTAAGATAATAAAATTCCACCCGCCATTATTGAAACACAATCTTATTTAGGGAAACAAAACAACAACCCCCATCTATATTCCATGTACCTATGAATGATCAAGATACCATACCTACAACCCATCCCAAAGCAAGACCATTGGTCCTTCTCCCAATAATCCAAAAGCTCACACAAACAGAGGAGGAAACAAAAAAATCAACATCTTCAAAAGAAGACACTCCAACCGAATCAACCCAAAACCAAACAATAAATATATAACCAATAGATGTGATTCTCAAACGAACACACAACCATTATAAATCAACTATAATTTGATGACTTATTAATATATAACTCATTGAGAACTGCAGTGGGTCCCCCAACTATTAAAGACTAAAAATGAACAACCAATCAAAAAATATACTTCAAATAGAATCTGGACCTTCCCACACATGAAAACCAAAACACCACCACCATGACCTAGGCTAGAAACGAATGACACATGTTATTAAGAACATATTAAGAGAATTTTAACTAACCACTCTTGAATGGAGGGGATAAGAACCAATCCAAAACATCCTGCTCTAACTAAAAAACACCACCACATGTGGAGGGAGGGGAAGGGGACCAATGATTGGACCGATAAAACCACAATTGGTAATGACCCAAAATTCTTCAGTTATGGAATGATAAAATCCATGACTACATCTGATTAACATGGGATGTAAACACAAGAACACTAGCTGGAAACTTGCATCCAAGAAGTCATAACCACACACACATAGTGAGGTGTATGCACACCATACTCTTTGTGAAATGAGATAATTCACAATAAATGGAAACTACAATAAAAACACTAGAATTACCTCACAAAAATGGTAATGGAATGAAAATATAAAAACTATTTGTACCATTGGGATTCCTCACTTTGCTCCAGCTTCAAATCGAGACCTATGGATAAAGCTCTGCAATTTGAAGCATTTAGTGCTTCAATGATAAGAGATGTTATTCCCTAACCAGGACCCATTATTTTTGTACCACATGAAGCTATATAAAACTCCCTGGATGAAACAAATAATTAAGAAAAAATTCTGAAACTCACTAAAATAATACACTTTTATACATGCATGGACTTATGGTTACACATCACCATTCTCACTCACTAAGAATACAGAGTATAATTTATAAGGAACAAGAAAAAATAGAAAAAACTACACTGAACTCCACTTCAATAATTGAGAGAGTAATCATAACAAGAATGCATTTCAGATTTATCCCAAACAACTCTATACTCCATTAAAAGGGCTTCAGAATACTCCAAATAGGAATATTTAACTTTGGAATACAACAAAAAAACATACAATGATCAACTAGAAATCATTCCCATAGGTAACCATATAGAGTCATATCACAACATTCATTGCATATCCCTTAGAGAAAACACAGGGGAACAATGAAACCACTAGACCAATCAAAAAAATCTCATGAACATAAATAATCTCATAGAACAAACACTAACTCATATGGAAAACAAACAAAAGGCTAAAAAATCCTTTATAAAAGCCTACTAAGACACCCCATCCAGACCAAGTTTCCAACATAGTCTCATCAAATGATACAACAAGATTATCCCGTTTAGACCACAAGGAATAGTATTAAAAACTATAAAAACATATAGGATATATATAAAAACATTAAATATAACCATTTTCTTACAAAAACACCAAAATTTCTATCTTAAAATAGTTTTTTAAAATAATACAACGTGATATATTTTTTCACACACAGCAATAATGTTCTATCGAGCCTCAATCACATGAACATTTTTATTCGATCCTAGGATTATATGAACCCTAACATACATGTAATCCTTCAAATTTTAACAAACATCAACAAATGTTTTAACCCTTGAGAACACAAAAGGAAAAAATCAAAACAACCATATATTTAAAACCAATTCATTTACCCCATGAAAAAGATAATGTCCCTTCCAAAGGCTCACTGACAAAAAATATAAAAATTCATTTTTTCATATTCCACACAATGAACTATTTATTCATATATTAAAATGAAATCCCACAAGTTTCCATCAAAATTCATTTTCATTTCATTCGAAACACATCCCAAAAATTCAATGAATCTTATATCATCAATACCATTTAGTGAAATGAAATTACATTTTAATTAAAAAATTTACAAAACCAACATACCCATTCAAACAAATATTTTCAATTTTAAAAAATTCAACAAAAGCCCCTTTTTATAGTCGTCTAGCCCCAATGATAAAAGAACACATTTCGAATTCAACAATGCCTCTTTAGAAAAACTCCAACTATCCAATACCGATTTCCAAAAACAATTTATCTGATTTGATAACTTTTTCCAAAAAATCCTATTAAAAACAAATATATAAAACCTTTTTAAAAAAATTAAATGCTTTCCAAAATATTTATATCAACAAACAATATGTTGTGATTGATGAAACACAATCCCATTAAACCATTTTAGGTTTACCAAATGATTTCTTTTACAAAATCTCAAATTTCTAAAAGATTTATTAATGATAATTATAAAAATAAAATATCTACATAACAAAATAAAACCATTCCCTTAAAATGTGTTCCCAATGTTATCATATATGGATTTTAGAAACAATTTTAATAACTCAATAAGATTCATGGAGACACATAATAGTGAACTAGTGTCAATGAGTAACATGAACATATGGTTGGCTGTTATATTCCTAACACACCACCGAAACAATGATCTTTCTCAGACTATTACCCCAGCTCATCATGGGTTTCCCATCTCAAATTTATAAAATAGACCATTGGCCCAACTCCTTTGGTGTATCCAAGTATCCAAAAAATCCATAAGAACTAAAGGACACTAACTATCATAGACATACCATGGCAACCCGAGTACCAGACATAAAATGTGTTCATGACACTCTACCCATAGAAACCTCTTAAGTCCCAAATATCCGACTCCCTCTAGATTGACATCCCTAATAAATAATTGGTTCTTAGAAAAGAAATTTCCTCCATAGATACGACCTTATCAGATAGAATTTTGTAATGAACCGACCGAGGGAAACCGTGAACCAGTCACCCGAGATGATCCATGACATGGCCCTAAGTGTATTCTTAATCACCATGGGCTAGGATATAGTTTTAGGAAACAAAAAATTATTGAAAGGGAATTATATAACCCAATGAAAATTAAATAACCAAATTTAATAATGATTCACAAGGAGACCAAGATATAAATAAAATTGAAATAAACATCTCTTATATATGAAATTGAATTGTACCACAAAAATAAAAATATACCAACTGAACCAGATGACCTCGCTAAATCAATGTAACCCCATGACTCACTATCCAACACAATGATCACTTGTCGCCAATGGCGATCAATCCAAAGATCAACCATACCAAGGGAAAAATAAAAAACAATAATTGGCGTGATGATTTAAACATAATAGGCTAGCCTAGTGATATATTTTCCAATAGACATTCCTTAAAATAAAAAAACATAAATGTTCATGTTTAAACTACAATATATAAAAGTCTTCTAATACCCATATTCTAATCAAAATAATATAGGATCCACTTCAATTATTCTTTTTGAAAACCAAACACATTCTATTATTGAGATGTTATAATTTCCAAGGGGATACTATTTTAAATATTTTCTACATGCAGATAATTGAGAAAACACTATCCATTAATAAACGTGTTTCATAATTACCTTTTGAAACCAACTCATCAATTTCCATGAACGGGACCACAAAAGAAGGCACCATGATGACCATATAATAATGGAAAGGAAAATAAACATAAAATTATCACATTAATCATTGTAAAAAACAAAAATCCAATATTTATAGGTGAACAAAATAGATTTAGAAAAATACAGAACATTCAAATATAATATATCCCATTATCGGTATCATGCAACACACGATGAAATCATAAACAAACAAACTCCCAACCAACCAAACTCAAGAATGACCGAAGGCCCCAATCGCATAGTAATAAACCAAAATATGTCGACTTACTATAGTCAACTGGCTATAGCGTAATGTAGCTAGTGCAATAATAATTATACTAAAATTTTATAAATATAACAGGTTCCCATGTATCATGTATATAATGGGGATTAGAAAAGTAATTTTATCCAATAAACCAAATCATAAGAACATATAATAATATCATAACAACATGTCTCACCCCATGTCACCCCAAGGATTGATCCCATGCCATTGAATAAATTAAACAAAAATTGTTACAAACAAGTAACTTAAATAATGGATCTCAAGGATTCCACAATGATAATGTCTCATCCATTATATGTATACAAGGAATGAGAATCATCAAACAAGATTTTTCATAAAAAATCATCATTTTCACAATGTTTCCTAATATACCTTTATGAATTCTACAAAACTAACATTTCTCAATGATACAGAATCCACATCTCATAAAGGGGTGTAAACACACCATTTTAAATTTCAAAAACATTTAATAATCCTCTAAAAACACTATCTCAAATCTTTAAAAGACAACCATTTCTAATTAAAGTTCCAAACATTCCATCTATTGGAAACACATGACAAAACACTCTAAAATTCATAAATAAATTATATATAAACCCAAAACCACTTGGTAACCCATATAAGGATCTATAGAAATAATTTCACATAATAAAAATATAATCTAAAAAAACATTCTTCTTACATTACAAATTACTTATAAAAACCAATCAGGAATTTAATCGAGAAATTGGTGTGTAATATTTTGCCCAATAATATTATTTATGAAAAAATGGAATAAAACACCACTTTTCACCAAAAATAATTAATCAATGTATCATAAAATATTATATATTAATCATGTTAATTAAAAAAAGAATGAATGTAATGACTCTCAAATTAAAATAGGATTATTCATGGGAAATCCTACCTCTATTCCGCGATGCAATGACCACAGAAACCAAATAACACTCCATGGGGTTACAAAACCCCTAGATACATCATGTTAAATAATTCATGACAAATACACTAAACATAATCTATGTGATATAAAAACCCTATATCAACATGAACACAGGATAAGAGACAAAAAAGAAGCAAAGAGAGTAGAAGGAAGATGGATATGAGGAGAGGTGATTACCATTATAGATCCCACCAAAACCTTTAATGTTTATACATTAAATCACTCTAGACAGAGGTGGGGTGAATGGGGATGAGGGGAGATCCCTCCATGGATTGATTGAGTCATATGGGGGAGGAGGATAGTGAATTGGGTTAAAAACCCGAATGGGGTAAACTTGGAAATTCATAAAACATTTTGTCTTGGAAAGGCAAGTCGTCAGGAAACATGGTTTAAAAAACATTGTTCTAATAGTGTTGAACCCATATCCCATGGATGGATCAACAACATGGTTAGCTATGGATGACCGCATGTCCATATGGTAACTATACGGTAGGTTATGTACTTATCACAAAGTAACCTAGGTTCAATTGTACGATTTATAAGACAATGCACAAACCATTCATAGGGTACATCTAAGCCAAATTTTTATGGTTTTCCCAAAAAACACCAAAACTAAAAAAGTTAGAAACATGGGCCAAAATGTAGTCAAGGGATAAATTCAAAACCCAACACCCATCACACCATGTGCCCATCAAAATGATATGGATTTCCAACAGATCATATAATAATCCAAAATAAGAAAAAAATGCATGATAATATAATTGATTCCAATAGTGTAATTTGTATAAATTATAATACAGATTTTATGATACTTATTTTTCATAATTAATGAAATTTTTAACATTTAAATTATTAAATTAAAACTAATTTGTTATTTAATTGGGTATTTTTTATTAATTGTCAAAAATTAATCATTTATGAAATTTGTAAAAATTTATCATCAATATAATTTTGATATGATGTTTTAAAAAATCTAGTTAATATTTACTAATAAATTTTCTAAATTTGTTAAAAATTCTCTTTAACATATGTTTTCATAAAATAGAGAGAAAAATTTCGTTGAAAACTATATATCTTTTCTGAAAACATTATATTTACATTAAAATGACACATTGTTTTATTTATAATAAATAAATAACCCTTAAATTGTGTAAACCATGTATTTTTTATTTCTTAGTTCGTCAGATTCATATTTTACAACGTAACATCTAGGTTATAACAATCATGTTAAAATAATAATATTTTAATAGAATATCATGATTATTTCCAACCTAGTATTGCATACATCACAAGATATTGAAGAAATTAAATTAAATATAAAGAAATATATTATGAAATATCAGTGACATACATAACCATTGATCTCCAAGAAAAATTATAAAAATATATAATTGAAACTATCCCTCATGCATACATATGGATTATAACCTCCAAATAAAAATATCATTCATTTTAAATCACCAAAAATATTAGTTTTTTACAAAAATTTTAATATTTATATATGATATTTAATTAATAATTATTAATCAAGTTATATTTTATTTTTTTTCTTGTGATTCCATCATTAAAAATCTGATAATTTCACTCATAAATACTTGTGGACAGTCACCTCCACGAAGCGATGTGATTTCTTTTCATTCTCTCTTTACATGTATGGTTATAAGTATATATATATATATGAGATTTATATAGTATTTATGATATAATATTTATTTTTATAATGTGATTGAATATTTTACATTGTTCATTTTTAACCATTTGAAAGTATACACATCACTCAATTATATATATGGATTATCATCTCTAGGAATTGATATAATTAATTTTTCATCCCATATTTATATGAATAATTATAAAAGTATATATTATGAGTAAATATGATACTTATTTAATTTCCAATATTCTTTATATGATGAATATATGACCATAGTGTATTTAGCAGAACAATAAAACAAAACCCTGCATTGAAAATTGACCAGTTATCACCCATATGTTTATTTTAATAAAGACATTGTCAATAAATGAATAATAATAAATTGTAATGAAGGTATGAATAATAAATTATGTATGAATATTTGACTTGATTATATTTATACAAAATATATATTTATTATACAAGTGAATTTAATGAAAAATGAGTAAGGAAGAACATGACGTAAAGGTTTATTATCTCAAATTGTCTTGTTTGGGACATATGTGATGATATACACCAATAATATTATATGTATTGTATATAATACCACATTAATATATTTTGTTATGAAAATAATTATTTTCATTGTATTTAAACCTCATTGTATGTTACTTATTTCTTGGGACATACAAGTCAAACATTACCAATATGGTAAGTTTTAATGTTAAAATAACATTTTATTATGATATTTTAAGGGCTAAATTTACATTGTGGGAAATTATATCAAATTTATCATGAACACCATCAATTATATTATAATATATTTTTTTATAATTTTTTTGTATTAAAATCATTTTCATTTTTATTATACATAAAATATTCATGGAAATGTTTTCAAATAAAAGTCAAATATATTTAATTTCGGGTTCAGGAACAATTTCCTCTATGTCCATATTTATAAAATTTATATTATGGAAGTTTTTAGATTTATTTTAAATGTTTTAATATTTTAATTTTCACTTACATTGACATTATTTAAAATGTATAGGAGGGAAACATTATATTTTTTTAACAATTCATTTTTTACATTCAAAATGTTTTGAAAAAAAGTTTTTCCTTTAATATATAAATCATGAGAAGGATTTTATGCTTTAATTATATCCCAGTAATTTAAATTTTTCTTTACAATTTTCCATTATTTTTTAGTAAAAAAATATAATATTTTAAAAATTTATAAAAATTAAATATATTAATGATAAATAAAATGTGTATTTCCCCCATTAATTGATCCAATTTATCATTTAAATGAATTTAATGTCAATAATGACACCATTTGTTGTTAATTAGTTTTTTTGGTGTATATTGTTCTATGATACCATCATTATCATTTATCATTTTTATTGGTTTAATGGTAAAATATTGATGAAACTTTTTTTTGTGAGGGTTATTGTGTGATTAAATGGTAATTGTTATCATGACCATGTGTTATAGAAATGAATGTATCATGATTATGTTATAGGTTGGAAAATTATAGGAATCAAAACATTAGATAATTATTCATAACTCATCAAATAAATATGTGATGTGTGAACCAAAATTAATAATCACAACATTATTTGTGGGACATTTTTATGTTCAAAAGTTGATGTATGGAATTGGGTTAATGACCCCAAGACAATTCATGGACCTATGTTCAAGTGTTTATCTTTTTTGATGTCCTTAATTCATTTTCATAAATTAATGAATAATAATTTTACTATTAATTCGTATTAAAAAATTTATTAACATATTTTTATTTCAAGTTATTTTTTATGCTATTCTATCATGGCTCATGATTGATTATTTGAATTCCAAATTTTAATGACTTATAACATTAATTATAGAAAAAACATATTCTATGAATCATTGTTAATGATACTTAATTGATTGAATATGATTACTGTATATAATGGTTATTTTTTCATGGCCTTATTATTATCTTATTCATTCATATGATAATAGATTCATTTATATTTTATCCCTAAAAAATAATGTTATCACATGAATTTCAATTTTTTCTTATTGAAGTGGTTTATATTAAAGGTATTTATTAATAAATGCGTATTAAGGGTACAATGAGAAAAGAACCATCTCTGATGTGATATAAATATTTTATATACCCGTTTTTTTTCTTCCACGATTACAACTAAATTAAAAAATTGTTGTTACAGTGTGTATTGAGATGTTCTGTTTTGAGTATTCATCTTATAAGTTATATTACTTAACTATGTTATGATTATATCTCTATAGTTACTATCAATATAATGTTTTTTTTATATTTGAATATTTGGTATGAAAATATTGGAGTGAACCTTAGAAATAATTATTTCTACTTGTTGTCATCATGATTCATTGGTTATGTAATGATTATTTAGTTTTCTTAAAAATCCAATCCCTATACAGATAATGTTATGGGGATATATTAGTTGAATTGATGAACCTATGGTTAACAAAACTGAAAGGTGATGATTGGTATTAACTTGATTTTATCTGGTTCCTGATGAGTGAGCCTAAAATTTCCCACCTAGCTAGACAATATTGATGGATATACATGGGTTAATTAATATTTTTTTAACTAGTTTGAAGGATTTTTTGTAGACAATATCCATTGATGGAAATGTATAAACCTATATTTTCATGTATTAAAAATAATCCTTATTGATTTATACATCTAATTAATGACTTTTCATGATTATGTTAATAATCAAATTGATTATTTTTTCCGATAGTATGATTTTATAATTTTGAATGTGATGGGAAACTAGAGAATTCATGTTATTGATAAATGTTGAAAATAGTGGAAGGATTACATTATAGACAATACTAGAGAAATAAGAGTTGGAATTCAAAAAGTTATTAATTTATATAATTAGTTATCTCATTATTGGATTATCAAACTCAGGAAGGGTGAGTCTCCAGTTAGACCTATTATAAGAGAGATGTTTCTTATTGGGAGTGTGGTAGATTAAGACCATAGAGGGGAGAAGATTCAAAAACTGTCATGTAATTTATGTTGGAATAAAATCCTAGGGAAATGTCTTAGAACATTGAGATGTTATATTATGTTTGGTAAATAATTAAATACAGTATGTAATTATAAAAAAAACGTACTGATTTTTATGTTTTAAATTTGGGTAAATCCTATTTCAATATTTACTGTTAAATTATTTATGATTGGTGAATATGTATTTAATCTGGGTTTATTCCCAAATAGATGGGCTAATAACTATGCTGATGAATCTTATATATTAAATCGATCATTGAAGTTAAATTATAGTAGAGTTTACGTATTATGATTCAATAATTATATTATATAAATGTTTTCCAATTATATTCTGTTCATATGAATCATGAACCATATAAGTATTCTTCTACAAAAAAATTTCATTAATTATTTCCACAAATAGGTTAAATTTTTTTAATAACCTAGAAATAGGAATTATGTTACCTTTGATAAATCTTGTTATAGTTTTTATTTTATAATTTATTGGATATAGTTATTTTCTATAATGATATTTGTTTTTATTGAGGTTTTATGATTAATACAATTATTTTGGGATACTTTTACCATGATTTAATAGAATCATGGAACACGATATTATTCTATTTGGTTTGTGATATTATTTGTGTATTTTTTGGGGGATTAATTGTATGTTATATTTTAAAATTTTGTGGCCTTATTTCAACAAATGTTGTTTTGATCTTAGTCTATCAGATTTTGGAGGAATCTTAATTATAGATAAATATTTAATGTATTATGTTGTTCTTTGGGTATATTAGATAATGTTTTATAAAATAATGAATAATTTCATCAAATGATGATTTATTCAAAAATATTTAACATGTTTTCATTTATTATAAATAAAAATGTTTTCTGAAGAATGACTTTAAATAATATTATGGAGCGTATTATCCATTAAAAGTAAATATTAGTGCATCATAAAGGAAAATTCATTTTGAATATTCATTTATGAGATCAATATATAAAGAGGATATTTATCAAAGCACTGCCATAAGATGAAATCATTCATCAATAATGGATTGAAATATAGGGTAAAATTGTTATGAAGATTTTTTATAGGATGAAATTGTTCTTTTAGAAAAAAAATTCATTTAAATTAATTTTTATAGATGTATGTTATTTTCAACCGTCAGTGATCAATGGTTTTGTGGTTATTAATGTCATTAAGAACATGTTCTCTATTATTGTCTATTAGTAATTGAAAGTCAACATTCTCCTATATGTCTATATTTTTTAATCCAAATAATTATCAACATGAGTAAGATCCCTATTTTTTTTTATTTCAAGTAAAAAAATATTTCACTACCCCTAAACAAGAAAGGGTTTATAATACCTTTGAACCATATGGGTTTATAAAAAAGTTATTTTAAAATATTGAATCAATTATTATAATGAAAAAATAATTAGGAAAATATTTATTTAATTATGTAATAATTTGAAAACACAAAAATTTATTTTCAATGAATAATAATCTTAATATCTTTCTTAACACACATCACCAATCATTAACATAATAGTTATATAAATTGGAAAAATAATTATTTAAAACTTATCATTATAACATAGAAGATTAATTTTAGGAAATTAATATGAGTAACTACATTATGAAATATATTTATATAGTTTATACTCAATAAAAGTTGATTGATTATTTCCGAGGATATAAGTACTCAATTTTTGGTTATGTTATTTTATGATTAAAAATTTTGGTTTCATCCAAAAAAATTATTGCATAGTGAAGATGAACAAAAAAAATAATTTATTCCTAAATTATAAATATTATTTCATGTAATTAATATCACCTTTCAAATAAAAATTTCAATATAAAATTATTGTGAATTGTTTGTACATTTCCAAGAATGAGATCATATATTAGTAAATAGTGAAAATTCATAACTCTTTGAGAAAATATAATTTCTATTCCTTTAAAATATCCTTTACGTTTTTAATACAATATTAATGAAAATTATTATAATTTATTTATAAATAATCTACATAATAACATAGTAATCATCACTAAACAATATTTTTGATATATCATTATTTCATAGATAACACCATTTTTTCATAAATCATTTTTATGGGTGAAATGTGTTATTATAACAATAAAATCAATAAATAAATATTGATTAATATTTTTAATAAAATTTATCAATGTTATATTCAATATAATGTTTTAACATTTATATGACGGTTTTTATAATTCATGAAATGGATGTAGATTTTATCTTATAACAGAAAATTTGTTTTTCTAAAATGTGGAATCGTGTTCTTATGATAAAATTTTTAATAATTAGATTTTAAAAATTAAAAAGAAATTAAATACTGTTAAATTTATATAGTATTTTTGAATTCGAAAAATTAATATCATTTCATAAGAAAAAATTTATTTTTTTAAAATTGTATAGTGAAATTTGTAAATATTTTCTACTAAGGTAAAAGTGTAAATAAAGAAATAATAAAGTAAAATAAAGATATAATTTAACAATATTTCAGCCAAATATTTACTGGAATAATTTATATACTCTTATATTACCTAAGTATAAATATTCATTTTTTGGTTCTATTTCCAATGATAACGAATTAATATTATTTTAATACTCTATAATATTAAATGTATATACGTCTCCCACTTATATATGGACTCCAATTATATAATTTCCATACACCACTTTGGGATATATAGCTTTAACAGAAACTAAACATTTAATTTCTAAAATTACAAATATATGATTTATAATTTTTTTTTAAATTTTTAAAGAACCATACCAATATTCCTTAAGAAGGAAATAAATGGATTTATACTAAAGAAGAAAAAATCATATTACCTAATATATTTCAATTTATTTATATATCAACCTATTATAAATATAATGAAATCATTATATAATTATAACTACAAAATATAAAATTTATGTATCTTTTTTTATTTTTATGTAATCATCTTTATCCACCTGATTTTATTAGAAATTATAAATGAAAGTATTGGAAATTCATATAGGTGGACTACCACCACCACATATACATATAATTAATTTTCTATCAAATAAATCGGGGATGGTCATTATGAGGGACACAATATATATATATTATATATTACATTATTATTCCTCCTTAATTATAATATCTAATCTACCTTATTACCTTTACATTGATTACGAAATCACAATGTCTCTCATGTGTATGTGTGGAATACCACCTCTTAGAAGTGATTTGATTCATATTTCATTTTTAAAGGGTCAATATAAGGATATATTTAATTAATAAATATTATATTTCTGATATAATAATATAAAATAATTCTATATTATGATTTACCATTTTTAAAACCATCGAATAATAATTTAAAATACCACTCATGCATACGTAATGATTACAGTCTCCATGAATTTATGTAATTTTTTCTCATTTTACATTTATATGAAAATTATAAAATTTTATTTTTGTATGGGATATTGTATTTCTTTCCGGATTAAAAATATTTTATTATTAAAATGTGACCATGGTTCTAGTATCTAAACCATTAAACCAAAACATTCCTAAAAAATGACTAATTATCACCCAAATGATCATTTTAATTGAGAAATTGTTAATAAATAGGATAATGGGGAATTATTAAGGAATGATACATTATACGTTATGTCTAAATATAGTACTATAATATATGTATACAAATATTTTTTTGTTATATTGGATCTTTGAATATGTACCAATAATGATGGAACATGATTTAATGATTTTTCGCCTCAAATTTTCTTCTTTGGGACATATGTAATTACATATATATATCTTCTTTTATGAGATGTATCTACTGATTCATTATATCTTTTACATCTAACATCCATATGATAATTGTATGCAATTATACATTTGATGTTATTTTTTTATATGTTTTATTAGTTAAAATTTAAATAAAACAACGATCTTTTTGTAATTTCATTTCGTTTTTGGAATGATTATGTTAATTTTAAATTGATGGATATTTTATAAATCATACCCATTAAAACACATCTATTTTATTGTCCTATAATTTTGAGTGTAATTTTTAGGTATTAATACACTCTTCCACTACATGAAACATAAAATGAGTGAGAACTTGTTTTTAAGGATGAGAGGACATTATATCCTTTTTGGAAATGAACATTTTCTTCTATTTCCATTCCCTTAAAAATTGTATTTGGGATTTATTTAATAAAAAATTCAATGTATTAAATAGTTTTTTTCACTATATTTAATTATATTTATAATATTTTAGAAATGAATTATTCTATATTTTTTTGAATAAGTATTTTGTTAAATATAATAATTTTTTCAATAGAATGAAATATTTTATTGCATATGAAACGAATAAAATATTATCTCCGTCATTATAGATATAGGACATGATATTCCTTTAAAAATTTACATAGTTGTTATCAAATTTATTGTTTTCCATAATATTTTTTAATATTAAGTATTTTAATTATATGATTTCAAACATTAAATAATATCTTATTTAGGAAATATTATACGTTTTCTTTTAATGGAATTTTTATCTGGAATAACATTCCACGATATATAATATGTTTCACCAAGGATATGTATATTTGATATTTTACTTAATATTTTTATACATGATATATTATTTTGATGATACATTTATTAAAATGAATTTTATTTTAAATAGGATAATCTATTATGAAATAATAAACGTTTTCATGATATAGGGGTATACATATGATTGAATTATGAGTATAATATTGATTGGTTCCTTATAGAATTCAATATAATTTATTAAATATAAATAATTTATAAGATAACAATGTAATGTGTGAAAATAATTTTATCATCACAATATTATGTGTAGACATATTTTTATGTTCATAAGATTATGTCTAGTCGGGGTTTCATTTCAATAAACTATTTTATAGAACTTGTTTAATATCAATATGATTATTAGATTTCCTCTATTCATATCGTAGGTATCATGGGTGAACCTGTTATTATTTATACAATTTCATATTATTATAATATTATTTTTCTTGCACATTCATGTGTTTATAATATATTATCATATATCATGATCAATTTATAATTATTACACACTATTTTTAATTTTTTCATTTATTATGAAGAAAAACATAATCGATGATTCATGATTAGGTATCATTGACTGGTTGGATAAGATTATCACATGTTATGATCATCTCATCATACCAATATTCTTATTATATGCTTATATGTGATAATAGATTGATACCTCTTATTTTTAACTGTATTGATAATCAGATCTCACCCTTACATGTATTTCCATTATACCAAGGATAAGATGAAAGGAATTATGTATAAAATTTATAACAAGGGAACTAAGATATATTTTCTTTTTAGGAGGTATTGTAAATTAGTTATATTCTTACTTTTTATCCTTTTTTCCAAAAGGACTATATAAACATCATCCTTGAATGAATTTTAATGTTTTTTTAATATAAATAAAATAAAATTTAATATTTATGTATGTAATGTTTGGGCCGCGATATTTATGAATGGTTCTAGTTGTGAAGATCCATGTTAGATATGATGTAAATTTTTTATGTAATAGTTTTTTAGGTATCCTTGTTTCTAAAGATAGTAAAAACGTTATTATTATTGAATATATCATAATTTTATTTAATTGATATTAATTAAATAAGATGTAATATTTAAATATTTTACCATTAGGTCACATCAGTTTTTATTACAGAAATGTTGAATGGTATTTTGAAACTACATTGATAAAAAATTAATGACAACTCATTGGATTACCCTATATAATGGATAACATCAGATATCATGGTGTTTAATGTTTTTTGGTGATAACTACAAACTAAATTAATTTATATAAACTAGAGAGTGATTTCAGCTGTGGAAAATATGGAAATGGAGAGAAGAAATCTAAATTCAATATATTTGACATTAACTGTATCATTAATCTTGCATGATGAATGGGCATACGAATATACACCTATATGTATACACATAATTGATATGAATGGGTTTATTAAAAGATTCTTTAAAAAAAATTATGATGAATTTGAAAATATAATGACTAAGTATAAACAAGGTCAAACCTGTAATATCAATGATTGAAAAGTACGTGCCATTATTTTGTAACAGCTCAAACATCTAGAATAGTATTTTTTAATGATAAATTTATTTGTTATATTATATTAAATAGAACCAAACCATAACTATTTTATAATTATATAAATATGATGTATACACATAGGGATGTTTGACTCTCTATATTAAACTTTTATATAATCAATGGTCAATAATAAAATTTGGGATTTCACTCTTGATAATAAATGTAATGTTATATATAGAGTTTGTAAGTAAAACTTTTACAAAGGATAATTGATTCATGTTAAAGAGTTGATGGCCTCAACCGGTAGATTCATTCCATGTATTTACAACATCCATAACATGGGAGGGAGTTGTCATCACTGAGGTTCAACCTTAACCAATCCAAATCCAAGCTTTAACAAGTGAAGCATGAATGAAATATACTATGGGATCAGTTATTGTTAGTGTAAATTACCACTTTGTCGATGTTAGCTGAGGCACCCGAAGAAACTACCACCATTACACACCATACTCTTACAGAAAACATGGGTTAAGTAAGTGGTTATGTATCTTTCACTTTGCGTGTAATTCCCCTTTTAATATTTTTATTCCTTCAATTCCACACTACGAATATTTTTAATTACAAATATTGGGATGGAATATGATAAAAAAAAATTCAGAATAAATTTTAATTTCTAGAAAATATTAAAATATTTATAATGAACTAAAATATTTTTAATAATACATATTTTAATGAAATGTTATTATTGAAAGACTCTTATTTAATAAATAAAGTTAAAATAATTTAATTTATGTTAATGTGCCAAAAATTTAACTGTACATTTTTATCCCACTATAATTCTTTTAAAAATATTGATTTATATATCTAAAAGTTAAAATTATCAATTTTAAATTGTAATAATATAAAATAAATATCATTATTTAAAATATAATGTTGAAATTAGGTTAGTGTGAATTTATGAGATTTTACTAAAATACATTATCTATAGTGAATAATAATAATAATGTTTGATATTTTTAGAATGTTAATTAGATTATAATTATGTTATAATAATATCATAAATATTTCACCATAATACATGAAGTAAAATATCTTATTGTATTAATATTATGTATTTCAATAAATTTTAATTAATTTCAAAATATAAAATATACATTCAAAATTTTAAATTGGGATATTGACCATTAAAAATGTTATTTTGGGATGACAATAGTTTTCCTTAACATAAAAGTAATATAAAATGATGGTAATTTATTTATTAACATAACATAAATGTGTCTCATGTCTCGAATAAAATTTTCAAATTACATGGGAATGACAATAGTTATTCATTATCCACTTCCTAGGTCTCTAAAGCCTATATTTGAAATATAATAAACGAATCCTTGACATTTCTTATAAATACACTTCCATTTATCCATTTACATTCACTACTAATTAATCCTAAATACATATATGATAGTTTCACCACCCATGGAGTCCTTTAATAGTTTCCTCAATCAAGAAGGTCCCAAACTTGTTGTTTTAGGTGTTACACTTCATGGTTCAGTAAATATCCTTCTTTTATATTCATTTTGGGAATCTATTTTTGTATATGTCATCTAAAAATTATGTTAAATATAACTTATTTCCTTTTCATTCATTAAATTATGGAAAAACATTATAAATGTATTACCCATGTATTATTTCATTTCCCCTATTTTAGAACCACATTTTATACATGTTAGGATACAAATTTTACTTCACAAAATAAATCTATTCTCCCAATAAAAATATATTTTGTTTTATTTTTTCGAAAAACCTAAAATATTTATTTTCATGGGTTATTAAATAATATATAAAAATAATTTAGTCTATTATAGGATTGATATACTTGAAGCATAAATTTTATTTCTATTTTTAATGGATACCATAATGAATGTTTATTTAATAACTTTTTAAACACTATTCTATTTATTTGAAACATGTTTATTATATTTCATATAGATTATTTATTAAATGTTGAATTATGATTTATGTGTCTCAAATTAGTTGACATGTATTATGGGTGTTCCATGTTAATGTCTAAATGCATTGGGTAAATAATTTAATCTTAGGGATGACATGTTTTACTTTAACTTGGTGAATTACCGTTGTGTCATTTATGACTCCATTGTGAAAAAACATGGTGATATTCTTGGGAATATATAATTTAGATAATGTAGAAACATTTCCATGTCATATTCTTGTCATTTTTATTATTATATTCATCTTTCTCTTAGATCATCATTATGACTCAAGTTCTTATAGATATTTGTCATGATCACAAGTTGATGTTTCACTTTCTTTCCCTTACTAGGACCATTTCTCACCATTTCCATTGATGTATGTCCCCAAGTGAGGAGATATATTAAATTATAATAGGATGACCATTTATCAAATCCTTCCAAGTGGATAATCGGAGTTTTTAATGTTTTTATGTATTATCTTGAAAATTTCTAGAAAACTATACATTAAATGATCATCTACTCTATAATGAAATGAAAATATTAGGTAATAAAACTCACGATGTCAAAGTTGGTATCAATAGATGGATTAGTTATTTTTGAAAATTTAGACATGAAAATTTTATGAAGAACCTTTGGTATATGTTAAAATATAGGATGACGTATTTGTATTTTGGTGAAGTATTAAGTAAGCGATTTCTTAGAAAATAAATCCTTTTTTATATGAACAAGTTGATGTGGCTATTGAATAAATGTATCGAGGGGTAAAATATGAAAACAAGACATTATGATATACTTGAATTAGAATTGGATCATGAAAACTAGACTTGGTACTCTATATGTTTGACACTCCAAGGGAATATGCTTGGTTAATCACATTATATTTTATTAACCATTATAAAGGATATATATAATATGGAATTGTTATTAAAGAAGACCATATTTAAGAAGGATGATTTAATAAATAAAATTCATTTAGAATTATAATATTATTAAAAAACCATTTCGAATAAAGTAATCATATTTTATAAAATGGATGGAAATTGGAGGAGCTTCATAAATGGTGTGTGGAATGGACCATGCTCTAACATCCATTCAATTGAAGTCATAATGGGAAAAATCATGAGATTGATAAATAAATTCACTCTTGTTATGAGAAATAACATGAATCTAGAGGTGATACTAGATTCAACTCAATGGAAAAAAACTCTAATGTTCCATTTATTTTTCATTGACTACCTTATTTTACTGTATCTACCAACAAATTTATTACTAAAAGGATTATTTGTCTATAAAATACCTGTTTTATGCTCCATTGTTCAGAGTAACACAATGTTACCATGAATGTGTACTGCATATGGGTTATCTGATCAGTGTTGGACACTAATATATAACATGAAACCAAGAATTGAGATTGTTTATATGGAGTGGGAAGATTTCAGTGTAGCCTTGTTAAATAACTATTTCCCCTGTTCAATTAGAGAAAAATTGGGAATAAATTACTAGAGGTAAGGAATATGGTAATTAAATATATTTGAATCGATGAGATGAACATTAAAATGAATTCATGATACACCTTTATCTTTATGATGTATAATTGTGGATTTATTTTGATTATTAGGTCGATTAAGACACCATCTACAGTAAAATATATCCAATAGATACGAAAATAAATCTGAGGAGATAGTGTGAAGTTTTATAATAGTTGAACTATAGTTTGGAGAGACACAATGGTCCCATAGATCGAATGAAAATAAGGGATCTTTATAACCAAACATTGGGAGGAACATTGGTCATGGAATAGAATTAAACAAATGAAACATCCCACATGCCAAATATGTGGGTAGAAACATTAAGGGAACTTCTTACATGGGAGAGGGAAATTCTACATTTGAAGAAGATGTCACATCCAATTTTCAAATTCATTTAATGACTTTCATTTTATTTTTGGTATATTATTTCTTACAGAGATCCCCTAAGAATATTGGAGAAAAATATAGGTTTTTTTGGAAGACCCAGTCACACTATTGACGCATTCTCAGTGAAAACCGTGAAACAAACCCAGGTAACTGTGTGGTAGAAGGAAAAGAATATATCAATGCTATAGTATGACTGTGCACATCATAATAGTTATTTGTGCACTCTATAATGAACATGAACATAGTTGGCAGATAATTTATTAAACTGTGCAGACTAACCATGCCCACTATTCAATTCCTTAAAAAACTATGTACTTAAAATTTTTCCATTCCATAATTAAAACTAATCCACCCCTCTTCTTAAATATTCTTAATTTTTTATCCATAAAACGCCTCTAATCTCCAACAATTTCCCTTGGTACCAATTTATAATGGTTTTTTGGTGGGAGAAACATCAAGAATCATAATTTAATTTGATTCCTCCCTTATTTCTTCCGTATTTTTAGGATTTATTCCCCATTTTATGGAGTAATACTTTAAAGAAACTCTATTTTTGTCCATTGGGATTAATCATGGTGGTTTTGTATTTGAACTATTGGATTAGAGTTCATTCTTGATTTTTGTTTAGGGTTTGTGGTGTGGTTAAAAATTCACATTAAATTATAGGTCTTTTGAATGACAAGGTTGGTGGATCCATGAATAAAAATTAATTGGTGAATTAAATATCATGTATAATTATTTTATTATTATCATTTATTAATATGTGTATTGTGAAAATATTTTTTGACTGAGATTAATATGTTTTTTATTTTTATGTGGTATGTTTATATGAATGGGGTTGTGTTTTTCATTTCAATCCATTTTGTGTCACTATTTTGTGTTTTATAAATTGGGAAATTATTTTATAAAAATTTTATGGGGAAGAGAATTGTGTTTTGGATTACTGTATCGATTAGTTAGATCATAAAATATAGTATTAAATGTTTTTTGGGGTATAAATCCATGTGATGCTTCTTTGAAAAATTTTATAATATTTTTTGTGGTTGGAAAAATTATATGCCTTGGGAAGATAGTTTTTTCCAAATGTTTTGTTGTGAAAATGATTTTTAAAATGAACATGGATATGGATGTGGTGTTATGTGACATGTGAAACTTGATTGAGAATAATAGGGAAGATCGAGTATATATTTGTGAAGACATGGACTAGTATTTTAGTGATTCAGAAATGAATAGAGCCCAGTTTTACTTAGTATGATTGATGATGAAAACAATAACTAAATTTTTATGATTTACTAAAGAACAATATGTTATGGGTGGGATCTATACTATTGGAATGTTTATGATAACACAGTTGGCTGTGGTTTTTATACTACATTTCACTCCGATATGATGAACTTAGATTCCAAAATTAATCTAGTGCATAAGGGTGGTTCCTATGACAAGTTCTCATTGGTTAAGTAACATATAACATCGACTTATAGTTTTTTGGTTGGTAATTTCATTAGAATATGTTATTTATTTAAATTTATTCCTTCATTAAAGTTTTTTTTTTAAACTATTCCTCCATCGAAGATTCATTTTGTAAAATTGTTAGTATCATTTCATTTTTATAAAAACTAAACATTATTTTTCATTTAATGTTTATAGAATGAAATATTTTATCTGGTGGAATACTACTAGGCTTAGGCTCACACCAAACATAAACCTTTTGGTGTTTGTAGACTTTGTAATGACTTAAAAAACAATATACAAGTGATTTGGTGATGTCATTTTAGGGTGATGTCTTCATTCAAAGTGAGGTGTTATAATGCTGGAATTTGGGTGATGCTATTTTTAGATGTGTTGATTTTTTAGATAAATGTTCTACATATTTTAAAAAAAATTGTGTTTAGATTTAACTATTTATTAAAATTCTTAACAATTATTATAGATAGTTTGGTTGAATTTAATGAATTAGTTTATAAATTTTTTTAGTTTTTATATGATTATAAAATAAGGTATTACATTCACATGATTTATTTATGATACCCACACACTTAAGCTAGCACGTGGGAATATGGAACACCCATCATGCCATACCACAAACTAGGTCAGGTTCCAGTTCTGATTACAACCGATCTTGGTTCATGGAAAATTGATATCAAAGGGAGGTTCATCTAATTGGTTCATTTTGTTTGGGATCATTCTATTTAAATATGAGCTAAGACTTTTATTACTAAGAGTTATGGTTGGGAGTAGGGTGCTTGGCCAGCACCCCTAAGTATAGGCCCCAAGTCGCCATGGGATTTTTGGTTTTTCTTACTTCCCTTCTCGGTGGTATGTATAGGCTACAGAATATAAATTCACATAAGGTGGGGGT
Source organism: Viscum album (assembly GCA_963277665.1). NCBI lineage: Eukaryota > Viridiplantae > Streptophyta > Magnoliopsida > Santalales > Viscaceae > Viscum > Viscum album. The sequence goes on from OY728120.1 coordinate 1,809,623,420, forward strand.
GTTGTTTTTTGTTCATTTTTTTACTGTAACAAGTTTTATTTATTTATATTTTATTTTATTGAAAAATAAAAATCATATATTTTTTAATTGTTTTTTCTCTTGTTTCTTTTTCTTTTTGTAGCAACATGCCTCCCCGAAAAACACCCACTCTCCCATGGGAGGATGTTGGAGCATGTTCTCCCCCCACTTGATCATAGGTTTGTTGAAGTTGTGCTTCAGGATTCCATGCTCTAAGATAGGGAGAATGTCCCATTCATACTCTAGTTAGATAAGATGAATCTAGTCCTAGAAAGTACATTGCCCATGATTTTCTCAAGAAGAACCATCCTCCCATCAAGGACCTATAATATCATGAAGTCTTGGATTATACAAGATTCTATGTGTTTATGGGTCTTTTTCATGGGGATATGTCAGAGATGGTGTATGCCAATAGTTTTGATGAGATAGTCTGATATTCACTAAATATCATCTCCAACAAGCATATGAAGGCGTAGAGGTTTGGAGCGGGTTTTTGGTTGGATATTTATTCTCATGTTTTCTTATTCATGATGATGACATGTGTAGAGGTTGTTTATTGAACTTGTATGGTGTATAGTTTTCAAAAGGTATTGTGTGGTTCCCCTAGGGTAGTGTCAATGCTTGGTAGTGTATGTTCATCCATGAAGAAAATGAAGAAGGTGGAGTAGGGGAAGAAATGAGGTGGAAGTTCAGGCCATCATTCTAGGCAGTCATCATCTGTAGATTCTGATATAGGGTATGTCGTGTTCCATCAGTGTGGGAGTACATTATGCATTCTATCATCATGTAAATATCCCACATGTACTTGTCATCGAAATGGTGTTATGGGGAACCTATATCCTTCTTACAAGGTGGAATTCCAATACCAGAGTAATGCATGGTATGTGACTTCCAATGGGTTGTAGTTTAGTTGAAGCTATCTAAGATGTTGGGATCTCTATTTTTGGGGTCATGGTTGTTGGATGAGATCAAATTATTGGTAAATCCAGATTATGGTAGAGCCATAGGTGAGTATCAATTCTCCAAAAGAGACCTTGCATCTTAATATTATGGATCGTGTACTAGCAGGATAGGATGTTGGGCCCTCGAGAGTTTCAAGTGCCATTTTTATTGAAACATCTATTGAATATGTTTTTTGATATTACTATAATTTGTTTCATCTAGTCTTTTAAACCTATTGAATTTTCCAACTGAGTTGAGGTCGTTTTCAATTTAGTTGCTGAAACTGCTATATAAGAGGATGGAACAGGGTCTATGGTGCCCATCGTGTGCACATTTTTTGACATGGATGGATATGGAATAGATTTTTTAGGTCTTGGATATGGACCTTTCTTATGTGTTCCACAGTATGGAATGGATGGAGCGTTATCAATAACACATTTATTCCTATAGGAATTATCTGAAATTCATGGAACATGAAGGGATTCCTATGGTATTTCATTGGGAATGGAATCCTTGGTCTTGATGTGTGTGACCTCCACTCCAAACATTGAGAAATCTTGTTTTTTTTCTTATTTAAAATCACGCTAGAGGATGACGGTGGGGATCCTATGCGTGGACTACCTCTACTTGTGGATGAGTTTACATATGTATTTCCATATTATTTTTTGGGAATACCACGGAGCAGGATGAAGAGTTTTTAATTGATTTCGCACTAGGTACACAGCCAATATATATTCCCATATATCCTATATCCCACACTAAATTGAGGGAATTAAGGATGTAGTTGGATGATTTGAATCCAAAGGCTTCATTCACCCGAGCATCTTTCTTTGGAACCCTCCTGTTCTATTCGTGATGAAGGATAATAGATCCCTATAGAAGTCCATTATCTACAAGCATTTAAATAAGGTAACCATTACAAATAAATACAATTTTCCCTAGATTGATTTCTTGTTTTACTAACTAAAATGGAAAAGTGGATTTCTGAGATAGACTTGCATTCAGGTTATCCTCATGTTCAGATGAGTGGGGAATATATCTTGAAAATGGAATTATGAAGAAGCTATGTCCCTATCAAGTATTTTTTCATGCCTTTCATATTTAAAAATTCTCAAACAGTTTTTATTGAAATCATGAATATGGGGTTTCACAAATATCTAGACTCCTTAGATGGGGTATTCATGGAATACATTTTATTTTACTCTAGATCTGAGGAATTGGATGATATTAATTTAATAATCGTGTTGGGAATGATTCGGGATAATCATGTTTATGAAATGTTTACAAAATTCACCTTCTAGTCAAATTAGGATTAGTTTTTGGGACATGTGATTTTGGAGAAAGGTGTTTCAGTAGATCCCAAGATGGACAGTGTAGTTATGTTATCGGAGGTACCAAAGAATGAGTTCAAGATAAGGTGTTTTCATGGCCTAGGAGGTTATTACATACGGGTTTTTCAATACATATCATGGAAATATTATTCCCTAAAATCACACACTTAGAACAGTGCGATTTTTGAATAGAGCCTTGAATTTCCAGCCTTCATTACAGAGCAAAAAGGGTGGCTGACTGCGGCACTCATGTTGATATTCCTAGTGTTTGGGAAGGTCTATATAGTTTATTGTGATGCTTCAGGTATGGGCCTTAGGTATGTGTGGATGATGTTTGATAATGTACTTAAATATAGTTCATTCTAACTATAACCACATGAAAATAATTACCCGAACCACAAACTAGAATTTGCATTTGTGAATCATGCCCTGATGACATGAACCCATTATATTTTTTTAGGAGAAATTGGTTTTCACTTAAGAGCATAAAATCTTATTCTACCAATTTTCTAAAAAATATATGGAGATGAGAAAAAAAATTTAGATCATGAATTTACTGATTTTTTATTTTGATATCATCTATACCACAAGAAAGTGTAATGTCGTGGTTGATAGTTTGAGAAGAAAAGTGCCAGTGCATTTTTGTTGATGTCACGTGATGAGTGGACCTTGATGGGGCTCTTTTCCAAGTTGAACATGGAAACCACATAGCACAGTGGAGGTGAATTATTAACATGTTTTTAGTTGACTCCTTCTCTTCCAGAGTTGATTCTAGTGGAGAAAAATTATGGTGATCTATTTTAGTGGTCTATACTGCTTCTTAATGGATGGGAGATATCTTCGGACTGGTCCTCATCTACATAAGGGATATTTTTCTTAACGGATTGTTCAGTGGCATCGTTGACTTTATGGATGCTGCTGATATAGGATAGCTACCATTCTTAGTCGAAATTCCATCTTACTGCTACGAAGATTTATTAATATTTTCGTCAATAGTTTTGTAGTTTAGGCCTAAGGCGGGACATAGATGAATTTGTTTCGAGATTTTATACATTTCAGTAGGTAAAAGAAGATCATCAAAGGGCCTTTAATTTTTTTTCAGCCTTTACCCATTCCTAACATGATGTGGGATGAGGTTTCCATTGATTTCATTATTGTATTGCCTCATAATCCTTAGTGAAGGAATTGAATTTCGGTGGTGATTGATCGTATTAACAAAGAAACAAACATAATTCTAATTACAGTTACAACTACAGTGGATGATCAAGGCCTGATGTATAATCCGAAGGTTGTAAGGCCTACAAGGGTGCTTTCAAAAGTTGTTTTAAATAGAGACCCTCATTTAACAACCAATTATATGAAGGCCTTCTAAAGGTATTGGGGTCATATATTAAGATGACTATGGTAGTCCATCATCTAAATGATGGTCATAAAAAGTGTAAAAATAAGATTCTGGAGGATATGATTCATGCATGTGTTTTGTATTTTGGAGGATCATGGGATAACCAGAAGTGTTTGGTCAAATTTTCATAAAATAATAGTTATCAATAATCTATTATAATGGCTCAATTTGAGGCTCTCTCTCATCGGATGTGTTAGTCTCATTTATGTTGGGATGAGGTAGTGATGACCTATCTTTGGGGACAGTGCCTCGTTCATGAGATTTCTATGATTTTCAAGTTGATCAATATGAAGTTATTGATAGCTCATATTCACAAAAAATATTAGATGAATTAGAGGTGTTGAGATCTTGTATTTTTTTATGGTAGATAGGTTGTTTTGATGGTGTCCCCTCCATTGGGGAATCATAGTTTGGGGAAGCAGAGACAACTACCACTGAGGTATGTGCAACCTATTAAATTCAACATGTGGATTGGAAAGGTGGAATACATGTTAGCTATTCCATATTATTTAACATCAATTCATAAAATATTCCATGCCTCCTAATTAATGGGGTAATATTTAGACCTGTATCATCTACTAAATTTGGAAGAGTTGGAGATAGAGCCTAATTTACTAGTTTTTGAATGACCGGAGTAGTTGGTGAATTCCAAAGAGATGGTGCCATGTGGGAAGTATATTCCATTGGTCTATGTACATTGTAAACATGTAAATGATTTACATGATACTTGGGAGTGAATGTTGTGTGTTGATAATGAGTATCCATTCTTGTTTTCCGATCATGCATCATGTTGACTTTCTATGGCGGAATATTTTCATGGTGGGGAGAATTGTCAAATATGTGATTTTGTTTTTATTTAATTAACCCCTTTTATGTATTGTTCTATATTTTCAACCTCATTTCCCCACTTAATATTGTTTAAAAATGGAGTTATCTATGTGGGACGACCCAAGCTCACAGTTGGTGCACATATAGTGGAAATAGGGAACACATCTGAGGTAACCATATGGTAGAAGGAAGAGCCGACTATACTACTGATGCATGACCATGAACCTCATCAAAGGTAGTCATGCACTATGGATAAGGAATGTGCAGGGTTGGCACATAGATTGTTAATTATTTTGATCATATTGTTTCTAATGTCCAACTCATTAAAAAAATTTATTTTCCTTCTTCCTTTCCAGAATTAATCCAAATTGGCTCCTCTCCTTTTATACATTGATTTTTCAGCTATTGGAGGCCTCCATGCTCCATTAATCTTTTTTGGTACCAATTTATAAGGGGTTTTGGAGGGAGAATCTTCACGAATCATCATTTATGTCGATTTATCCCTTGTTTCATCCTTCTTTTTAGGGTTTCGTCCCTCTTTCTTGGAGTTATATTTTTCCAGTAGCTAGGGTTTTATCTCTATGGTCCCATAATTAGTTTTTGGGTTTGATATCGTAGATTTCAGTTTTTTATTTCTTTCTTGAGGATATTTTGAGGTGTGGTTGAAGATTCACAATGATTTGTGGATTTTTATAGAAAAGGTAGTTTATTCAATTTATAAACATTATTTGGTGAAATATATTGCATTTATAATTTCTTTAATATGTTCATTGATTAGTATTTTAGATGAGAAATTAGTTTTTATAGAACGTAATATTTTTTTTCTATTTTATTGGCATGTTTATATGAAATGCGGTGTGTTTTTGGTTAAAATCGATATTTTCTCACTTGGCATTGTTTTATAAATTATTCAATTAGAACACCAAATAATTAAAGGGATGGATATTACTTTTTCGTGTGGTGTAGGTGTATTTTTGTTCTTAAAATATAATTTGAATGGTTTTTTTGTATTGTCCCAATTCTTTACGTACATATACATTAAATTACATTTCTGTAATGTCTAATACATAACAAAAATAGACACCAATGGACCGTATTTGTTTTGTGTCTTTGGAAACTTGGAATATAATCTTCTAATATTGGTGAAAGATATTCAACATCTCCCATAAATATCATCCTTTTGTTCCTTACCTAAAAATTGTCCTTATATCATGGGGAAAGGAAAAGATATAAAAGGGTGAGCCCAAATTCGCAGTAAGGGTAAGCATGGAGAAAATAAAACAAACCGTATACATTTGAATTTCAAAACATGAACATAATATATAAACATAAAAAACATGAGCAATGACATAAAACATGGTAGTACGTAAGGCATAGATCATAATGGACCATCAATAATGATAAAATAAAATGGGAATAAAGCATGTAATTGTGGAAACCATTAAGCACATGTTATTATTTCTATAGTAGCCAAGTCATTTCTGGAAAGACCATCTTAGTGGACAAAGTCCATTTCTGAATCGAGTTCACACCTAGTTCCAGTCCTGTATCACTGAACTGGATTAACTTACCATTCTAGACATTTCTATCTAATGAGATATAAATCATTACCCAATTCATTGTAGGGAGATATAGGTCCCACCCATCTCATAATGAAATCATTCATACTTGTGGCACAAAATAAACATAAAACATTTATCATACCCAAAGAATAAAATTATTTTCATAAACATCATCCCATCATAACATAATCCATATAAAACAAATGGATATCATTTCATCTTAAGAAAAGTGAAACCGTATAAATCATAGAGACATTATAATTGAAACATACACATATGAAATAATGACATCTTATATGGAAAATGGTTTTGATTAAACACTTGAAATAAATTCTTGAGAAAAATATCCTTTATTCTTCAAAATCATTTTATTTTCATAAAATTACATGAAATTTTAAAAGAAAAGGATTTGGTTGAAAATAGTCATTAAATCTTGTAGAGTAAGCTTCTTGAAAATAACGCGTTATGAAAACCGTAAAAATCTGTTCATGCCGTATAAGTAATGAAAAACATTATTCTCGTACTTTCACTTGAAAAGTAAAAAAGTTCCTCGTATGGTAAACAAAAGAATGATTCCTTCCATAACAAAAAATAAAATTAAAAGTGTGGTAAACATGGCTTTAAACATACATGGAAGAATTTAAAATACTCTATGAAACAAAATTGTGTACATGGATGAAAAATATAACCCCGGTAATTACTTACGTATAAGAAATCTCGTATAAAAATGAGATTTCAATATTATCCCTTACCTTACGTCCAATTTATACCATATGTGTCCAAGAATCCTATATAGTGGTTTTAAAGATATTATTAACTTGTAATAGAACCATAATAATATTTATGATATCATATATGATTCACTTATGTCTTTATATTATTTGTTCATTTGTCAATTGCATGATAAAGCAGCGTTTTGGGAAATATTGTTTCACTTATCGTCTGTGTTTTGATGTGTAATTAGTAATATGATTACTTAGATCATGATTAATTAATTAAAGAATATAATACATGACTTATATATAATATATGTTCCTAATATACATATATATAATAGATCGATAAATGTAATGAAATTAACTGTTCATGGAGACGGTAGGCTGTACGTACACATGAACGCAGTTTTTCATTTCTTTATTGAATAGAATGGAATTAAGTAGATGACATACATATATATATATATATACATAAATCCAGTATAATTAGTATGTCATATATTTCATTATTACCTATTATATATACTTTAAAATCATTTTTGAATTGTTATCCTGGAAAATGAATCTCATCGCGTCATGGAGACGGTAATCCGTACGTACGCACAAACGATGATATTGTTCCCATATTTATTGAATGGAATTGGAGTGGATGATATAATATCATATAATAAGTATGACGATATAAAAATCATATATAGTTATTCTTTACACCATTATACCCATCCAAGTAAGGTGGTGGTGGAAAAACTGATTACACCACGACGTGGAGACGATATTCCGTACGTATGCACGCGCATTGATTTCGTTTTCCGTAGGATGGATAGAAGGTGAAAAAGGGATGTTTCATATTTATAATAACATATAATTATATATTTAATACTGATGTCATTACTTTATAATTAAACAACTAAATAATATGAAGTAGAATAAGGATGAAACTTAAAAGAGTCGGTAGAAGGGATTACCTCTTCCTCGACGCAGCTCCATTAAACATCTTCTTATGGCACAAGAGTTGGTATTTTGAATAGACCAGAACATATATGATTTAACTAGATATGTTGAGAAGAGGAATTGGTAGGGTTTGGAAGATATTTAAGGCTCAAAAGGGTGTGAAGAGAAGAGTGAAGGGGAGCCCTTTTTATAAGGGAGGAGAAGGGCACCTGTGGAAAGACATAAAATATTATTTTATTATAAAGTCATATTCATTTTATAATATCTCCAAATTGATTTATTTATAATCTAAAGTGGGGATGAGTCTAAATCATCTCAACCAATAGGCTTTAGACAAATATAGATAACTATTTTAACCTTATCATTTAGATTTAACTCAAAGTTAAATAATTTAACTTTTACCGTGTCTTCTTGTTTTCTTACACTATATGGTTAATAAATATACTATAACAAGCCAAAAGAACCCCAAGTGATTCATTATTAAAATATATAACTTTATCTAAGTCATTTGGCTGATCCTTATATTTTTTGGAATATAATAAAAATTAATAATATAATATTTGTTTTAAAAACTATTTTATGTCAATTTTGATACTATTTGATAATTGATTTTTGTAAAACTCATAAAAACATGATTAGTTCGAAAAACGTTACTTGAATCAATAATAACATGTCATAGTAACCTATAAAATTATTGGAATTCATAAAAAGTATAAAATTAGGATTATTTGGGTATTTATAACATCAATTATGTTAATATTTCATTAATACAGTAATTACTCCATCATCATTGTGTCATCAATAAATTAAATTATTTAATGTCTAAAAATTATAAATAAAATACAATTATGTAGGAAACCTTTTTATATTTCAAATGTATATTTATAGTCGAATTAATATTATATATGACCCTCTATTAAAAATGTTTTATTTATTAAACGTTGATTTTAATTATTTTTACTTATCTCTAAATAAAATAATAATAAGTGTCCAAATCTAATCAAAGTCGATCTAAAGGATAATATTTTATTACTATGGTTTTTTTGGTGGAATGAAACTTATCCAATAGAATTAGGACATGTTTTAGGGTAATAATAATATCATTTTTACCCTTAATTACCAAATTAACTTTTAACCGTGGTAAGTAAAAGTAAAAAGTTACTATTCACCAAAAATTATTTTTATCTGATTTAACCACATTTTACTCCTTGATGTTAACCGTGTGTCTCGTATTTTCAAAATTCCACTTCCAGAAGTGGTAAAATTATGTTTTATGTAAATTTTCAAATTCTCTTAGGTGGTGGATAAAAGACGGTGAAAAGATCAATAACAATTTTTTATATCTAAAATTATTATAAAATGACTCAAATGAATTAAATTGAACATATATAGGTATTATGTATCAATTTTGACCAAAAATAAATTTAAATAAAATAAATAATTATGTATATAAAAAGTCTATTTTTAAATAGTAACCCAGTGTTTTCACTATTCATCAAAAATTGAATGTTTTCAGAAAAATACAAAAAATTCACCCTTGGATAATTTCGATATTCTGAATCCCAAAATGAATTCCATTTTGAGTGATAAAATTTAAAAAAAATCAAAAATTGGGTATTACTATTCATAACAGCTAGTTCATAATAATATAATAATAATATCTTGTTTAGTGAAACATGGTATTGCGTACTACACACCCTATAGAAGAAGGTCTTGATTGTGTGTAATGAAAGCCAAGTCAGGGATATGTGTAGTAAAATATCCGTTTCGTGTTGTGTGTAGCATAATCAAAACTTATTTCATTTATACATTAAACAGAATCTATACTTAATGTTGCAAAGAATAATTTCCTCAAAACGAACTTGAAATTGTGTGTATCACGAGCCAAGAATAGTGTTGCATATACTTCAAGCTAATACATTGTTGTGTATAGTAAAAGATAATATTGGTGTAGTTTATAATAGAAGACATCAAAGAAATTAAAAATAATATATCTCATAAAATTTCAGGGTGTTATATTCTACCCCCCTTAAAATGAATTTTGCCCTCGAAATTCATCGGGGTTATAAATGGTTTACTACTTGAATGTTTCTTTCATAGAAACCCACATCATAAAAAGGAATACTAAAACATAATTTTAAAAAGGGAAGTTAGAATCATAACAATCACCCAAAGTAACTCAGCCCTGGGTTTCCACATAAGACAACATAGGTGAAAATATGGATCTGGAAGAGAAATATAACCATCAACTTCTGATGAAGTGTGGTAGAAGACATGGCTATGAAAAATCAAACAATCACAAAGCCCTAAATTTGAGATTATATAAGGTACCTTATAATTCATCAGATATAACGGCACTAGGACAACATTTTTGGGTTTCAAGATCATTTCCCTAAAGTTGAAGAAATTGGAATTAGCAGAAATACGTTCTTGATTATGGTACAATCTCACCATTGGTCATTCCTTGGACAATTTCCACTTCATATCTTAAACAAATGAAGTTGAATTTGTCATTTTTGAAGTGATAGCAGATCTTGTGGTAGAATGATGGGTTATTCCATCGGTCTCAAACAAAAGGTAAGAAAAAGTAATCAAAAATACATAAGTCCATCTATAGTGAGGTTAATCATATATGGTTCCTAAAATGGACTTATACATCATATATAATAATGCTTAATAAAATAAAAGTAGTTTCTACTAACCAGGGTATTACTATAGGCTAGTGGTATCCGATAAAGGCTCGTCACATTTCAGTTGTGGGTTCGATTCCCACAGCCTTATCTGACGCGACGGGTTGTCGCCCGTCCTACAGGTTGTCCTTTTTCTAAAACTAAATCATTATAACATTCCATAAATAATATTGAAAAATGTTCTACCTTTAAACAATATAGAATTATTTCCAAAATAATCCCTTCCAATCTTTAGGCTTATACAAAACACTTCTGTTCAAGCTCATAGTATAAAAAAAATTACTAGAAATGTCATCTGTCGAGCATGTGAATACCATCATTTGTCCCGCATATATCATACGATATATCTTATTGGTCAAATAACAAACATGTGAATACCATAATCATGTATTCTCTTGAAAAATTAATACCCATTGACGCTTTGTGAAAACATGAATGTTGTCAAAATTTTACACTTTCCACAAACCAAAATCCCAAAATGTCTATATACTCAAACCATGATATAACTTTGTCCTTATATCTGTCATGAGCTCATATCATTTTTTCTTTATCTCTTCATTATGTGAATATCATCTTTTTTCCAAAAAATATTTCAATCACTTTTCATGGTTACCGGTACCATATAATTATTGATAACCAATACATAAAGATTCCAAAATTCCACGATGCCTTAAATGAGATTCCATGATACTATTTTGAAATCCCACTATATAGACAATTAAATAAATACACAACATCATTGTCATCCTCAACATCACAAATATTGATCGCATGTGACTTCCCTTTATCCTTTTACTTAAGTGGTTTCTCACGTTGATAATAATTAACCGTTGGATTAGGGCATTGATAAGCATAATGCCCAATTTCCTTGCACATGATGCATTGAATTGATGGTGGGGCATTCTCTGCAGTATTTTCTTTATTCATATCATTAGCAACCCTTTTTCTATTACTTCAACACTCAGCTGCTCGATGACCTTATTTTCCACACTTAAATAATTTTCTAGTCCCTTTAAGTCAATCTCCACAATGCTTCTTTCCACACGTTTAGCATAAAGAAGCATTCATATTCTTTTCACCATTATTATGAGATTTCTCCATGAACTCCATCTTCCGTTTCTCTCCAAAACCATGGGATGGATATGCAACACCAACTCCAATTTCAACCTTGATAGCACAACTCACAATTTCTTCATAGCTACTGAAGTCTCTTATATCTAATTCCCTTCGAAGAATTGGTTTTATGCTATTTAATAATCGATCAACATTACTTTCAGGTTGGATGATAAAGCCAGATGCATACCTTGCAAGCCTTGGAAAATTCACTTTGTACATACCAACCGATTCATCATCCTTTTTCTTAAGGTCAAGGAAATATTTTTCCATCTTTGTTTGAATAATACAAGGGACGTAATTATTGATAAATAAGTTCTTGAACTCATCCCATTCCATAGATTCAATTTCATCTCGGGGCCTTGTATTCTTAATTAGAGTCCACCATTGATCTGCTTCCCCTTCTATATAGTAAATAGATAGAATGGATTTTTCATGTTCCTAACAACGATGTATAGAAAATATCTTTTCATTGGTAATGATCCATTGTTCAGCAACAAGTTGATCAGAAGACCCACTAAAATATGGTGGGTGTTGCCTCATGAAGGACTTAATAGAATATTATTCCATTCTCTGCTCATTTGGTTGTCTAAAATGATTCATAGCTTGTGTAAGTATAGAAATAATAATTTTCACTCCATCTACCATAAAATTGGATTTCTCAGGAGGAAAATAATTACATTGTCCATTACATTGATAAACACGGTTCCTTTAGGTTCCAGCCATCGTCTAAAAACCAAGAAGAATAGTGTGAGAGGAAAAAATCATGCTATGTAAAACAACATAATAAAGGGGGAGTACTTTCAATATATTACATATAAGGTTTAATTCTAAGATTGTTACCATAATTCTAGGACTATTTCCTATACTTATACTTAACATTTGAGACATACCTAGACATACCTTAGAAATATCTCTAGGGATATCAGTAAAGTTTTCGCATCCTAGTTTCTAAAGGTTAACTAAATCATTCCTCTGATACCAATTGTAAACACCCAAATCTTGACGTACATAGACATTACATTACTTTTTCGGAATACCTAATATAAAAAAAATAGACACCAGTGGACTGTAATAGTTTAGTGTCTTTGGAAACTCAGAATATAAACTTCTAATCTTGGTGAAATATCATCTACATCTCCCATAAGGATCTTCCTTTTTTTCCTTACCTAAATCCTTTCATTATATCATGGGGAACAGATAAAATATAAAAGGGTGAGCTCAAATGCTCAGCAAGGGTAAGCACGGAGAAAATAAAACAAACCATATACATTTAAACTTCAAAACATGATCATAATATTTAATCATCAATATCTTGAGAAATGACATAAAACATGGCAGTATGTAAGGAATATATCATAATGGATCATCAATAATGATAAATTAGCATGGGAATAAATCTTTTAATTATGGAAACCATTAGTCACATGTTATTATTTCCATAGTAGCCATGTCATTGCTCCAAGACCATCTTAGTGGACAAAGTCCCTTTCTGAATCGAGTTCACTCCTCATTCCAGTCATATATCGTTGAACTAGATTAACTTAACGTTCCAGCCATGTCTATCTCATGAGATATAAATCATTACCCAATTCATTGGTCAGAGATATAGGTCCCACCCATCTCATATTGAAATAAATTTTACTTGTGCCACAAAATAAACATAAATCATTCATCATAACCAAAAGAATAAAATGGGTTTCATAAACATCATACCATAATAACATAATCCATATAAAACAAATGGATATCATTTCATCTTAATAAAAGTGAAACCATATAAATCATAGATACATTATAATTGAAACATACACATATGAAATAATTCCATCTTATATGGAAAATAGCTTTGATAAAACACCAGAAATGAATTCTTGAGGAAAATAACCTTTCTTCTTCAAAATCATTGTCTTTTCACAAAATGCCATGAAATTTTAAAAGAAAAGGATTTTGTTTAAAATATTCATTAAATCATGTAGAGCATGATTCATTATAATAAGGAATTATGAAACCATAATAATCCGTTCATCCCGTATAAGTAATGAAAAACATTCTTCTCGTACTTTTGCCGGAAAAGTCAAAAAGTTCCTCATATGGTAAACAAAAGAATGATTCCTTCCATAACACAAAGTAAAAGTAAAAGTGGGGTAAACATCACTTTAAAAATACATGGTAGACTGTTAAAAACTTTATGAAAAACATTTTTTTGGACATGGAAGAAAAATATAACCCCAGTAAATACATACGTATAAGAAATCTCGGATAAAAATGAACTTGAAAATTTATCCCTTACCTTATGTCCAATTGCTTCCATATGTGTCTGAGACTCCTTTATAGTGGGTTTAAACATATTATTAACTTGTAAGAGAACCATAATAATATTTATGATATCATATATGATTCATTTATTACTTTATATTATCCTTTCATTTGCCAATTCCATGTTAGAGTAGCATTTTGGGTAAAATCATTTCATTTATCGTCCGTGTTTTGACTTTTATTTATTAATATGATTACTTAGATCATGATTATTTAATTCCAGAATATAAAACATGATTTTTATTTAATATATATTCATTATATAAATATATATAATAGATCGATAAATGGAAATAAATATAACCTTCTTGGAGACGGTAGGTAGTGCGTACGCATGAACACAGTTTTTTGTTTTCAATATTGAATTGATTGGAATTATGTAGATGAAATAAATTTATATAAATACATAAATAAAGTATCATTATTATGTGAAGTGAAATGTGTTTCATTTGTTGTCAATGAGGTATGTTGTTTTCAAGGAATGAATGGATGGATGTCAAGGAGTTTCAATATGTGAATGACAAAGGATGTGATGGTGTTGGTGAGGACAAGAGAATGGCCATGGTACTAAGATGCATGTCACATAGGCGATTCACTAAGTGACATAGGAGATGATGGTTGAAACATTCTCTAGTAATATCAGACGATTAAAGAACTGATCTTAAAGTTTCAATACTTGTATCAAGATGATACTAAGTTACAACACTTGAAGAATGAATGATGATGGAGCATCATTATATCTGATGATTGTTGAGCTGATCTTTAAGTTCATAGAACTTGTATCCTGATGATACAAAGTCACAACAATGTTAGAAGTCCATGCACTGTCTTCACAATGCATGAGGAGATGAAAGTGATCCATCCACAATCACTAAGTGGATGAAGTGGTTGAATGAAGTCCATGAACTATCACTTAGTGCATGTGAATTAGATGTTGATCCAACTTGATCTCTGATTGGATCATTGAAGAATGTTGAAAAATTATTTGATTCAGGAGCTTCGGTTGAAGATGAACCTTAAAAAATTTCACTCCTAAGTGAAGATTATATGTTGTGGAGTAATTCTAATGAACAAGAAAGGGAGAATAGAAGAAATGAAGAAGGGAGAAGTGGCTTGGAATTTGGAATTTTTAATATGGGATACTTTGTTTTTTTAACAAAGTGTTTATATATTACTTAGCCAAAAAATTGGCCAGCCAAGGACACCGTGAGGGTTCAACCCCAAGGCACATGTGGGCCTAAGGCGCTACGCCCAAGGGGGAACCGTGGGGAAAACCCAAGGGAGAAGAAGCCACGCAGGGCAGTCAAGCCTGCGCAGCATGGGCGCCAGGATGCGCGCCCGAGGATGCATAGTGGGCGCCAATTGTGCGCCCGAGTGGCAGGGGTGGGCGCAAGAGCGCGCCCGCAGAGGGAACACGGTGCGGGGCGGCACCGTGGAGGGAGAAGTTCAATCGAGGTATGGATGGCAGCGGATGTTTGATAAACCGCGGAAAATCCGCTCGCCGTTTCGATGTGGGACGCGCAAAAATCTCCAGGAGCGGATCCTGGCCGCTCGATTGATCGCGCGCTAGATCTCGGCCGCACATCTAATCCAACGCGGCCCATTCTGACCGCGGCCGTCCAAAGAGCTGATCCGACGGCTCCGAGGCGTCTCTTTCCTCGAGCTCAGCCGAAGGCCACCCGCGTGCCTCCGTCGAACCAGAAGCAACCCGAGAGATGTTTTCGAGCTCCTGGCCACCTCCGATCGAAGTAAAGTGTCCATGGTGATCGTCTGGCCACACTGAACACAATCATGCAATAAAATATGCATGCACACGTTGAATGGAGAAAATTGGAGTTCGGCCGAGGCAAACAACGTTGCCGAGGCTATGAGGTTTATTCGTTGCATGGAGTATCCTTAACTGAAGGTCGTGCATGCCTTCTAAGTCGCATGCACGTAGAGGAAATTAAAAATGGGTTAAGCCGCGTGAAACACAGGAGAAACAAGATTTTGGAAAATCTTGGAAACCCGAGATATTCGGGAGTTTGAATTTATAACCACGCGGATGTTTTGAGGCATTTCTCTGCCTATATAAAGAGAGCACGAAGCACAGATATTGCTTGCTGATCCTCTGAAGAGAGAAGTCCTGCGAAGCCTCTTTTCTCAGCGAAGTAAGAAGCTCCGCGCAACCCACTGGCGCGACGAAGCAGCCCGAAGCCATTCCTGGCTTCGTGTGTTCCTTTTGCGCACCTCTTGCACGAAAGAAGAGAAAGGGAGAGTCCCCTACCCGCTACCCCTTTGCGTGACAGGAAGGAGAGGTTGGTCAGCGCGACCTTGCACGCTCCCTCTGTGCACCACGCCCCCTGCACGGTAAGCACTTGTGTTCCTGCGGTGTTGCACCGTGCACACCCGAGGCAGTGGCCCTTGCACCAAGACCCTACGCGGCCATTGGAGAAAAGGATTGGCCGCACCCTTGCGCACCTCCTTTGAAGGTAGTGGTTCGGGAAAGTTGAGAACTCACTTGGACAGTGAGCAAAAGAAGGTCGAGACCACGCCCTTGTGTGTGCCAAATTTGAAGAACACACTTTGTGTGTTCATTTGAAGAAGAAGGCCTTACCCACATTTCCCCTTGTGTGTGTGCTAAGTGCAAGGAAGGCTTGCACCTTGTGTGTGTGCAAAGTGAAGACACCCTACGGGTGGTATAAGTGAAAATGAACAATGGGTCGTAGCCTTGTGTGTGTGCAAGAAGAGAAGGAAGGATGTAGCCAAGTGGGAAGACAAGAGGGCCTTAGAACCCAAGTGTGTGCATAAGCACCAAGTGAAGACCACACATTTTGTGTGTGTGAAAAGTGAAGGAATAAGGCCAAAGACTTACCTTAGTGGTGTGTGTGCAATAGAACAAAAGGCCGAACCTTAGTGTGTGCAAAGTTGATGTGCACACTTTGGAAAAGAAGACTTCCACACTAAAGTATAACACACCTTTAAGTGTGTGAACAAATTGAACAAAGTGTGTGAAGTTCAAGGAAGGTGTGTGCTTGAAGTGATTACTCCCTTTTTGGGTTTATTGCACCAAGAGAAGAAGAAGGGGAGTGCATGCTAGCATGCATGCACATGCACACGTGAACAAAGCCAAATCTGGTTGTGTGCATTTGAGGAGTCCAAGACCAGGTGATCTTGAAGATATTGTGATGCCATGAATTCAGTGCATGAAGTTGTTTTGAAGTGATATTGGACCAGACTGAAGTTAAAGACATCAGTTGTCTGAGTATTCAGTAGTTAGAGAGAAGCCAGGTCATCCTGAGAAGAAGGAGATAAATCCTGATCAAGACGAGAAGACCTGATAAACTCAAGTGATCAGAGGTACAGAGCAAGGCCAGCAGCCTTTATCCCAGGCTGCTGAGGATACTTGAAGAACATAAAGTGAAGAAGAGCTACTCGTGTGAATCGAGGAGCCAGGAGAAGCCCCCTATGAGACTCAGGGTGGAAGAAGTCTTCAGTGGGATTCTGGAGCAGGCCAGTGGGACTCTGGCAACACTGTGGGACGCAGTATAAAGACCCTCCTGTGGGACTCAGGAGAGATACAGTGGGATGCTGTATCGACCATTGTAATTCTAACATGTTATAATGGAGAAACCATGTTGGGCGTATAACCAACATGGCAAGGACGTAGGCCTTTGGTGCCGAACCTTGTAAATCCATGTGTCATGTGCCTTTATATTTACTACATCATTCGAGGAAAGGTGAGAGATACAAGAAGAGTGGATCGAGGCTTTATCCAGCCATAGAGGTTTAATTGATAAATAATCAATTAGTAATTTTTTTAAGGGATCACTGATTCACCCCCTCCCCCTCTCAGTGATTCACACTGATCTGGGCACTTCAATTGGTATCAGAGTGAGGATACATCTAAAAGATCCAAGAGAGTCTATATGGAGTGCATATTTGAGGAAATGAAAGAACAGCCTCAAATGGAGATATCTGCCAAGACTCTGAAAAACAGAATGAAGAAACAGACAAAGAAGAAGAAGAAGAATGTTGTTGCAATCAGAGAAACTCCTTCTATGGAAAGAAATGTGAAAGTCACATCAGATGACAATTCCTTTTATCATTCTTCTGATGAATCCTGTTCTAGATGTGATGAAGATGGAAGGAAAAATGTTCTTCTAAATTCAATCAAATATCTTCAGAAGACAGTCCCCAAGGAAGTGACAATGTGTATAGCTACATGCATCCTTGATCTTCAAGAAGAAAAATTACAGCTAGAAGATGAAGCCAATTCTCTGGAATTCCAATTGGCTAAAAGGGTTGGCATAACCAACACTCTCAGAAAGCTAGTGAAGTCTAAAGATGAAACAGTATCTCTTTGCAATGAAAGATATGAAGACACTGTTGAAGAATTGCAAAGAAGCCTTTCTGAGAAAGAATTCTTTATGATAATGGTCAAAGAAGTTTTCCATGCACTGGAAAAATTGCACAGAGTGTCAATGAATGTCAGGTATGCTCAACTCGAAGACAAAGTAAAAAGGGTGAAGGAGCTTGACAATTCATTGCTAGAATTGAAGAAGATGCATGAAGACCAGATAAAGCAGCTGGAAGAGAAATGGGAAGGAAGGCTAAGAACTATTGTGTATGAGAAGAACTCCCTCAATATGAAATGCTTAGAACTGGAGGTGGTATTGGAAAATCAGCAATCACCCAAAGCCAAAGCCTCCCAGTTAGCTGAAAGGAGAAATGTTGCTACTCATGTATGCTTTGAGAAGGATGATTCTAAAAGAAAGACATACTCTAATGAAATGGAAACATATTCTAAAACGAAGGTACCATCCATCCCATCTTGTACTAATGCTTCTAATTGTGTTTCCACAAAAAGTGCCGGATGGAAGTATAATTCCAAACAAGTATGGATGAAGACAATGAAGAAAGAAAGCTCTCCTGAAGCAGCACAAAAATTCAAGACAAATACCCTACAATCAGAAGGAATCAAAAAGTAAAGATTTGTGGGTCAGTGTTGGTGTTGTAATAAGTATGGGAACTGTGCAAAGGATTGTTTGTACAATCCACTGAATTTCAAAGCACAAAGGAAGCTCATGCCAAGGGGGAGCAAGCCAGAGGAAAAGAAGCAACATCCATAGGTCTAGAGACATCTGTTTACTGCTAACAGATTTGGATTGCTTGATAACATTTGGGATGTGTGAAAAAGTGGTCAAATAGATAAATATCAATCTCCAACTGTATCCAGAGCTCAAAAGAAGAGAAGATCACTAAACCTGGCTAAAATGGAAACCTTGGGAAGCAAACAGAAGAAAGGTGACAATGCTCCCAAGAAGATGTTGGAAAAGGAAGAGAAGTCCTTGGAGTCTAAATCCAAGAAGGGTGATGCATCCAGAAGGTCCACCAATAAAACATGCTTCTACTGTGGAAAGAAAGGTCATACCATGGATCTTTGTGAACAATCCATGGAACTGAATAGAAGCAGACTGAACTCAAACAGACAATCAATCCAAAAGAAGCAGAAGGGATTGATTGAAAACATGTTGCCTAAGAGAGGTAGCATGACAGCATCAAAGGAACCATGTGAAACTTCCAGAACTGGGGCCACACTTCCAAATGACTTGTTAGTCATATGGCCAAATCAGTTGCAAATTGCCAAGGATCTGCAGAGAGCTGAAGATGAAGTTCTGGCAATTGCCAAGGCAAAAGGGAAGAAGAATATTTCACATGAAGATGTGTTGAGATCCACACCAGCACCAACATCATTGAAGATCAAATGAGCAAGTGTGAAGAATGGTGAAAATGGGACATCTCGATCGAGAGAATCTTCTCAACCGTGTTGTTCACATTGATGAACCAAGGAGGATCCATCTTATTCCCTAATCACTTGTATTTACATGTTCTGACATTGCAAGGAATTGAAGATTATGATCATTCTTAGCTGGAGGATGGTTTGGACAAAATGGAGTGCACCCCTTGAGGGGGAGCCAATCTGAAGAAGATGGGATTCATATATTAATACCATCTTGAGAAAAGTGAAGGTATTCCAATCATACTTTCATCCCTTGTTTGTTAATTGAGTTTATCTTGTCAATTAAGGGGGAGTATAGATTGAAGATAGATGGATGAAAGGGGGAGCTTTATCTTTGCACCTAAACTTTCTAATGTGTTTGGTGAAGTATGTGCAGGATTTATCAATTCATTGTTATATCTGAAAAATTTCAAGCCCCTCGAAGCATTATCTCACATGTATAGTGAATGTCGGACAACATTGAGTACCTTGGTTACGTCACTCTTGTTTTCTACACCGGGTTATCCCAATTAGACTTAGAGAGGATTTACTAAAGGTTCTTTTCTAAAGAGAACATGTGACATCATCCCTCTCTCAGTGTTTTTCAAGAAAATACTTTTCAAAGGGAGGAAGAGATTTTTGAAAGAGAGCCACACCTCATCTTTGCATTTGATTGCCAATAAGGGGGAGAAAATATTGGCACACATATTGACCCATTCATATGTGCTGAAGAAGTGTATTGACAACAAATACAAAGGGGGAGATTGAAGTGCATTGTGTTTCATTTGTTGTCAATGAGGTATGTTGTTGTCAAGGAATGAAAGGATGGATTTCAAGGAGTTTCAATATGTGAATGACAAAGGATGTGATGGTGTTGGTGAGGACAAGAGAATGGCCATGGTACTAAGATGCATGTCACTTAGGAGATTCACTAAGTGACATAAGAGATGATGGTTGAAACATTCTCTAGTAATATCAGATGATTGATGAACTGATCTTAATGTTTCAATACTTTTATCAAGATGATACTAAGTTACAACACTTGAAGAATGAATGATGATGGAGAATCATTATATCTGATGATTGTTGAGCTGATATTTAAGTTCATAGAACTTGTATCCTGATGATACAAAGTCACAACAATGTTAGAAGACCATGCAATGTCTTCATAATGCATGAGGAGATGAAAGTGATCCATCCACAATCACTAAGTGGATGAAGTGGTTGAATGAAGTCCACGCACTATCACATAGTGCATGTGAATTAGATGTTGATGCAACATGATCTCTGATTGGATCATTGAAGAATGTTGAAAAATTATTTGATTTAGGAGCTTCGGTTGAAGATGAACCTTCGGAAATTTCACTCCTTAGTGAAGATTATATGTTGTGGAGGAATTCTAATGAACAAGAAAGGGAGAATAGAAGAAATGAAGAAGGTAGAAGTGGCTTGGAATTTGGCATTTTTAATATGGGATACTTTGTTTTTTTTAACAAAGTGTTTATATATTACTTAGCCAAAAAACTGGCCATCCAAGGACACCTTGAGGGTTCAACCCCAAGGCACATGTGGGCCTAAGGCGCCATGCCCAAGGGGGAACCCTTGGGGAAAACCCAAGGCGGCAAAAGCCATGCAGGGGTGTCAAGCCTGCGTAGCATGGGCGCCAGGATTCGCACCCGAGGATGCATAGTGGGTGCCAGTTGCGCGCCCGAGTGGCAGGGGTGGGCGCAAGAGCGCGCCCGCAGAGAGAACACGGTTCAGGGCGGCACCGTGGAGGGAGAAGTTCAATCGAGGGATGGATGGCAGCGGATGTTTGATAAACCGCGGAAAATCCACTCGTCGTTTCGATGTGGGACGCGAAAAAATCTCCAGGAGTAGATCCTGGTCGCTCGATTGATCGCGCGCCAGATCTCGGCCGCACATCTAATCTGCCGTGACCCATTCTGATCGTGGCCGTCCAAAGAGCTGATCTGACGGCTCCGAGGCGTCTCCTTCCTCGAGCTCAGATAAAGGCCACCCGCGTGCCTCCGTCGAACCAGGAGCAACCCGAGAGATGTTTTCGAGCTCCTAGCCACCTCCGATCGAAGTAAAGCGTCCATGGTGATCGTCTGGCCACACTGAACACAATCATGCAATAAAATATTCATTCACACGTTGAATGGAGAAAATTGGAGTTCGGTCGAGGCAAACAACGTTGCCGAGGCTATGATGTTTATTCGTTTCATGGAGTATCCTTAACTGAAGGTCGTGCATGCGTTCTAAGTCCTATGCACGTAGAGGAAATTAAAAATGGGTTAATCCGCGTGAAACAGAGGAGAAACAAGATTTTGGAAAATCTTGAAAACCCGAGATATTTGGGAGTCAGAATTTATAACCACGCGGATGTTTTGAGGCGTTTCTCTGCCTATATAAAGAGATCCCGAAGCACAGAGATTGCTTGCTGATCCTCTGAAGAGAGAAGTCCCGTGAAGCCTATGTGCTCAGCGAAGTAAGAAGCTCCGCGCAACCCACTTGCGCGACGAAGCAGCCCGAAGCCATTCATGGAATCGTGTGTTCCTTTTGCGCACCTCTTACGCGAAAGAAGAGAAAGGGAGAGTCCCCTGCGCGCTACCCCTTTGCGCGACCGAAAGGAGAGGTTGGGCAGCGTGACCTTGCGCGCTCCCTCTGTGCACCACGCCCCCTGCGCGGTAAGCACTTGTGTGCCGGCGGTGTTGCACCGTGCACACCCGAGGTAGTGGCCCTTGCACCAAGACCCTACGCGGCCATTGGAGAAAAGGATTGGCCGCACCCTTGCGAACCTCATTTGAAGGCAGTGGTTCGGGCAAGTTGAGAACTCACTTGGACAGTGAGCAAAAGAAGGCTGAGACCACGCCCTTGTGTGTTCCAAATTTGAAGAACACACTTTGTGTGTGCATTTGAAGAAGAAGGATGTACCCACATTTCCCCTTGTGTGTGTGCTAAGTGCAAGGAAGGCTTGCAACTTGTTTGTGTGCAAAGTGAAGATACCCTACGGGTGGTATAAGTGAAAATAAACAATAGGACGTAGCCTTTTGTGTGTGCAAGAAGAGAAGGAAGGCCGTAGCCATGTGGGAAGACAAGAGGGCCTTAGAACCCAAGTGTGTGCATAAGCACTAAGTGAAGACCACACATTTTTTGTGTGTGAAAAGTGAAGGAATAAGGAAAAAGACTTACCTTAGTGGTGTGTGTGCAATAGAACCAAAGGCCGAACCTTAGTGTGTGCAAAGTTGATGTGCACACTTTGGAGAAGAAGACTTCCACACTAAAGTATAACACACCTTTAAGTGTGTGAACAAATTGAACAAAGTGTGTGAAGTTCAAGGAAGTTGTGTTCTTGAAGTGATTACACCATTTGTGGGTTTATTGCACCAAGAGAAGAAGAAGGGGAGTGCATGCAAGAATGCATGCACATGCACACGTGAACAAATCCAAATCTGGTTGTGTGCATTTGAGGAGTCCAAGACCAGGAGATCTTGAAGATATTGTGATGCCATGCATTTAGTGCATGAAGTTGTTTTGAAGTGAGACTGGACCAGACTGAAGTTAAAGACATCAGTTGTCTGAGTATTCAGTAGTTAGAGAGAAGCCAGGTCATCCTGAGAAGAAGGAGATAAATCCTGAGCAAGACGAGAAGACCTGATCAACTCAAGTGATCAGAGGTACAGAGCAAGGCCAACAGCCTTTATCCCAGGCTGCTGAGGATACTTGAAGAACGTAAATTGATGAAGAGCTACTCGTGTGACTCGATGAGCCAGGAGAAGCCCCCTGTGAGACTCAGGGTGGAAGAAGTCTTCAGTGGGATTCTGGAGTAGGCCAGTGGCAATATGGTAACACTGTGGGACGCAGTATAAAGACCCTCCTGTGGGACTCAGGAGAGATACAGTGGGATGTTGTATCGACCATTGTAATTCTAACAAGTTATAATGGAGAAACCATGTTGGGGCGTATAACCAACATGGAAAGGACGTAGGCCTTTGGTGCCGAACCTTGTAAATCCTTGTGTCATGTACCTTTATATTTACTACATCATTCGAGGAAAGGTGAGAGATACAAGAAGAGTGGATCGAGGCTTTAACCAGCCATAGAGGTATAATTGATAAAGAATCAATTAGTAAAAAGTTTTAAGGGATCACTGATTCACCCCCTCCCCCTCTCAGTGATTCACACTAATCTGGGCACTTCATTATGTAATATACTTCATTTTTACCTATAATATACACTTTATAATCATTCTTCAATTGTAATCATGGAAAATGAATCTCATCGCGTCGTGGAGAAGGTAATCCGTACGTACGCACGAGCGATGATATCGTTCCCATTTTAATTGAATGGAATTAGACTGTATGATATAATATCTTAGAATCATTATGATGTTATCATAATAATATATACTTATTCATTACACCATTATACCCATCCAAGTATGGTGGTGGTGGAAAAACTGATTACACCATGGCGTGGAGACAGTATTCTGTACGTACGCACGCGTAGTGATTTCATTTTCCATAGGATGGATAGAAGGTGAAATAGGTTTGTTTCATATTTATAATAACATATCAGTATATAATTAATACTGATGTTATTACTTTATAATGATACAACTAAATAATAGTAAGTATAAGAAGAATTAAACTTGAATGAGTTGGTAGAAGTGATTACCTCTTCCTCGACACACCTCCTTTAAAATTCTTGTTAGGGCACTAGATTCGGTCTTTTGAGAAGACCAAAAACTCAATGATATAACTAGAGAGGTTGAGAAGAGGAATTGTTAGTGTTTGGCCGAGCTTCATGGCTCAAAAGGTTGTGAAGAGAAGAGGGAAGGGGTGCCCTTTTAATAAGGGAGGAGAGGGGAACCTTTGGAAAAACATAAACTATTATTTTATAATAAAGTCATTTTCCATTTATAATAGCTCCAAATTGAATTATTTAGAATATAAATTGGGTATGGGTCGAAATAATCTCATGAAATAGGTTTCAGACAAGTTTACGTTACTATTTTAACATTATCATTTAGATTTAACTCTAAGTTAAATAATTTTACTTTTACCATGTCTTCTTGTTTTCTTACACTATATGGATAATAAACATACTATAAAAATACATAAGAACCCCAAGTGGTTAATTGTTAATATATATATATATCCTTATATAATTAATTTGGCCAGACCCTAGTATTTTAGGAATATAATTACAATTAATAATATAAAATTTGTTTAAAAAACTATTTTATGTCAATTTTGACACTATTTGGTAATTGATTTTTGAGAAAATTATAACCACGTGATTAGTTAGAAAAAAGTTATTTTCATCAATAATAACATGTCATATTAACCAATAAAATTAGTGTAATTCATAAAAAGTATAAGATTACCTTTATTTGGGTATTTATAACATTGATTATGTTAATATTTCATTAATAAGGTAATTATTGCCTCATCATTGTGTCACACATAAATTTAATTATTTAATGTCAAAAAATTATAAATAAAATACAATTATATAGGAAATATTTTTATCTTTCTAATGAATATTTATAGTCGAATTTATCTTATTTATAAAAATATATTTAAAAAAAATTAGTTATTAAACTTTGACTTTAACTATTTTAACTCTTCATTAAATAAAATAATTATAAGTATCCTAATCTAATACAAGTGGATATAAAGGGTAATATTTTATTCCTAATGTTGTTTTTGGTCGAATTACACTTATCCAATAGAATTTAGACATGTGTTAGGGTAATAATAATATCATTTTTACCCTTACTTACACTATATACTTTTAACCGTGGTGAATAAAAGTAAAAAGTAACTATTCACCAAAAATTATTTTTATCTTATTGAACCACATTTTACTCCTTTATATTAACCATATCTCTCGGATTTTCGATATTTCACTCATTTAAGTTGTAAAATTATGTTTTATGTAAATTTTAAAATTCTCCTAGGAGGTGGGTAAAAGACAGTCAAAAGTTCTCTAAAATTTTTATATATCTAAAGTTATTATAAAATGACTCAAATGAATTACATTGAACTTATATTGGTATTATGAATCAATTTTGACCTGAAATAAATTTAAATAAAATAAATAATTATTTAAATAAAAAGTCTTTTTTTAAATAGTAACCTATTGTTTTCACTATTCATCAAAAAATTGAATGTTTTCAGAAAAATACCAAAAATTAATCCAAGGCTAATTTCAATATTCTGAATACAAAAATGAAGTCCATTTTGAAAGATAAAATTTATAAAATTTCAAAAATTGGGTATTACAATTCATAACGGCTAGTTCATAATAATATTTTAACAATATATTGTTTATTGAAACTTGGTATTGCGTACTACACACTCTATCGAAGAAGGTCTTGAATGCATGTAATGAAAGCTAGGTCTGGGCTGTGTGTAGTGAAAGATCTTTTTGGTGCTGCATATAAAATAATCAAAACTTATTTCATTTATACTTTAAACAAAATCTATACTTAATGTTGCGAAGAATAATTTCCACAAAACGAACTTGAATTTGCGTGTAACATGAGCCAAGAATAGATTTGCGTATACTACAAGCTAATACAGTGTTGTGTATAGTACAAGCTAATCTTGGTATAGTTTATAATAGAAGACATCAATGAAATTAAAAATAATATATCTAATAAAATCTCGGGGTGTTACATTTTTGGTGTGTAAAGCCATGTGATTTTTCATGGAATAATTTTATATACTTTTTAATGTATGATAAACTTTTATGGGATGTGTAGAGCGTGGTTATAAACTATTTTTGTGTGAGATTGATTTTTAAATGGATCATTGATATGAAATTGGTGTTATGGGACATGTGAATCGTGATTGAGATAAAATGTGAAACCTTGGAATCTAGATGGGCAGACTAAGACTATTGCTATGATTTTGATGATTCTTCAACCCGATTTCACTAAGATGGATTGATAAAGAATAAAATAACTAAATAATGATTATTGATTAGAGTACACAAGGTTATCAGTGTTTTATATACTAGTATATTGTGCTTGATAACGTAGTTTTTTAAGTTTATATGCCACATTTCATTAATTTATGATGTACCAAGTGTCCAATTTTTTCCTAGTTCCTAAGGGTGGTTCCTGTAACTATTTCTCATTAGATATATTGGACATACCATTGGAATAGAGTTTTTTTGGTTGGTAATTTCATTAATAATAGTTCTTTATTAAAATTTCATTCTTCTTTAAAGATTCGTTCATAAAAACTATTCTTCATTCAGTGTTTTGTTCCATAAAATTTTTACTATAATTTCCTTTTTATAAAAACTACAATTTATTTGTTTTATAATTTTTAAAAAATGAAATATTTTCTCTAGTGGAATACGCTTGGGCTAAGGATCACACCCTAGTTATAACTTTGGGTGTTATTATACTAGTAATTTTGGGCATCGGTAAGGGGAAGCATATTGGTGACAATGGTTCAAATTGATAGTTGTTTTCCTAGTGTGGTGATGTGGAGGTGTCTTGAGGGTGATGCTCCCTTTCCATATGATGGAATTGGATATAACATTTTTCTCCATTTTTTAAACCATTTTGGGTTTCGGGTTATACCATGTATCTCAATTCTGAATAAATGAAGGCTTGTCTTGTAGAAAATTTTCATTCAGTTTATAAATGTTTTCAGGTTGTTTTTTTTATAAATTCAGTAATATAATTCCAATGATTTATTTATGATACCCGAGAACTTGTGCCGACTCGTGTGTATATAGATCCTCTTTCAGTTCATGCCACAAAATAGGCCACATGTTGGTTCAGATGATGAACCGTCATGGTTTTGGATAGAAGTGATGAATATATTTCTCATAAATATTGTTTTTAGGTGAAGCCTAATATTCTTAACACTATTTAAAATGTTTAGATTGTTCAATCCTAGCCTGAAGTCTAATTATTAATTTGTTGACAGTTTGGACACTATTCCAATCACTCATCAAATACAATGATAGTGGAGGGGAATCACCATTATCTCCAGATTAGGATGAGGGAGAATGGTAAGGAATTTCAAATCACAATAGTAGAAGAGGAAGCTAAAAATGAGGTTTTGGAGAGTACCCTCATTATTCTCTCAAATCAATCAAGTATATCATCTGATTATGGATCAAAAAATTACATTATTACTACAATGTTTGAAAATAATATAGAATAAATCCCCATTCATCAAGAAGAATAGTTTAAATTCAATACCCCTTCCGTGATTATCCAAGAATAAAAAATTTATAGAATTAACATTGTTGAGAAACATTTTATCACAAATCTTGTTGTCATTCCGATGATGGAATTTTACTTTATAATAAGGAAGAACAAATCCTTAATTTTTAATTCTAATATCTACTATAGAAGTATGAAAATCATAGTAATCTTGGAGGGAAACCCTGTAGTTAGCGTCGAAGGAGATATATATTGACATATTCATAGACTAGAAGCACCTCCTATACCCTTTATTAAGTAATTTTTTTGTGAATATGATAGAGGAAATTAAATTATAGGAATTGAAAATTCCCCCTCATTTAATAATAAATTTAATTATTTTCACAATGTTACCTGGAAATTCCCTAAAATTATGGGTATAGTTCTCCATTAAACACATTCCCCAATACAATATGATACCCATGTCCCCATAAAAAATAAAAAATGTGGAGCATGTAGAAATAAATAAACAATATCAAGATCATTTGGAGAATTGTAATATCTGAAAATGTGTGTCTCTATGGAGGGAACCTAATTTCTTTTTTAAAAATGAAGGATGGATCAACATGGCTATTCATTGATTATAGTGATCATAATGGGATCATAGGGATGAGGAAATTTCCAATTATAAGGACTAATGAATTATATGACCGACTTCATGTTCCCCAATTCTTCTCAAAAATTTATACACATTATAGTTATCATTATTTGATGGTGTATAATGAATATATTTCAAAGACTGACATCTTATCAAGATATAGGAATGGTGATTTGGTACTTATGCCCTTCAGCATGACAAATAATCCTTCTGTATTTACAGATTTTTGAATAGTTTCTATAAGGACTAACTTGAAAACACTGTGGTAGTATTAATTATGATAATATGATATATTATAAATGTTGTGAGATGGCTGAAGATCAAATTAGGATTATATTTAAGTTAATGATGAAGGAGTGGATATCATGAATGTTTATAAAATGTAAATTTTTGTTATAATAAATTTATTTTTGGGGATCCATGAAACCAATAATTGAATATTAGTTGATCATTCAATGAATAGTGCTATATAGGATTAGAATCATCACTGAAAAGTCATTGAGATTTATATATTCATCATTTATAATGACATTTTAGGTGGTTTGTAAAAAAATTCCAATAATTCTACTACACTAACCTTGTAAACATGAAAATGGGAAAACTCATCTTGAAAAAAGAGTGTGAAGAAGTATTCCAAGATTTGAATAAGTAATTTATTACCACAAATAAGTAATCTCTACCCTTTATCAGAGAAATATTCATCATTTTTAGTGAAGAATCACAGAAAGGTCATGGAAGAGTCCTCATGAAAAATTACAAGGTGATTTCATATGTATCTTGATAGTTGAATCCTTGAGAACAGAATGATCCAATACATGATCTAGATCTAGATTTTGTAGTTTTTTATATGATGGTATTGATGAACTATCATTATGTAGAGAAATGTGGTAGATACACATGCCACCAAAGTTTATATTATATATCTATAGAAAATAATAGGAAAAAATAAGATAATATTTTTTTAATTTCATAAAGACATTGATTTTCCAATTCATTATCACGATGTAGGAGAAAACATAGTCGTTGATGTATTTTGTTTGAAAGACGATGTTCAACTCATATTGATAATGAATCATGTAGATCCTTTGATCATTGACATAGTAAAATTGAAAATTGAATACTAAGGTATGGGACATCATCAAACCTATCCCCGATGATTTCTCATCCATAATTACAAGGTAAGATCAATAAATATCAATGAGAAGATAATTTATTGTAGATAATGATAGAGATTTGGATGAATGGGAGGCTTATTATGTTTAATATTGATCAAGATGGTTTACTATAATTTCATATGAGGTTATGTGTTCCATCTATTCTAGAAATAAATAATCATATTATGAATGTAAATCATAGATCTATATTCTTTGTACATGTGAGAAAAACAAAAATGTTTATGAACTTTTGTGATCATTATTGGAGGGATAACATGAAAAGAGATATTTCTAACTACTACAAAATGTTCTTCGTGTGTCAAAAACTAAATGCATGGTGACAACATTCAATAGAGGTATTGGAACCACTACCCGTAACAGCATGGAAGAAGTAAAAAATTCACTATGGCCTTTTTCACAAGTCTAGCAAAAAAACTAATAGGGACAAAGTGATTTGGGTTAATGTGGATTGTCTCACCATGAATTCCAATTTCATCGACATTCAGGATGACATATCAATTGACCACCATTCCATTATATACGTGAAGGAAGTGATAAAGATGAATTTAGAACCACACTTTATCTTATTTTACCATGATCCAAGGATCAAACCAAAATTCAAGATAAGTATTCAATATGATCTGATTACAGAATTGTATTTTTGTATGACCTATCACCCCCAAACTGATATCCAATCTGAATAGACTATCTAGAATCATGATGAATTGATCCGAACACTCTTAGTGGAATTTAATGGTTCATGGGATTAACATATCCCATTAGATTTTATATCATACAACAATATCTTCCATTAGAGTATTCAAATAGATCCTTATGAAGAAGTATATGGGATGAAATGTAGAACTCCAACATGTGGGGATGAAAATTTTGAGATTATGATTTATGGGACTTATATTGCGAAAAACATAAAATAAATGCATTATGATATTCAAAAACACATTAAGGATTCTCATAGTCGGCATAAGAGCTATGCTGAAAACTATAAAAGGGGATTAGAGATTATTGTTGGTTAAGATGTCTTCCGTTGAATAACACCATGTAATAGAGTCACATGTTTTGGAAAAAATGGGAAGATTATCACAATGTACAATTTACCACCTGAAATTCCTAATCTTATTGGATCAATGGCTTGTCGTCTTGCACATCCTCCAAATCTATCTCATTTTCATGATTTATTCCACATATATCTCTTGAGGAAGTTTTTACAATATGCCTCTCATATACCAAATCTATATATGGTACAAATAGAATAATAAATCTCTTATGAGGAGAAACATGTTGAGATCAATCACCATATAGCCAAGTTTATACCTAAAAATACAACCCACCACATCTCTGTTTTGTGGAGGAACCACAAATATGAAGAGGCGATGTGTGAACTAGAAGAGACAATGAGAGAGAAGTACCGACAACTTTTCTCAACTAAAAAAAGAAGATGAAATTTCATAGATTAATCATTATAAGGGGGATGAATGTAACGACATGAATATTTTCAATAATATTTTTTTATTGGGAAAATGTGTGTAATATTATATTATAAACGACAAAATGATATTTTTGTAATAATGTTATTAATATGAAGTAAATATAATAAGAGATTTGACCCAATTTTTTTGATTTTTATATGATCTTTCTTCAATTATGACTATTGGTAAATATGACCATTGGGCACTATACACTTTATAATAGTTAATAAGTAAAATTTGAGAAAGGATAATTGATATAGAAGGAAGTGTATGTACCCTCAACTAGTAGAGTCATTTCATTTGGAACCCATTTATCAAAACATGGAAGGGAGGTACCATAACTAGGGTTCTCCCTTGACCAATCAAAAGACATGTACCACTTAGTTATGCCTAAAAAAATATCTTATAAGAGAAGTTCCTTTTTGTAGATATTACTACTCAATTGATGTAAACAGTGAAACCCCACAATAATTCCACTATTTCACTCCTTACACTTCATGTGTACATGAGTGAAATAAAGGCATATGATTATTAACCTTAGTGTTTAATTCCATTATTTAAATAAAATTGTTATTCCATCATTTTTCTTTTAAGAATGGTATTTCTTAACGAAATTGAGATTAAATTAGATAAAAATAATTTCTGGACAAAAACATTACTTTATAAAAAATGTATAAATATGTTATAATAAACTAATATAATATGAATAATACTTATTTTAATGAAATGGTATTATAAAATAAATATTATATAAAAATTAATCATAAAATAATTTTTTTCATGTGTCGGTGATTTTAAAAAGAATTTAAATTGCTCTATTATTTCTAATAAATAAGGATTTTTACATTTAAAATTATAAAATTTCATAATTTTAAAATTATTTTGACAAAATATATGCCAATTTCTAAATCAATTTTATGAAATTATGTTATGGTGATTATATGATAATTTTAAAAAACACCTTATTTTTGTGAATAATAAAACTATAGTTTCATTCTTTCGGTATGTTGATGGAATCATAAATATGTCATAGTTATTTAATAAATAATTACAAATTATAATGGAATTTATTTATTTTATTAATTTAGATAATATAATTTAATAAATATTAATCAATTTTGAAATATATAATTTACTTTCGATGTTCTAAAATGGATATTTGGTCATTAAAAATTCTATTTGGAATAAAATATTTTTCCCCATACAAAAATAAGTAATATAAAATAATGTCACAGTAAATTATAGTAAAATAATGTAATTTTTTATCATGTGTACAATAATTTGGGGAAAAACCTATGTCAGGCCCATGGATTTTCATTTATCACTACCTAGGTTTTCAAGGCCTATATTTGAAAATTAATAAACAAATCCCCCATTTTTTCTCTAAATACCCAACCATTTATCACATTAAAACTCACAACCAGTTCATCCAATATGAATCACTGATATTTTTAACTCCCATTATGTCCTTCCAATGTCTCCTCATTCCCTAAAGGTCACAATACACATTGTTTAGGAGTTCAGCATCTAGGTAACAGAAATGTGCTTCTTCTCTCTTAGTTTCAAGATCCTCTTTATGTATATGCCTTCTGAATGTTATGGTCACACTATATTATTTAATTAATATTCATTACCTTACTTCCACATTATGTTTTATCAATGGGGTACCATTTTCCCCTCTATTTTACCCTTTTCTAATACCACATTTTATACATTTTATACTACATATTTTACTATCAGAATTTCACTCTTCTCCACAAGAAATTATATTGTATATTCAATTTTCGAACACCCAAACTTACTTATTGTCTAGGTTTATTCAAAAATATTTAATAAATTATTTTTTTATTATATTATTGAAAAAAACTATGCCCACATTATCAATATATGTGTTAAAAATGACAATAAAAACCTTGTTTTTAAGAACTTTTATAAATACTATGTTATTTATACTAAACTGGTTTCTTTCATTCTCCATGAGTTATTTATGAAATGATTTATTATGATATATGTGGCTCAAATTTATTAACACTTTTGGAGGGTTTTCCTTAATATCTCTCCATTGTGCTGTGTAAAGAATTTAATCTCCAAAGATGACATGTTTTACGATACGTTGTTGAATAATCAGGGTAATTTTTATGATACCTCACAAAAAAATTTGGTGATATGATATTGAAGGACTCATTTAAAAATTGTATGAACAATTCCATGATAAGTTTCATTTTCATATTATTATTATATTCCCATTTTTCATGCCATACTGTTTTGACCAATGATTTTTTTGAAATTCTTCAAGAGAACAAGTAAATTATATCCCATTCATTCCCTTGCTGGGAGTTTCTATCACCCTTTAATTTGATGTATATACATAGGTTTATATATATATATAGTTAATGTAAGATGATACTTTTAAGAATCTTTTCATGTAAATTATAGAAATGTTTTTCATTTTCATGTATTATGTACCTTACTCCGAAGAATCAATCCTTTTGATGATCCTTTGTTTATACAATGCAATAAAAATAATTGGTAATAAATATATGTGATTAAAAATATTCAAAAATCATATTAATAATTTTCGTGATTATACATTTTATCATAATTATTATTTTTTCTCACATTTTAATTTTATTTATTCAATGGCTAGAACGAGAAGTAATCGTATTTATTTATTATGTGATAGAATATATAATGATTATCTACGTAGGAAACTAAATATTATTGAAGATGGAATGAGAAATAAAATTTTAAAACATACACATATTTCTCATTCAACGAATCATTAATAGATTCAAAATGAAAAAAATAGGGAATTTGTTTTTGGTTGAGTACCTCCTAAGGTTACATCCACCATAAATATGGGTTAAGTGACAAATAATTTTTAATAAATAGATAAATATCACTACTAATATATTCTCCATTATCATGTTATTGAATAATCAAATAGAAATTTTCGATATTTATCCTTTGTATGATAAATTATTTCAATAGTTGACTCCTATTATGACAGTGAGAAAGAATTAATAAATTGATTCTATGTAATGGGATTCTTTTAGAAATAAACTTTCGAACATATACATTCCTCATATTCGTTGAATGAAAATGTTGTCAAAATTCCATCATCTATTGAATGATGATAAAGAATTCTTTGTTATGTATTAAGAAAAAATTTCATGTCTTCAGAGGTATGATTTTGGTATCATCACCTAACCAAAAAATAATATTGATATATTCATTAATGTCTTAAAAATGTATCTGAATTTAATATTCCATCATAGAAAATAGTAACAATAATTTCGTCATTAGATATGATTTCATTGGAGAAATAGATTTCCTAGATTCCCATCAATCTAATAGGTTTTATAACAAATGATGGACAGTAGTTAAATAAAATTATAATAATAATTACCATGGAATGAAGAATATGATACATACATTATCCTAAATGGGATGTACGAGATAGGGAGGAAATATAAATAAGATGACTGGAAAATTATTTACTACTAAAAATGAAGGTAATTGGTCAATTTAATAGTAAAGTGATGGGAATAAAAAATCTAATGATGTTATTGAATAAAATTCTCTGAAGAATACACCAATCACACTCCATGGCGTCAAATGAATGTATTATGGAAATTATGCTTACATGGTAATTAATATGAGGGTTAATGATGATGATCAACAATAAAAACATCTCAATCCTAGTGGAGATCGAAAAAAATCAACTATATAGTATGGTTGATGTGTGATTTGATAAATTAGTGGTGACATGTATAAAAAATATCAATTCTGGAACTACTAATGTCTTGTTTGATTCTCGATAAATCCGATTTTTTATATATGAATAATTCAATAATGGTATCACATTAACACACTGATGATTATATGTTTAATTATTAGTGAATTCACATAATGGTATGAATGTTTCTTCTGATGTATATAATTATATAAAAATTTATGTTTGTGGGAATGTGCTTCCTAAAAATAACATTTTTTCCCAATCATTTAATTTGATGTTATTTTTTGTATTGGATTGGATTTATTTATGTTATTATGATATCAATTATGGAATACAGGATTCCACATTTGATATTTTTAACAATCATATGGTCATATATCAGTGTGTTTATATATGTGATCATCTAGTAGAATCAATTTCTAATGTAAGGGACATGATTTGTATTCAATGGGGGTATTTATCATATGTGTTTTAATAGAAACTCAACATAAAAAATTTAAATATTATATGGGAGTTTATCGATGTATTTTTGAAAGATATATTTAGTAACTGTTTGATTTATGATGTTGATTTTTCAATAGAACACATACATCGTGGTTCACATTTTTCAAGGACTCCATATATAATATTCCCCAATGATTTTCAGGATTTTATAGAGAAACTCTAGTAGAATATTGATAACAGAATAATTAAGACAACTATATCACCATGGGTTGAACCATTTCATATTATATAAAGAAAAATGTATTAATATAACTATCTATTTATTATCAGAAAATGAATAGTATTACAATCATGAATAACTATCATATTCCCATAAATTTAATTTTCTTGATCAATTATATGGTTCCAAATAATTTTCCATGATTGATCACTAATCTGTATAATAAATTTTTTATGGTTGAAATTCAATATAGTCCATTGTAAACATTCAAAATTACATACAAAAACTATAAATTTATATTGATTCAATGTTCTATAACTAATTCCCCCAAATCAATAATGTATTAGATGAATATATTCCTTAATGATTACCTTGATCAGTTTTTGATATTCATAAATGATGATATTCATATATATTCCATTAATAAGGTATATCATACAGGTTACACGTGAATTTTATTTATTACACTAAGAAAGGATAACCCATATAAAAAATTTTCAAACTATATATTTTGGAAATATTTTTTCATTTTTTTATCATATAATCTTATGTGAGTGTATATCAGTGGTTTTATTAATGATAGATGTAATATAAAATTATTACATACCAATGTACTTTATTATGATCTATAATATTCTTTTAAAGGTTATATATTAGGGTTTATTTGTTTTATTAATTTACCAATTTTATATAATCCATTCATCCTGATATCATTAAAGGGATTTGTGTTCCCTTTGATTGATATATTTTAGGGAAATGTAAATGAATTTAATAAATGTATGATAAAAGAACATATACTTAAACTATTGTGTGGTTGAGAAGGTTTTTTGGCCAATTGGGTTTTATAAAAAATGATATAGAATGTGTAACATTATAAAATAATAATGTCATAGATTATACCTATTTTCAATGGATGGTTCTACTGAAAAATTTCATACCTTCTGATATCAAATTTATAGCAACAATATTTTCATTTAAAAATAGAAACATTTTATATATATAAACATGAGTGAAATATATACTTACAAATATGTTTTGATGTATATTTTAATGTTAAAATAGTTGAATATGATCCAAAGAATACAATTTGAGTTTGTTCAAGATTCGAACTACTCAATACATTACTATACAGGGAAGGAAGAAAATGTTTATAGTGCATAGAGTCAAAAGTATCATTCATGTTTTTATATGTCAAGGATAAGAAATAATCTGTTATTTTTTTATTTTCAATTGATGGAACAAGATATGTTAATGGAATGTGAGAACTAATATCTTCCTCAAATGAGACTTCAAATATCTATCTGTGTATATATTAAAGTGGAGATAAAAAAGATATATAGCAGAAATAAGAATTTGATAAATGTTTTTAAGATAAAAATTGTTTGGGATGGAATGATAATGTTTTTGAAATGATTTTTTGTCTCATTAGTACAAGACTTTAAGATGGATTTATTCGAAGAATCTCTTACCTTCTAATTATATATTCATCTATGATGAATGATGATATATAAATATATAAATGACTATTTATGGTAAGAGTACAAAAAGTTAGAAATTTGAATATATGTATCATGGATCATTATATACCATAATTTCATCATTGAGAGACAAGAGAATACGTGGAATTTAGATCCATTACCCACACTAGAATGAAATTGGGAAAACATATCCATGGATTTAATCATCAGACTCCCAAAAAATCTAATCAACACAATGTTATTGTGGAATTTTCAAACATCTTATGAAGTAATAAAACCACATTGATATCATAGATTTTTTCTCTATTGACAGACATGTAAAGATATACATTATGAAACATTAAATGTTTAATGGAGTAACACATTCTATTATAATTTCTTGATATATATATTTTATTTCTATGATCTAGAGAATATTTAAGAAATCACTTCATATATTGAGATCAAGTTCTCTCTATTTCAATGGTTTTTTTATTAAAATAATCTTATTGATGAATTATATTATAACATTACTATATATTATGCACCTTAATTTAATTGAGAAATTATTCAACTCAATTTGTTCCCTATTTTTCGTTGCGATATTTTACAAATGTTATACACTCATTTCTTAGGTTATTTAATACCAATATTATTCCAGTGTGAATAACTAAAATGATTTATAAAATGACTCATGATTATGTCTTATAAATATTTCGTCATGATTTTGAAAGTCAATATCATATTTTGATACTCATATCATCAGGTTATTCTAAACTTCTCAATTATATCGCCCTTATTTACCCTTAATAACATTTTTATTGTGGCATTTAATATGTTTCATTTTCACTTTGGTATGAAAACATTATTGAAGTTTAATATATCTAACAATGAATCTATTTGTGGATAAAAAAGTTTGTGATGGGGTATTTCATTTACATTATAGTTTTTTATCTATATATTCTTCATAGACAATAAACCTGTATTGTTTTGGCGTGGATTGTAATGATATTAAAATAATATTCCCCCTATGTGATTTAATATTTATGAATGCAATGTTTATCTTAACTAAACCAATAATAGTATCCATACTATTAATCATAAGTTTAAGAGTGTATTAAAAGTATAATAAATACTCTTAGTAAAAAATTAAGACACATACTACTCATGTAACCATTAAATCATAATGATTCCAAAACCTTTTTATCTAGTATTACAGTGGAACAACACATCACATGTTCATTAATATTGATGTTCGCATAGTTTATTTATCAATCATGGGATACTCAAAATATAAACCCTTTACAAATAATATGTATGTCACATGCCCACCATAGAACCACAATGGAACATGACTTAATTATTTTGTTACAATATCCAAAAATATCTCCCAACACTATGAGTAACATGAACCCATTTTATGGCTTCCTTATTAACTAACCTTAGCCTCAATGAAGTGCACCAACATTATATCAATGGTCAGAACCGTCCCCCTGTGTATCTTAAACAATAGAGGATGACACCATGAATTAGTGGGAAAATTAAAATAATGATCCATTCTATATGTTCACATGGCCCTTATTGTAAAATGATTAATATTTAGTTTAAAATAGTAATATGATCAATATCATCATTAATATGGATCACTGAGTTTAAGGGAACTGTGATATAATAAAAATAATAATATTATTCGAATTTAAAATATAGCATAGCTGTTTAATTTAAAGGGGACAAAAAATTATAAATAAGTTATCGAAAATATTTATATCTATACTAAATCATGAAAATATATTGAATAATTCCTAAAAAATAATTACTCAATTTTAAGTAATTTCATTTCATTCTTACATATATGTTTTAATCAAAATTGTTTTTATTGATTTTAATTTTATAAATATATAATTAATATAAACAATTCGTTGAAATTTTATTTGTTGGAATGAATATAATATCCTAAATAATCACATGAATATAATTTTATGGTGAATTATTGGTATTTTCTTGAGATATTTTATTTTTATGGAAATACTATAAAATATAATTCTTTGTAAAATGGTTGTTTTATTTCATTTTATCATGTAACTGAAATGTACAATTGAATTTTTATTATTTGATATTAGTATAACAGAATCATATTTATGTTGGGAATAATATCATTAAATTCATATGAATCATCATTAAACATTATTTTGTGGGAAATAATTTTTGGTTCAAGAAAAACATTATTCTAATAACTGATTTTATCTACGAAATTTATTTTTTATTTTAATTAATTAACTAAATATCAATTGATTAGGGAATGGTATAAAATTAAAAGGATTAATATTCAATTAATTATGTTACTTTTTTTCTAATATTTTTTATAATACCTAGAAAGGAACATAAGTCATAATTATATTTAAAAATGAATTTGTGTGAAAAAATTGATTTTCATTGTTCATTGCTCACAAATATTAAAGTATTTATCTTCTAATTATAGAAATTAAATCTTATAAAATGGATCAAAATTTTATAAAAAATATAAAATATATATTTTAATATATTTTAATTAATTTATGTTACTTTTTAATATCCAAAACAATACCATTTTGTTAACCTAAATAAGGATAAAACGAGTTTTCTGGGTGTTAAACATTATGATATGGGTATGAATGATAAATAAACATGTCTAATTAATTTTTGATGAAGATATATCAAAAATATATTGTGATTAAGAATTATTTATATCCATTTGGTGACACATTTAGTTGAATGTGACCTTATATTAGTAATCCCATGTTTTCTCATCCTCTCCCTTATAATATAGATCATATTATCCTCTCTTATTCACACAATTTTCTCCCCTAGATTTGGAAATACCATCCATTAAAAATTTAAATATTCATTCCATATATCCTGTATTTTTGTTTCTACCCACATTCCCATCAATAGAAGGATTGATGTGTATTCTAAAGGAGGTTACACAAAGAAGATGTATAAATATTATTTTAGTAATTTCAATTTTATTTCTTCTTTTTCATTATATAAAACTATTATAGACATTATAAATACCTGAATATAGTATCACCATTATATATATATATATATTTGTTATGAGGATAATTTCACAACCATTTTCAAACATCTTTCTTTGAAATGGTAAATGAATGAATCACATTAGGTAAAATATGGAATACACCCTACACGTAGAAATATGGTTCAATTTCAACCACCATATTTTATGGTTGGTCATTATAGTGGATTTATTGTTATAATTTAATATTTAGGATATAAAAATAATTCCATAATTTTAATATATTTTCTACCTTCTTAATATCTCATCCACTGAAAAATGAGTGTGCCACCCATGTCTATGTGTGGACAACCCACTCCACAAAGAGATGTGGTTCATTTTTAGGTTTATTATTTACATGGATGGTAGTAAGGATAAATATGAAAAATATAAATTATGTTTATTATTTAAATATTTTTCTATTAATGTATATAAATTTTTTTCATTCATTTCTTCCATCCATCAGAAAGTAGAAACATTACTATATTGTTTGTACAGATTACATCATACATGTAGTGAAATTATTAATTTTAAAACATAAAATTGTATGAATGGGTATAAAGGATTATATAAATACAAAATATGATATTTATTTAATTATTTTTATATTTTTTTAATATGTAACCATGGCCAATGTATAAGCACTGAAATTGTAGAAACAAAACATTTACATGAATTGGTGTAGTTAACACCATAAATGATGTTCTTAAAAGAGAATATTATGAAAAATAATTTTAAAAGATAAAAGTAAACAATATATTATATTAAAGTATGAATATTTATACATAATAGAGTAATAATAAATATAAAAGTTTTATACGGGAGGTTACAGAAATTACAATTCAAGTCCAATATAATGTAAGGGTTCTTCGTCTAAATATTATTTCACAGATACTTATTTGATATTATAAACATATTTTTTTATTTATATGTGTATATATTTACATTTTTAATTTATATCTCATATATTAATCTTAAATACTGGTATTAAATGTTATAATTAAATTTATTTTTCCCAATGGGGTTTTATTTGAATGTTCCCAGAGTTGTAGGGGATTGTCATATTAAATTCCCTTTTATTGGAAAAATGAAATTTTATAGACCTATATAATGTTAATAGGTGAATATACAACCTGATTTTTATATTAAATTATTAATGTTGTTATTTTCATGATATTTAAAATTTCACATTAATTTATTTCTTTCATGGTGGTTATGATTCACATGATACTATAGTAACTAGGGAATTATGTTATAACATAATTTTA
Organism: Viscum album; assembly: GCA_963277665.1. Classification (NCBI taxonomy): domain Eukaryota; kingdom Viridiplantae; phylum Streptophyta; class Magnoliopsida; order Santalales; family Viscaceae; genus Viscum; species Viscum album. The sequence goes on from OY728120.1 coordinate 1,809,664,708, forward strand.
ACGGGATTTTATACACATAAATATCTAATGATAAAGTTATAACATCTATCTTTCATCAATGTAATTCCGTGTTTTCCTATAGGTTATATTTATAAATTATATTTTTGACTATATATTTCCTCTCTCCAATATCTCAATTTTAAGAAATATTATATTATAGAAATATGACTTTCTTGTTCTATTTGGTTGGAAATATTTTCGTTACATTCGTGTGTTTTACTGAAATTATTTTCATGAATATTTTCATTTTTTTGTAAAACAATTCAATGCCTTATTTATTTATTTTCACTTTCTCAAAAATATTTAGAATAATTTTTGTTGTAATTTTTGTATTGATATAAATTTGAGTTTTTATATTGAATTTTAATGAAACATTTGTTGTATCATAAACATAATGATCTAAATTTACAATATTCTTGAATAATACTTTCATTGGTATTTCATTTGATAGTTAACTTGGATAATTTAAAATAAAATGTTATTATTAAATTTTTATGTTTTCATTAGATTAAAAAAATTAATTTAAAAATAAATTTGTGTTCAATCATGAAATGAACCATTGATCATTAAATAGTATTTTCATCTATAGAAATATACTTTGCTATTTGGAATTACTTGATTGGGATATTTTACTATTTTCCAAATCATAATAGTTATTTTGATTGATTGTTATTATAATGATTTAAAATTAATTCTTTATTACATTTTACATTGGGAAATCTATGACTAAATGAAAAATTATTTCATGATCTTGTGAAATCATTATTAATGGAATATGATTATGTGATTGGTGGGTGTGTTATACCCTCTAATTTTTTTGGTAATTATTAATGATTTTTTGGCCCAATTTTTTCATGGGAGGTAGTCCTATTCCTATAAATAGGTTTCTGTAAGTGGTTATCCAAAACCAAAAAACAATAAATTGGAGCTTTTTTCCATCGCAATTTACATTAATGGGTGGTTATCCCGAGCATGACATGTCATGAATGTCTATATAGACATCCACGAAATAATATTTCTATTATTATGATTATGCAACATATTATTCCCCTTTTTAGGTTATGATATTAGGCCAATGTTATTATATCATGGATCATTTTCATTGATTCTATTATAATTTTGGTTTAATGACGTCCCACAAATTATTTCAATAACAATTATTATGATATATGATTTTTTTGTTATGATTTTTAAATGATATGATCATATGATCATGATCTTAATCTCTTCTTATTCATACATATGATCATTCATCTAAAACAAAAATTTTAGAACATTCTAAACATTATTTTTCTCTTTTCCCAAGGATATGAAAATGTTTTTTGGTAAGACACATCAAATAAATGTTCAAATTTTGAATGTAGTAATGGGATACTATATTGATATTTTATGTAATAGTTTTTTATGTGTCCATGATTCCAAATACACTATACCAATGTCGTTCTAGAATGGATCTTAATGATATGTAATGACTATCTTTCTAATAATATATAATATTTATATATAAAATATTTGGGACAACGTAGTTTGTATTATTAAATGTTTTAGTAATTATTAAAAAATATGATCTAGAAATTAATGGGATACCCTAGGATAAACATACATATTAGCGAAGAACCAATGTAATGACGATAATATGAGTGTGTTTTTGTAGAAAATAATTTCATATATTAATAAAATCAAGTGCATGTAGATATTTTTTAGATATACATAGTAATAATAACTCAAATTTGGGTTGGTTAGGTATTAATGTGATCATCTCTAGATAAAGAATAGAAGACCTAACACTAAACCCATACATAGAAACTCTTATTTGATCTTCATTAGTTACATAATATATTATATAAGAATCATTATGAATGGATTGAATAGATAATTACCATGGATGGACTACGTTAAACCTAATGTGTCATGAAATTATGAAAATGTTCCATGATTTATAAATTTGATAAATTAATTATAATTATTAATTATTACACATTATGGTTATTATTGATTATAGTATTATTTTCAATATTATCCATTGGATTTTACATGGATGAATTTTTTAATAGTAAATTTTCTCTAAAATGAAATGATTGACCTCTTAAGAAACCTATTGATGTGGGAGTAAGTATCTAAATCATATTTATTAAGAATAACATGATATATTGACATATTAATATAAAATGAATCATGGGTGAATATCAAGAAAAACATAATTAGTGAAAAAGGAGTTTCTTGAAGACCAACATTGAATGAAGATTCATCTTTCATTAGGTTGATAATGTTTGAAGAATCAAATGGAGATTATTCTAAAATGAATGATAATTAGTTTCCTATGTGGATAATAAGTATATAGAAATTTTATTTTATAGGAAATATGATGTGTTCAGTAGAGGCGTATAATTTAAATCATAGGTATCCTTTTATACTTCAATGTATTTATTTGGTGGAACATTGGTAGAATCCATGTAATTTCTTTTACTTAATTATTTATCTTCTATGAAACATATGGAAATATTTTATTTCGTCATTAAATAATAATGGTTAATATATTGGTGTTCTTGGATTGAAGGATTATTATAAGGCCCCAACCTTAAACCTTACTTAATCTTGAGTTAATACAAGATTACACATTGAAGATCTTTTCAAGTTTAGATTTTTAGAGAATTAGATCATAAAACTTGCATTACATTCCACATTTAAACAATGTGGGTACATAAAAGATATTATTCATTTTTTTCCCATCAACGGAAATATATTTAAAATAAAACATGGATTCTTTCTTGACACTTCCTTGACACTATCATCATATAATGTACCTTTCCCTTGACCTGTGAAAAACATTTCAAAAACTTGGGATGAGAATAAAAAGATCAGTAAGGGATATAAAAATATGGAAAGGAAACATGAGTACATGTATACATAAGAATGAAATCATACTTTACGTTTGGAATACACATCACAGTATATTACCTAATTCTCTTCGGAGAAACCTTAACGTTTAACCCCTTCGCGTTACCCAATGCATTGGAGAGCTATATCGGGCTCACCCGCCCTTAGTTTGTCACGGAACCACCCGTCTTCATAATAATGCCCAAGAACCATAACATAATCATATCACATAAAACATACATAAAGGAAACATAACATTTCCATTTTTCAATCACAAGATATCAATACAACACATTGATATAAAAAAATTATGAAAACCATTTTAAATACCAAACTAAAAGAAAAGTAAAACATGATATTTATTTTTCTTTTAAAAAAGGTATGGCTTGTAGAGGAAGCCGAAACACAAATAATGGTCACGACGGTGGAGAAGTCATTGTCGCCGCATACGTACGACAAAAACATTCCCTTTTGTCATTTAGTAAAATGTTTGTATAAAAAATATTCCTTTAGGATAAACGTAAAAGTCAAAGGGGTTTTTACACAGTATAAAAGAAGGTTGTGTATAAAACAAAATATGGCTCAATGAATGGAGATTGAGACGAAGTCCCATACAAAGATGGTATCCTTGGATTAAGGATAACTCAATTACATAATTATGTGTGACAAACTAATACATGAAATAAAAGTGGATATTAACTGTAAAAAAATCAGAGGTTATTCACAAATTTTCATAGAACGACATATTCATGGAGTACAAGCTTATCCCAAATATTCAAAATTGGGTTAAAAAGTTCCCTTGCAAAAATTTGACAACCTAAGGGCATCACTACAAAATTCAGAAAATGAGTTGATGAGAGATAAAAAGTGTATCTCATCACTTGGACATAAAATTTAAATCACTAAGGTTATATAAGAACATATCAAAACATAATTTTATGTGATTTAAAATACATAACAAAAAATTTCTTTTAAAAAGAGTAGGGTGAAAGGTTCCTTTACCGACATGGGTATCTTTCGAAACATACACCCCGTGAAATAAGGACAATAAAACATTGATGTAAATACTCATAAATGAAAGTATATAACACAATGAGTAAAATAATGGGCAGTATGTACACCACTCAAAGGAAATTGTTTCAAATGTTGCATAAATATCACGGGAATAAACGTGAGATGAAAAATCCATTTCAAAAACTCGGCAGCCTAACAACGCCACTTAAAACATCAAAAAATGGATTTATGAGATCAAATAGGGTCTCTAATCATACTAAAATAAAGTTTACAGAAAGAGGAATATAAAAAAACATCCCCCAACACAACAAAGAGGAGCTTAAAATAACTGACATAAAGGAGAGTACTTAAAAAGAAAGAGAGAGGTTAGATCTCTTACGAAAATTTAGCAGCATAACGGCGCCACTAAAAACTTCCATAATGGATTGATGAGAGAGAATATGGTCTCTCATCATATGAAAATATAAATTATAGTAAGAATAATATAAAATAACATCCCAATAACAAGAAAGATTAGCTTTAAAAGGAATGACATAAAAGAGTGTACTTAAAAAGAAAGAGAGGAGTAGGATCCCTTACCTCGGATCCGACTTGACTCGATCGTTCTTTAACGTCCTGAATAATAAACATGAGTTAATTTCTACTTTATTAAGAACCTTTTTCAAAGTTCATTATTCCTTTTATATTACTTATTTCCAGGTTATAAACATTATGTAATCATTTAAGTTAATGATGTTTGTTTTGTCGATATTTGGTTCTTAAGTCGAAAGTTGACTTCTTACAATTACATGTTCTTCATGTGGTCAAAGGTTCATTATATTCAGAATGATATTCATGATTTGTATATCATATATATTATATATATCCAGAATATACATGTATTTATAATATTACATAATCATTTATAGGTAATAAATGAAATGCATCGTTCATGGAGACGGTAAGCCGTACATACGCATGAACACTACTTTCATTTCTATGTCATATTAATGAAATTAAAACTAAATGAGAGGTATGTATATTTTAATTCCAGAATTATATTCATCATTTATATGTAACATAAATAATATATAATTACTTTAAATCCATCCTTTATACATCCCACATATGGCATTAACGAATCAAATCACTTTGAGGGGGCGGTAGTCCGCACTTCCTAAAATGAAATTATCGTGTTTACCCATAATGGAAAGAATAAAGGTATGCCACAAAAGAAAAATACAGAAGATTAAATAAAACATAAACATATTATATATCATATATAAGTATAGTGACATATTAATTTCCACCTTTTAAGGTGTTATATGAGTGTTGAACAATCATCATTTCGTGAGGCAGAAATTCGCCATCCACAGAAACAGTATGTTCTTTAACCATTTGATGTAGGTGTGTGTATGTTTAACTCGAATGCTTATTATAAAAACATCCTAGTATATTGAAGATACTTTATTTGTTACAATAGAAATAAATAAAACGATTTTAGGGGGTTGGAGAAGCAAAATAAAACAAAAGAACACAAGTGAAGACATTACCTTAAAATCGGGTAACTCTTTTTGATTTGAGCTCAAAGGCTTCCTTGGGAAGACTTTTGTCCAAATTGAGGCTTCTAAGAGTAATACAGGGACGTGGAGAGGCCGAATGAGTAGGGTTTGGCTGAGCCAAAGGCTTGAGAGGTGTGGGTAAGGTGGTAGAGGTGGGGGACTTTTATAAGAGGTGAGGAGGGGCACTCTTGTAAAGTTACAAAATGTTACATTATTTTCAAATGAGGTTAAGATTTTAAAGGTCCAAAATTGTTGTAGTTCAATGATAAGGTGGTAAGGGTACGATATATAATCATCCAATAGGTTTTTGACAAGTTTATGTTATTGTTTTAACATTATCTTTTCATTTTATTTAAATCCTTTATTAATGAGGTAATCGCTGCATCATCATGATGTCATAAATAATTTAATTTATTTAATGTATAAAAATTATAAAAAAATATCATGATGTAAGAAATATTTTTATATTTCTAATTAATATTTATAGTAAAAAATATGACTTATATAACCCCATTTAAAAATTGTTTTAGTGAAACATATCATGCTTGTGACATTTTTATTGTAACTTTAAATAAAAAGTTATTTATGTCATTTTCCAACCAAAGTGGCTCCCTGGGGTCCCCAAGTTGACACATGGATTTTATTGGTCCTCCATGACACATCCAATGAGGGTAGGACATGTGTCTAGGTCATTTCACATTATTAAAACAATATTTTTACCTTAAATTACACTAATTACCTCTAATCGTGATTAAGAACATAAATGTTATTATTCCCCAAAAAATTATTTTAATCCCATTGAACCACATTTTTCTTCCTAATGACAACCATGTATGTCGGATTTTTTAAATTCAAAACACAGAGGTGGAAATGTTTCATTTACACAAAAAATTAGTTTCTTTTACTATTATTTAGTGGTTTCACTATTCATCAAAAATTGGCGTTTTTCAGAAAAATACCAAAAATTCACCCTAAGCTATATTTGATATTCCGAACTCAAAAATGATGTCTATTTTAAAAAATTCAAAACATAAAATTTGATTTAATTTATTTAATAATTAATTCCTTCTGTCAAAATAAATAGCGTGTTTTTATTAAACAATATCTATTAAAAGATTGACACTAGTTTAAGTCCAATTTCAAAGTGAAATTAATTCCAATGACCACTATTGGATTAAATGTAAAATTATATTCTAATTTTAATTGAAAAAATATTCAAAATATAATCTAATAATATAAATAAATTAGATTAAAAAGAATTTTTTAATTAAAATACAACATTTTCACAATTCATTAAAAAATGAACTTTATCGGAAAGATACCAAAAATTTACACAAAGTAAATTTTGATGTCTCTATTCTAAAGAAGAATTTTATTTTGTCAAATATAACACATAAAATTGTCAAAAAGTGGATTTAAAAGAGGTTCTCCATCAAAAAGCGGTTAATCGACCTTCTAAAGAACATTAGAATGTTTACGCTTAAAAATTGAATTCATTCACATTTTTAATCCTCTAACATATATTGAAAAAAGAAAAAATATTTGACAAACATATATAATCATTTTGTAGTTTGTTCTGGTCATTCCCACCATTACAACAGATAGGCATTAACTACCATTTAAAATAATATTATTTTATTATTAGAGTGCAACGTAAGATTTCCAAGAAACTCGTTGTTGCGTATCGGGTACGCCATCGAGCATAGCATCCCCATTAAAGTAATACTAATATTTTGTTCACAAATATGTATAAATAAAAAAATTCATATTTTTATTTACCTGGGGTGCTACAATTATATTTTTAAAGTAACCTTTGGATGATTTTAGGATTAAATAAATCACGATTTCCACATTGTTTTTAGTTAATTTTCTCTTGGTAATTTAAAAAAAATGATAAGTTGTATAGATACCCTAGAAATTTGTTTTAGTGGTACATGTTATTTTTAATATAATAGATTTTTTAAATAATAACACTTAATTTATTCTTTCTGTTCCTATAATAATGTTCAATTATGATTGAGAGATGATAGATTAAGATAATATAAGTTGGATGGTATTTTCATCCTTTAAATTAACGTTATATTTGATAAAAGTTCATTTATGTCACTTCTAATGAATTTTATATCATTTTATTATTTATGAAATATATTTGATAGTAAGTTTCTTTTGAATAATATTGATTGTGTTTAATTTTCATATAATATATGTTACAATTAAGGTTTTATAGATATATATTGTTAGTTTGTATAATCTGAATATATAATCATGTTATTTATGAGTTTTGTGTGTTAAATTTTATGAGACGTTATATTGTTTGGGGATAAATGTAAATGATGATATCAGTGAAAAATATGTTATTAATTCATAAATAATATTTTGTGGTTTTGGAAATTAGTCAGAAATATATTACCTGTGATTTGAGGATAATTAATTATTGAATTGTTTTTGTTTAAAATTATGTTATATTGTAGATATTTTAAATAATAATTTATTATTTCATATTTAAAACATTTTTTTATATTTGATAATTTGTGCAAATATTTTGTTTTTACATAAATATATAGAAATAAATGGAATAATTATTAATTATATTTTGGAAATTTCTATAATCCACAAACTCGTTCATCCATCCATTTGAAAATTCTATAGGTCCAGGGAATACCCATGGAATATTCACAATCCCACTAGGTAAGAAACATTACAATAGTAACATAACATAATTTTTTATATTATTTTACCCTTAAATAAATAAATATGTAGAAGATGCCTTGATTAAATCATAGTTAGTAGAATTAATAATAATTCATCAAATAATGACTATATAAATAATGTTGATTCACATACATAGTTGTGAAGCTAAACATAATTGAAAAATATATAAACTCCTCAGAAACATCATGTCTAATAATAAAATATTTACATATCGTCCTAATGAAAAAACTCTAAAAACCCATCCTCATGAACTAAACCACATTATACAGAGTCTCTTCTAATATAAAAACCCTTAGACATTATTAATATTAAATATTCCCACAAATACCCAGTACCCTTTCCCCTATCTATTTCCTCAAAAATTGATTTTCAATACACACAATGTTATATAAACTGTGTGAAAAAAAACCTATTAGGATACTAATATGAATTTCTAGAATATTTTTATACCATGAAAACTAATATTTTTATTTTTAAAAATCAATTTTTTGAATATTTTTAACTTTAAAAAAAACAAACATGTGAAAATTATTTTATAATAATTTTCTTTTTAAAAAAACATACCATATATTAAAATATATAATCCAAGTGTAAAATAATGAAAATAAAGCCAACTGAAATAAAAATTATTAGATCACTAGATAAAGGCACAAAATTGGAATAAAAAATGATAAAATTTCATAATTAATAAATGGGAAATTTGAATAATAATGAGAAAAATAATTATAAAAATGGTTTTATAACACAGATTCATCAAAAAAATTACTATGCAACAAAACAGTGATAAAGAGGAAAAAATAATAAGGTATAAAATAAATACACATGGTACTATAATCACTCATAAATATTGAAATATCAATTAGGAATAATTAATAATAAACCAGCTCTCCTATCGAATGGGGCTAGAGTTACTTTTAAAAAAATTATTCATAGCTATATATGTAAACAAATGAAAGTGGATACTATCAATTCCTTTCTCAGGGCCATTTACCATGACCTTCCTTGGCCTAATTGTCTATATATTTGATGACATATCTATTTACCATCTAAGACGCTCTCCTCGTCCTTGGAAAACATACTAATGGTCCTTTTACTCTTTATACCAAATGCACTCTTAGGGTCCAATAAAACCTACAAAATATAGTTCCTAACATATGCTAGCATCTGAATGCCTATGCCACCATAAAAATAACCAATCTCACCCATCTTCTAATCAATTCCAAACATAATAGTTTGCACATGTTCCAAAAAAAATATATGTTTCAACAACCTTTTCAAATCAACAAACTTCCAATTTTAAAAATTGAATCTTCCTTAAGATAAATAAATCCCAGTAAAATATAATGGATTCCTAAATAATCAACCCCATTTGACCACCACATGTAAAAATAAGTTTTCATCTATTAATTTTGATGCTATATGTTCAATTCAAAAACTAATTTCATAAATCTATATTTTTCAAAATAGGCGAAAAATTCAAAATATTAATAGACCTATTCAGAACCCCTTTCAAAACATTATATGAAATCACTAAATCTCATTAATCCATTTTATAAAAACCATGATGTTCATTAAATAAATATCTTTTTTCAAATACATAAATAAGAATAAAATTATCATAATAAAACATAAAATTCAAAAATCATCAATAAAGATAAGTTAATAAATTTATTTAAATTGAATATTATAAAAATAATAAATAATGGTAACTAAGAATAAATGGTTTTCCATAGAAAATTAATTAAATGGATATTACTACATCTCATAAATCTTTAATCATTCCACATTTGATTAAAACCACTAGATTACACAATAATATATCCTAACAATTAAATCATAGTAAGATAGACCATATACCCGATTAATTCACCTAAAATCATCTAAATAAAAATCTAGGGTTTTATACCACCATTAAAAAGGAATAACAAAGGACAAAATACTGGAGGAGGATGAGAAAGATGGATTAAAATGGTTTACCTCTAATGAAAACATCAATGAATAAATATGAAATCCAATAAAAATTAACAGGTGATCTAAAGCTATTGGATAGTGTAGTGAGTGATTTGGGAGAAGTAAGATGTTAAGGTTGTTAAATAAATCAATAGAAAAACGAGAAAACCAATTTTTTTAAATTACAGGAAATGAATGCAAGGTTTCACCACATGGTTATGAATACTATGCACCAACCATGTGGGATATATTTTCTAGGAAATAACCAAGTTATATAGATTCATCTAGATCTCTTACGGCATGAAACCCCATGGTCAATCAATAAAAAATGGAACTATCACCAAACCATCACCTTCCTGTGGTAATAATGACTATGGTATAATTATGTTCAAAGTTATTTTTCCATAAAAATTTTTTTTATTACCCCCCAACAGCTGGGAAATACTAAAAAGATAACATAATTGAATAAAAACCCAACTAAATCAAAATAAGAACTCATCATTTTGCAATACATCCCCTAGTTGGTACCATTCAAAAAATTGAAATTACAAATAGGTGAAAACACTTGTATAAACACTCTTCTCTTAGAATGAGGTGAGTTTGAATTAAAAATATAGTGTCATACCTATGCAGAAACTTCAAAATAATAAAAATTCTTCTATTTTAAAACATTACGGCAACAAAACCAAAATATACCTCCCAAAAATAACAATGATAACAATTATAATACCTAAAACATGAAAAATTATCAATCAGATAACTCCCCACTATCAGACAATTATTTAAATTCCATTACAAAAGAGGACATTGTGAATAAAGACACCATCTATTGAAATGTATCTCCATAAAATAATTTATACTTGTGAAAATTAATAAAAATGATTTCCAATTCTATAATGTAATCTCATTTTCAAATAACTCCCCCACCCCACCATATTTATTTCCAATCATCAGGTTTAACACTCACCTTAGAAAGGGAAATTTTAGGACCCTGGAATTAAAATATACTATATGGGATCTCCAACTTTGTAACCATACTCTTTAAAAAAACAAGATTCCTATCTCAAACTACCATCCCATGTGGAACCCCAGAAATCTATAACTACTAACTTTACAATGTCCAAAAGGAAACACTAGTCCAAATTATCCATGAAATATAAAAAAATTGACTAATTCATAAAAAGTAACTATCCTTAAAATGGTCCTGTTACAAAGACCACTGAAATCAACAAATAATATAAATGAAATAAATATAGAAATAACCCAAAACCAATAAACATAGGCATATTCACAATCTCACATGTTTATACATGACCTAAAATAAATTATAGGACCAATAACATATAAATACATTACTAAAATGATTAAATTTGGCTTAAATGAAAATAACCTCATTGAAACCCACTCCTTCTGGCCTCCACCCCTTTTATAAAACAACACCACCTTTTTCATATTTAAATAAGGGTTGAGTCCACATACTCCATTATAAAAAAATTAATACAAAAATATGGTCAACTTGTTAAAAAAAATAATTCAAAAGATATTTTTTCATCTTTCAAAAAAATACTAATAATCTATTATCAATGAACACAAAATTTATTTTTCAAAACCATGGTCCCAATAAGTTTAAAAAATATATTACAAAATGACTAATATAAGACACATACATGAGTAAGAAACATGAAACCTAAAATAAACCATACATGCCCATGTTCCATGTAAATAATAGTTTCAACAAAAAATAATATATGATATAACTAATAACAAGCATTATCCCAAAAATCATCTTATAAAGTATAAAAAAGTTTAATTGGAATCCTCCTAGTACTCAATAGGGCATCACACTCAACCACTCGATTTTTAGAAGCTCTAAATGATACATATATCCATTATCAATATACATGGGAATCCAAAACCAATTATAAATGTATTCATGTCACACAAAAATCCATTATATTAAATAAATATCATCAAATTTTTTTTAAAAAAATCATCCAAATATATTTTCACAAAATTATAAGGTGTTAAATTTCATAAAAATAATCATTATCAGTGAAAATAGTCAATCAGTTTAAAATAAAAACTTTTAAAATCACTACATGACCCAAATAGGGTCAATGAAATTTAAAACATAACCCTATTTTTAAAAATCATATCTACTTACAAAACCATAGAAATTTTATATTTATACATGACTAAATAAGATAAACCATTGAATGTAAAAAAAGCATTGCATTTCGTTTAACATCCTAAATTGGTAAAAAAACAATTAAAATGGAACATTATATTTTAATCCTACTTTTATCAATTATCACTACATTTAATTTCATGCTCTACATGCAATTCCATGTAAAACCCATTTTTCTTGTATGTCACCCAAAACCCCACCACACATAGGATAGACATAATAATTTTGGATTTTTAAAAGTAAAATGAATAGAATGGAACAATAAAACATCTACCCTAGTTCAATGGAAACCAATATTGGAAGACATCTCATATAATTAATAATTCCCAAAAGAGCATAAATGGATCCTCTTAATCCAGCTAGAATTTGTGAGAGATCATAAATAGAGAAGGTCAATTCAAAACAAATGGATGAGTTCATCCTAGAGGAACTCTTATATAAACATCCAATCAGCTATCAAGACCTTTCAGAAACGCACATCACAACTTACATATGATATGATCCTAATTTTACGATATCCTCAATAAAAAAGCAGTCTCATAAAAAATAAAACCAAAAAAATAACACATTTTGATATATCAATTGAAACCATATTTTTTAAAATACTTTTAGAATGACATTTTAACATTCAATTAGTTTCCACCAACCAATTTCTCGGATCATTAACCCATTATTGATCCCAACATGACTCATAATTCATTTAATGTAAGTGAAAACCCCATATTATCCCAAAACAACACAAACATTATACAAATTGTGAAAATCACTCTCTATTATAAAAGAAATTTTTATTCAAATAAAAATTTATAATATTTAAAAAAATAATTGGAATTTAAATTAAACATCAAAATCCCTTGAGAATTTAAAGAAATTATCCTTTTGGAAATAATTTCAAGACCCCTTTATGAAATAATCCACCTTATTGAAAACACCTTCAAAAAGAAAATTCTTAAAATAACACACATTTCAAATTTAATTCCATTACAAAACCAAAATAGATAGACATACATTCCAGTCTGTCATCCTTGATGTCTTTATTAGGTATAATTTGATTAGAAAAACAAATTATATTTTTATTTTAAAATAATAATTTTTCAGAAACCACAACAAAATTTAATTTAGAATCATTATGTATTTCATCTATTCCATTCGAAAAACACATATCTCATTTCATAATCCACAATACACAGTGGTAAAAAACCACATTTTCATAAATCTCTAATAAAAAAAATTATACCATATATTTTCTATAATATCATAAATAAAATGAAACCTATAAGATAAACCTTGAAACAAACATAAAATGTAAAATTAAATAGTTATAGATAAATTCCTCATATGAAACATAGGGATTTCAAGATCGTGTTTGATGATCATGGAACCCTAATTCAGTAACCATATACTTTTTTGAAACACAAATTGAGACTCAAAATCAATGATGCACTCAACAATGATAAAATAAAAATTCCATCATATTTAAATCCTTAATAATATAAAAATCTAAAATCGAGATTAAAAATCATGCCAAACATGACCCTGGTAACTCGAGTGATATTGAAATGAATAAAAATTGATATCCTTTCTAAAAAATCCACCCATTCCATTAAGATGATCATGGTCATCATAAAACAAATACCCATCCCAAGTAAGAGGATAACATGATATGGTACCATTTTTTATCGAACCAACATGGGTCATCCATCCATAAAATACTTTATAGTTCCATGATATAAATGTGGAGTGTTCCCAACCACCCATTTATGGATATTATTACCATGGTAATAGAACATAGTAACTGGGAATCGCATCACCCTTGAATAAAAAAAAACATTATGGATTCTATTAAAAAACAAATTAAGAATCATACATATGAAGTAATAAATTAGGGACTAAATAAAAAATGAATATTTACCTATATAAACATAAAACAAAAAATTATTAAAAAAAATTAACTCATCTCAAACATCATGGGAAAAAATAAAAAAAAAAAAACCAAGAAAATTGTTTCTTATGATCTTATTAGGAGACACCATACCTTATCCAATATAATAACTCTGATATGATGTGAACTAATAAAGTAGCATTGAATTTCTAGTCCCATACCTTTAGATATGTCATGAAAAATTGACTTAGCTTATACTCGGTGTCATATTTTGTGTGCGAATTAGTAATCACATAAGGATGAAACTTGATTAAATATATGGATTTATTGAATTATCTATCATGATTAATTGATTAAAGAAAAATAATATTGATCATAGGGCCCCCATAAGGCCTCATGATACAAAAGATTCTAACTAAATTCATTTAATGTGTAGGGGGTATGGTGGGGCCAATATACCCACATTATTAGTGTGAATGAAATTGAAACAAAGGAAAATATTAATCGTATAAGAAAATAAATGATAAAATAAATTAGTGGAAAATGTAATCTAATTTAAATTCATAATAATATAAAATATGAAGTAGTCATGCAATGTTATGTGGCCTAAAAAGAATAATTTATACAAAAGGAAGAAAAATATAAAATGATCATATGTCTATGAGATTTTGAAGATATTTAAAAATCATTTTCTCCAAATATCTAATATTGAAAATAAAAAACAAGCATAAATAACTTGGTCCTACCCTTTCAACATACCCACATAAATGAAATCACTCTTAGTACAAAGTGGTGGCCTAAATATTTTTCCATTGTAACTCTATTAGCTACAGCTAATCATTTATAATGAAAATATTTTCAATGAGTATGAAAAATAATAGAGTTTTGTTATAGTGTATATAAAGATGTAATGTAACAGAAAAAATATCACGATCAAGATCCTCATAGGATAATTATTAAACCATGCCATCTTCAGAAAAATATATACATCATTAAAGGTGATCGCTGTATATATCCATCAAGGAATATAATGTGGGGAACCAACCCAAAAAACCATGGAGTCTGTGTCTGTTATCAATTAAATTTTATACCAATAGACTGAAAATATTTCTTGTATTGGTTATCTAGTTTAATACATCAGTCTTACATTAAAACTAAATTACCTAATTACAACATAAATTTTTTCTTGATAATATCTGATATAATAAAATTATTCCAACAATCATGTCTAGTAATATCATTATTACGTCATATATTCCAAGGTAATGGGAACATAATAAGTGCGATATCAAATTCTTAGTAGTAGAAAAATATAGTGGTAGCTATAATGAATCAACAAAGAATACTCAAATGGAATGGTAAATAAATAGAAACATGTGTCATTAAAATAACATGTCCACCAAATAAAAATTTAGAAATTTATGAAACTAAAACAAAATCCATTTGTCTTATTAACTGAAAATCAATGGTATCCATAGATATTTTGATACAAGACCTCCTGGATCAGTAATAAATTAATCAATATAAAGGAAATGCTTAATTATTGGATATCATGTCTATGGCATAAGAACACCTATACTATCACGATCTAACATCCATAAAAAATAATAAAATGGGAGAAACACCTTTATAATTCTAGGAAAGAAAATAAAATGGTTTGTTTCTAATTTATTTGTTCTCATGATATTATCGATGCATTTATGTGCTTATATTAAATGGCCCCAAAAAGATCAGAAATTATGTAAATGGTCCCCAACTTATGTATTTCATGACCTAACAATTCCAAATATCTAATACACAATATGAGTGATAAAATATCCATATTTAATAAATGATGTAGATTTTTCAATATTTATACATCATACTAAACAATAATAGAATAATTCACTGTAAAAAATTGTTATACAATTCTAGAAATAATCATATCCATTAAATATTATATATATTTTTTTGGTGAAAATCAATGTCAAATAATCATTGGACATTGAATATTGTAAGGAACTAAATGGAATCAATAAAGTAAATGTGAATTCTATCATTATCTAAATAAATTATAAACCATCTGGAGGATGACTAACGATTGTAACAATACAATATATCCCATGTGGAGTAAATCAGAGGGATTTTTTCATTGTTGAATTGAAATATTAGAAAAATTATTTCAAAAAATGTTTGGACGAAAATATATATTTATTTTGGAAGAAATATAAAAATAAATTTCCTTGAAAATTATTTTTAACAATTTAAACATGAAAAGGAATTAGTGATGCAATAATGGTGGGAAATCTGTACATTCCTTATGATGTAATAAGTATATTTCATGAATGGTAAACTGTTAAAAAATAAATCCCTTTGAAAATGAATGGAAGAAAATATTTTAAACATTTTAAAAAAAGTAAAATTTATTTACAACATCATTCTGAAAAGATTAATAATATTGTTAAAATTTTTTTAAAAAAACATGGTTTGTTTAATAGAAAAGTGGCTCTCATTTTAAAGAGAGATATGATTCTTGGTTTTCTTAAAAAAATTCCAAACCACTTTAAGTAAATAAGGGAAGAAAAATTGAACTAATTCCTGAAAAAAATCATTAATAACATGTGGAAAGGAATGTTAAAGTGTTTCATAAAAAATGGTAAAGTAATTACCTTGAATGGTTTTAGAATATTTTTAGTAATAGTCTTGGTGAAAATAATGATTAATCATTCCAAAGTGTCTCATACCACTTTCAAAAATTTAAAATCACAACATCAATGATTGAATAACATTAAATAAATATTTTCAATACCACGAAAAAAATAATTAAAATTTTAATATATCAAAAGTTTACTTATAAACTCCACAAAAAATAATTATGTGTTAAACATGCTATTTATCTCACAAATGTAAAAGGTGAGATGAAAATCCAGTACCTTGCATCTAAGTTGTCATGTGTGTCCTAATAATCCTAAATAAAAAACATATGTTAAATATTTAATTTTATGATAAATATTTAATGTTTTAAAAAAAAATTATTTCACATATTACAATAGTCTTTTAAACTACATAATCATTTATGATTACATCGTATTTTTTGAACAAATTTGGTATATTTGAAAAAAATAGACTTTGTAGGAAATAAATTGTCTAAGGGGCCATAATATAAAATCTTCCTAATAATAATAATTGTATAAAAACTACATTTATTGATAAATTATACTTTTAAAACCAATAATTAAGTAAGGTTATTTATATTGAACCAAAGTAACAATCATGTTGATGTTATGTCGTACATGCAAATGAGTAATGTTCCAATTTAATAATAATCAATATGTAATGAATGTATGTAACAATATATATTTCCATAATGATAATTATAAAATACATACCACTTTATTTTGTCATATATACTTATATTTAATTTTATTTTTATGTAAAATTAATCACATCATGTCAAGGAGGCGGTTGTACCCAAGTCCATGACAGATGTTATATCTTTTCAGGTTGTGAAAGGGTAATAAATAAAATGATATATATTATTCCTGAAAAATCATAGTTATGTGATTAATATCATATTTTTTCAATATCAAATATTACCTGCAAATATATTTTTATCCATTATGTTTACTTTGTGATCAAGCCACATCACTTATAAGAGGTAGCATTCCCCACTTCCATAAACAATGTTATCACATTTACCCAAAATGGAATGTATAAGGTAATGTGTAATAAAATAATTACATAAGAATAATTACATTAGATATATCAAACATATAAAATATATAAAATATAAATTATATAATCAGAGAATCTATCATAATTCCCATCATTTGATGGTGGTAAAAGAAAAATGAACAACATTGTTTTGTGAGGTAGAAATTCTTCGAACACCTAAATGGTATGTTTGGAACCCGTTAGATGGAAGTGTCTATAGGTGTACATATAAAACAAAATCTCAAAAAATATTATAATATTTAGGAAATTAATGTTGTTATATAATCTTGGAATGACGATATTTTATGGGTTGATGAAAGGGAATAAAACTAAAGAGCATGAGGAATGATGTTACATATTCATTGTGTAACTCCTGTTGGTTTTCCCCAATGGGATTTTATGGAATCTATTATACCCAATGATTGGATTAGAAGACGAATGGATGTAGGATAAGTATATATTTTGTTAGATATCAGTTGAGATGATATGTCATTATATGTTTGAGGAAGTGGATGGAGTGGAGGCCATTTTATAGTCGATGAGGTGTGGCACTTTTCTCAATTTTAGAAAATTGAATACCATCCACACATTTCACTTTGAAATTAGATTCAATAATGGAAAAATATAATTCCAGTGGATTATATTTTGGATTTACGACCATCCAATGTAATATGGTGGGGTTTCTAGGACATTTTATCAATTAGGGTTATGATTTAGTCCCCTCTTAAGATTAATATCGCCAAAATAATTGTTATTAATTTTAATTAAATTCACTAATCTATTTGGTCAATAAAAAATATTAAAATATATATATATATCTTATTTAAATATGTATTCAATTTTTTCAAATTTAAATCTCAAAATTGTTAGAAATTAATACCAATTTCATCCAATAGATGGGATGACCTTGCATGTTTTCGATGAAAAAAATATTAAAAAATATTCTATGTTTTTTTATTAAATATAAAATTGAAATTTATTCCAATGACCTACATTGGATTAATTGAAAAATATTACCTAAATAGACATTAAAATCAATTTAAAATATAACATTACCTTATAAATATATTAGATGAAAATTATTTAATTCAAATTTCGAATTTTTCAGTATTCATTAAAAAATTCAATATCACAGAAAAATTTAAAAAATATAATGTAACCAAATTTTTATATTTCAAATTCACGGATTCGATTTATTATTATATATAATATTTATAATATTTTAAAAAATTGTATTTGAATTTGGTTTTCTGTTAAAGGGTGGTTTATGTGGCTTAATAAAAATAAAGTGTTTATGTGTAAAATTATGTTTGATATCATCCAATGCCTATAGAATATATTTGATAAATATAAAAAAATATTGAATAATATATATATATATATATATATATATATTATTAATATCACTCAATAATTTTAATCAATTTGTTTTATTATGTAAAAACACAACATGGTTAGCATTAAAATTGATTCTATAAAAACATTCCCTTTATATTCAACTGGTTATTATATTCATTTCTAATTAATTAGTAACCAATTAATTCATTTTATATATGTGTAAAACATATATTTTAATAATTTAGAAGAATGTATTAATTTGTTCTAATTTAAATTCATGGTTATATCTACTTATATTATATAATTATATTTTATTAATATAATATTGTTCGAAAAAATGTCCTTTCTTGTAGAATAAGCCGTTGAAGAAACATGTTGTTATCTGAATTATTGGCTAAGTATTTGTTTAATCCATTGAAATCTATAAAATATATTGAATTTATTTAAAATAGTAAATATTTTATAAATTTTATAGAAATTATATTCCCTTGTGTGCTTAGTGTTTTGTGTCAATCACACTATCAAATACAACGTCCCAATTTTTGATTATTGGGGTGTCACATTCTATTGACCATAATTAGATTGCATCCTATAAATTTAAACATCATATTGTATATATATTGTTTGATATTTCTTATATTGAAAATCCCACATCGTGAGATTAGTTTGTATGAAATCATCTTGAAAATAAATATTGAGAAGTATAATGCTATCATGGAATATCATATAACTAGGTATATAATTATCAAATCATTATTGGAAATTAGAGGTAAAAACATAAGAGAAAATCATAAATATTTATAAGGAGTGAGTGATGACATAAAAGACAATAAATGGAATGGTAAATGGAATGTAGAGGGCCTCAAATCCAAAAATCTATGATGATTTTGAAGACTATCAGTTCAACAAATATTAATATATTTGTACAACATTGTTCATTTATTATCATATAACTAATGTATATAAATTCATTTACATCATATGAATATAAGTAATTTTAATTACAGGATACAATTTAATATAATAAGAAAAAATCCATCTTTTGGCCATCCATTGATCAAATTATAATACATCCACTACTTAATGACATGAATATCAAAAAAATTACATTGATTCTTGAGGCCATAAAAAAACATTTAACATATCATAGGGCCCAATAAAGATTAAAAATTATCTAAATTTTTTATAACTATTATCAAAATATAATATGTTTAATAAATGAAAATTTAATCTTAACAAGATACACAATTGGTTCATCAAATAATATTCATTCATTAATTTTTTTACGACAAATGGAATACATAATAACCAAGACATTGTGTAGGTTAGTAGTTTGTCTGAAAAAATAATCATGCTCCATGATGGTTTCAAGACCCACGACCATACAAGAAAAAATAATTATCACCCAACATAATTTTTTTCCTTTCATATATCCATATTACTATAATTTCATAAATTAATATGATGAGAATCATTTAAATAAGGTTATTCACTAAATAGCATTATAAATATTATTATAATCCACCCCTAATACCTATATAAAACACGCACTTATATACAAATAGAACCTTCTTTGTTCTACAGTTTATCTTCTAGAAGAGGTAATTGACATTGGTAATGTCTAGGTTCCCCACGTTTATTAAGGCATACAATAAATGTATCATTAGGATTAGTTTAATTTTCTTTCATCTAAGATATCATTTTCCCTAAGAAATTCACTGCATTATTTCCATCATTACCACACATAAAACATTTCCCCATTATATTTAGAAACCTTCACAGGTTTCCCATTCCACATTTCTCACTTGAGGGAAATCAATCATTTTTCTCTCCATGGTCTCCTCCATGTCAGCTCTTAAAAAACTACATGCATATATACATTAGTGAGTTTAGATGTGTGTTAATATATATTTTATTAATCATATTTTGGGAAATAATATTAGACCTAAACATGTTATATTTAACTCTAGTCAATACATCATTTGGTTTCCATTTTCACCATAATTTCCTTCATGTTAAATGTCAACTTGACTCATTCATGTACATACTGTTGACTAAAACTAGAAAGCATTGTTTCACTATCAATTGAAACATATATATATATATATATTCATTTCTAGTAAATCTAAATCATGAAAAATTATGTTCAATATAAAACACATTTGGTTTTACCTAATTTATTCAAATACTTAATAATTAGATGTAATGAATATGTGAATTATCCTAACAGTATCCATTGGGAGTGTCCAACTAGCTTCCGTGGGTATCCCGTTATCATGTAAAAATTTATGTTGATTCAAGACCAATAGAAACATTCAGAGTTTTTACTCATAGGTATGTCTTTTCAAGAACCACATCTACTTGTTGTGTCTATAAAAATATGTAATTCAAGGATACCCAAATAATCTATAAATTAAAAAAATTCAAGGATGTTCTTCCATACTTACCATCAATGTATACCTTAGATATATTTAATCTAATATATATTATCCTTACTTTATTATACAAGGTTACTACTAAACTACTTTAGATACCAATTGTATCTACCCAAACATAGAAATCATGGAGCTGGTATCTAGTACAGATTAGATTGTAATAATCTAAATGTTTATATCCTCCAAGAGGAATGAATTATTTTTTGTAAATTATATACGTACCTATGCGTTATATTAGTAATAAATACATTAATTAAATTATTTATATAATTTTAATTATAATTAATTTATTAAATATACCATGTCCTTTCAGATAATTCTTATTGGTTGGATTCTTGGGTAAATAATGCATAATAAGGGAGTTATCAAATTCCTAGTAACTTTAAAATCCAATAGGAGAAATATTAAATCAATTAGAATAATAAAATGGAAAGATGAATTATTGGAAACACATGGCATTTAGGTAAATATATAAGGGAAAATAAATATTCAAGGTAAGAAACAACAAAAAATTAATCAATGAATTGAAAATGAAATGTATCCATGGATATGTTGATGCCAGATCTCATGGATTAATATTTAATGTATCAAGATGAAGAAAATTCTTAGTTATTGGATGTCATGTCTATGTCAAATCATTACCACAATTATCAAGATATATCATCCCTAGATTATAAAACTACAGGTAGAAAACCATATATTCTTCTAGGAAACAAACATGAATGGTTTTTCTCCAAATAATATCATCTCATTGGACTACTAATTCAACTAGGGGCATACATTAACAGGTCCCCCAACTTGTAGGGAATTCTTTAGACGGGCCCCAAATTGTGAATTCCATGTCCTAATAATTCCATGCATTGAATAAATAATATGTTGTATCGAATATATCTATTAAATAAATGATATGGATTAAATAATATTACCCCAAATAATTAAATTACATTAAATGTAATCATTTTATTAAAAATGGTATATGATATTGGAAATAATAATTTTCCAAAAAATTTATGTAGAAATATTGGGTGAATCAATGTCAGTTGATGAAAAAAACTGAATATTTCAAGGGGATTAAAAGGAGTAAATGAAGTAAATATTAATCCTAACCATAGCCAAATAAAATATAAACCATTCAGAAGAATATTTTTGATATTCCCAATTTAACCGAACCTAATTTTATTAAAGTAATGTGTTTTTATAATTAATGAATGGAAATATTATAATAAAGTATTTCAAAAATATTCTTGTGGAAAATATATTTTTGTTTTTTAAAAAACATTTTGAAATTTGTTTTCATTTAAATTAATTTTAAAAAACAATTTCATTAAAATAATGATTTAAAACATATAATGAATGTTTTAAAGTAATGACATTGTGTAAATCCATACATTTTGAATGAGGTAAAACACATTAATTTTATGTGGTAAAAGTTTTGAACCATGATTTGTTTAAAAATGATAATGATGATTCCTTTGAAAACATGGGTAAAAAGTGTAAAAATTAATTTACATAATCGTTTTTAAATTCTCCAAAACATATTTGAAAAGTATTTATAAAAAATGGTACTTTTTAGAAGAAAAAATGTTCTCATTCTAAATAGATAAATGATGTCGGATGTTTAAAAAAACATGTTATAAAAAAATTTAGGTAACAAAGTGTGAACAACTATACCAATATAAGAGAATGTTCATTAATAATAATATGAGGGAAAGTTAATGTTTTATTGAAAAATGTTCTTATAATTTATTTGAATGGAAATGAAATATTATTATGATTATTCATGGTGAAAATAATATTCAACAATTTCAAAGTGTCACATAACACGTTGAATCATTTTATATCATAATACTCAAGAAGGGATAAATTTAAATTAAACCATAGAGTAAAATAAATATAATGTAAGTAATAATATAAAAAATGAAAATTGGTTGTTGATAAACCAGACAAAAGAAGAAAGTGTTGAACAAGACATTTATCTCACAGAAGTAAAAAAGTGAGATGAAATTCTATTCCCTTGACACAGATTTGCCTAGTGTCTATTAATATTAAACTAAAAAAAACATATATATTTTATTTTTTCTTTATAATATTATTCATCAATATCCTATATTTTATTTCCCTTATTACCATGTAGTAAAAAACTACACAATCAATTATTTTTACATCCATTGTTTTTGACAAAATTCATTTTATGTGTCAAAATCAACTCTTGATAGTAAACAATGGTAAAAGGGTTAAATGTAAGGAATATGATAAATAATAATAATGAAATAATTATTATATTTATATATAAATTATATTTTCAACCCAATCATTAAATATGATTATGAAAAATGAACCAATGGTACAATGATCACATTGGAAATAATGTAGGTAACACAAGATCCATAAATTCTTATAATTATATCATAACATACATTTTATTTAATCATATATTCTTATATATAAATATTTTTTTACTATAATTTAATCTTATTTTGTCGAGGATGTTGTACTCCACACGCCCATGATTAACATTATCACTTTTGAGTGTGTGAATGGTTAATAATGAAAATAAACTATATTATATTTCCATAAATGTAATTATTCCCTAATATTCATGTATTAATTTTATATGTCACATATTTTTATTCAAAACCATCATTTATATATTACATGTAACATGTGATCGAACCACATCACTTTTTAGAGGTAGTCGTACACACTTCCACCAACGGTGGTATGGTATTTACAAAAAATAAAAATATTAAGGGTATGTGTTAGAAAATAATTAATTAAGAATAAAAAACGAATTTTTATTATATATATCTTATATAGATATAATTTCCTCCATAATTTTTATCCATGAATAATGGTAATGAAAGAACTAACAACTTCATTTCATGAGGGGATAATTCACCATTCAAATAAATGGTATCTTCGTTAACCCTTAAGTGAATGTGTGTAAATTAATAGTTATTAAATAATTCAATAAAGGAACATAATTATATTTATTATATCTTTTCTTATATAAAATAATGTAATAAGGATATTTTATGGTGTGATGAATGGAAATAAAACTGAAGAGCTTGAGGAACGAGGTCACCTCTTTTTTGGGTAACTCATTTTGGATTCCACCGATGAGCTTAATTAGTTTTATTTATTCCCAAGGATATGTTTCAAGGATTGGGGGAGAGAATTTTAGAATATATATTTGTATATCATGGTTGATCCAATGTGTATTGAGAGGTTTGAGGAATTGGGTGCAGATGATTTCATTTTATAGTGGAGGAGGAATGACACTCTTGTAAATATTTGGAAAAGGGAATTCCTCCAACATATTTCCCATAAAAAGAGGATCTTATTATGGAATAAATTATATGTATGGTAGGATAGGTTATATATTTGACAATTAAATGGAATTTGGAAAACATAATAGGTCACTTTTTCCTTTAAGATCAAGGTTTTCTCCCCTGTAAAGCTTAATCTGACAATCATCATTTAAATTAATTTCAATTAATTTCACTAATATTATATGTAAAATAAAATGTTTTTCTTATTATATATTATAGAGTATTTTTATTCCAAATATGGAATCAATTTTACAAAATTCAAATAACTTATATGGAATAACGTAATTTTAATCTAATCATGTAGATTGTACAGCAATACGTGTTTCCAAATAAAATAAGCTCAAATGTGTCATATGTTTTCCTAATCAATTATAATGTAAATTGGAATCTATGACCTAAATTGGATTAATTGATATGAAAATTATAATTAAACGTTAAAAATAATTGAAATTATATTTTAAAATTAATAATAAGTTAGAAAAAAATTAAGCATTCAATTAAAATTAAGTATTTTTTATTATTCTTTATAAATGAACCATTGATAAAAATTAAACAAATTCTCCCTAAAAAAAATTTTTTTACCTGAAAATATTATTTTTATTTTTCCTTATATATATTTACAAATTTTCAAAAAGTTGGATTTAAACTACATTCTCCATTAAAATATGAAAAAAATTCCATAATAAAAAATAGTATTTTATGTGTATTATTTGGGTTTGTTCAGATATTTTATATATAAAATTTATTAGATGAATATCATAAATGTTTTATGAGATATAAAAAATATATATATATAACATTTATATCAGTAATTACTTTTAAATAAATTATTTCATTGTGATAAAATATCTCGGTATTATAAAAATATATTTCAATAAAAACATTACCGTTATATTTAGTAATTTAGTATATTCATTAATAATTAATTATTGACCTATAAATTCATTTTATATTTGGGTAAACCATATATTTTAAAAGGATAGATAATCTTATTAATAACTACATTTTTAATGGATAGGTTATATCTTATTATATTAAATAATAAAATTTTAATAAAAAATTATTGTTTTATACGACTCAGTCATGTGTGAAATGCACAAAATTTAACAAATAATAATTTACGGAAGTGTAAAAAAAATAGTATCATGTGAATTGGAATCTATAAAATATATTTAATTTATTTTAAAATTTAAATAAATTCTATATTATTGGGATATAATTTTCCCCTGTGTGCATGGTGTTGTGTGTAATAAATACTATCAAATAAAATGTTCCTAATTTAGATTTTATGGTTTTACACATAAGGAATGTCTGTGAGATTTCCAATACTAATTATCCATTATGAATCAAGGTAATGAATTGAGGAATTACCATAGAATAGACATATTTAGTTTCAATGGAATAGTTATATAATTTCATAATTTTGTTTGTCAATCCAACTCATGGTGATCAATCTATGATATAAGATTACTTGGTTGGGGGTGAAATCCAATGGAAGAACCTTCGGAATTATACAACTAAGATTTTAACATTCAACAGAGTAAAACAATATTTTCAATGGGACCAACAGACTGTTTTTTTGAGGATATTATATTGATCCATGGCGATCATCCCGATGATAATATATTTTTTATATGATCTAGATGAATCTAATATGTAAATTTTCGGAAGTCATAATTTAATACATTGAATATGTCCATTATAATTTTGTCACATGGATTTCATTTGAATGAATCATTTTCCAGCCTATGAGTTGGCCCATGGAATTCCATGTTATGAAACTAATGATTTAATGAATAATTAATCATATTTAATAGTGTGAATTTTTTTTATAAATTTATGTGAATGCACATTTAATAATAAATAATTAGATCATGTATCAATTATTATTAATAAATTAACTTGTTTGAATATCTAATTAATTAGGAAAATAAATTATGCATTTGGTTTCTTAATTAAATCAATTCAATTAAGGCATTCCAAATGTTCATGGAAATTCAAAGACATCCTATGTTGTTGATTGGTTACATAGAAGATTGGGATTCCTTAGGGTAAAAACACAACCCAGGGGATGTTTTGGTTATTTATAAAAAACAATTTCAATTTTTTTTAACCAAACACACTAAAAGGTGTAGTTTGGTAGAGGTTTTCACACCTCCAACAATTTCGTGGAGCATCAATGATCACATAGAACTTTTTATGGAAATGTAATTAAATATGATATATATTTTAGGGGAACTCTTAGATATTGTTGTGTTTTCCACAATGGAAGAAATTATAAACATGAATAATTTGTAGGAAACGTAACAGATTATCTAAATAGGCCTCATAGATGCGTCCTAATCTGCTATCATCCTAAAATTTAGGCTATAATTAGATAAAATTGAAAATCATAAAATAATAATAGAAATATGGTATATTATCTTGAAAATATATAACACTAATAATAGTGATGAATGATGATAAATAAAGGAAAATTGGTATTACCCTTACCATATGTGTTCCAACATGAGGGGAAATGATTCATTTTGAGGCCATTTGTTGAACATCCACAAAATTCATCCATGAGTAAGAAGAGTATCTCCCAACATTAAGTTATTCTAAAATTAATAGGTATGATATGTTGATGTGTTATTTAATAGAAAAATGGATAAACTTCTATTCTAAACCATTTAAATTTAGTGAATGAGTTTCCCACATGGCTTGACCAAATTTCTATTATCCATGCATCCCTAATATTCTGAATCTCGCACCTTGGACGATTTAGGATCATGGTTGTCAATAAAATTATAAAATTTATATATGTTAAGCTATAAAAATATATTTCATTTATACATCTTATAGTCCCCCTTCAAATGTTTTATCAAATAATTATCAAACTTTGTTAGGTGACATAATATTGGTGCATGTTTAGAGAAATCATGTGCTAACCATACACATCATCATTATCCTTTTAAATCCCAAACCCTAGGCTCCAAAAATCACAAAATATTCCAAAAAATGACCTTCACCAAAGGAATATTACATTTAGATAAAAATAGTTGGTTTAATATAATAGAAAAAGTTTCATGTCTTGATGATGAACTCAGAAAATAAATCCTCCAATATTTAAGACAACATGTACATGAGATACACATTAGAGGGTGGTTGTGATCCTTTTTACAATATCCCACGCCCCTTACTATTTATGTACTTGATTATATAGAAAATGATGTAGAGGAACCATTATTACTCAATTAGTCTTTTTCCTATTGGTCAATAATAATAACTCGACACTCTTAAAATGAATCGTTAATCTCTAGTTCAAAATTATTTACACCAATGATAGAGATGGGTTAGAATAATAACGGAGGATATGAGAATCATAAAAGGAATCCGGAATATTCATATACCACTGAGTATGTTCTATTTGATATTATGCCCTCTCAAAACATTCCATGATCATTAATGTGATTTTTTGTTCTTTTAATTTTACTATATTTTTCTATTGATTATCCCATCTATGTGACTCACACAATAAGAACTATTCCCTCCCTCTTAATATAATAAGGTTGGTGGTGGGGATTGGAATATGAATTACCCCAAGAAGACCCATTTCAAAATATTTTATGATCTAATGTTCTTTATTTGATGCCTCATCATTGAGAGATAATTCCATTAGCACTAACTCATCAACCCCTCATTAACATATATGTTTAAAACATGGTCATGAATAAAGTTATTCATAAGGATTTGTCTAAATTGTCACATGGAAAATACTATTATAATAATCTTTATTAATTTTGTGTGAATTTATAAAGAGCATCCAATGTCTGAGATGCATGCTTGTTGAATGTCCACCTGTACTATTATAGTATGCTCCAAATGATGTAAGATAGTTATATGATATCCGATGTTGTAGATTCGTGATTCAAAAATATAATACTTATTTAAGGAAATTATTGTCCATGTATACCACATATCATTCCTATATAAATTAATTTCATCAACAACACAAGTCATGAACCATAACCTATTGTCAAATATCAGGTAATTATTCTTCTGATCTATCAAAATAAGATGCCCACACATAGAGACTCATTATTTTATAATTGAAATAGCTCAAATATGATTCTTAATTCATAGTAATAGAATGTGCATCCATATGAACGAATAAGTAAAATTATGAGTTGTAATTTGGTTGTCCTTCATTTTATCTCATGAAATACCTTCTTAGAATCCATAGACCATGTAAACATTACACCCTTCTTAGTTAAGAAAATGAGTGTTGTTGTAAGTAGATAAATGTTATGGATGGAGTTCAAATATTAACAATATACTCCCAATAAGAATCAAATATCAGCGTAATAGCTCATATTATCAATAGAAACAGTGAATTTCACCATCTATATATCCACAATTACACATGATTGTGATATAATGTTACATATGATTTGATCCTTTTTTATCAAAAAGGGGAACAAACTGAGAATGGTATATAGTTGGTCCCATATCTTTGTTCTATGTATGATGTTATGATGTTTGAAAGATAATTTCCATCCAAACAGTATACGAATATATCATCTCAAAGGAACAAAAAAGGCATATAGGTATGGGTCAAAAAACCAATTCCACATGGCCATAATGACAGTAGTTGTTTTCATGAAACTGAATGACATTACTAGATACTCATATTATACATACCAAATTAGTAAATCAATATATATTCTATTTAATGTACAGAATCTCACATGATGATAAATTGAAATTAAATAAATCTTTGAGAAGTTTAAGGATCCTAATTGAGGTTAATATAAACCCATTGTATTATATGTCCAAAATATTTCTCTTGAGTTCCTAAATTGTAGTATGATGCATAATGTATTGGAGGATAAATAAGTGTTCCTCTACTAGAATAATCTGAATGGTGAACTATATTTCTCTATATCAGAAGATATAGCCTCTAATATTCTATAGCAATTTCATCACAAAATCAGTCTATGCTGATAGATTTGATCATTTTCCATAATTTATATTCATAAATAAAATATCTAGAACCCTTCCCTACCTAAGATACTTATTTACATCACATCATTCCTATAAATCCAATTCTCCCTTAAAACCTATCTACTACCATATGGTTATGGGAAAGACAAACTAATATGATATAAATTAATATCTTCTTGGAAAGGTTCCAATGATTCCATATTGATAAATATGGACAATCAATTCATATCTAGGATGAAAATGATCCGTAGGAAATAATATATTCCATTCTCAAGAAGAAACTCCAAGTATCGGTGGATGCAATCTAATCAGATTCCAAAAATAGTGCATTGATTTATTAGCAGACATATTGTTCCTATATTGAGAAAAAGAGATCCCATTAATGTATATGATATGAAATTTTTTGATGTTATAATGTCAAAAAGGATGGTACAAATGTTTAGGATATTATGATAATACATTTTACTATACATGGAAAACCAATTTTCTAAAATGGTGATGTTTTCACTGAATATATCAATTTAGATCCATATCCATAACCTATAACCATACATACCATAGAATATCCAGAGTGTTGTAATTAAACATTATATGACATGATCCTTTAACCTTGACCATATCCTCCTCCATAATAGCCTATGGTACTCCAAATTCCATCCTCGAATTGAGCCATATATCTCACACTGAAACTTAGATCTCATGATGATTTTCACTATCCATCCCCCAAGGCACATACCGTGACTACCACAAGACTTCCGTCCGTAGGACAGGGGTTGGTGACTAGCACCAAAGGCGTAAATCCCTAAAAGGGAAGGAATTGCATTTAAAACATGAAAACACACACAATAGAGTACGAGTTGGAAGAAAAACACTATTTAAAACTGTATACAAATAGTGATGAATGTAGAGGGGCTTGAATACAAGCCCAACAAAAAAATACAGGTACAACTAAAAAAGAAAAAGAAAAATTAAAGGTGAAGAGAAGCTCCTAGATCATCCACCATGGATCCGAATTGATGGGTTGGTAGAGCTGGCCTCCTCATCACTCCACGTCTGTCAGTCTCCTCTGTGTACCGACATGTCCTATGGTCCACCTTCGGGTACCATCCAGTCTTGGTACTCTCAGCACTGGTCAACATTGTACATCGTCTACAACCAACATATCAAGGTGCGGGCATAGCCCGTACATGGGTGAGTATAATGATACTCAGTAGGGACCCTGAGACCCTCATAGTCTCACAAATTCCATCAAGGATAATCCAAAAAGTATGAAATCAACATAAAACGCCACTTAGGTATATTCCCATACATATACAAAAGTTATGAAGTAATCCATCTCAATCATTAGGTAAATATAAAAAGTTACTGACTCATATCAACCAGGACTTTTTTCTAGGTATAATATCAATCTGAACCCTCTGGTACTAGATAACTCCTCCTCTATTTAGTACAGTGGACCTGACATATCACCCAGAGGTGCTTCGCACTAACCTAGGACAGCTGGGGTACTCCTTTTGTCGAGTATCGTGGGTCTGTCGCGTCACACAGAGATTCTCCCCCTCATACCCTGTTGAGGAACTCCTTCTTGTCGAGTACCATGGGTCTGATGCGTCACCATTTCTCTCCCCACTTTGGGACTTCCGTGACACCAAGGCTCTCCCCACTAGGCCAGTGGAGTCACTCCATGTCAAACGACCAGTAGTCATCAGGTCTCAACCAGCTACTATGTTCCCAAAAAATGCTTGCTCGTCTCCAGAATTTCAACTCCACAAGTTATTGGTTGATACTTCAACTGCCACAAATTCCCATGAAAAAGAATCTCAAAAGTCGGCCACATCATAGGGGTCTCAACACAATAGACGACGCGTCAATCAGATAGCCGGTCTATGAGATATTATCCTTTTAGTTTTATGGGCCCGGTTGTATTTGTGTACGATCCAACTTGACTGTGTCTCAAAGTTACCCTAAACTTTAGTGGGGTATACTCAAAAGGCCCATCGCGCTCCATGAAAACCAGCGTCCCTAACAGTTCATCAAATGGTAATATGGTGCCTAATATATTACCAATGAATGTAAAGGGGTCATTAGTGGGTCTGGGTCGGGTCTGACCCGGTCGGACCAACTCAGCCCCACCCCGTCTGGGCCGACATGGTCTGTGTCGACCCGGTCAGACCTGTTGGGTCTTGCCAGACCCATTGGCCAGGCCAGACTGTTAGGTTATACCCGGCCTGCTGGGCCCAACCCATGAAGCCGCACGAGCGGTTCGGCCTGGGCTTGGGGCCGGTTCGGCCCGGAGCGTCGTGAGGGCGAGGCCCAGCTTGGCTCGGCCCAGAGGGCACGACCAATCTGGTTCAGCTAGGGGGCACTTGTTCCAGCCCATGGGGATAGGGAACCCCCTTCGGCCTTTGTCACAAGATGGGTTTGGTGCCGTGTTTGGGGGCCACCAGATTCGGTTTATGACAAAATGGTATCAAAGGAGGTTTCATTTAACTCTTTGGGTCATTTTATATGGGGAAGACTCAGGATAGTATAGAGTTAGGATTGTTTCGGCTTGGAATTCCAATTAGGGGTAGTGTTCCTTTTCACCAAACCTCATGATGAGATTCATGTTTCCTGGAGAAGTCGGGAGTTATCTAAGTCATTTGGTTTTCTTGGTATGATGATGATTAGGAAAAATTAAAGGAGAGTTTGGTAAATGGTCTTAGTGATCTCCTAGGGCATGGAAAGCCATGTGGAGGCAAGGATATTTCCTAGAACACTCTCTATTATAGTGAAGTTATAGGAATATGGCTGCCAACCATATGTCCATGTCACCCACTGAAACTAGTTTCTTCTCTCATTGTTTTATGCTTTAGTTTTGAAAATGTGGCATGTTGGTTTTAAGAAGCATAATGTTTTTGTGAAATAATTTTCAAATAAATAGTGAATGGATTGATTTATTAAATGGTGGAACTGAATTTTCAGATTTGTTTTGAAATGAAAAATGGTGTTTTTACACCTCTTTTGAAAGGAGGAACTCTATTGTAGTTGTTTGGAAAAATGTTTTCAATAGAGTTATCTAAACAATCAAAGGATGTTTTAATGGGACGGGTTGTTTTGAAATTGATGTGAATATCTTGAAAGGGAGTTATTTAATAAATGATTCTATCTTTCTAAATTGTTTTTTAAGATGGGAGTCATGATTTTGATCTTGTGGATAGTAGTTTTGAGAAAAAGGATGTGTTGGTTGAATGTTTTGGTTTTGAAAAGTGGAAATATTTTTTTGTTTCATCCTTTGGTATTTTCATAAGAAACCACATGCATGGGGTTATATGTGATGGTGGATAGTTGATGTAATGACTGGATGAGTGTTGGTATGGATATGAGGAGGGTGCTCTGTGTTCCATAGAAACATGCATGTGTAAGGCCTATGGGGTACCATTGGTGGATATTCTAACCACTGGACCGCTTATTTTCAAGAAATGTTTTTATTGAAAAACATGATGTCTTGATGAATTGTTTGGGATGGCTTATATATTGTGTTTTTGGAAAATGTTCATGTTGTGGGATGTTTTTGAGTCCAAGAACCCCTTCGGTTTAAACAATGTTTTGGGATTATGTTTGGTCTGTAAGCTAGGTAAAAGGACCAGTTAGTAGACACCTCTAAGATATGTTTGAGGACACCTTTATGGTGGTCCCCTTAGTGAGTTCGGCTCTAGATTATGGATTGTTATGTCCAATGGACCATCTTGGTTGGGTCCTTGGGTTCTCTCATTGGATAAGGTATGCCCCATTAAGGGTTAATGCATCACTGAAGTGCAACACAGATTATTTTGCTACTGGAAAATCCTCTTGTAGATCAATATGAAGAAAATTTTATCGATCTTTGCTTATTGAGTTTACACGCATTCCTTTATTTTATTTGTAAATCCTCTTATAGCAGGAGAGTGCTCGTGGAAGGTTGAAAAAGACCATAGTTTCTTATGTTTCCTAACTTGTTGAAGATAGACGTGGTCTAGGGTTGTTAGTGGGGATGAGTGTCTCGATGGTGTCTAAGAGGGCATCTGGGTTCTTCAATGTTTCATTGAAGCATGAGTTCATGTTAATCCCCTAGTACGGGAAATATGGTCACGATAGGATATTGGTGCCACTTTAATGAATTGTGTGATGTTTATGGATGTTGTATAAGGTCACTCTCCCTGCATTGTTTATATCAGTAGCAATGTTCATGTTCGGTGAAGCCTTATGATGTCATGTGATTGATTGACAGTAATGGTGAACATTGGGCAGTCGTCTGAGAGTCTCTATTATGTTGGGAGAATGTATCCGTTGAAAAAACAGAAAAATATTACATTTTTAGTGGAAGGTGAGTATATGTGTTCTTAAATTCCATTATTTCTCACCAGAACAAACAAGGTGCACCTTTATTTTTTGGGAGCCTATCTGATTAGATCTCCACAGTTAAGCATGCTTGGCCTGGAGTTGTGATCAGGATGGGTGAAATTCTAAGAAGTTTCCCAGGGTGTGTGTGAGTGAGGAAAAAACACACTGAAAGATCATGTGTTGGCATTTGGGGACAGTTATTAGTCTGATAAGCGACCCTAGTGAGTAATAGCCTATGGTGTGCTGGGAAGGAAAAGAAGGTATTACAGGAGACCCATCAGGTCTGGGTAAAGTGAGTTTTGAATGTGTTATGTCTTGGAAAAATTATCAGATATTGCAGTGTAGATGTTGGATTCACCAAATTAAGAATCCCCATTCAGGGGGTTTCCAAAGCCGAACTGTAAGGCCGAAGATGCTTAAATAATTTGAGCTCCAGCCATAGGTCTCAAAGAGAAGCTAGCTCATAGTCAGGGTAAATCACAAGTTTGATTAAACACTTGTACAATGTCCAATCCTCAGTATGAAAGATAGGAAGAATTTAAAACTAAGGTTCCATCATCTATCATTTGTTGTTCATGTTCGGTGGAAATATGAGGTGGGACTTTTACCCATGTAATTGCCCAATGTTATTCCCTCCCACATTGGTTTCCATTGAGTATTTAGAGAATGGTTTAAAGTTTGGCTAGATAGGTTGAGCACATGGCTTGCACATGGTTAGTAGTTACCATCCCCCAAAAAACCATGTAGATAGAAGGATCCCCACTGTTAGTGAATGGTTTCCCAAACTGTGCAGACTAACCATGTAGTCATCCCAACCCTTTAAATTTTCGGATCTTTCTGTACCGGCATGTGCTGGTCGGTTAAGATGGTCGGTTCATATTGTGGGGATACGCACTATGAGTTTATATAACTTCTTTTGTAAATTTATGATGGATGTATACCCTTTGTACCGGGGAGTCCATTCAGGCCTCCCCCAGTTAGTGTCCTGATTTGGTCTAGGAAAAAAATATAGGATATCTCTAATGGTGGGGAGCCTATTTTTGTTCCCCCATACCAGTATCTCAAACTTATCCATGGTTTTGGATTGGAAGTAGGTAGTCTCTTTAGAATATATAAAGGTAACTATAATCTTACTTGGGTAATTGTTGGGATTGGAGAGTGACCAATTATTTAGTTATAGTAAATTAAGTGTAACCTTGTTCGATGTTGTTGTTCATTTCGGTGAATTGCTTGAGTCTCGTTCGGATAGTGTTTGAGGAGTTTTATTTTGGGATAAAGTATGAATGTGATTGAAAATTTCAGGAATGTGGTGTATGTTTTGGTAGTGAGATTAATCATTTCTTAATTGATCACTGGAGGTGTTTTGGCCCTTGGGGGTGAATCATGGAAAACAAGTACATCATGGTTTACTGGTTGGGGTTGGTTTTTGTATCTGGCCTTGCTGTAGCTTTCTTGGGATAGAATATTTTCATGGTGGGGAGAATTGTCACATAAATGACTTACTTTAATGTTAAATTTCATTTAATTTCCATTTTTTCTATGTTTATGGAGTTTCTCTAACATTTATGGTGGAATGGGTGAGTTTTCGTGAATTTGGCCAAACCGTGGACCCAATTCTAGATTTAAAAATAAAATTTGACTCTTTTATAACATTTTCATTTTTTAATATTTTTCACCCATTCCAATTCTTAAATAGTCTCCCCTAATATTTTAACACAACCATTGTAGTTTGGAGACTTTACAAATCCCTAACCAACATGTATATGGGTTTTTATTTTGAGGGATTGGGCCTCCCCGAATGCCCAATTCCATGTTTAAAAATTAAATTTTATTAATTAATAAAATTTTCAATTTTAAGGATTCTTTGGTGATTCCAAGCCTCAAACAAGCCCATTGATCCCTGAAACGCGCCCAACCTCTCTCTCCCCTCTTTGGAGCTCTTCTTAATCGCAATTGAGTGTGGTACTTCCTATAGTTTCGAAAATCAGGGATATTTGAGGAGGTCAGTTATTTCTATCATAACACCCACAATTCTTACTTTTTTTCCACTATTACTATTCCTAAATGACCTCCTCATCCTTCATCGAACCTCCATTGTAGTTTTTACTATTTTAAATTTCATCTACTGTCTATTAGGGGCGATTATTCATGATCCCTCAAGTTAGTGAGTGTCTTCCATTCCTCTTTCAAATTTCTTAGGGTTTCATTCTATTTTCTTAGGGTTTCATCCATTTTAATTGAAGTAACAAATTACCAAGAGTTAGGGTTTCGAACCTAGGGTTTATAAATGTGTTTTCTCGGTCCAATTTTGTAGTTTTAGGTTTATTCTAAGTGCTTCTTGGTACAGTGGTCATACGACTTGATTTTCGCACGTTTATTCAAAGGTTTTCATTACTTTGGTAGGTGATTAAACTTTTCTTTGCAATACATGTGACATTTCTACTGTGTTTATTTTATTTTCATGTTTAAACCATTGATCTGGTGATGAAAATATGGGTTTTAGTGCTGTTTTTAATGCATGTGAATGTTAAGGGCCAATTTCATGTGAAATTAGTGTTTTTTATATAAATCATTTATTGGTCGATTATGGGATGACTTTTAACTATTTAGATGACCTAAATGAACATTATTAGGGATGAAAATAATTTAATAAATGTTATTATTCTTGGGTTTTTGCGGTGAAATTGGTTTTGGGTGACAGTTGTTAAGAAAAAGGTTTTGGAGTACCAATTTGGTGTTGAATTGGGTGTTTTACATGGGTATTCTACGCGAGGAAAATTGGGATTGATTTATAAATCTAGTAATGAGTTTAAATAAATGTGTAATGTGTTATGGATTCTTTTTTGATAAATATGAGTATGAATATGGTGTTCAAGTTGGGTTTTCAACGATTTTTGGGTGCAAAAAAATGAAAGATTTGGAGAAGTTGTTTTATTAAAACTCCATGTGTTTTTGTGTGTGTTTTAATTGGTAAAAAATGTGTGTAGATACTATACTGATTGTATGTGACCCATAGTGTAGTTATATATAAAAATGGATATATGTATCATTATTAAATTGTTTGATCACAATGGGGGAATCCCCAGTACCTAGGTGGGGCAGATTTTTACTAGTATGGTTAATGGACCAGATGGGTTTTGTCCCTATTTCACCAAGCATTTGGATAAAGACAACTCTAACTATAATATTTGGATGCTTATTGGGAACCACAAGGTTATGGGTATGTTCCTTACTAGTGGCTTGTGCACAAGAATGGATTTTACTATGGTTACATTACACCGAGTTATGAGGTACATGGGGCCCGAGACTATCTAGTGCCTAGGGGTTTTACCAATTTTGTTGCTCATTGTGTATCTAGTATTTTCCCATGTATTTTGGTGTTTTGGATGTACATTACAGTACATAACATGTCTATTTAATTTTTTGATCATTCTGAAAACTTTATATTGAAAAAGTTTTTCAATTGAATGTTGCATTTCTTGGATTTTATCACTGCTTTTCTTTGCATATTAAAACTACTTGCATTTTCACATTGTATTGCATGATCATTGGAATCATTGGGTGGTATACTATTGGGCTTATTCGCAAAACCTACTTTCACCCCTTAGGTGTAAGTAGACTTAGTTATTTTTTACTTAGGTAAACGAAAGGCTATGTGTGATGGGGGTTCAGGGTGTTAGTCCCCATCCTTGGGGCGGAGTTGTGGAGACGACTTGGTGGTGAAAACACCATACATGTGGAGTCTGTGGGGTTGTTTTGTTTTTTTTTCATTATTTCATTAGACCTTTTGTGTTTCATTTGAACTTATGTATTCAGTCCTGGATTTTTTTATAATCATTGATGGTATGAATTTTTCTGATTGTTTTTATCAAATACTTTTGTTGTTTTATTTATACATATTCAGGTAAATCATTCCCAAACCAAGAAAAATGATACCCGAGAACTCGTTCTATCCTGTGGGGATAGAGAACGCCCTTAGGGCCTTGTCACGAGCTGGGTTTTGTGCCGTTTTTGTCGGTGACTAGATTCGGTTCGTGATAAGGATCCCGCACAAATGCTTGCTCGTCTCCAAATGATCCGCTCCACAAGATACTTGTTGATACTCCAACTACCGCAAAGTCTCACGATAAAGTATCTCAAAAGTCTTCCTTGTCATATGGGTGTCAACGCAATAGAAGATGCATCAATCAGACGCCCGTTCTATGAGATATTAGCCTTTTAGTCCAGGGGGCTGGTTTGATTTGTGTACAATCCAACCTGACTGTATCTCAACATTACCCCGAACTCTAGTTGGGTATACTCAAAAGGACTATCGTGCTCAGAGAAATCCAGCACCGCTAACGGTTCTTCAAACGGTAATATGGTGCCACAGATATGACCAACGAAAGTAAAGGGGTCAGTAGTGGGCCCCGATCCGGTCTGACTTGGTCGGACCGACTCAGCCCAACCCTGTCTAGGCCGACATGGTCTGGGTCGACCCAGTCAGACCTGTTGGGTTTAGCCCAACCCATTGGGTGGGCCAGCCAGTTAGATTTGGCCCGGCCGGCTGGGCCCATCCCAGCATGCCTTGAGGGTGGTTCGGCCGACCTTGAGGTCGGTTCGGCCCCAAGTGTCGCGAGGGCATGGCCCGGAGTGGGAATCCAAGATGGGTTTTCTAGGGCATAATGAGGGGGGTCGCAGATTGGTTCGGGAGGCCGGGCGGCCGGGACATCACCAGGTAGGGCGCGGCCAGGCGGGCACATGGCCGGGTAAGGTGTCCGGCGAGCTGGCGGGCGACCCGGTAGGGCATGACCTGTCCGGGTGGTGGCCAGGCAGGGCACCCGGCTGCCCAGCAGGCAGCCGAGAAGGGTGCCCGGGTGGCCGACGGGCGGCTGGGCAGGGCGAGACCAAGCCGACAGGCAGCCAGGAGGCAGGGACTGTGCGGTTCAGGACTGCTCGGGTCGGTGAGGTGCAGGCCGGCGTGGGCCAGCGGGGTTCGGCAAGGGCGCGCGGGAGGCTGGCGGTGGTTCGGCCCGTATAGCCGGCTCAGGCGGGGCACCGGAACACCGTGAAGGCGGCGCATTTTGCGGAGGTCGCGGGAAACGTGGTATTTTCCTGTTCCTTCGTTGCCTTCAACGCCAGTTCATCGCCATTACGAGAAACAGTCCGAACAAGAATGAAAGAGGGTTCATGTCTTGTTGGTTTGGCCCGCACCATCCGAATATAGGGTGGTAACACATGGTTCATCAAAGAGTAAGAAAGATGAAAAACAATTGTTTTACAACCATTCAATGATTCTTTTCCAATACGAAGAATAGAAAAAAGGAAAGGAATGTTACACAAAATAAACCCCCTACCATCTATTATCGTTCGTCGATGTTTAAGTGGATGGAAGAACACGAAGGAGTTCGTCGTTCTTCGCGTCTGCACCGCACTCCCAATCCCGAGCTGCGTTGTCTTGTTGAGGATGATGCAGAGGGTAATTCGGTTTAAGACGCCCCACATCGGTAGGATCCAAATGAGGACGTCAAAGTAGGTCGATGTTCTTCATAGGTGGAGCGTTCTTTATCGAAAGAACTTTTCTCCCAAGCTCTTCTCTTCCCAAGCTCTACCAAATGAGAAATGAAAAGCAAAAATAATATATTGCCTATTATTTTAGTTGTTTGCACAAAATTCAAAGTGGTGAATTAATAACATCCCTCACCTAATTAATTCATGGGTGCTGGCACAAATTTATTAGG
Source organism: Viscum album (assembly GCA_963277665.1). Lineage (NCBI taxonomy): Eukaryota > Viridiplantae > Streptophyta > Magnoliopsida > Santalales > Viscaceae > Viscum > Viscum album. Next base: position 1,809,704,738 of record OY728120.1, read on the forward strand.
GGAGTTGGTACCAAATAATTTAAGGGGAGGTCAAGTGGCTCTCCTTCATTAATGAGGTAGAGTTGAGAGGGTTTACTCTCCTCCGTCAATAGGGGGTTTAGCCCAGTGTTTTCCCCATGTCGTAACCTGTCACGGAGTTTAGGTTCATGTGGGCCCCCACCATAACCTCTCAAGGGTGGTTTAGGTGTGGTGGTCCCACCTCCATCATCAATGAGGAGGTTTTATCCACCAAACACCCACATGGAAGCTCAAATAAAATAAAAGTTAAGCTCATAATATTTTAATTTTTTCCATGACAACCCAAAAACCTTCTTTTAAACTCATCCCACTGACATTGAAGTGAATGTCTTATTAAGTGAATATTTGCAGTATGAGTTCAATGGTGCTCTTGTATTTCAATTCCAAGAACATCTTCAAAAGTTATAAAAATCTTCTCGTACGTTTACTGAACGTACACGAACAAAACTTCATAAATTGATTCTAGGCACACTAGGACTTGAAATAAAGCACCGTAAGATTTCACAGACTCCAAAAATATTCATGTATTTAAGAAAAAAATCTTCCATGGAATTTCTGGATTAATACATTCTTCCCACCTCAGGGCTTTACATCCTAGAAATATACAACTCAAACTATGCGCACAAGTGGGTGTACTAAGTACGCATCTGATCCACTCGTTCCCTTATTCTCTCCTAGTGTTTCCCGTGCTGCCAGTAAATGCACACTAGAGGTATCGACCGTCCACATATGACCTGATCCTTTTGATCCTCAATCTCTCTAGAACCTCCATGAATGTCTCCCCATCGTCGACGTCCAGCTCTCCATGGTCAATGTTGTGGGAAGGGTTGTGCACTTATCTCCGCAGCTGAGATACGTGGAAGATTTCATGCACCTGGTGAAGCTGAGGAGGAAGAGCTATGTGGTAAGCCACCTCACCAACACTATTGAGGACCTGAAAAGGTCCGATCAGTCTCATAGATAAATTTCCTCTAGAACAAATCTCAACTTTCCTCGTCAAGGTGAGTCCTATAGGATGATGTGGTCGCCATCCTCGAACTGCAGAGGCCTCCGTCTCTTGTCAGCTTACGACTTCTACCTACAGTGTGCCATACTCATCTACTCCTAGATTATTTACACTATCTCCTTGGTAGCTCTTACCATCTCTTGTCCCACTAGTGCTGACTCCCATGGGTTAGTACAAAACAAGGGTGATCTGCAAGGTTTCCCATATAATGCATCAAAAGGTGCCATCCTAATGGTGGAGTGATAGTTTTTGTTGTAGAAAAAATACACCTAAGGTAATTGATCCTACCAGCAGTGACTGAAGTCGAGGACACAGTTACGTAGCATGTTCCTGAGGGTCTGTATGGTCCACTCAGTCTGACCATCCGTTTGAGGATGGAAGGTGGTGCACAGACAAAGCTGCATCCTGAAATCCTCTTACAACCCCTTCTATATCCAGGAAGTTAATAGTGTTTCACGATCGAAGACAATATAAGAATGTACTCCATGTAGCCGACTAATTTCTTGCACATAGAGACGTCCCAAGATATCTACTGAAACCTAATCTATGATTGGTAAGAAGTGGGACGACATGGTGATTTGGTCGACGATCACCCAGATAGAGTCATGAACTCTAGATATACATGGAAGACCCATCATAATGTACATGTATATCCCATACCACTTCCACTTTGGAACCTCTAAAGGCTGAACCTAGCCTGCCGGTAACTGGTGCTCCGCCTTCACTTGTGGAAATTTGAGGCATCGAGAGTCAAAATCTACAAATGCTTTCTTCATACTTGTACACCAATACTGTCATCGAAGGTCCTCGTACATCTTCTCCACTATTGTATATACTTCTAGAGAGGATGTGTGGAACTCCCTCAACACTTCCTCCTGATGTGACACGGGTACCATAGTACCTCCTCTGAGGAGGATGACATACTCCCCATCTTTAGAAAATCCATCAGGTGCCTTCCTTGTGGATATCTGAGCACGTCGTGTCTCGTAGTCAGTGTCCTCATGATGTGCCTCCCTGACTCCCTGATGAAGTGGGGGAGTGACTTTAAGGTACTTATGGAAAGATTCTCTATCTCTATCCACAAAGGATATCTTCAATGCCGCCAGCTGCTCCATCGCCTCACCTAGTAGCTGTATACCAGATCTATTGCTGAGTTAATCTGCTACACCATTCCCCTTTCCAAGAGTATAGAATATCTCAATGTCATAGTCCTGGAGGAACCCAAGCCAATGACATTGTCTCAAGTTCAGGTCCTTCTGAGAGATGATATACCTGAGACTCTCGTGATCAGAGTACATGGTAAAAAATTCACCCATCAGAGAGTGTTGCCACATCTTCAAGGTGAAGACCAATGCTGCTAACTCCAGGTAATGGGTAGTGTTGTTCTTCTCATGTTGTCTAAGCTTCCATGAACCATATGTGATTACTGCTCGTACCTACATTAGGATACAACCGAGTCCGGTCTTTGATGCATCGCAGTAGACTATGCACCATACGCCTTCCTTTGGAAGCCTCGAGATGGGGGCACTATTCATCAACCGACTTAGCTCGTGAATGCTCTATTTTCCTCTCTCCGACCATATGAAGGGTTTACCCTCCTTCTTCATGGATGATTGTGGTCATGCACCTCTGGAAAAGTCCAGAACGAACCACCAATAGTATCCACCAAAACCCAGGAATCTTCGTACCTCTGTCACACTACTGTGTGGCTCCCAAGAAAGTTACACCTCAACCTTTGATAGAACCACTACAACTCTATCCTCTGAGATGAAATTTCCAAAAAAAAAATGAACCTCTCGGATCAAAAACTGGCACTTCGAGATCTTACCATAAAGCTGATGATCTCAGAGTGTGTCCAGTACTACCTGCCAATGGTAGGCACGCACCACCTTGGATGTCGAGTATATAAAAAAATTTTCAATGAAGACTATGAAAAAGTGATCGGGGTATGGCAAGAAAATCCTATTCATGAGTCATAGGAATACTTCTTGTGCATTGGTTATGCCTAATTACATAACGGAGAACTCATAGTGGCTGTACCAAAATTTGAAGGCCATCTTATGAAAATACTTATCTCGAACTCTGAGATTCTGATAGCCTGATATGAGGTCTATCTTTGTGAACCAACATCCCCCTTAAGCTGATCAAATAGGTCATCAATCCTCAGGAGTGGGTACTTGTCTTCATTGTCACCTGATTTAGGTAACGGTAGTTGACACAAAGCCTCATGCTCCCATCGAACTTCATGGGGAACAGAATCATGGTTACCCGGGGAGAAACACGGGGCCGTATGAATCATTTTCCCTACAGTACCACTAGTTGTACCCACGACTCACAAAGCTCAGTGGGAGCCATCCAATATGCAGATATTGATATTGGTTTCGTCCTGGGGTACAAGTTAATATAAAATTCTACATATCTACAAGGAATTAGACCTGGAACATCATCATAGAAAACTTTTGTGTACTAGTCCACAACTAAATGATAGCTCAGACTCCCCACATCAACTGTACCAAGGGTAAGGATAGCCAACTAATGAGTGATTGGCTGCTCCCTCCTCTGAGTAAGTCTTTCCTGCGCTAAAAAGTCCCCCTTATTAACAGTGAAGGTAAACCTGGTCCCATCGATGCAGAAACACCACAAATTTCACCTAATAAAGTCAATCTAAGCAAGAACTGCAGATAAACAGTCCATAACCAAAATGTCATTTTAAGGCCTCGATGCCGCTACTATGAGATCCCACATGAAGATCTCACCTCCTATAGTAATATCACACTCGCAGCACCAGTGCGTAATCATCATGTCTGCTCTCATAGGAGTCTCTAGTAGTAAGGATCGAGCCAACAGCTCTGTTGGAATCTCCATGCTCAGAATAAGGGTAGTGGAATTGAAAGAGTGACTAGCACCTATGTCTATAAGTACTTCAGCTAAAGTGGAGTAGACAAATATTGTACCTCGAATCATCTCCAGAGCACCCCGGTCACATGCTTCATCTACCTGAAGAAAACCTCTCTCCTGTCCACCTGCTCCATGTGGTCGGGGTGGACCTTCTGGTGGTGGTGGTGGTAACACCTCGAAATGTCACCCACCGCTAGCTTCTCAACCAGATCCTCTACCACATCCACCAGCACCTTGTGGACCACCTTGATCGAATCTATGTCTTTTATTGGGTGATCCATAGATCTTCTTCTAATTATCTAAATGGTGGGTTGGATCGTCACAAGTCTTGTGACCATTCCCACTAATTGAGTAACACTTCCCAATTCTGGCATGTGTGCCTCTTCCCCAGGTGCCCCGTACAACCAATCCTGAGTCATGCGGTCATCCACCCATGGGTCTGGTACTCTTGGACCTCTGCGACATCTATCCATTGTCAGCTACAGATGACACTGCTGCATGTTGACTAGTGGGGAGTCTCACTGCTAGATACTTCATAGCAAAGAAACTCTCTAGTATGATGGCTCGCTCCAACACCCCTACCTACGTCTGGATGCTGAGGGAGATCATTGAAGCCCTGATCTCTCACCTGAGCCCTTAGTCAACGGTCTGGGTTCTGAATAATAAGTCTGACACCATATCTCTAGAGTAGCATTAGTGGTTAGTGAACCTTGCTGAGTACTGTGCCACAATCATACTGCTCGGCTGCAGATGAAATAGCTAATGTATTTGCAGTGCACGTAGAGTCGCTGGAACTAACTCTCGAAGTCTTCCTAGAGAAGAGTCATATAGTCATGAACCTAGAGCATCAAGCTCCCCAATCTGCCCACTACTGCCTGTAGAAGGCTAGCAGCAAGAATCACCATGAAGTCGTTCGGTGTCCCAACTAGTCAGAAAACTCTCACTATAGCCTCCAACCAATCCTCAGCCGACTGTGGGTCACTCTCTTCCATGAACATGTGTGGACTCTGGTGTTGGAACTCGGGCAACGCACTCAAGCGGCATGCATCATCTGCTCCTAGGGCTGGTGGAATCGGTGGCCTAACTAAAAGTAGTACCGTTGGTGCCTCCACTGGAAAAGGGCCCTGCACCGTGGCCTCATAACTCGGTGGTCTATATGTGCATACAACTCTTGGGACTCTCGCTGGTAATTTTCAGGGAGGCATCCTAAAAAAACAGATGCGACATAGTGAATGATTATACGTGGTGAGCTGAACTGGTTGAGCTGACATAAAGAAATTTTTTGAAAACAAACACGCAATCAATTTTTTCACGCACTGTAATGGAAATAAGTAGTTAGGGTCCTAGTGTATGGTTACATCGGCTGCTGCACCAACACTGGAATCCCTAAACTGAAAACCACCCACAGTACCGTAAACACTATTTCTTCACACACAAGAATTTTTGTAGTCCTATGTTCTACATATAATTGAATCCTCTAATACCAATTTGTCACGACCTGTCTCATGGGGCCCATGTCATGACTACCCCATGCCCTCATTCCAAATTCCAAGGGCTGTAGATTAGAACCAAAGGCAAAAATCCCTAAACTGGGAAGGAATTTAATTTAAAACATGAAAACGCACACAACAGAGTACAGGCTAGATACAAAACACTATGGAAGACTGTATACAAAGAGTGCTAAATGTAGAGGGACCATAATATAATCCAAACATAAAAATACAAGTACAACTGAAAAGTATAAAACATGTAAAATGTGTACAGAAAATAATGGATCATCCACCATGGATACTACTTGAAGTGTAGGTACAGATAGCCCTCATAACACTCCACATCATTCGGTCTCCTCCATGTACTGACACGTCGTGTGGTACACCATCGGGTACTGCCAAGTCCTGGTACTCTCAGCCTTCGTCAATGTTGTATATATTCTACAACCAACATAAAAAGGTTTGGGGATATCATGTATAGTTGTGAGTATAACAATACTCAATAGGGACCCCATCAACCAAAAAGTATTAAATCAACAGATTACCCCACATAGGAATATACTTATACATATTCCTAAGTTATCAAGAAATATATCACAATCATGAAGTAAATATAAAAAGTAACTGAGTCATCTCATTCAGTATTTTATTCTTGGAATAGTATCAACACGAACCCTCGATTGCTGCAGTACTCCTCCTCTATCGAGTAATGTGTGCATGTCGTTTCACATAGAGGCAGTTCCCACTATCCTGGGATGGCTGAGGTACTCCTCCGATATAGTACCGTGGGTCTATCATGTCAAACTGAGGCGTTCGCCACCGTGGGCCTACCGCATCAAACAGAGGCTCTCCCCCCTCATAGCTAGCTGAGGAACAATTCTGGTTTAGTACCGTGGGTCTACTACATCACCAGGGCCCTCCCCATTGTCGGTCTGCCGCGACACCAAGGCGCTCCCCAATGGTCCAGTAGAGTCACTCTGAGTCAAATGATCAGCATTCATCAGGTCAAAGCCAACTACTTGAAACCCATACAAATTCCTTCTCGTCTCTAGAAGTTCTGATCCACAAGATACTGTTTGATACTACAATAGCCACGAAGTACCACAAAATGTAACTCAATAGTTAGCCACATCAAAGGGGTCTCTACGCAAAAGATTTCTCGTCAATATAATTCATGCTCTCTTGTTTATTAGACTTTTAGACATAGAAACCTGATTTGATTCATGTAGGAACCAACCTAACCATATCAAAACATTACCCCAAAATCCATCGGGGTATACTCAACAGGACAGTCGTGCTCTAGGAAAACTAATGTTGCTGACGGTTTGTCAAACGACCATCTGGTGCCAATGATATGTCCAACCAAGTCTGGTCTGACCCGGTCGAGCCGACTCGGCCCAACCCAGCCTGGGCTGACCCGGTCCGGGTTGACCAGGAAAGACCTGTTGGGTCTGGCCCACCCCATTGGGTGGGCAGCCTGTTAGGTTAGGCCCGGCCCGCTGGGACCTACCCAGCAGGCCGCAAGGGCGGTTAGGCCCATGATCGAGGCTGATTCGGATCGGTGCATCGTGAGGGCGTAGCCCAGCTCAGCTCGGCATGGAAGGCAAGGCCGGGCCGGTTCAGCCAGTGCGCCGTGAGGGGGGGCTGCATGCCGGTTTTGGAGGTTGGGCAGTAGGGAGGCCACCGAGCAGGGTGCGGCCAAGAGGTCACGCTGCCGAGATGTGCTCCAATCGGGCCGGTAGGGGGCCATTCTTGGAACAGCCAGGAGGGAAGTCGGTTGGGAGGCAGCTAGGTAGGGTGCCAGGCGAGCCGGCGGGTGATCAGGCAGGGCGCGATCTCACCAGAAGGTGGCCGGGGAGGGCGTCTGGCGGTTCGGCGGGCGGCCGGGCAGGGGGCGACCAAACCGGCAGGTGGCCGGGAGCCCAGGAGGCCATACCGGGGAAGTTCAAGCCGACGTAGTTCATCTTGGCTCGGGACGGGGCTGCCCGACGGGGTTAGTCGGGGCGTGCGGGAGGCCGGTGGTGGTTCGGCCTGCCAAGCCAGCTCGACCGGGGCACCAGAACGCTACGGGGGAGCGCGGTTCACGGAGGCTGTGAGAAGTGAGGCCTTTTCCTATGCCTTCATCACCTTCAATGACACTTTGTCCCCATGCCAGGAAACAACATGAACAAGAACGATGGAGGGGTCGGGTAATGTTGGTTTAGCGTACACCCTCCACTTTTAGGGTGGTACCACTTGGATCATCAAAGAGTAAGAAAGATGAACAATAATTGTTTTACAAACACACAATGATTCTTTTCCAATCTGAAGAAGAGAAAATGAAAAGGAATGTTAAAAAGAATAAACCTCCTACCTTCGATTGTCGTTCATGGATGTTGAAGTCGCAAAAAGGAGATGAAGGAGTTTTTCATTCAGTGCATCTTCCACGCTCTCCCAATCCCATGCTGTGTCGGCTCGTTGACAACAATGCGGAGGGTAGTTCGGTTGAAGATACCCCACAATGGTAGGATCCAAGGGAGGATGTCGAAGAAGGCTGTCGTTCTTCGTCAGTTGATCGTTCATCATTGGAAGAAATTTTTTCCCAATTTATTCTCCTCCCAGGCTCAACTAAATGAGAAATGCCAAGAAAAAATTATAGATTGACTATTATTTTAGTTCTTGGAAAAAAATTCAAATTGGTGAATTAATAACTTGGCTCCCATAATTAATTCTTGAGTGTTAGCTCAAATTAATTATGGGAGTTGGCACCAAATAATTAAAGGGGAGGTCAAGTGGATCCCCCACATTATTGAGGGAGCGTTGAGAGGTTTTTCTCTACTCCATCAATAGGGGGATTAGCCTTGTCATGTCCCCACATCGTAACCTCTCACGAAAGGTATGGTTTGGGTGGTCCCCACCACCATAACCTCTCATCGGAAGTTAAGCTGTGGTGGTCTCACCTCCAACTTCCATAAGGAGGTTTTAATAACCAAACACCCACATGGAGGCTCGAATAAAAATAAATTAATGCTCACTTTATTTTATTATTTTCCAAAAAAACCCAAAATCTATCATTTAAACTTGACCCAGTGCCGTCGAAGTGAATGTCTTCTTAAGCGAATACCGGCACTACGAGTTCAACAATGATCTCAGATTTCAATTCCGATCACTGATTCAAAAGTTATAAAAACTTTCTTGTATGTTTATTGAACTTACCCAAACAAAATTTCAAAAATTGATTCTGGGCACACCATGCCTCGGAAACATGCACCGTCAGTTTTTGTAGACTTTTAAATTTCCCATGTATTTAGGAAAAAAACTTTCCACAGAATTTTCGTGTCTTTAGAATTATCCTATCACTCTTACCACTAGTGGAGTGTAAATAAAAAATATCTTGACAAGGATCAATATATTCTAGGATAAAACTCAAATAGATCTCTAACACAATGATTATTATTATAACCCTGTCATCCACATTGAGGGAATACCACATTACTATATGGTTTTACAATCTAACATCCACTATATGGACCGTGTCTCTGACTACCTTTGGAATCATTTTATTACCCCATTATATTCTCATAGATTATTCCTATATATATGGATAAGGTTACCCATAATTGTTATTGTCGTCATTTGGATAATGATCATTTGAGATCGAATTGCATGCCTAAACTCATTCCCAAAAAATTTAACCCTTGATGGCATCTCACCACAAATAGTTTTCAAAAGGACTATATATCTATTAAAAGGGGTAAGTAGTTCGTAAATTAAATTGAAAAATATGCTAGATTATTTAATTATGTAAAATTATTTTGACATAGAATCTCTAGAAAGAGGTATTTTTAGAAACTAACATGGGAGTCCAACCAGATCTATCCCCACTATGGATGTACTTGAGGTATAATATCCAACTACTTCTCAGAGAATCCATCACTAATGTTTTAAGAAATGTTCACCATACAATATAGAGGATCTTGTAGGTGATATAAGATCTTGTGGATATTCATAATCCTATATTCATATACATGGGGACCACCATACAAAGAAAAATTATGTGTATTCTATTTTTGGAACTCTATAGTTAACTCAAATATAGTCAGTACAACCCATAAGTCTCCCCCCATGTATTGTACTCAATGATGGAAAACATATATAATATATTCTCGAGTTCCCTGTCTATGTATGATATGTGGAACTACTAGAGGATTAATTGGGGGAACTATATTCATTTCAGTTCCTACCAGCTTAATTGCATGGTCGTCAACTCCTTCATCCGGCATGGCCAAATGTTGTTGTATAGTAAAATATTTAAAACTATAATTTAATTCCTTATAAAAATTTATTAATATAGAATATGTTATGGTTATAAAAGAAAATATATTCCCAACTCCCTAATATAATATTTTTTGAGAATACATTGACACTTGTTAATATAAGGTCATAAGGTAAGTCTATATCCTTAATCATAAATTTCCATTTATATAGGGTGTCAATTCCATATTACAGAGGAAAAAATAATTTACATTACAAATTAGAATCCCTATTTTAAAGGGAAATATTATATTTCCATGTATTTTAATTATCTATTTCCACTTGTAATGGTTTTTTATTTAGGATTCTATTTCCATGTTATAAATGCATAAACATTGTATGTTTCAATTGAAACTCCATTTAACCCCATCTAGCTTTTTAATACCAGCTATTTGAATATATCATGTCTATAGTTACTGATTATGGAATACAAATTTCATTCCTTGTATATATTTGAAAGAAAATATATATTATAATTGGGTACCCATATATTTATTACCAACTAAACTATTCAGCCTATATAAAAACGGTTACATAGTTTCAACCATGTGAAAATTTGATATATAAGGTTCCATGATATAGAAATATTCGAGAACAACAATTATTTTCATGAAAGCACTTTACGATAATAAATATCATAATTATAATTCCTAAAATGATATTAATTACAAGAATAACAATATGCTCACAAATAATTGGTAATTGGTTGAGCTTGCAGTGAGATATCTTGTTCATGGAAAATGCATGTCAAATAAATTCAAACATTTTTATAGTGGATAATTAGATATTGATACCTAAATGAACTATATAAATGGTATAAATACATAAAAAAATTTCATCATAAGTCATGTGTATAACCCAATGAGGAAAAAATAACAACTCTAGTAAGTAAAATCATGAACAACTAATATTACCCTCGCAAACATGGATTTTACCACATATAACTATTTTCTAGATCATAAAACTCGATATAACCAACTTTTGAAACATCCATGTATCATATCTACCAAAACAAAATTGAACTAAAAAGGGGAAAACAGAATTCTCTATTATAACTTTTTGACAACCTAATGTCAGTTTATATATTTTTGACAATTCTAGTGGGCCACACAGAATCATGAATTCATCCTTATACAGTAGATTTTTTTATAAATTAGAAATGGTTTATACTGGTAAGGATGGAATATTATTCCCACATTATCATTACTAAAATTAATTTTGAAATAATTGAATCGAATAAAAAGTATATATAATAAATTAAAAACGTAATTAATTAAATAATTTGATATATAGATGACGTCATTAAAAGAATATGAAGAATGAAAGAAACAATTTTAAGGATAAAAAGTGTTCCAGTGTAAAAAATGAAATAAATGAATAAATATTCCATTTCCCTAATAATCTTGATAACTAGTTCAATCTTATACACTAATGAACCAATCCTAAAAATTATGTAATGTATCCACCACCAGGTGATTACCTTTTTCTATTCCACCATCCCAAAAATCTACATAATTAGTAAGATGAAAACAGAGTAAAGGTCAATTTAATGTTAGTATCACACTACTAATGGTTTCTAATGAAATTTTAGTAAATGAGTAGAAATATTAACATTTTATAGGCATAGAAAAGAAAAGAAAAATTAATGAAAATCATGTGGAGCTTGGGATTCTTATGGTATACCCATCAAACCCTACATGTACCGACCTATGATAGATTTCTATTAAACGGTGTCAATTTAATTTCATTATTTAACCAAATGAAAATCAAAAATGCATCCCAAAATTAAAAAAAAACATCAGGAATCCATATAAATGCTACATTCATTCTCACACAACCAACCTAGAATTTAATAAGTTGACGCAAAACGTGGTGAATAAACCATGGTGCATGGATATTTGGATTTTAGTTGATTCCATGGGATGAACCCTTGTATTTATACTATTAGTAGTTTCTTAATGATACATCAAAAAGTTACCATTCTATTTCAAGTAGGTTGTGGTTAGAATATATGTTTCCAGACTCTGCAATTCATTATAAAATTTTATCTATTGAATCCTTGGTGATTGTCCCAAGTGATATAATTTTTTATTAATATCAATTTGAGACAATTATATCAATCCATGGAATTCAATTGGGTAATAAATGGAAAAATCCATGATGGGTGGACCACATTGACTTTTAAATAATTAATTGAGTAGCATCTTATGAGTTCATTCATGGATTTCACGTTTGGGAGTACATGAATATCATGGGAAAATTCCATACCATTAATAGTTTATCATATTTCTATAAATAGTTCCCAAATAAAATGTAATAATTAATAAAAAGTAGACGTTTCAATTAACATTAATAATGTATGAAGTAATGGAAACAAAAAACAATTCCATGTAAAGTATCCATGATATTTCACAATTAAATTAAATCTATTAATAAATTTCATGTGTACATGGAAATCTGAACACATTATATGGGGTTGATTGGTTATATAGTAGATGTTTTTTTCCAAAGGGAAAAACCCAAAAATACCTGAAGTGATGTTATTATTAAATTTTAAAGATTGTTAATAATATAATTAGGATAAATTCAAAATATGGGGTGGTTAATGATCAGTATTCCCGCCATGAAATGTGTATCACAAATTCATTAGGTGATGATATATATATATATATATATTTAAATGATCTATATATTATAGTAGAAATTATTTTAATTTGAAACCTATATCATACTATATAATATTATAAAAATCAGAGGCATTTAGCGATAATAAATAGAACACCTCCTACTAATATCGGTAAATAAAGAGGGAGGAGAAGAATAAAAACGTTTTTAACGTGAAATTATAATATTTTTAATTTTACAAATTTTAAAATGTGTTCGTATTATCTCCACATGGTTTACTAATGTATACAAAAAACATGCATCCAAATCATATAGAATCCCACACCCCACAACATTTAGGAACACAATTAAACAAACAATTTATTGGCCATCTGTGGTGAAAATATAATAATTCATATACCTTTCTTTGTATATAGGATCCCATAAAAATTAATCCAAATATTCTCCACCCATTTTGAGGTACATATTTGAGGTATAGTGTTATCCATACATTGTGAAAATCTCATGACGCAATTTTTTCCAAAAACAACAACTCTAAGACGAAAAAATTACTGAATACTATTAAAACATTCAATACCACCTCGAGAACATATATTTTTGTATAAAAGCCATATTCCATATTTAGTACTAATTTTTAACTTGATTAATGAGTGCCATATTAAATATTATAAATAAGTAAATCTAATAATTCAAGTATAAATCACATTTTACAAAACCAATTTCAATTTAACAAAAAGATATCTTCAAAAAAATCCAAGAAATCAATAAGGTTTTTTCATAAAAAATAACACATTTGTATATAATGGATACAATTTTTCAATTAAATGAATTAAATCCACCATTCATAAACAGTCCAAATTCACCAAGTCAAGGCACAACAATTGGAATAAAGATAAAAAAAATTACATAATCAGGTAATGAAAAATGAGATTATTCCAGAGAAACATCACATAAAACATAAATAGTTTTAATAATAATCACATGGTCATAATTGTAACAACCCCAACACACATACCCATTAGATGGTATCTTCGTTATTACATTACCTTGGATACAAGGGATCATGTCCTAATGAATATATCATTTTGTTACCCATTAAGAACCAGATACGTATATAATTCCAATTTTTCATTCAAAATAATATAAAAAATGTAATAAAATAAAAATATCACAATAAAATAACTCATTAAATGAATTATCATTTATATCCTAGGAAAAAAACAAAATCACATTGAGATCAAATTATAATTAATTTTTTATGTAGAACCTATGATAACAGTTGTATATAATTCATAATTCATATAAAAAGGTAAATAAATAATTGTCAACAAAATGAGTATGTAATGATTCTATGGATAACAAAAACGAAATAATATCATTGATAATTGTAACAGTATGTTAATTTTTATATATGAAAAATACTAGATGTCATAAAATGTAAATCAGGACATTTATATCATTAATAAATTTTAAAAAGTCTATTTAATTATTTGATACATATAATCTTAAAATCCATTTGATTTATATAAATAATTTTACACATAAGTCATAATGACATATCATGTGGATATATAATTTTATCCTACCTCTATTATATCATGTTGAATTTATTCCTTAAATATTTCATGAATATTTTACTTCACGATATATATATTTTGTCAGTAGATGTCTATATTTAATCATGAATATGTATTATCAATATTTTCATAGAAAATGAAAATACTCTTGAATTAAAAAACCTTGTGTAGAAATAGTGAATGTTTGAAGAAATGTTTATATCCATGAAATAGAATATATATATATTTTATATAACTATAATATACAATTATCATATGAAAATAAGTTTTTAAATTAAATGTTAATGCTGAAAAATAATAAGAGAAAAAAATATAACCATCAATTCATCATTAATATTGTTTTTTAAATAAATTTCAAATATATTGGAAATTTATAGAAAATTCACGAAAAAAGTAAATTATTTATTAATTAAATATATATTGTTTGTAAAACCAAATAAAAAATGTTAAATAAAATATATATAATAATATGTTTATCTTTTCAAGAATGTCTGTAAAAGTCTTAGATGTTAAAAATTCACATTAACGTTTTTATATTAAAAAAATGACACTTTTAGAAAATGTTGGAAATATCCCATTAAATTTTTTGAAAATATATGGCATATAATTGAATTTAAATAATCAATCATTGGAGTAAATTAATGTATACTTGTAAAACAGTTTTTCTAAACATGTATGTGGAAAAAAAATATTCAATTAAAAGTGAAATAAAATCTGTTATTTAATTTGAAATGTATTTCCAAATTCAGGTGAAATGATAGTAAATGGTGGAAAAATGGAATATATATAAATATCAAAGGGATAATAAAATGTATGGAAATTATATTGTATGGATTACATAATTACATCAAAGATAATTAATGCAATCCCATGAAAAATTATTATTATAAAATAAACCCTTACCTATTTGGTAGTTTTTAAATTTTTACAGGTTGAATGGATAAAATTTCATTGGAAAATTAATAATAATGTATAAATATGAACACATATCAAATATATCAAATTATTATTATATAAAACACCTAAATATGAATTGATTCACAATAAAAAATATGTCTCAATAGTGTGAAATGTTTGAGGAAATAACAATCCCCATGCATGTACATAATTGGACCTACCTTAAAAATATTATAATTCTCTAATAACATATTAAATAATAAAAAACCATATTCATATTTATAAGATCTTATAGTTTCATCCGATAATATTTTATCACTTTTTTGACAAAAATATTTCATTATTAATATTTCTTATGTGTGGACTACTTCATTTTCTCAATCTTGTTTTGTCAGGAAAGTTCCAATTATTTTGAATAGTATAGATTTCCATCATCCTAAAAAATATATGAATTTTATAAATATAATATTTATTTATTAGATATGTTTTTATAATCATTATTTAAATTTCTCCATCGAAAATTAATCACATCACATTGTAAAGATGGTAGGTCTTACATATACACAAGTGACATTATCATTTTCTTAATGATTGAATGATTTTGGAAGTGGATTATATATTAATTTTATATAATATATATTATTTCATAATTATCATATTAATTCAGGTGTTTTATCATCAGGACAATCTAATTGATTCCCTGATGGATAAAAAAATACATCTGTTAGCGAGGTGTTACTCTGTCATGCACATGAGTGATGGTATTGTTTATCAATTGAGAAAGAATAAGATGGATACGTATGATTAAACTAAAATAATAAAATCACACTATATTTCATATATTTTTGGTGTTATATTATATTTGTTATAGCCAAATTAAAGGTGGTATATGAATATGTAAAACAGAGAGAACATGGTGAAGAAAATTACCTTCCCTTAGAAAAAACTCTTATAGATGATTTATAAGGGATCATTGGGTAGGTATTATGTAATAATAAAGACATATTTATCCTGATTAAGGATACATGGGAGATATAATTTATGTAATTTTTGAGCTATGTGTCCCAATATGTTTGAGGACGATCATGGTGGAGGTTTCCTTTTATAATTCAGGTGAGTAGAAAACTTTTATATTTTTAATTGTTTAAAAAATATTGAGTCACCATATGGAAAAAATGGCTCATATTCAATGATAATACATATAAAATCAAAATAAAATCAATAAATTATGTTTTTATTGTATTTATGACATTTTATGCCTTATAAATTTTAGTTACACCCCTAGTAAACCAGTTTTGAGCTTAGCCATGGTAAACTATTTGTAATATATAAAATATTCATTATTAACAAGAATGAAATTATTGTTATTAAATTACATGAACAAAATTAATCATAAAATTGAAAATATTTTACTAATTTCTCTTCATGAGTGTTCTAGATTTTAAATTATACATAAACATGGAAAACATATCAAAAATGTTTCTTCAAAAAAATAAATTTTAAAGAATATGATGATATTAATTTTAATTATGAATTAATTTATCATAATAATATAGTTATAAATTAATATATTTTATAAAAAATATATTTATTTCATTTACAACATTTATCAATAAATGTTTTTATTAAAATTTGAAAGACATTATTAACTTTAATAAAACGAAGTTTTAGAAAAATATCACATTAACTCAAAATGATGATAT
Organism: Viscum album; assembly: GCA_963277665.1. NCBI lineage: Eukaryota > Viridiplantae > Streptophyta > Magnoliopsida > Santalales > Viscaceae > Viscum > Viscum album. Next base: position 1,809,721,245 of record OY728120.1, read on the forward strand.
CAATATTTATATCAAATTTAAAGTAATTATAGGGTCATTTATAGATATTATAACATATTATGGTAAAATTTTGTAGTAATATCTAAATACTACATTTTAAATTATTTATAAAATATTATTTTTAAGGGAATATTTCAAAATAAATCATTCTCTCAATACTTCTTCACCATGTATGTTCAAAATCAATATCCATCATTTAAAATTATAATTTTTTTCATGATGTTTTTTAATGTTTATAATATTATATATTTATTTAAATATATTGTAAAATTATTATAATTAATGATTTTTTGTTTTATTCTCCGATTTTATAATACTTTCATCATAATAAGTTGTATATATTTAACATCCTAAAGAATGGAGGTGGTTATTGTTAATAAAATCATGAGTTTCCAATATTACCTTCAATTTTTTTGTATTTTTATCTAGTTTACCATTGCGTGTAAAGTCATTACAATCCTCAAAAAATACTCTATATGTTCATGAATCTGAATGGTCATTTTACATTATGATAGATCATGTTTTAAATCTATTTCATCTATGTTGAGAACCTGAATTTGGTATGTGATTTAAACGTCTAATAATGAGATATGGATGGAAGAATGTATATTATACAGGCTCATAGGTATTTCGAAATTTTTAGAACCACCAAAGAATATGTCTATAATTTCAAGAGGTCTGATTTAGCTTTTTCTCTATATCGATTACTAATTAAACATTATTGCATCAATCCTTGGAGATGATTAATTGAAATCATACCCCCCACATTAAAATCATAATATTTCCTCTAGTAATCTAAATATCACTATTTCCATATAATAGATACTTTAATTTGACTTAGAATAGTATTTACCATTTTTATTCTCTAAAACAAGTTCTTTTTCTGCAAGCTTCCTTTCACCAACTCCAAACCATCTTGTTGGATTTGTAAATCACTTTCCAAAAAAACATCATTAGAAACTATTTGAATACTTCAATGTGAAATATTGTTATTTCAAAACTACAAAAAAGGTAAATATTGATCCCACATACCATGAAAGTCATGTTATCATGATCTTTACATCTATTCTAGTGATTGAATAGTTATTTAGGATTATTCCTTTTTTTAAGGATAATATGTTGTACAAAAGAGATTCTTTGTATAAGGAGACATATAAATACGTTTAAAAAATGATTATTTAAATAAATTTTCATGATCCTAAATAATTAAAATTATTTCTCCATGAATTCATATAACTTCATTAATTTTGAGTCATTCAATTTGTTCAGGATTTATATTTTCTCTAACAGTAATTATATGTGATTTTTTTGTTTGGAGGTCCATAATAACCATTATTGAATCATTATTTATAGATTTATTTGGTAATCCTATGAAAATTAAATAATAGTATTATTTAATTTCATCATAGTAGAAGTTATAGATTGTATGACTCATCTAGGATCCTATCTCTTATCCTTCCCATATTCAAAACCCAATCATCATTATACATAAACAACAATCTTTGACATCATATTATCTCAAAAAAAATTATCCCCCAAATAGATATAACTCTTGGTGTGACCATGTTGCATATAAAAAGTGGATATATGAGATTAAACTAATAATTCCATAAAAAAAATATGAAGTCTTTTCCAAATTATAAATTTTAGAACATCGTCTTCTAAAACAACATATTTTAATTTTCTAAAGTTTTTATCATTATTTTTATTTTTTTATTTCCTTTATTAGGTTAAAATAATTTTTTACCATATAAAAAATTTATTTTGGAAATAATTTCATATGGGACAGATATCCCTCCATAGATGATAATTTCAATATACATATTTACTACATCCACTAACATGGGATCTCTACCTATCCTCATTTTTGTTACGACTCCTTGAGATTTCCTACACAATGAATTTGTTTCATTATTTTATGTCTCTAGGTTGTATTGTATTTATTAATCATAAATATTGAGTAGTTTATGGAATAACTATTTCCTTATGTTGAGGTATTTCTATTAAAATATGTATGTTGGTCTCATATTGGTTTATACCTAAAAATGTATCCTAAATTTATAATGTATCTTTATAAACAATGAACATAATGTTCATATTAACTCAAGGTCATGTGTCATACATCTGAATTCATGATTATCTAATGACTTTGATCAAAAATAATAACATAATCATTATATATAAGGATTTAATTAACTCCCTTCCCTAATGAATCATAATTTATCTAAAATCAATTATTTACTAATTGTTTATCCAAATTCACATAATTGACCAATTTATTCTTCAATTCAAAAAAAAATAATTCTTATTCCACAATCCATACAAACTTATCCATATTACATGTAGGATTTCTAAATGGGATAATAAATATTTAATATTTTGAGAAAATAATTGATATTAACCAACAGATCCAACTATACATCATATATCATTTATGTTCATTTTTACTGCCCATATTTCAATGCATTTTCCATTGTAGGATCAATTAAGATTCCATTTTTACTGGAATATCTTCAATCATATAATATTTCTGAATCCAAAATTCACACTTTTCAGAATTCCCATATAACCATTTCCCTTAAAGAGTCTCCTTAATGATATATATGTTAATATAATGGTTATAATTTCTTTTATAATACAACACGATATCATCAACAAATACAAAAAATAAAACCAACATGTTCCACAAATAATCTACCAATTATATAAATAAAAGAATAGGGTGAATTAGTTAATTAAAATTGTATTATTAAAAATTAGTTATCCATACAACATGTGAAATTATGTATTTGAAATATCATTCTTATGTACACTCAATTGATGATACCGAAAATAATGATCCATCATTGAAAAATATGAATCTCATTGAAGATGCTTGAAGATTTCATCAATATGACTATGTGAATACATTTTCATTTTAAAAATAGGAATTTTTTTAAAAAATAAATTTATATCTTTTGAGATCTATCATTCATGATGATTTAAAGAGTAGGGGATCCAATTTGGAAATCAATAGGGAAAATTAATTACTTATCACATAGCTCCCTTATTTGATTCTTCAACTCAACTAATTCAAATGGGAACATTCTATTGGATTTATTTGATATTGTTCTTTCCTTAAGGATTAAATAAATTGAATGCTCAACATTATCATTTGGTAGATGTCAAGTTAATTCCAAATCAAATACATCAATGTATTCTTCTAAATTATATACAACATAAATTTTTTGATTAACTTTTCTTTTGGTAAATTATATCTTCTAATATTCAATAAAAATGTAATTTAAATGTGTTAATGATGGAAGATATATAAGTTTCAAATATGATGATGTCTCCACTCTAATTACATGGAATTATACAAATTCATCATGACAATTATTTCATTTCCATTTGAATAATTTGTTAATTATATTTTTAATTCCAGTTGATTCAAGGGATTATTTCAATTTCAACCACAGTTATAATAATAACTAAAACAAATAGGGAATTTTTATGTGTCATGATGGGAACTTCTTGAAATTTCATTATTTTAGTTATATTTCCACAGGGACTTTTTTCAGACAACTCTCATCTTACGGTGACAGGGATGCATCTAATGTTCTTAAGAAATATGTATGGTATAATGCATGTGTGGATACAAAATAAAATAATGAATTGGACAAATTTTATCATATGATTATGTTACCTACCACCATATATTTTGGAATTTCAACATTATATATAGTGATAGAATAAGTTTGGTCATCTCCACCTATAATATTCAATGTTAAGAATCATGGATGCCTGGGAAATTGTTTTGAATAATGACACATTTATTTACTATTAATAAACTTGATATTTGTGATCTCTTTATTTTCATGACATTAGTTATTTTTATGAACCTTATCCTCAAACATGTAACAAACTCACATTCACCTCATTAATTTTTCTAGGATGTTTTCTTATAAAATTCATAGAGATTGGAAAATTTCTTTATCATCGTATTTTACTTCGTTTATAAATTAATTTTTTATGGTGTTATACTCACAAAATCATCCAATTATTTTTCATGAAAATATTTGATCAAGAAAAATAATTCTATACTATTATGGCATATAAAACTATTTTTTCATATGTTGAAATATCTTGAGAAATTAGTTCCCTTTTATGACATAGGATATCCACATTAGTAGAATAGTCAAAAAAAATCTATATTGTGTGTCAAATCTCTAGAATGCATGTATAGTCATTTATCTATATCTTGACTCTTCATTACATGTTCATCTTCAATTTAATTTTATAAGAGTCACATTAGCTTCATTTTTATTCATTTCCCATGAGCGAAATATGCATCGATGAATTGTAATTTAAAATATCTCTATTAAATTTTTTTATCTTTCATCCCACTTTTGTAGATAAATATAAACCGTTGATCTGAATCACTATTGGGAAAATATATTTCCAATATAACCATTTCCATTTAATTGTGTCCAAAGGCTATAAATTTTATTTTTCAGAACTTATCCATTTTATAGATATTGGAATAGTAGTAGTTCTACTAAAATATGGAGTCTCATGCTTCATGAAATGATCCATCATATGTTTATCATGCCATGGAATGTAATGTCTCTAAATATATTAATTGTTATTGGTCATAACATGGTCTATATTACATATTATGTCCATGGTCATTTCTTCTCCAACAACAATTTAATTGACTTACTTAGTTTAGAAATTTTATACATCCCATGTGTATTGAAAACATTCATTAATCTAAATTAATTTGAAGAAAATATAATAACCTAGATCATATGAAAAAAAAATATTATTAAATCACAATATATAATTATAATTCTGATTTAACGCTTAACATAAGTCAAATATTTATTATTTTATAATATAATAATTATAAACATGGAATATTTTGGAATAACGTTAAATCATAAAATCATTTTAGAATATTTTATAATGGTTGGTTATGAAAAATTTGAATTAACCAAATTATAACCCCCAGGAGTATCAATCTATGAGCACAATATGGGTCCATTTACTTTGTAACAGAATAATGGTCATGTTATACTCAATAAAATAAATTGGGTTTATTATCCCTAGATGAATATGTTCCAAAAACCATGTAAACGTGTAGTATCCATGTAGGAATTTATTTAATGGAATCCCCAAAATAATATATACCTTTAAAAAATTATATTATAATACATTTAGTGTTATCAGGAAATTTTTTTCATATGGATTTTCTCCCAATGCAATGATTTTCTAAATAAATATCTCAATGTTTCCACAAAACATCTTATAATAACAATGTTACAACCTGAAATTCAGAATCCCTATTTTTGTGTCTACATTATTACATTGGAATTTATACAAAGGATTCAATACCGATATATTGATCATCATATTAGTCTTAGAGAACAAGATACATATGTGATTTATGTTTATAAAATTGAAATTAAATATAAAACATAATAATTTTTAACAATCACCAACCTTTAAATCATTGAAATAATTACTCATCATACGATGGTGATATGAAAAAATAAGTGTGAGATAATACTCTTAGAATAAATTATCTAAATTGGAAGAGATCATGAGAAAAAAGTTCATAATATATATGGTAAGGAAAATCATTTAAATACAAATTCCACATAATGATTACACTGATTATATTAATTGAATAATCTAATGGATAAAAAAATTCCCAATGAAGGATATGAATAATATTTGACGTCATGATCTGAAAAACAAGATATCGATATACAATGTTTATTATACCAAGAAATTTTAAATAATGGTTACCTATACAACAGAAACCAATTTAAATTGGAAAAATTATTTTTCTCCTAAGGGTTGTCAATTAATTGATGGCCTATATATTTTTATTCACAATACATCACTAAAATTCCAAATCTTTTTTTATATATTTATTTATAAATTTATTTCATAAAAAATATTCCTTATCCCTTAATTATAACAATAGAAAATGAATAGGTAATTATAATATTTCCCATTCCAATAAAAAAATATTGAAATTAAAATAAATTATATAAAAATGGTATAAGTCTTGGGAAATGATCATATACATGATCGAAATATTATTTATGATTCATAAAAATTTAATTTCCAATTAACCCAAAAAATAGGGTGTTTGGTGTGAAATTTAATGACCATAAATTAATAAGAGATAACATCTAACAATCAATTAACCAAAAAATTTGGGTTTTCAAAAAAATTAGAGTCATACACTTAATAAATGAAAATAGAATTTAATCATTAAATTTTTTTCATTCCTTCTCATTATTTTTAAATTAAAATAAATCTTATAGAAGATTCTAAAAATCGTTTAACATTTAATGTGTCTGAAATGCTTGTTAAAGGAATATATGTTAATAGAGAATTCTCCTCAGCTTTTTGTAAATAAATTTGTTATGGAAGCTTAGGAAAAAATTATATATATTATTTTAAAAATATTTAAAATCAATGGATAAAATATTATTTCCTTAAAAATTTATTTGAGTTAATAAAATTATTTTTTAAAATAATTATAAAATTTTTGGATATAGAGGAAATATATATCATACTAAAAATTTATTATAATCATTTTTTTGGAATATTATTTTAGTTATACATAGAAAATATATCAAAGGGGAACAATATATTCCACAAAATAGAGAAGAGGTTCATAATACTAAATATGCCTCAATTGAGAGTAATTTAATATTAAACCCAAACCTTAGGCATCTCTATTGATGAACATGAGTTAAAATCATTTATAGTATACTTTAACATTTTATTAATTTATTCCAAAATTCTATTCGAATAATTATATTCAGATATTATCTTCTAATAACATTTTTATTCATTTTTATTAATAATGTTGAATTATTATCATTGTTTTGGGTGTAAAATGCTTCATTGTCTCATGAAAAAGTTGTCATTCCCCAAAATCATATCCCTCGATGGCATATCACTACACATAGTTGGTAAAAGAAACTACATATTCATAAAAAGTGGTTAGTAGTCCGTAAGAAAAATTGAAAATTATGCTAGATTCTTGAATTCCCTATAATTATTTTCTCATAGCATCTCTAGAAAGATTTATTTTTAGAAACTAACCTGTAAGGCCAACCAGATCAATCCCTACTACGGATGTACTAGAGGAAGAATATCCCACTACTTCTCAGGTAATCCATGAAAAATGTTTTAATAAATTTTCACTATCCTATCTAGAGGATTCTCTAGGTGATAAAAGATCTTATAGATATCCATAATCCAAGATTCATTTAAATAGGGACAACAATCCATAGAAAATTTATATGGATTATTTTTCTGAAACTCCGTACTTAACTAAAATATAGTCAAACAACCCATGGGTCTCCCCCCATGTATTGTACTAATTGATGGAAACCCTATCTAATATATGCTCGAGTTCTCTGTCCATGTATGATATGTGGTACAACTGGAGGTTTCATTTGTGTCACTACAGTTTGTTCAGGTCCTTCCACCTTAATAGCATGGTCAGCAACACCCTCAACAGGCATGGTCAGATTCTGTTGATTATGAAAATATCTAAAACTATAATTAAATTCCTTATAACAATTTATAAATATTTAATATGTTATGGTTATAAGAGAAAATATATTCCCAACTCCCTACTATAATATTTTTTGAATACATTGACACATATTAATAAAAGGTCATTATGTGAGACTATTTCCTTAATCATAAATGTCCATTTATATAGGCTGTCAATTCCTTATTATATAGTAAAAAATAATTTACTTTTCAAATTGGAAACCCAATTTAAAAGGGAAATATTATATTTCCACATAATTAAATTTTCTATGTCCACATGTAATGGTTTTTTTATTTAGGATTCTATTTCCATGTTATAAATGCAGCAACATTTTATGTTTCAATTGAAACTCCATATAACACCATCTAGCTTTTTTATGTCAGGTATTTGAATATATCATGTCTATAATTTATGATTATGTTATACATATTTCAATTCCTAGTATATATTGGAATGATAATATATATTATAATTGGGGAACCATATAACTTTTACCAACTAAAAGATTCATAAAAAAATGGTTATATACCTTCAACCTTGAGAAAATTAGATATATAAGGTTCTATGATAATGAAATATGGGAGAACACTATTAATTTTCATAAAATAACTAAAAGATAATAAAAAACCTAATTATCATTCCAAAAATGTTAATAACTACAAGAATAACAATATCCTCATAAATAATTGGTAATAGGTTGAGCTTGCAATGAGATAGCTTATTCATCGAAAATACATGTCAAATAAACACATAAATTCTTATAGTGGTGAATTTGCTATTGATAACATAATGTAATATAAAACTGGTCTAAATACATAAAACATTCCATCATACGTCATGTGTATCACCCAATGTTGAAAAAATAAAAACTCAAATAAGTTAATATTTGAACAACCAATATTTCCCTTCAGAAACATGTATTTTTTCACATATACCAATTTTATAGACCTTATAATTTAATATAACTAACTTTTAAAACATCCAAGTCTCATATCTACCAAATCAAAAAAGAATGAAAAAGGAAAAAAACAAATCTCTATTATAATTTTATGAAGTCCCAAAAATGGTTTATATATTTTTGACCATTCTAGTGGGCCAAAAGTAATTATGAATTCTTCCTTATACGGTAGAGGATATTGTAAATTTGAAAAGGTATACCATTGTAATTTTGTAATATTATTCCCAAAATGATCTTTTCTAAAATTAATTTATAAATAATTGAATAAAATAATAAATAAATATAATAAATAAAAAACATAATGAATTAAACAATATGATATATAGATTATGTAATTAAAAACATATTAAGAATGAACGAAATAATTGTATGGAAAGAAAGTGTGATAGTATAAAAAATGAAATAAATCAATAAATATTCCATATCAATGATATTCTAGATAACTAGTTCAATCTTATTCTCCCTAGAACCAGTCCTAAAAACTATGTAACGTATCCACTATATAGTGATTACCTTTTTCCATACCACAATCCTAGAAATCTACATGATTACTACGAGGCGTACTGAATAAAAATCAAGTAGAACTTAGTATCCCACTACTAATGGATTCTAATGAAATTTTAGTAAATGAGTAGTAATAATAACATCTTATGGGCATATAAATTATAAGAGAATTAATTTAAAGGAAATCGTGTTGATCTCGGCATTCTTATGGTATACCCATATTACCCTACATGTACCGGCATATGATAAATGTTTGTTAATTGGTGTCATTTCAATTTTAGTCTGTGTCCTATAGAAATTGGAAAATGCATCCCCCAAAAAAACCACCAGGAATCCATATAAATGGTACATGCATTCCCACACAACCCACCCATTCTGCATCCATGGATGTCCCCTAGAATTCCCGATTTATTAAGTTGATCCATCACATGTGTAATAATCCATGGTGTATGTATATTTGGATTATAGTTGATTCCCTGGGGTGAACACCTATATTTATACTATTAGTATATTCATAAGGATACATCAAAAAGTTATCTTTCTATTTCATTTAGGTTTTTATTAGAATATATGTGGCTTAACTATGGAATTATTTATCAAATAACATCAATAGAAACCTTAGTTATTGTATCGAGTGATAATTTTGTTATTAATATCAATACGAGTCTATTATATCATTCCATGGAATTATACAGGGAAATAAATTGAAAAAATCCATGATGGGTGTACCACATTGACTTTTAATTAATGAATTTAGTAGAATCTTTTTAGTTCATTCATGGAGTTCTAGTTTGGGAATACATTGATACCCTGGGAAATTACATTCCATTAATATTTTATCAAGTTTCTATAAATAGTTCCCAATTCAAATATATTAATTAATAAGAAGTTTTGGTTTTAATTAACATTAATAATTTATGTAGTAATGGTAACTAATAAAAATCCCAATTAAAGTATCCATGACATTTCACAAATAAATTAAATATATTAATAAATAGCACGTGTATATGGAAATCAAAACACACTATAAGGGGTTTATTGTTTATATAGTAAATGTTTTTTTTCAAAGGTATAATCCAAAAATACCCTATGTGATGTTATTATTAAATATGAAAATTAGTTAATAATAAATTTTTAGGAAACATTCACTATATGGGGTAGTTAATATTCAGTATTCCCACTATGAAGAGAGTATCTCAAAATGACTAGGTGATGATATATAGAAATATTTAAATGTTCCATAAAATATAGGGAAAATTATTGTAATGTCAATCTGATATAGTACTATATAATACTGTAATATTGGAGACATTTTGTGAAAATAAGTAGAACAGCTACTACTAATATCAGTAAATAATGAGGGAAGAGAATAATAAATATTTATTTAAAGATAATGTATAATATTGTTAATTTTACACATTTTAAAATGGGTTCTTATTATCTCTACAATGTTAACTAATGCATAAAAAAATTGTGCATCCAAACAACAAAGAATTCCATACCCTAAAACATTTAATAACATAGTTAAACAAATAATTTACAGACTATTTGAGGTGAACATATAATAATTTATATACCTTTCAAATTATATATAGGTTCCCATAAAAAAATTAATCCAAATACCATCCACCCCTTTTGAGGTACATATTTGAGGTGTACTGTTCTCCAAACATTTTGAAAATCTAATGCCACAATTTTTTTTCAATAATAATAATTCCAAGACCCAAAAATTACTGAATACTATTAAAACATTCAATACCACCTTGGAGGCATATATTTTGACAAAAAAGTGATATTACATATTTAGAACTACTTTTTACCAAGATTAATGGCTTCCATATTATATATAATAAATAATAAAATCTATTAATTCAAGTATGTTTCATATTTTCCAAACCAATTTCAATTTAAAAACAATTTAGCTTATAAAAATCCAATGAATCCATAAGGGGTTTTCATAAAAATGGAACATATTTACAGAGAATGGATATCAAGTTTAAAATAAATTAAATAAATCCATGATGCATAAACATTCCAAATTCACCAAGTCAAGGCATAACCATTTGAATAACGATAAAAATCATTACATAATTATGTAATGAAAAATGGGAAAATTCATGACACATCACATAATACATAAATATTTTTAATAATAATCACATGTTCATAATTTTAACAACCCCAATATAGGTACCCTTCAAATGGTGACTTCTTTATTACATTGCCATTGAAAAAATGGATCAAATCCTAAGGGACATATCATTTCATTACCCATAAAGAACCCGTTATGTATATAACTCCAATTTTTCATTAAAAATAATATAAAAAATGTAATAAAAGAAAACAATTCATAATACAATAACTCATTAAATCAAATATCCTTCGTATCCTAGGGAAATAAAAACAAAATCACAGTGAGCTCAAATTCTAATTAATTTTAAGGTAGAGCATAAGATAACATTGGTATATAAAGAATAATTAATATAGAAAGGTAAATAACTAATTATCAACAAAATGAGTATGTAATGATTCCATGGATAAGAAAACTAAATAATATAATTGATAATTTTGACAATATGTTAAATTTTTTATATGAAAAATACTATATGTCATGAAATGTGAAATCAGGACATTTATATAATTAATAAATTTTGAAAAGTCTATTTAATTATTTGATACATATAATCTAAAAATCCCTTTGATTTATCCAAATAATTTTGCACATATGTCATATTGACATACAAATTGCATATATAATTTTATCCCACATACATTATATTATCTTGAATTTATTCTATAAATATTTCATGAATATTTTATTTCACCATCAATATATTGTGTCAGCATATGTCTATATTGAATCATAAATATTTACTATAAATATTTTAGTAACAAATGAAAAACTCTTGAATTAAAAAACCTTATGTAGGAATGGTAAATGTTTCGAGCCATAATTGTATCCATGAAGAAAAATATATGAATAATTTATAGAATTGAAATATCCAATTTTCATATGAATATAGGTTTTCTAATTAAATGTTAATGCTGAAAAATAATAAGTGAACAATTATAACCACAAATTCATCAATAATATTGTTTTTGAAAAAAATTTCAAATATAATGGAGATTTATAGAAAATGTATAAAAAACATAAATTATTTCTTAATTAATGATTTTTGTTTGTCAATTCAAATAAAACAAGTTGAATAAAATAAATATAGTAATATGTTTATGGTTTAAGGAATGTCTTTAAAAGTCTTATATATTAAAAACATTCACATTAACGTTTTTATATTAAAAAAATGACCCATTTATTTTTTTTTGAAAATAACCCATTCAAAAATTTGAAAAAATATAGAATATCATAGAATTTAAATAATAAATCATTGGTGTAAATTACTTTACATTTTTAAAACAATTTTGAAAAACATGTGTGTGGAAGGAAAATATATTCAATTAAAATTGAAATAAAATTTGTTATTCGATGTGAAATTTATTTACTAATTCAGGTGAAATTATAGTAAATGGTGGAAAATTTGAATATATATAATAACCAAGGGATAATAAAATGTATTTAAGTTCTACTAGATTGATAATATAATCCCATCAAAGAGAATTAATGCAATCCCATAAAAAAATTTATTATAAAATAAACTCATACCTTTAAAAAAATTAAATTTAACAGGTTGAATGGATGAAAATTCGTTGGAAAATTAATTATAATTAATAATTATGAAAATTTCTTAAATATATCAAATCATTATTATATAAACCACCTATATATGAATTCTTTAATAATTAAAAATATGTCTTACTAGTGTGAAATGTATAATGAAATAACATACCTCATGCCTCTATATAGTGGGAAATACAATAAAAATAATATAATTTTCTATTAAAATTTTAACTTATAAAAAAACTATGTTCATATTTATATGGTCTTATAGTTTTATATTATAATATTTTTTCACAATTTTGTCAAAAATATTTCATTATTATGATTGTTTCATGTGTGGACTACTTCTTTTTATGAATCTTTTTTTGTAAGGAAAGATCAAATTATTTTATATAGAATAAAGTTCCATCATCTTAAAAAAGATATGAATTTTAAAAATATAATATTTATCTATTAGATATGTTTTTATAATCATTATTGAAATATTTCCATTGAATATTAATCACATCACTTTGTAGAGATGGTAGGTCTTACATATTCACAAAGGACATTATCAATTTAATTATGATTGATTGGTTTAAAATATGGATGATATATTAATTTTATATAATTTATTTATTGCATAATTATCATATATATTCAGGAGTTCTATCATTAGGGAAATCTAATTGATTCTTCTATGGAGAAAAAAATACATCGGTTAGCGAGGTGTTAATCTGTCGTACACATGAGTGATGGTTTTTTTCTCAATTGATAAATAATGAGATGGATTGATTTGAATAAACCATATTAATAAAATCACAATATATTTCAGATTTTTTAGTGTTAGATTATACTTTCTATGACCAAATTGATGGTGGTATACGAATATGTAAAAAAGAATGAACATTGTGAAGACGGTTACCTTCTGTAGACAAATTTTTATATTATTTTCGATCAATGTGGCCCAATATGTATGAGAAAGACCATGGTGGAGGTTCCCTTTTATAATTGAGGCAACTGGAATGGTTTTAAAATTTTAATTTTTAAAAAAATGGTGTGTCACTATACTGAAAAAATGGTTCATAATCCATGGTTATACATATAAAATCAAAATAAAATCAAAAAATGTAGTTTTTAAATGTATTTATGACATTTTATGCCTTTTCAATATTGGTTAACCCCCTAATAAACCAGTTTTGACCTTAACCATGTTGAACTATTTTTAATATAAAAAATATTCATTATTAACAAGAATGAAATTATAGTTATTATATGATATGAACCAAATGACTCATAAAATTGAAAATATTTTACCAATTTCAATTCATTAATGTTCAATAATTTAAATTTTACATACACATGGAAAACATATCAAAAATGTGTCACAAAAATTTTAAATAATGAGATGACATTATATTAATTATACATTTATTTATTAGAATTATATGGTTATAAATAAATATAGTTTATATAAAATATATTTATTTCATTTACATCATTTGTCAATATATGTTTTTTTTAATATTGAACTACATTATTCACTTTAATAAAAATATGTTTTAGAAAAATATCACCTTAACTCAAAATGATGATATCAATATATATATCAAATTTAATGTAATTATAGGGTAATTAATTGATATTATAAAACAGTATGGAAAAAATTGTAATATATAAATAATAAATTTTAAATTATTTATAAAATATTATTTCTAAGGGAATATTTCAAAATAATACATTATCTCATTATTTGTTCTCCATGTAAGATTGAAATAAATATCCGTTATATAAAATTATAATTTATATTCCATGATGTTTTAAAATGTGTATAATATTATAGTTTTATTAAAATATATTGTAAAATTATAACAAGTAATTATTTTTTGTTTTATTCTCCAATTGTATAATAAATTCATTATCATAATTTTCATGTATTCAACATCGTAAAAAATGGAGGTGGTTCTTCTTAATAACATCGTATGTTTCCCATATTACATTGAACATTTTTTTGTTTTTATCCAGGTTACCATTTATAGTACAGTCATTACAATCATCAATGAATACTCTCTAGGTTCATGAATCTAAATGGCCTTTTTACATTATGATATATCATGTTTGAAATCAATTTCATCTATGTTGTGAACATGAATTGGGTATGAGATTTAATTTTTTAATAGCGAGATATGGAAGGAAGATTGTACATTATATAGGCTCGTAGGTATTTCAGAATTTTATGAACCACTAAAGAATATTTCTATAATTTCAATAGGTCTGATTTACCATTAATTCTATATCGATTACTTACTAAACCTTATTGCATCCTTCCTTGGAGATTATTCTTTGAAATAACACACCCACATTAAATTCATACCGTTTACTTTAGTCTTCTAAATAACACCATTTCATATATTAGATACTTTAATTTGACTCTGAATAGTATTTACCATTTTTATCCTCCATAACTAGTTCTTCTACAGCAAACATCCTTTCAACAACTCCATCGCATCTTATTGCATTTGGAAATCACTTTCCAAAAAATACATCATTAGAATCTATTTGAATAATGTAATGGGACCAAATGATATTTTAAAACTATAAAGAAGGTAAATATTTATCCCATGTACCATGAAAGTCATGTTATCATGATCTCGACATCTATTCTAGTGATTTAATAGTCCTTTCAGACAATCCCTTGGTTTGAGGATTATATTTGGTACAAAAGAGATGCTTTGTATAAGGAGACTTATAAATACATTTCAAAATTGATGATGTAGATAATGGTTCATGATCCTAAATAATTAAAATTGTTTCTCCATCAATTAATATAACATCATTAAATTTGAGTAATTCAATTTGGTGAGGATTTATATTTTCTCTAACAGTAAGTAAATGTGATTTTTTGGGAAGTCAATAATAACCCTTATTAAAACATTATTTAGAGAATTATTTGGAAATAATATGAAAAATTAAATAATACTGTTATTGAATTTCAACATAGTTGAATGTATAGGTTGTATGACTCATCTATGATCCTATCTCTTATCCTTCCCATATTCAAAACATATTCATCATTACACATAAACAATAATATTTGACAGCATATTATCCCTCAAAAAAATTATCCCTCAAATACATATACCTCTTGGTGTGACAATGTAGTATACAGAACGTGGATCTATGAGATTAAACTAATAATTCCATTAAAAAAATAAGTGGAACACATTTACAATATAAAATTTTAAAACACCATCTTCTAAAACAATGTCATTTTTTCTGATGATTTAATCATTAATTTTATTTTTAATATTTCCATTATTAGGTCGAAATTAGTTTATACCTTACAAAAAATATGGTTTGGAAGTAATTTCATATGGTACTGATGTCCATCCATAGATGATAATTTCCATATACATATTTATGACATCTATTTACATATGATCTCTAACAATCATCATTTTGGTTACGACTCAATGATATTTCTTACAAAATAAAGTTGCAACATTATTTTATGTTCATGGGTGGTATTCTATTGAGTAATCATAAATATTGAGTAGTATAAGGAATTACTATTTCCTTATGTTTAGGTATTTCTATAACAATATGTATGTTTGGCTCATATGGTCTGTTTATATCTCATAACTATCCCTAAATAGATAATGTATCCTTATAAAAATGAACATATTGTTTATATTAACTCATAGTCCTAAGATGGATATCTCAATTAATGATTATTTAATGACCTTGATATATAGACAATAACATAATCATAATATATAAGGACTCAATTAACTATATTCCCTAATGAATCAAAATTTACCAAAATTCAACCATTTACTAATTATAGATTCAAATTAACATAATTAAACAATCTATTCTTTAACTCACAAAAAAAAATTTCACATTCCACAATCCATAAAAATGTATCCACATTACAAGTAGGATTTGTTAATGGGATATTAAATATTGAAATTTTTTGAAAAAGTAATATATTTTAACAAACCGATCCAAATATACATTATACATCATTTATGTTCATATTTAATACCCATATTTCAATGAATTTTTCATTGTATGATTAATAAAGATTCCATCTTTCATGATATATGTCAAATCAGATAAACTCTCTAAATCCAAAATTAACACTTTTAAAATTTCCTATATAACTATTTACATCAAAGAGGCTCATTAATGATATATAAGTTAAAATCAGGGTCATAATTTAGTTGATAATACAACATGATATCATCAACAAATAAAAAAAAATCAACATGTTCCCTGAATAATTTATTAATTTTTTCCATAAAAACATAGGGTGATTTAGATATTTAAAATCGAGTAACTCAAATTTAATTATCCATACAACATGTGAAATTATGTCTCTCGAATATCATTCTTATGTAATCCCAAGTGATTATACCAAAAATAATGATTAATATTTGAAAAATATGTATCTCATTGAAGATGTTTGATGATTTCATCAATGTGACTATGTGAATGGATTTTCTGTTTAACAATATGAATATTTTTTCAATAATAAATGAATATTTTTATAGATCCATCATTCATGTAAGATTAATGAGTAGGGGATCCCATTTGGAAATCAATAGGGAACATTGATAACTTATCACATTACTCCGTTATTTTTTTCTTCAACTCGTCTAATTCCAAAGTGAACATTCTATTGGATTTATTTGAAATTTTTATTTAATTAGGGATTAAATAAATTGAATACACAATATAATGATCTGGTGGATGTCGAGGTAATTCCTTAACAAATACATCAATTTATTCTTCTAAAGTATATACACCATAAATTTTATGATTACCTTTTCCATATTTAAATTATATCTTCTAATATTCTATAAAAATGTAATTTAAATCTTCTAATGATGGAAGATCTAGAAATTTCATAGATGATGATGTCCCCAATCTAATGATATTGAATTCTACATATTTGTCATGATCATAATTTCTTTACATTTTGAATAATTTTTTAATTATATTTTGAATTATAGTCGATTCAAGGCATTATTTCAATTTTAATAATAGTTATAAAAATAATGTAAAAAAATTGGGCATGTTTATGTGTCATGTTGGGAACTACCTTAAATGTATTTTTTGTAGTTAGATTTGATCATGGAGTTTTTTCTGAAAACTCGTATCTTACGATGATTGGGATGCATCTAATGTTCTTTAGGAACTATGTAATGTATAAATGAATGTATGGATATAAAATAAAAAAAATTATGTCAAAAAATTTAATCATATGAATATGTTACCTACCACCAAATATTTTTGAATTTCAACATCACTTATATTGATAGAATAATCTTGGTCTTCTCTACTTGGAATATTCATTTGTAAGAATTATTGATTCTTGGGAAATTGTTTTGAATAAGGACCCATTTATTTACTATTAATATACTTGATAGTTGTGATATCTTTATTTTCATTACATTACTTATTTTTATGACCCTTATCCTCAAACATGTAATAAAATCCCATTTCCCACATTAATTTTCTAGGATGTTTCCTTCCATAATTCATAGAGATTGGAAATTTGTTCATCATCATCTTTTACTTCATTCATAAATTCATTTATTATGGTGTTATAATTATATAGTCTTCCAATTAGTTTTCTTGAAAATAGTTGATGAAGAAAAATTATTCTCTACTATTATGGAATATAAAACTATTTTTTCATATGATGAAAATTCTTGAGAAATTAGTTCCCTTTTGTGACATAGGATATTATCATTAATAAAACAATTAATATATTTTTTTGAATTATGTTTCAAATATCTGGAATACCTGGATAATCACTTAATTATATATTGACACTTCATAACATTATCATTTACAATTTTATTTTATAAGAGTCACATTCACTTAATTTTTTTTCATTGTCCATGAGAGAAATATATATCGATGAATGTTGATTTAAAATATATCAGTTAAATTTATTTATTATTATGTTTCTTCGCAGTTTTGTTGATAAATATGAACCATTGATCAGAATCACTATTAGGAAAATATATTTCTAATATAAAAATTTCAATTTTATTATGTCCAAAGGATAGAAATGTTATTTTGAGGAAATTATCCATTTCATAGATACTGGTATTTTAGTAGTTACACTAAAAGATTGAGTCTCGTGTTGTATCAAAATGATCCATCATATGATTATCATTCCATGGAACATAATGTTTCTCAATATTTTAATTTTTGTTGGTCATAACATTGTAATTCCATTAAATATCAGGGGAAATTTTTTTATTAATTTTTTTGGAATTCTATGAGTACACAGTTTCTGAAGGCGCCTGATTCCGAGGCCCGGTGTGCCTGGAATAATTTTCCGAAGTTTAGCTCGGGTATGTTCAGTGAACAAACGAGCAGGTTTTTATAACTTTTGAACT
Organism: Viscum album; assembly: GCA_963277665.1. Taxonomy (NCBI): domain Eukaryota; kingdom Viridiplantae; phylum Streptophyta; class Magnoliopsida; order Santalales; family Viscaceae; genus Viscum; species Viscum album. The sequence goes on from OY728120.1 coordinate 1,809,740,351, forward strand.
GGTGCTCTGAATCGAAATCTAAAGGCAGCGATGAAACTGCCACACCAGTATTTGCTTAATAATACATTTTTTGGAGTTGTGTTTTCTCGAGAAGAGTGGTTAAATGTGGATTAAGTGTTAAGTGAATATAGTTGTGTCACAACTTTATTTTTCTATGTTGTTTAAATTCCATGTGAGGGAATATCCTAACTTCTCTTGTCTGGATATTAGTGAGTTGGGGCCCACACGAGCCCCACCCCTTCAATTTAGACTAACCCTCATAATGTTGCAAACCCCATTTTCAATTTATGACTTCCCTATTCTCTTCTTAATTGAATTCCAACACATCTGTATTCAATTTATTGAAACTCCTTAATTAATTGAATTAGATGTTTTGAATTTTGAAATTGTCGGCATAATTGAATAAAATAAGGCAAAGCCTTATTTTATTTTAGTTTTGGTTTTAGGTATGTGAAGGAAAGGGGAGAGCTCTTTTGTATTTTTCCGAAAGAACATCATCTTCTTCGCGAAGAACGCCAAGACATCGATGAAGAACACCGTCACCGCAAGGAGAGATCGATGTGTCGTCCCTTCTCCTCTCTTCTCCCGGTGTGTGAAGCCTTTCCCAAAGAATGATGACGCGCCATATTTCGATCTTCTTCTCATGTCAAAGGAAGGGAGACACCACTCCTCCTTATATGTTCTCCATCAACATATACGGAGCTTCACCTTGCGACACCATTCCCAGCGACGATCATCATTCGAAAACTTCTTCGAGGTAGGGGTTGTTTCATCGTTTGAGTATTATTTAACAAATTTCGTTGTTAAATAAATTAGCCACTTGATATCAAAATAACGGTAGGAGGACGGACCTCACAAAAACGGCCGATCCTCCTCCCCTTTTTTGGATCATTATTGTCATTTGAAATGGAGGTGACGCGGTGATGTCACACTGCGCGGAAATGAGAGAACTGCAGCCGGAGAAGGCCGCGGCGAAGGAGTGTGGCGTCGGCACACCGCGCTGGTGAAGCCGAAGGTGTCCACGACCATGAACATGCTATGGAAGAGGGGTGTGGAACCGTCGTGCCACTCTGGTCAGACAAGGGTCGCGGCAGAGCAATAGGAGATGGCTGGCCAAGCTGGCTACCAGCAATCGAGGAGGCGGGACCCCCTCGGGTCCTGCATGGCGCAACCGGTCGGCCAAAACGGTCGGTCGTTCCCATTAAGTCCAGGGGTTTGAAACCCCTGGAATCCATCAAGGGAGGACTTCACGAGTCCGGCGTTCAGTTCCAAGGGGGCGGTGCCCTACACCCTTCTGCGTCTGCTCAGCGCGCGGGTGCCCGCACAGGGCTAGACAGGTCGCATCGGTCCAGACCTCCCGTGTCGGGTCAGACCGCCCGCGTCGGGCCGGACCCCCCGCGCCGTGTCGGACCGCTTTCCCAGTGCCTAGCCACCCGCACTAGGGAGGACCCCCCATGTCGTTCCGGGGCGCGTCCCTATGGGCCAGCCCGAGACCCAGGTCGGGTCGGATCGGGCCCGAACCCCCGTGTTTTTGGACAGATCCATTCAAACGCTCATAACATGGGCTACGGACCACCGATCGAAGCACCATTAGTTGCGTAGTGATCCTTGGATCGAGACAGTTGTTTTAGTATATTACACTTATGGATTTTGAGAACTTTAGGTATGGCTAGGTTGGTTTGAACACAAAACCAACCGAGCCCATGGAGCGGAAACACTTATAACATGAGCTTCGGGCGTCTGATTGACGTGTCATCGACTTTTTTGGATTCCTCTTAGTGAGACGGTTCTTTTTTCTTACTCTGCTCAGGGATTGGACATATTTGGAGTATGGTCGTGTTGGTTTTAGATTAAAAACCAACCGGGACCCTGGGACAAAAAAGCCAATAACTCTCAGACCGGGTGTCCGATTGACGCGTCTTCTGTCACATTGAGTTCCTATTTACTAGACGGAACGTTGGGATACAACAACTCTAGAATTCATGTCAGTTGATGTATCAAACCTCCTTGGATCGTGGAGCGGAACCTCCTAGAATTGAGCATGCTGTGTGTGGGAACTCTAGAGCTGGATGCAACTACGACGACGATGACGACTGTACTGGGATCCTCCGTGGGTTCGGCAGCAATGACGACCGTACTGGAATCCTCCATGGGTTCGACGACGATTACTACTGTTATTGTATCCTATGTGGGTCTGGCAGTACTTGACTAATGTTCTTGTATCCCATGTGGGTCCGGCAGTATTTGACTCTGTACTTGTATCCTATGTGGGTCCGGCAGAGTAGCTGGTCTTGTATCCTTTGTGGGTCTGACAGCATAGCTGGTCTTGTATCCTATGTGGGTCCAACAGCATAGACGAATCAGCGGCTCCATCTGATCATCTCTATCATCTTACGAAGAAGTATACATGTGAGAGCTGAGTCTTGACTTTCTATCTATATCTTCGATATGATTGACTTGATTTCCTGTGTGGATTGGGTTGTGCTTTTCTGTGTGGATTGGGTTGTACTATCATGTGTGGAGTAGATCGAACTGGGGCTCATGTGCTGGAGCCAAGATGGAATTGATGACTTAGGTATCTGTATGGGCATATACTTAAGTAGAGTTGGTTGTTACTTCATGATTGTAACATTATTTTGTGGTTTATCCTTCATGGATCTGGGAGACCTTCGGGGGTCTCGGGGTCCCTACTGAGTATCGTATACTCACCCCAGCATGAGCTATGCCAGCACTACGTTGTGTTTGATGCATACGACGGATATCACTGATCAAGGTGGGAGCTCGTGGAGTTGGACGATACCTGGAGGTGGATCACTGGACGGGACGTACTCGAGGAGGACCGCCCACGTCGGGCCAGACCCTCTGCGCAGTGTTGGACCACCCGCCTGATGCCTGGACGCCCACGCTAGGTCAGACCCCATGTGTCGTTCTGGGCCGCATCCTTATGGTTTGCCTCGAGACCCGTGTGAGTCGACCTGGTTCGGGCGGACCCAGGGGTATCGGGCCGGGTCGGACCAGGCCCGAACACCTGGGTTTCCGGACAGATCCGTTCAAACACTCATAACATGGGCTACGTACCTCCGATCGAAGCACCATTAGTTTTGTAGCGATCCTTGGATCGATATGGCCGTTTCAGTTTATTACACATAGGGATTCTGAGAACTTTGTGTATGGCCATGTTGGTTCGAACACAAAACCAATCGAGCCCTCGGAGCGGAAACACTTATAACTTCAGCTCTGGATGTCCGATTGACTTGACCTTGACTTTTTTGGATTCCTATTAGTGAGGAGGTTCTTTTGTCTCATTCCACTCGAGGTTTGGACACAGTTGGAGTATGGCCTTTTTGGTTTTAGCTTAAAAACCAACCGGGCCCCTGGGACGAAAAAGCCAATAACTCTCACACCGGGGGTCCGATTGTCGCGCCGTCTGTCGCATTAAGTTCCTATTGACTAGACGGAACGTTGGGATACATCAACTCCAGACTTCATGTCAGTTGATGTATCAACCCCCCTTGGATCGTGGAGAGGACCCTCCTTGAATCGAGCATGATGTGTGTGCGAACTCTAGAGCTAACAGCGACTATGACGATGATGACAACTGTACTGGGATCTTCCGTGGGTTCGGCAGCGACGACGAACGTACTGAAATAATCTGTGGGTTTGATGGCGATGACTACTATTCTTGTATCCTATGTGGGTCTTGAAGTACTTGACTAATGTTCTTGAATCCTATGTGGGTCCGGTAGTATTTGACTCTGTACTTGTATCCTATGTGGGTCCGGCAGAGTAGCTGGTCTTGTATCCATTGTGGGTTCGACAGCTTAGCTGGTCTTGTATCTTAAGTGGGTCCGACAACTTAGTCGAATCAGTGGCTCTATATTATCATCTCTATCATCTTACAAGGAAGTATACATGTGAGAGGTGAGTCTTGACGTTCAATCTATATCTATGATATGATTGACTTGATTTCATGTGTGGTTTGGGTTGTGCTTTTCTATGTGGATTGGGTTGTACTATCCTGTGTGGACTAGATCTAACTTGGGCTCATGTGATGGAGCCAAGCTGGAATTGATGACTTAGGTATCTGTATGGGAATATACTTAAGTAGAGTTGGTTGTTACTTCGTGATTGTAACTTTATTTTGTTGTTTATCCTTTGTGGATTCTGGGAGAGCTTCTGGAGTCCCGGGGTCCCAACTGAGTATCATATACTCTCCCCTGCATGAGCTATGCCCGCTCAACATTGTGTTGGATGCAGACGACAGACATCGCTGATCATGGTGGGAGCTCGTGGAGTTGGACGATACCAGGAGGTCGATCACTGGACGGGACGTACTCAAGGCGGACGGCTGGAGCAGAGGTGTATAGGAGACTATCTGTACCCACACTTCAGGTGGGATTTCCAGAGGATGGCATGGAATTGCTGCTTTACTTTTCTATTTCCTTACTTTCTTTTCAGTTGTACTTTACTTTCAGTTGGGTTTGTATTCTGTCCCATTTATTTTCCTGCACCTACTTGTGTACTCAGTTTACTTAGTGTTTACTCAGCATGCATACTCTGTGGTGTTTGTTTAATTTATAAAGGCAATGTCTTCCCTTTTTATTTGTATTTACGCCTTTGGTGCTAGTCGCCAGCCCCTGGCCTATGGATGGCGGGCTTGGGGTAGTCACGGCACGGGACTCGAGGACGGGTCCTGAAAAATTGGTATCAGATGAGTTCGGTTCTACCGCAGAACTCAGGACTCTGATCATCTTTTAAGTGAAGCAATAATGTTAAGGGTAATGAATGTGGTTATCAATCCAGGGAGTCCAGTGCTGGTGCGGTGGCCGACGTATCCATACAACAAGACCCTGACTTCTGATTTCTGACTCAATGCCTGAAAACATTGATTGCATTGGTGTTTCAAAGTCTTCTTTTTGATTACTTGTGTTAGCTCGCCAGTTATACTATATTGACCGTGGCACTCCTGGCTCTTTTCAAGATGGCCCCACGATGGAAGCCAGCTAGGGTTTCAAGCATTGTTTGAGACGACAACCCACCGAGTGACGAGGCCTCGATGCAGGTCCCTATTATAGCAGAGGCACCGGCGGTACCTCTACCTGCCAAGCCACCAATGGCAGCAGCCCCAGCCGCTGAGAGTGCACGTTGCCTTAGTGCACTTCATGAGATTCAATGTCAGATACTGCCCATGTTCCATGGGGAGACGGAGCGTCAGGCAGCCGAGAATTGGCTGAAGGCTGTTGTACGAGTTTTCAGGTTGGTAGGGATAACAACAGACCTCTTGGTGATCCTTGCAGTGAGTCTCCTGCACGCGGAAGCAGGTAGATGGTAGAGTTGATGCTCAAGGTGCACTATGAGGCATCTCTCCTTTGGTCGGACTTCGAGAGATTATTCCACTTAGAGTTCATTCCAGCCACCCTCCATGTAGTGCGCATTAAAGAGTTACTCCAGCTGTGGCATGGCAGCATGACGGTAGCCCAGTACTCGGCGAGAATTACCGATCTCTCGTGCTATTCCACGGACATGGTACGTGACCCATTCTTCCTGGCTCGGACCATTGAGCAGGGACTGAGGCATGAGATCAGGGCATCGATGATCTCCCTCAGCATTCCGACAAAGGAAAGAGTACTAGAGCACACCCTTATTTTAGAGAGATTTCTTGCTGAGCCTACATTAGCAGTGAGACCTACCTCACGACATCATGTAACAGAGACTTCTAGAGCTGGCAGTCGATGGATGACTCAGGGGTCCAAGCGGACCAGACCATTAGGTGGACGACCTCAGGATATTGGCTCAGAGGTGCGGGGAACATGGCGCAGAGCCAGCCTTTTGAGGATCAGACAGTGCTATGCATGCGGCGGGCAGGGCCACATGGCTCGTGACTACCCACCCCACCATGCCGGGGAGCATGCGGCGGTTGAGGGACCACCCAGGTAGAGGCAGAGGTTTAATATTGGCGTTCTGAAGGGAGTAGGTGGACGAGGTAGTGGATCTGGCTCAGCAGCAGGTGGTGGGTGACGCTTTGAGGCTCTACCACCACCACCACCAAGAGGTCCACCCCGACCATAGGGAGCTGGCGGAAAAAGACAGGCTCAGCTTTAGGCAGTGGAGGCCTACATCCACGATGAACCAGAGATGATTCGAGGTACTATTTGTGTCTACTCCACCCTTGTTGCAGTTCTTATAGACACTGGATTGTGTCATTATTTCATTGCCGCTACCATTGTTCCGAGCTCGGAGATTTCGATGGATCTATTGGCTCGATCCTTAAGGATAGAGACTCCTACGAGAGCCGACTTGACGATTATGAACTGGTACCGGCAGTGTGAGAATCCTCTAGGAGGTGAGAGCTTGTGATGGGATCTTCCTTTAGTAGCATTGAGGCCTTAAGATGTCATCTTGGGCATGGATTGGTTATCCATGGTCCATGCTCAGATCGACTACATTAGGTACAAGGTGCGGTTTGTCCGCACCGATGTTAGAAGGTTCTCCTTCACCGGTGAGAAAGGAGCCTTTGTAATGCAAGATGGACTCATGCAGAGGAGAGGAAAGCCGATCAGTCATCTGTTGGCTAGTCTAATCCTAGGTGTAGTGGACATGCGGAGTCCGAGTTTCCTGTAGTGGTGGATCAGTATGCGGACGTTTTTTCCTGACGATGTTCCAGGACTACCTCCTCGCAATGTGGTAGATTTCTATATTGAACTTTACCCCGGGACATCTTCGATATCTACTCCAGCATATCGGATGGCTCCCGCCGAGCTTCGAGAGCTACGGATTCAGCTGGAGGACTTTTAGGGAAAAGGATTCATTCGACCCAGTGTTTCACCCTGGGCTTCCCCGATTTTGTTCTCCAAGAAGGAGGATGAGAGCTTGTGACTGTGTGTTGATTACCTTCACTTGAACCGGGTGACCGTGAAGAACAGGTATCCACTTCTGAGGATTGAAGACCTCTTCGATCAGTTCAATGAAGCACGGTGGTTCTTGAAGATAGTCCTCAGGCCAGGCTATCGTCAGCTCAGAGTTCGAGATTAGGATGTGCAGAAGATGGACTTCAGGTGTCGATATGGCCACTATGAGTTCTTGGTTATGCCTTTCGGCATAAACAATGCTCCAGAAGTGTTCACGAGTCTCATAAACAGGATCTTCCATCCTTTCCTTGATCTATTTGTCATAGTCTTCAACGACGACATATTGATATACTAGACCACTAAGGAGGAGCATGCCTACCACTTGTGGGTTGTACTGGACACACTCTGAGAGCACCAACGTTATGTTAAGCTCTCAAAGTGTCAGTTCTGGATATTTGGGGTCCACTTCTTGGGGCACATCATCTCTGAGGCAGGAGTTGCAGTGGATCCTATGATTATTGAGGCAATTCTAGTTTTGGAGTCACCCAGGAGCGTGACGGAGGTGCAGAGTTTCTTTGGTTTGGCTGGGTACTACCAGAAATTTGTTCCAGACTTCTCCAGAGTTGTGGAACCACTTTCAGATTTTATGAAGAAGGGGAAACCCTTCGTGTGGTCAGATAGATTTTAGTAGATCTTCCAGGAGTTGAGACAGAGATTGACTAGCAAACCTATCTTGAGGCTACCAGAGGAGGGAGTATGGTATGTAGTTTACTGCCAAGCATCAAGGACTAGACTCGAGTGTGTCCTGATGAAGGAGCGAGCAGTGATCGCCTATGGATCACGACAGTTGAGGCAGCATGAGCAGAACTATGCTACCCATGACCTAGAGTTAGCAGCAGCGGTCTTCGCCTTGATGATGTGGCGACACTATCTGATGGGCGAGCGCATTATAGTCTACTATGACCACCAGAGTCTCAGGTACATATTATCACAGAAGGACCGGGAAAGGGGAACGTAGTAGCTTATTCTCTCAGCAGGAGGATGGGCATTCAGCTTCTTGGAGAGGCAACAAAGGAGTTAGCCACATTGCAGATATCCTTCGTGGATAGTGATGGCCATCCATTCTATAGTCGCTCACAGTCACCCCACCACTTCTTCAGCAGGTCAGAGAGGCACAACATGGGGACATTGACTATGAGATGCGGTGTGCACATATTTCCACAGGAAAGGCATCGGATGGACTCTCTGTAGGAGGATAGCACGTCGTTCTTTTCACAGGACGTACCATGGTACCATCTACTTTGCAGGAGGAGGTGCTGAGAGAGTTTCACACATCCACTATAGCGGTACATATAGGAGTGGCGAAGATGTACCAAGATCTCAGACGAATGCACTGGTGGATGGGTATGAAGAAGGTTGTGGTAGAGTTCATTTCTCGATGCCTCACCTGCTAGCAGGTGAAGGCAGAGCATCAGGTACCAGCTGGCTTGGTACAACCCATGGAGGTCCCAGAGTGGAAGTGGGATGGGATATCTATGGATTTCGTGACTGGGCTTCCATGTACTTCAATAGGACACAACTCCATTTGGGTGATCACCGACCGACTCACCATGTCGGCCCACTTCATAGCCATTAGAGAGCAGGGCTCAGTGGAGAGCTTGGGACATCTCTACCATCAGGATATCTTATCTCTTCCTGGTGTTCCATAATATATCATCTCCGATCCTGATGCTCTATTTACTTCCTGGATTTGGATGGGGTTTCAGGATGCATTTGGGATGAAAATATGTCTGAGCATCGCCTTTCACCCTCAGACGGATGGTCAGACGGAGAGGACCATTCAAAATCTTGAGGAAATGCTCCGTGCATGTGTCCTCGACATTGGTCACAAGTGGGAGGATCACCTACCCTTGGTGGAATTTGTGTTCAACAACAGCCACCACTCCACCATTGGGATGACACCTTACGAGGCATTGTACGACCGACCTTGCAGATCACCTCTGTGCTGAACAGACCCTGGGGAGTCAGTACTTGTGGGACTAGAGATTGTTCAGGCCACGACCACAGAAGGTCCCGGTCATCCAGGAGTGAATGAGGACAGATTAGAGCCGACAGATGTCTTAGGCTAACAGGAGACAGAGACCACTAGAGTTCAAGGATGGCAACCACGTTTTCTTACGGGTCTCACCTCGGCGTGGATTACAGAGAGTTGGTCGAGGCGGAAAGTTATCTTTGTGCTTCATTGGACCATTCCAGGTTCTCAACAGGATAGGAGAGGTGGATTATCACTTGGATCTACCACCTCAGTTTCACCGGGTGCATGACGTCTTCCACATATCTCAGCTGAGGAAATACGTGCACAACCCGACACATATCATCGACCATGGGGAGATGGACATTGATGATGGGGTGACTTTTGCGGAGGTCCCGGTGGAGATTGAGGATCAAAAAGAGCGGGTCCTATGTGGGTGGAAGATTCCTCTAGTGCACATCAAGTGGTAGAAAGGCAACCTCCAGGAGAGCACTTGGGAGTGGGAGGGTTAAATGTGTGCACAGTACCACCATTAGTTTTCCATGTTTTTGATGTAGCTTTACGTGGACGTAAATCCCTAAGGTGGGAGTAATGTAAAGAACCATAAATTTCAAGGGCATTTTTTTCATATTTTTTTTTCAATTATACGACTACGCAGTTTTAGACGGCACCTGATTCCAAGGCCCAGTGTGCCCAGAATAATTTTCCGAAGATTAGCTCGGGTACGTTCATTGAATGATCGAGCAAGTTTTTCTATCTTTTGAAACAGTGATCGGAATCGAAATCCAATGGCATCGATGAAACCAAAACGCTAGTATTTTCTTAAGAAGGCCTTTTCTAGAGTTTCATTTTCTTTGGAAGAGTTGTTAAAAAATTTGGTTTAAGTTTTAAGTGAATAAAGTTGTGTCGCAACATTATTTTTCTATGTGGTTTAACATCCATGTGAAATAATACCCTAACTCCTCCTGTTAGGATATTATTGAGTTGGGGCCCACATGAGCCCCACCCCTTCAATTCCCACTAACCCTCATAATGTTGGAAACCCCCTTTTTTAATTTATGACTTCCCTCTTCTCTTCTTAATTGAATACCAACACATCTTTATTCAATTAAATAAAACTCTTTAATTCATTGAAATATATGTTTTGAAATTTGAAACTGTTGGCATAAGTGAATAAAATAAGGAAAAGCCTTATTTTATTTTAGTTTTGGTTTTAGCTGTGCGAAGAAAAGGTGATAGCTCTTCTATGTTTTTCCTGAATAACTTCATCTTCTTCGCGAAGAACGCCAATACATCGATGAAGAACACCGTCCCTCCAATGAGAGATCGACGTGACATACCTTCTCTTCTCTGCAACTGGTGTATGATGCCTTTCCTGAAGAACGAAAATGTTCCATCTTTCTATCTTCTTATTGTGTCAAATGAAGGAAGATTTCGCTCCACCTCGGGCGTTCTCCATCATCATATACAGAGCTTCACCTCGCGATGCCGTTTCCCACGACGATCATCGATCGAAATCTTCTTCGAGGTAGGGTTTCTTTCACTGTTCGAGTTTTATTTAACAAATTACGTTTTTAAAAAAATTAGCCACTTGATATCGAAATAAAAGAAGGAGGTAGGGCCGCACAAACACGGCTGATCCTCCTACCCTTTGTTGTGGATCTTTATTGTCGTTTGAAATAGAGGCGACGCGGTGTCGTCGCACCGCAGGGAAACGAGAGAACCGCGGCCGGAGCGGGATGCGGCGAAGTAGTACGGTGCCGTAACGCCGCACCGGTGAAGCCGAAGGTGGTCGAGGCCATTGGCTGCGGCGGAGCTGCAGGAGGCGGCCAGTCAAGCCGGCCGCCGACAATCGAGGAGGCGGGACCCCCGCGAATCCCGCATGGTGCAACCGGCCGGCCAAAACGGCTGGCCATTCCCATTTAGGACAGGGGTTTGAAACCCCCAGAATCCATCAAGGGTGGACCCCATGGTTCCGTCGTTTGGTTCCAGTGGGGGTGACGCCATCCCCCCTTCCGCGTCCGCTCAGCATGCGAGCGCCCGCGCCGGGCCGGACCGCCCGCGCTGGTCTAGACCCTCTGTGTCGATCGGGGTCGCACCGGCATGGCCGGGCCATTCCCTAATTGTCGGGACCCGGACCACTGTTGGGTCGACCCGGTTCGGGCCGACCCAGGGGAATCGGGTCGGGTCGGACTGGGCCCGAACCCCCTGGTTTCCGGACAGATCCGTTCAAAAGCTCATAACTTGGGCTACAGACATCCGATCGATGCACCGTTAGTTGCATAGTGATCATTGGATCGAGAATATCGTTTCGATATATTACACTTAGGGTTTCCGTGAACTTTAGGTAGGATGGGTTGGTTCGAACATGAATCCAGTAGGGCCCTCGGAGGAGAAACGATTATAACTTGAGCTTCTGACGTCCGATTGGCGTTCTGTCGACTTTGTTCGATTTATCTTAGTGAGATGGTTCTTCTTAATTAATATGATCGAGGTTTAGATGTAGTTTGTGTATAGTCAGTTTGGTTTTAGCTTAAAAACCAATCAGGATCCTAGGATGAAAAAACCAATAACACTAAGACCGGGCATCCGATTGACGCGTCATCTGTCCCATATAGTTCTATTGTGTAGACGGAACATTAAGATACATAAACTCCAGAAATCATGTCAGTTGATGTATCGACTCCCCTTGGCTCGTGGAGTGGACCCTCCCGGAATCGAGCATGCTGTGTGTGGGAACTCTTGAGCCAGCTACAACTGCGATGACGACCGTACTAGAATCCTCTATGGGTTTGACGGTGATGACTACTATTCTTGTATCTTATGTGGGTCCAGCTGTACTTGAGTACTGTTCTTGTGTCCTATGTGGGTCCGACAGTATTTGACACTGTACATGTATCCTATGTGGGTCTGGTAGAGTAGCTGGTCTTGTATCCATTGTGGGTCGGACAGCTTAGCTGGTCTTGTATCCTATGTGCGTCTGACAGCTTAGATGAATCAGTGGCTACATCTGATCAAATATATCATATTATGAAGAAGTATACATGTGAGAGTTGAGTCTTGATTTTCAATCATTATATTTGATATGATTGACTTGCTTTCCTCTATGGATTGGGTTGTTCTTTCCTTTGTGGATTGGGTTGTACTATCATGTGTGGAGAAGATCGAACTTGGGCTCATGTGCTGGAGCAGAGATGGAATTGATGACTTAGGTATATGTATGGGCATATACCTAAGTAGAGTTGGTTGTTACTTTGTGGTTGTTGCTTTCATTTTTTGTTTATCCTTCGTGGATTCTGGGAGACCTTTGGGGTCTCAGGGTCCCTAAAGAGTATCGTATACTCACCCCTGCACGGGCTATGCCCGCACTACGTTGTGTTGGACGTAGTTGACAGAAAGCGCTGATCGAGGTGGGATCTTGTCGAGATAGATGGTACATGGAGGTGGATCACTGGACGGGACGTACTCGGAGCGGATGACTGGAGCCGAGGAGCAGAGGAGACTCTCTGTACCCACCCTTCAGGTGGGATTTCCAGAGCATGGCATGTACTTTCTGCTTTAATTTTCTATTATCGTACTTTCTTTTTAGTTGTACATTACATTCACTTGGATTTGTATTCTGGACCATTTACTTTCTAGCCCTTACTTTTGTACTCAGTTTAATTAGTGTTTACTCAGCTTGCGTACTCTGTGGTGTTAGTTTACTTTATAAAGGCAATGCCTTCCCTTTTTATTGGGATTTACGCCTTTGGTGCTAGTAGATATCCCCTGGCCTATGGAAGGCGGGCTTGGGGTAGTCATGACACGGGTCCCGAGGATGGGTCATGACAAACATGGTCCATATTTCTTATTAAGTCTATGATCTTTTCATCTCCAACACAAATTGAATTGACTTACTCAGTTTAGAAATTTTTACACATCCCTTGTGTATTCAATTTATTCATTCATTCGACTGAATTTGAAGAAAATATAATAATCTAGATTATATGAAATGAAAAATATAATTAAATCACATTATATAATTAAAAATCATATCTAACACTTAACAAAAATCAAAAAAATATTATTTGATAATATAATAATAATAAACATGGTTTCTATGGAAACAATATTAAGTAATAAAAACATTTTAGAATATTGCATAATGGGTTGTTATGAAAAATGGGAATTAACCCAATTATGCCTCCCATGAATTTCAATATATGAGCACAATATGGGTCAATTTACAGTGTAACATAATAATGGACATGTTATACTCAGCAAAATATTTTTTGTTTATTACCACTAGATGAATATGTCCCAAAAACCTTGTCAACGTGGAGTATCCATGAAGGAATGTATTTCATGGAAACCCTAAAATAATATCTACCTTTAAAAAAATAGATTATAATATATTTAGAGTTATCAAGAAATTTTTTTCATATGGTTTTTCTCATAAATCAATGTTTTTTATATATATTTCTCAACATTTCTACAAAACATCTTCTAATAGCAAATGTTAAAACCACATATTCAGAATCCCTTATTCGGTGCCTACATTATTACATTAGAAATTTTACAAGGGATTCAATACTGATATACTGACCATCATAGTATTTTTAAAGAATAAGATACACATGTGATTCATGTTTATAAAATTGAAATTAAATATAAAACATATTAATGGTGAACAATAACAATCAATTAAATCATTGAAATAATTAATCATCATATGATGGTGATATGAAACAATAAGGGTGAGATAATACTCTTAGAATGTATTATCTAAATTGGAAGCCATCATGATTAAATAATGTATAATCTATATGGTAAGGGAAATCATTTAAATACAAAGTCTATATAATGAATACATTGATAATATTAATGAAATAATGTAAGGGATAATAAAAATGAAAATTAACAATGAAGGAAAATAATATAATTTTACTTCATGATATGAAAAAACATGATATCCATATAGAATGTTCCTTGTACCATGAAAGTTTATATAATTTTTACCTATACAATAGAAACACATTTAATTTGGAAAAATAATTTTTCTCCAAAGAATTGTTGATTGATTGATGTGATATATATTATTATTCAGAATACATCACTAAAATTCCATTTCATTTTTCATATATTTATTGATCACTTTATTTCATAAATAATATTCCTTATCCATTAATTATATAAAGACAAAATTAATATGTAAGTCTAATATTTCCCTAGCCAATAAAAAATGTATTGATATTAACATATATTATGTAGAAATGATATATTTCTTGGGAAATGATTATATACATGATCGAATTATTATTTATGATTCATAAAAATTTAATTTCCCTTGAACACAAAAAAGATGATGTTTGAGGTGAAATTTAATGACAAAAAATTAATAAGAGATAACAAATAACAATCTATTCACAAAAAATATACGGGTTTTAACAAACTTAGAGTCATATACTGAATAAATGAAAGTAGAATTTAATCATAAAAATAATCATTCATTCATTATCAGTATTTTTAAATTCAAATAAATCGTATAGAAGAATTTAAATATAATTTAACATTTAATGGGGTTGAAATTATTATTAATGCAATATATGTTATAAAAGAATTCACCCAAAAATTTTGTAAATAAATTTGATAGGGAAACTGAGGAAAACATTATATATATTATTCTAAAACCATTTAAAAATAAATGGATAAAATATAGTGTACTTAAACATTAATTTTAGTTAATAAACTGACTTTTTAAAATAATAAAAAAATGATCATATAGAGGAAAAATATATCAGACTAAAATTTAAATAAAATCTTTTTTATTTTTAATTTATTTTTCTAGTTATACATGGAAAATATATCAAAGTGGAGAAATATATTCCATATATTCTAGAAGAGGTGAATATTAATAAATATACCTCAATGGAGACTAATTTGATATGAAACCCAATCCTCAAGTTAGTCTTCTGATGAACAAGAGTTAAAATCATGTATAATTGATTTGAAAATTTTATTAATTAATTATAAAATTATATTCCTATATATAATTTCATATATTATCTTCTAATAAAAAATTTATACTTTTTATTTTATAATATTGCATTATTATCATTGTTTTGGGTCTAAAATGCTTCATTTTCTCATGCATGAGTGGTCATGGAATTTTCAGTTCTTTTGAATTGGATATAGTTTAACAATATCTATAATAATATTAATTTTTTAAATGTCATATTTACTAATTAAATATTTATTTATTTCATTCTATAAATTTTTACAAGGAAAATGGACCAAATCACTTTTTGGAGATGATAGTTCGTATATGTGCACGATTGTAGTTATCATTCACTAAATGGGAGAAAGGGTAAGTTAGTGGAAAGTATATTAATTTTGTTGAATCAATATTATTTTATATGTATCATATATATTAATTTTTAAAATATTATAAATATACATGTTACACAGTTATTGAATGAAAATGACATCGATCTGTGATGTGGTCATCTTCTATTCACATCCGATATGGTTTGGTTTACCATTTTAAGTGAAAAATGATTGATAAACTTTATTCCGACAAAATAATAACATCAAATGATATTGTATATAATGTTTTCGTTGTTTTTATATTTTTATAAAATAATTTATTTTGTTAATACAATAAGTAAATAAAATTAAAAACACGGTGTAGATGATTACTTACACTTGGATAAACATCCTTTGGATCTCACATTAAGAACCCAATGGTTGGACTTTACTGACGAAAAAAGATAATAAAATTTGTATAAGGATTTTTATATGATTTTTTTTTCAATTTAAATATCTCAAAATGTGTGTTGAATTGTGGCTGAATGATCTCCTTTAAAATTTTGTTGGTTGGAACGCATATATTTTTTCCCTGATTTAAAAAAATTTCAATTCACAATATTGTAAAATGGTTAAAAATTTCTTATAACTATTCATAATATGGGTATTTTGAAAAAAAAACAAATTGGTTTTAATTATATATTTATTTCATTTTAAACATATAATTTTGAATTTAGACCCTTGTAAACTAGTTTTATCATTAATATCAGTGAAATAATTTTTTTATTTTTTCAATTCATTATGAAAAAAATGTAGGTTCCTTTTTTACCAAATTTCTTAATGATAAATATAAATATGGAATACATTTTATAAAATTAATGTCACAAAATTGGATGAATTTAATATAAATATAATCTAGAAAAGATTTTATAATTTTTATAAGATTTAAAATTTTCAAATAAAATATGAAAAAATCATAAATAAATGAGAAGTGATAATTGTTATAAGGATCTAAATTAATATTTTTAGATATATAATAAATAAATTTAATTAAAATAGTTAAACATTATGTATTATTATAACTAACTAAATTTTCAAACATTATCTTGTAGAAAATAATCATTTGTTGAAAAATATCATTTTTTATTTCTTAATGATCTTAACTTTTTGTATATGAAATTTGAAATGACCTAAAAATTTATAAATTCAATTTTCATTGAAAATTAAAAAAATAAATTAATATATATCTTTAATGATGAAAACAAATGAACTTATTTGGTTTTATTATATCCTATCATATTTAAAATACCATTAAGCCTCATTACCACAGATAATATAGACTTTTAATAGTGATAATATTATAATTATAAATATATGGATTTAAGAAATCCAATAGAGACAGACAAAAGAAGTAATGGACTCAATCAGCATTATTAATCCCAAAAAAACCAATTTTTTATAATTTGTGAGGGAGATATCATCATGGAGATTTATTCTTAACCAAGCCCCTGGTATGATTGAACAACTTAAGATAGATCAAAACCATTTTTATGCGATATTCATTCTCCTCGAGATCACAACACAAACCATGTATGTCATACCTCCCCATGAATGTATCACTATTGATGACCTTAATGTAATAATTTTTTTTAGGAAATGAATATGTATTAATAACATATAAATATTTTTATATACAATATTTTTTAATTAATTGTTATTACATTTACTTCATAATATTTTTATTTTTTAAATTATTTCTATTTTGATATAAAAAAACAAAATGTATTGTTGGGTAATATTGAAATTAAATTAAGGAATTTTCTTGAGGAACATTTGGATATTTTAAATAAATAATATTTTATTGAAATAATATCATTATAACAAGTTTATTAAATATAAATGATCATAAATTTTGTGTAAAGTCAAATGTAATTCCCATAAGGATTGAAAACTATTATTATCAAAAAAACAACCATTTTATAATAAATATCATTTATTATGTTAAAATTATATATTAAAATAATTATAAAATCATTTAGATAAAATAATAAAATATTAGTAATCATATCCCCAAAAATTATCCAATTTCTAGATTTTCATAATTTTCATAGATAGTCGACTTTTTGGGATAAATTAATTACGGTCTAAATAAAAGATTTTTATTATGATATCATTATGGACCTAAAATGATTATATAAATAATATTAAAGGTATATGAGACAAAATATATGTTTTGAATCTACAATTATTTAGTATTAATGTTTTTCTTAATTTTTTAAATCCATTATGTATCCTCCAAAACCTATACAATAAATTATTGTTTTAAAATAATTAATTTTAATGTGTGACAAACCTCCACCTCTCAAAAGGTTTTATTTTAATAATTTCATCCATTGGAAATATAAAATAATGAAAACCAACCAAAATTGGATGAAACTATAAGAAACAACTAGGGGTAGGTTTTAGTTATTTTATTATGTATTGTTAGAAACCAAGGTTTGAAAATTAATAATGAATTTCCCACTCATTCCATATATAAACCCACTAAAGAACCAATTTATCATCACCAAATTAAGATGTATCATTTAATTAATTTTATATCCCTTCTCTATAGTCTACTCATAGTCCTTGTAATCTTTTAATATGATCCTCCCAAGCATATGGAATCACCCTTTAAAGCTAATAGATCCTCTCATTGTCCCATTTATTCAAGTATCTTCTTTATATTATTTATTTTATCTTTATATCCTAATTTTGGTATATGTTATCCCATATCCCACTTACGATAAATTTTATTTAATACTTATGATATGACCCTTTCACTCTCATCAATCCCTCCGATAAAGGTTCATGTGACCTCATTGTGCTGAAAATATTACACTGCGACTTTCCATGAAAAAAACATTTATTTAATTAATACTTATACCAATTCCCTATCAAGGGTTTTAACCTATATTAACATATAAATTATGATTTGTGATATACATTAATTTATTTCGTTTTTTATTACTGTTGAATAAAATATGAAGATGAATGAATCCAATCCATCTGATCTATGTGGCACAATTAAGAATAAAAATGGATTGAGAGTGATGAGTGGACCTTAAATTATATTGTGCTCCAATGAATTGGGTAATGTTTTAATATCAGGAGAAATAATAAAAGGGATTATAAATTCAACATAATCGATCACAAGACTTATTCTATCATAATATCATGGTCATAATCATGGTACTATGTCTATGATGTAATTTTTTTAGTTGTTTCCACTTTTCCAATGTCTCATTTATGTTAATCAAGTTATACCATGTCTCATTGTTCGTGTTTATGATTCTTAGTCATTTTATAACTCATTAGTATTCTTATTGTGTAACAAGTATTACATTAATATTATTATTCCACATTTAATCCCATACATTCCTTTATATCTCACCCTTTTCTTATCTATCTCACAGTGATTTTTATTGTAGTGTTAGTTAAAAATGAATATTATGATCATGTAAAGGATGTTTTATACAATAAAGATGAATTAGCAATCTTATGTTGTTTACAAATGATACAAATTTCCAAATAAATTATTCTTGTGGATCATCCACGTTATATTATGCATAATAATTTGTATTAAATCCAGAATTTATATGTATTAAAGAGCGGGTTTGTCATAGTCAGTATCAAATGAGAGTTTAGTTATTTTGGTATTACAATAAGAAAACTCATGAAAAATATTTAGGGATAAAAAAAAGTATATGAAAACATCCCTAAATATTTGTAAGTATAGATAGATTGGATTATCAAGAAAATAAATATCTTTCCAAATTATATAAGTGGATGTAGATATATTATGGATGTAGATAGAGATAAAACCTGAAAACATGATTTTGATCTTGACCATGAACTGGAGAATGATAATAACCTATGCTCTACAAATAATTTGACACCTCATGGGGTTTTTTTGGTAAATTCACAAGATCCTTATAATCAATTATTAAAGGAAAAAACATAATAATAATAATATATGTTAATATATATATAATTGGAAACAAATATTGAATCAATGAAATTCATAAGCTATGAAATATATTCAATTTATAAGTTCTCCCATTAATTTCATTGGATTCTCTTTTGTGTTATTATTAGTTTAAAAAAATTCATCCTTAATTTTCCAATTATCCATGAAAATGGCTGGAAATAGGTGGAATATGGTAAACAACCTCTCTAATGAGAAATTTGATGACTGCAAAAATGAGATTCCCATCCTGATGGGAAAAGGTATTGAGTATATTTGGAGATACACATTCAGTAGACTCAGGTTATTAATAGAATACTATATCTTTAGAAGCACTAAAATACCCCTACGAAAAACAAAGATGAAATTGGGACATTCAAAAATAAAAGGCCTCTAACTTTTATTATATTATATAATCCCCTAATCAAAGAAAAATTGATCATGTTCGTTTAATATATTCTCCATATCCATTGATTTTCAAAGGAAGATAAGGTTCTATTGCTTATATGTAATATGGATGGAGAACATGATCAGTGGTAGGCATTGTTCAAGAATATATAGCCTGAGGAAGTAATTGAAAAAATGGGGTGTAAGAAATTCTATAAAATATTTTTTGATAACATTTTCCATCACACGCTAATATTTGATATGGAAGCAGTTTCCGTTCCCTCGGGAAATAAAGATGAAGAATCAATTAGGGTTTAAGAAGAAAAATCACAAGACATTAATGATATGTAAAAAAAAATCTTTACCCTATAATGCATGGCTAATAGTTTCTTTTATGTTTTGAAATCTTGTCTACTAAAACCTCTAGGGATAAAGGTCATTGATAGTTATGAGTAAATTATATGATGTGACCTAAAAATCGAAATGGAAATTAGAGAATATCAATGTTATCATTAGGATATGAATTGAAAAGTATAGTTTAATTATTCAATTCCACTAGATAAATCTAATGGTATTATGAAATATAAATATCCATATTTTCAAATGTTTGAAAAGAAAAAACATCAAAATTTCCAAATGGGAAAAGAAATACATTAGGAGTGGGAAGTATTTACACTGATATATACATTTCCGACAAGATAAACCCACAAATAAGATGGAGGAGTGGAATAAATTCAGAAACAATGAGTGCACTATTAGATGTTTCAGTAGAAAGAAACTATGACACTTTACAAAGAAAGGAAAAAAGCCAAGGGTTTTCAGAGAAAAATAACAACCTAAAAGGATGAAATGGAATGATATTCCCATCACAACTGATATGTTTAATCATGAAACAAATGGGGTTATAGGTACATTCCTGAATAATTAATTATTTAAATTTTATTTTTCAATTCTAGTTTTATACATTCCTTCATATCATGCATGCTTAGTAGAACTTATCAAACCCCAGAAAAATTTTGGGATGTAGAACTATCGATGAATATGTAAATTTGGATATCATTTCATCCCAATTATATAATCCCCTATCACAATTTTTTGGATGAACATCCCAAAAAATATTTTGATGCACACTTTAGTGTAATTTAATGGAATTATGGATATGAATTATATTTCCATATATAGATCCAATATAAATTACAGTGAGAATGAAATTATTTTTTGTATCATCAATAAAACCCTAATTATGTACATGTTTATGGGGAGAATTAATCTTATTTGGCACTAAAATCAGTATCATGAATATCAGTTCCCTAAGGTAAAATGTATCTAGATCCATTGATTGTTTTTAAGGAAAATATTATCCTTGAAGAGATTCCCATTGGGAGGGAGGACACTGTTGTGTTTCCCAATCAATTTCATAGTATTCGTCAAATATGAGAGGTTTAATTTTCAATAAATATTGTACCTTGGTCACTAAACATATCAAAAACTCTAAATATAATGGGTGTTATTGTACTTGATGATACAAAGAAATTATTATCTGAAAATTTATATAAAGGGTCCATACAACCAAGTATATAAACATGGGCTGCACCATTCCTCTTTGTCAAAAAAATGAACAGATCAGTAAAAATGTTCTTCGATTATAGTGAGATCAACAATATAACACAGTAGAAAATGTATCATCCACCATAGATTTATTTTTTAATTGACTAGCTATGAGGAGAACTATAATTATTCAATGTGGATATTTGGTTGGGATATACTCCTCTGGTAAATTATGAGCATGAGGAGTATCTGGGAACTATGCTAAAAACTTTATGGAATGAGATGATTTATGAAAATCCAAGATAATGTGACTTCTAGTATAATGAAGTTACAATAATGTGTATATTATCACATAAAATTTAAAATATGTGGACCCTTAATAAAAGAAATATATTTATGGATAGTTATGAAACAAATGTGTTAGATATATAATGTTTCCAGGGTTCATCATGGTATTTTATTTATTTGTGATAAGCCTTCCAGAATTTTTAAAACCACCAAAAAAAGTCAACCTTGAAGTTATTTGGGTTTTTATGTAATGTTGATTGTTATGATAGACTATAAGAGTTGAAAAAATGGACTTGTCTCTATATTGGTAGTCCCACTACTCATAAGTGGATAAAATCTCCTGGAATTCAATGATTCTTTGAATAAACAATTGTGTTGTGTGTAAATAAAGAATGTAAATGTGGTAGCCTATTCCTCAAGGAAGATTAATGTTCCTGAACAAGAATACTCATAGAATGTTCTATAGTTTTATATATAAATTATCATGTTGATAATATGGAGGCATTATAACATTTTTGGGAACTATGAAATTAACATGTATCAGAAAAGCCTCATGTATATATTCACATATAAATAGATGAATACAAACCAATAAAGATGGTTAGAGCGGATCATGTTATATGACTACAATATCTACTTCAATCCTATGATAGAAAATAAAGTGGAATATTATTTATGTACAAAGGGTCCTGAAATTATTTCATTGAGAATAAATTAGTGGGATATGATCTTCATAGATTTTAGATGGATTGACATAGGAATCATAAAATAATGGACATAATAAATCCATCCACAAATTATTTCTCAACCTTCTCTTCATGAGATGATAAATCTTGAACAAAGAGATGATGTGGGAATTAAGAAGAAATTGGATGCTATAAAAAATTTTAAATCCATGGATTTCAATGTTAATGGTGAAGTATTTGTGGTTTTTAGGTACATACATTATGTGCCAACAAATCCCGAGTTAAAGAAGGAGTAGTTGGATGATGTTCATTGCTTGATCTTCTTTGTCCATCCGGGCAGCACATAGATGTATTGTGATATCCAATATCAGTATTGGTGGGAATCTATGATGAATAAGATTTTTCAATATACATCAACATTTCTTGTTTTAAAAAAATGTTGTTTGGAAATAAACAATGTGATGTTGCAACCATTTCCTACAACTAAATTGAAATGGGAAAATTATAAAGGTATTTTTATCTTGTTTTCTAAATAAATTAAGAGTGAATAATGATATATTGGTAGTAGGGGATGGTCCTAAAAACACAAATCACATTATTGAAATTCATGTGGACTTCCCAAATATTAATCATTCAATTATTTACATCAAATAAGTTGTGAGGCAGCATGGAACACCACTATCTCCTGTATCTGATCGACACCCAATAGTTACCTCTATTTTCTGGAAGTTTATATAACATTATCTAATAATTTATTTTCATTTGATCATGAATTGTCACCATTAAAATAATGAACAATTTGAATGGACTAATAGGACATAGGAGGATATATTAAGAGAATTCTTAAATGACGTCCATATGGGATTGGTTCAATATATTCCTATGGTAGAGCTATCATATAGAAAAAATTCTACCCAATATTCCAAATTTACCCCATAAACCCATTTATGGTAAGGGGTATAGAACAACTAAATGGTGTAATGATATTGCGAAATGCAGACTACTAGGTCCGGATATGGTCTAGGAAATAACTGAAAATTTCAATACCATTTAGCCACACATCAAAGGTGTTTAGAGAATATATATATATATATGTTGACAATAATCAATGAGACCAACCATTTTTGATAGGTGAAAATGTATTACTTAACATTTCTCCATGGAAGAAGGTATGTATTTTTTGGATGAAGGGAAATATTATTCCATGATACATTAGTTCCTTTGAGATCATTGATCACATTGCAGTGATGTCTTATCAACTAGCACTATCACCTATCGTATCTCATATACATCATGTTTTCCATATATAACTCGTTAGTATATATATATTATACCACTCACAGTTACTCAATTAATAGGTGGTATCGTTGATAAATATTCATTTATATGAGGTGCAGTTGGTAAATATCTTATATCATTTAGAAAAAGGTCATTGAAATTAGAAAATTCACATTATCAATGTGTTATAGATAAACACGCATTTTATAAATGAAATGTGGAAACATGTTCAAGTGAAAAAAATATGCACCTTCATCTTTTTTATTGGGAGAAATGACAATTTCATGAGGGAAATTTCTATAGGGGGAATAATGTAATGTCCTAATAATTTATAAACAAAATTTCCCTTCTAATTTAATTAAATTATTTATAATATATTATCAAAGATAAAAAAACATATTCTTATTTTGTTTAATTATATGCTATCATATTTTAATGACTCTTGTGAATTGTTACAGGTTATAACATTGTTGATGAATAGTGATCATATGTTTACTATAAATATAAAATTTAATCAAAAATAATATAAATGGTAAAAATAATTTATGACATGAACTATTTTTATTTCATCCAATGAGGCCCATTTATAATAGTTTTCAAGCAATATAACATCTTTTTGTGTTTTCCTTGGAAAATCCCAATCTAACTTCCAACAACTTAATCATGAGATAATCCCTGTATAGAATAATTTCAAGCTCATTGAGATCACGTCATAAACTGTATATACCAAACCACCCCATGAAACATTTATCCACAAAGACCTAACACTTAGAGAATTTGGTTTTTTATTAAAGTTATATTAATAAATTACGTATAAATATTATTATGTACAACAGTTTCATTCAAAAATTGGTTATATTTAATTAATAATATTGTTACTTTATAAATGAATTCAATTTTAATATAATAAAACATACGGTTTATTATTTTGGTAATATTCAAATTTAATTATAGAATTTACCATAATCAATTAATTGTTTTTGTTAATAAAATTATTATTTTTAAATAAAAGTTATAAAATAATTTTTATGATATTAAATGTATTTTTTATGATTTAGGAAAATATTATTGTCAAAAAAAGACATCATTTCTCAAGAAATTTTTATTAATATTTTAAAATAAAAAATTAATATGTTTAGAAAAAAATGCTTAAATGGATATTATTTTCGAATGAGATCATTGGAATTTTTCCAATGCATATTTTTTCAGAATTTTCTAATACTGAATTTTATTTAGTAAAATTAAAATATGGTATAAATATACATTGTTTAATTTAAAATCATGATGACCTTAATATGATGTAATAATTACTATAAAAAAGCATTTCAACAAAACCATTTTTTTTCCATTAATATAATGTAATATTAAATTTATTATAATATTTTAATAAATCCATTATGAATACCAATAATACAAATATTTTTCATATATTTTATTGATAATAAATGATAATATTTCCTCATATAGTGTAAAAGAAGTTTATTTATATAATATTTATGATTAGATAATTCATTTGAAAAGATGATGGAAATTTTATTTATAGCCATTATAGTACCATGTATCATTTCAGAGATAAATATTTTATATTTATTATTTGAACATGAAATTTTTTAACTATGTGGCCGACTTAATGGGGTACAACTTTTGTTCAGGACATTGGATCTATATATTTCATTTGGTGGGACTAAATGGACCATAAAGGCAAAGGTGGGCTGACCTGCCAGATAGGACAACAATTTTGTATTTTGGCCATAACATCTTCATCTATGTTTGGATTAAGCCCAAATTAGGAGAGGATATCTCCAAACCAATGGTTTAAAAATCATTTTTCTGGAATAATAACTGGTTCACGTGTTTTGGAGGACAAATTGGCGGTGCAATTTGGCTAAAAATATTTGGTTGAGATTCCTCATTCACTCTTGAAACCACTTTAAACCAAGACTCCCATAAACTACATAAATTATTATTTTCCAAATTTGGAGGTGTTATCATGTGAATTAGGATATTTAAGACATAGGAGAATTGGTTTCACTCAAATTATACAACAATTGTAAGAGGGGTAGCTCTTGAAGCAAGCATCCCCTCATCAGAGCCTTCTTCTCTTCTTCATGTTATAATACATTCATGTGTGTAATAAAAATGTTTGTTCTTCTTTTATTTATTTTATGTTCTTATTTTTTGTTCAATTATATTCTTTATTACTCATCCTACTCTTTTTTGAATCTAGAGTGGTGAAAGGATTTTTTTTACCCTTTCAATCTATTTCTCATGAAAAACATCTCCACGATGACCACAACACTCCTTGAAGAGTAGTTTTCTTAGTGATAAATCTATTTTCTAACATCCACATTTATTTATTTTAAATCATTGAGATACTGTAATTCTATAAATATTATACATGAATTGGGTTTTTAAATTAGAATAATTTAAGAAAGGATTTGAACAATTATCACAAAAACACGTGAGGTCGAGTATTGTGTGAATTGTGAGAGAATGATATTAATAAATAATACAACACCGCATTGGATAAATTTGTAGAGTAAAAAAATAATACATTAACACAATTTATAATCTTTTTATAGAATTTATATGTTCCATATTTTACATTGACCACAATCTATCATTAGAACATAAATCAATCAAGGGTGTTGTGATTGCATGCTTTGAAGATAACCTACGGTATAATTCTCTTCATCTCTGTGGTAATGATAATTCTTGTAGGGTTTAGAAGTTAAAATGGCCAGGGATCATAATTAAGTCGATGTTAATTTAGATGAAAATTGGAAATAATTGATTTAATTTGTAGAGTTATATAGATTATGCCTTTTAAATATTTTACAAAAAAATTCTTCTCATTGTGTCATTATAATTGAAATTCATTTTTATACTAAAATCATAAAAAATTATACATTAATCCTCCATTAAACACCTTATTGAGTTTTATACGATAAAAAACTACGTCCATTTAATTAATGTTCTTATTTAATTTTATTTTATTTTGAAAATAACTTTAATATTTTGTTATATTTACTTCCTCCTTTGAGATATGACCATGGTTAGCCACTTTTCTACACCAAACTATCGAACAATCACATATAATTTGAAAGTTCCCACGACAACATATTTCAAATACTCGAAAACCTATAATAAAAGATATAGTTGTAAATTCATTTGTTTAAGTGTATGACATAACTACAGATCAAAAAGCATCTAATTTGAAGATGTTCAGCCATTGGATTTATAAAATAATTAAATCCCCCCCTCTTTTTAAAACAAAATTGGAAAAAATATGGTAATATATATGGATTGGGTTATTTTATTCTAGAGTCCAAAAAATAATATTATGAATTAATATATAATTACAGCCTCAATCCCTATACAAAATGACTAAATGTAACACACCACGACATTTTAATATTTTCCACATAAAATAAATTAAAAATTTTATTTATATATTTTTATATGAACTCTATGATGAGCATGCATTACACACAAGACTGAATTTCTTCAATGGATTGTATAACATGCAAGACCATGTTTTCACAAACAAAAATATATTATTGAAATTATTATTATTCAACATAATAAGATATAACCTATACATTAAATTGAATACTATAGGATTATATAACTTATTAAAATATATAGTAAAATCCATTGGATTCATATTAATTACAAATGATTATAGAAACTAAATGTATATAAACAGAATGATTTTATTAAAAACTATTTTTATGTGAAAAGGATATTTATATTAATATGTTAAAATATTTACTATTATTGAATAATATTAATTTAAATTATATTTTATATATTCTAGGATCTTTTATATATATTAATTTAATTAGTTTTACTGGAATAACATGAGAATAGAACCAATATTTGACATAAAAACCAGTATTTTTATAAAACTAGTTTTACCACCTTATAATAGATATCTTATTATAATTTTAAATTTTAGAAGTTTAAAAAATTATATTTCAAAATAATAGTCATTTTTGAAATTTAAACATAAAAATTATGTTATGGTGGTTTTTTATTTATATATGATTATTAATTTTTTACTGAATAGTGAGAAATAATGAATTTTAATTCAAAATATCATTTTTTCTAAATTTATTTATAAGGTTAAATAGTATTTAAAAATGGTTTAAATGTTTAATTTCATTATTTTTAATAAATTAATCCAATATAGGTTATCAGAATCAATTTATAATTGAAATTGGATATAAAAACTTATCAGGATCTAGAACATTTATAATTTGAAACCCATCATTTTCATCTCATCATCACGATTATATTTAAATTTATTACTGCCACATCCAAAATCACAATTTTGATATATGGGTTCCATATTGGGAAAAATATTTATTTATATTTTCTAATAATTTAAACATATTTTGGGAAAAACTAATTCGTAAATCTAATTAAATTTAATTACATCAATTAGGGTAAAATTAATCCTAACAATATACTAAAACTTCATCAAATGGGGATAAATTAGAAATAAAAATGTAGAAAATCAATTGTATGTCAATATTTCTGTGACACCACCTATAAGGTTTTATAATGATTGATTTTACAATTTGGGAACCTATAATACATAAGTAACAAACAATTTTTGTCAAAAATATGAAGTGTCTCCCTTCCCTACACTATATATTTTTACACATCCCTCCCACTTACTCGCCCCTCAAAAGACACATTGGCTCAAACATGATCTGGCCAAATAGCTTCTAAGAAGCCCCCCCAAACCAAAATTCTTCACCTTGGGTATAAATTCATTTATGGAATAAGTTGGTAAAAACTAAAATGATTTACATGAGTTTGAGTAAACATTCATCACCATGCACTTTTATTTTAGTTTTATCCTCCACCGCCTAAAATAATATTTTTTATGAATATATAATAACATTATTTTAAAAAACATATATAAATTGTTATTATATGATTTAAACCTTTAATTAAACACATATGTATATTATTATTAATGAACATATTGTTTATGTGTTTCGAAAACTACAACCACAAAAAATGACGTTCATTTTTCAATTACCACCTCTCAAGGTTGTGGAAGTGTGGAATATTTCCCCTCAAAACTATTTGAATGTTTCAAAGTATAAATGGAAACTAAAATGGGTGGTTTTAATTAAAAATATTTATCAGAAATGAAATAAATATTATATATAAGACTTATTACCTTTCTGGAAACATAATATATCATTTTCTTTATTTCCAATTTCAATCACAATAATGTAATAACATCAGTTATGGATATGTGTACTACCACCTCCTCAATATGATTTGATGCCATTTATTTTAAAAAAAATTATATGTATATGAATATATGATTGAATAACATGGTATTAATGATCTAATATTCCTTATGGGAAATATATATTGTTACATACCTTCTTTCCATAATTATCATTGGAATTTAGAAGGTTACTCATGTGTACATACATCCAACTATCGTCATGATTTTAATGTTGGATAATTCGTCATTAAAAAATATCATGATTAATTTTAGATATATAATTTATTTATAAATATGGTAATTATTTAATGATTATTATTTTATATAAGTTTATATACTAAAACCTATTACCGTAGTAAAGCAACTGAAATTGTTTTTAACATAGGAAAATTTTTTTGTTAAAAACACTTGTTGTAAACATAATTGATCAATCAGTTTTTTATATGATTATAATAATGAAATTAGATGTAGTAATAAAGAAGTAAATTTTTTTAAATCATGTAATGAAATATGATATGTTTATTACTACTAAATATGAAGATACACCGTACAAGTCAGACTCAAGATAAAACATTTCATCCCAATTCACATTCCATTAATAAATATTTTTTATTATTGAAAAAATAAAATTTGCATCGTTTATATACTTCCCTATGACATGTTATATCATGAATATATTTAATCCTATGATATTATAAGGATCAAATAATGTTATACCATCGTGGGTTTTAGGATTAAATCGTTTCTATGTGGTTTGGTGCACTTTGGAAATTTTAATGAGTATATTTCTTAGGAATATATTTAAGGATCATTCAATGGTTATTCCATTCATCGATGTTGAAAAAATTCTTCTAGTTACTTACCAACCACTGGGAAATTATTGATAAATATGAATCCTTTATTCAATAGTGATATTATTTATCAAAAACATATTTTATTAAATAAATGTACTATTCCATATGTGAGGAATTCATTGGAATGGAAAACACAAGTGGTACTTGTTATAGATATCCCCTTAATGCATTAGTAGTCTCATGCGATGAATATGTTCACAAAATTAGAATTGATTAAACTACCTTTAGAATTTATCATCGATATATAATGGTTCATGAACCAGATACATAATTTCAAATGTTAAATCATTTCATTAATTTTAGTTTCCATTTAAATACATGATATATTGTGTCCACATAACTATAGGTACAAATCATTATTACTTCATTTATTATATGGAATGTGTTTTAGTATATTACTTTGACATATTATTTTTCACTAAATCTATTTATTTTAATGACATGTGATATAAACTATGACCCATTTAGATTGATTTATTCTCATCACTTCATTATTCCTTTATCATTGAATACCCTTATTGAGCATTTGAGATCACCCTTAATTTTTTTCCATTCCCCTGGTAATGAAAAATAAATATCTGGCTATGATTTAAATGATTCATTTAATATCATTTTTTATGTACAATGTTTTATTTATTATTATCCAATATAATATGGGTACCTTGTATGTAATATGGTTTTCCAAAACTTCTAAACTGGTCGATACATCCAAATTTGATTCCATATAATAATTCCAATGAAATAAAATATTACACTATCTCTATGATTATAGGTTTGGGTAAATATTTCTGTTTTCAAATTAATGAAATTAGAAATCTAGAGAAATATGTTTAGAAAAAAATAGATTAAGGAACATTACCATAATATGGAAATTGATGATAAGAATAGAAGAGCATCCAAGAATTATTTTATGATAGATATTGTGTGTATATTCATAGAAATAAATACTTATTTGGTTACAACAGGTGGATATGGTTATGGAAATAATTTACAAAGGACAAATAAATCAGAAAACGTGTTTTGGTAATGACTCCACATAATCTGGTACATGAAAATATGCCACACTATGCACATAGTTAATCACTCTTTGGGGATATGATTATAGTAATTGTTATTTTATTTACAAAACATTTTTATGGACTTAAATATAAAAAATGACCCCAATGAAAATGATTTTTGTATTCTAATAAATACGATGCCAAAATTTATGTTATGTGTCACTCTATACATAGAGTTATAAAATGTGATAATATTATGAGCTATTCATGTATATTCGATTTTTTAAAAATGAGACCCAGAAATAATAATGGTATCAATATACAAGTAAAATGTTGTTATTTCACTATTGAGGAAGTCAATGTAACTAGTATTAGAACTGATAATGTTCTAGATTTTTTAGAAATACATAGTTGGGTTATTAAAAATAAACTTTCTAGAATGGATTAAGATATTATACAATTAAAATCTCTAATATTGGATCCCATTATCTAAAGAGTCTCCCATCATTTGGTGTGTATACTAATCTAATGTCGTCTGAGAAATGGATTATTTCTTTGGTGATGATATTTATGTCATTGAGATGTGGGGAAATTAAAAGGTTTCCTATTCAATGTGTTATACTAATGGTTATGTTGATCAATGAGAATCCTTGATCCAGAAGACTAGTGATGAAGAAGAATTAGAACACATGGAATAGAGGACATTTAAGTATGTATTATTCAATAAATACATTCCATGTGATAAAAAAACGAGATGAAGAGAATGTTAATTATCATTAAGAAAAATGATTAAGACAGTGTCAAATATTAGGAATATAATAGTACATGGTTATCATGGTATTCAATGGATTATATCACAACATGGAATTAAAGATCAATAATTTCCTTGATGGTTTAATGACAAATCTCTAAAGGATATAAGTTTCTCAAAATTATTCATCATATAAATAAATTATTTAATGATCCATAAAGAAGAAGTATTTTTAATGTCTCTACACATTCAATGTAATCCAATAGAAGAAAAAATTATTGAACACAATGAAAATTATAAAGAGTTAAATAAGTAAGGAAAAAGGATTTTCCCACATGTACGAATCGTGGAATGAGTCACCCTAGTAAAAGAATGAAGGGAATGTTGGTTTTTATAAGTACTGAGTAAGGGATACAAAATAAAAGAATGCAAAGGGAATAATAAAAAGGATACTAATATTTGTTAAAATTGTAATGATATTGGGCACTATTATAATGAATTTCCCATTATAGTAATGTTCCTAACAAATTAAAAAGTGCTCAAAGTCTATTATTTTTTATTAAAATGGTCGAGCTGGAATGATTAATGATCTTCTATATCTATATCAATAAAATATATTGTAAAATTATATTATTTATGATGTTCTAATTATATTATTTATGAAATATATAATGATTGTACTATATTAGTTCATTATTATGTATTTGAGATCATATGTTTAATTTTACCATGAATTGTTATTCTCTATAATGTAAATTTATTTGTGGAAAAAATGATAATGGGAAATATAACCCTTAATATTATCCAAATTTTATCTCAATGAATATTGTATAAAGGATTTATTGTCTTGGACAATGTTAATTAGATATGTGATGGCTACCTTAGAACATATTAATGATTTTTTTGTCAATGCGGTTTCTGTTTTCAACGATGGAGTTTACATCATTTTTAAATTTATGGAATTTATCTGATAATCAATATTATATTTAATAAATATGAATCATCCATGTTTTCAATTATGTTTAATGTTTATTCAAGTAATTACCCTATTAAAATGTTTTTCTTCGTGACAATTAAAATATACTTAATCTTATTTGAAAAAATAATTTTTCAAATTTTGTAACCATCCATATAAAGTGTTGGATCATAATATTTTCTGAATGTTAACTATTTTTAGGTGGTTTAATTATGTATTTGAATTTAGTTTTATTATTTAATGTATTACTTCACTATATGAATCATATTCGACTAAATAATTATTTATGAATAGTTAATGTGTTTAAAGAACATATATTTTTTTATAGAGACATATATTTTATTATATTCATAGTGTGTGGAAGAATTTCTTATATCTATGGAAAATTGTCTCAAAACAAAAAAAAAATGCATTATCTTCATTTTTGATGATATCTATAACCTTTATTTACATCTAAAATTAATGGGTTTTCATTCAACAACCTTCAACTCATCAGGTTCTCAAGTAATTTCCCTCAGAACATGATCGTTAGATTTCTCTTATATATCCATGATTTTATATACCGCATATTTTATCCAACATGAGAACTTAGTAACATGACCATTTTACACTCATTTCACTTTTATTATGTAAATATTATATTAAACTATTTAGGATGTGTTTTTTTAATAATTTATTAATTTCAAATATTAATAACATGATTATCGAGATATGTTTTGATATATGATGATTGTATTTGTTTAAGGCGGGGACAAAATAACACCATATGTCAATAAAATATTTTTTTATTAGAATAAATTTATTTTTTTCATTTATTTCTCTATATATTACACTAATGCTAGCTTGTGTTACACAGAAGACAGCTTTTCCTTGATGAATTTCATAACACACAAGAGTGAGATTTACCAAACAATAATATATTGTTAAACATATTATCATTTAATATTATGATATATCAACTAGACATTAAATTTAAAATTAGAGGATTTTTTATCTTATGAAATTATATATTGAAATCCATTCCTTACCTATTAATTAGAAATGAATACCAGACCAAACGAATATAAAGGAAATTATTTTATAAAAGTCTATTTTTTTTAAAGGATGACATTTATCTTAATAAGTTAAAATAATTACAATTATTGAATGAAATTAACAAAAAATATATTTTTTATATTCAATAATTTATATTTTCATTCATCCAAATAATTTTATATTCATATTAAGAGAACATACCCAATGTTAAACATAAAAACATATGTTTTCATAAATGATTTCTTACCTACTTTTAATCGTGAACCAATTTTAAATATTATTTTTGGAAATTTAGTAAATATTATCTTCCAGAATAAATCTTATTTTTAAATTTGAACATTAAACATAAATTTAAGGATAAAATTTCATTTTTATGTGATGTTTCATTATTTTTAATGAATAGTTTAAAAATTGTTTATTAATTCAAAACTACTTTTGCATCTGATTTTTTAGTAAGGATAAATTATATTATTAGATCGTTTTAATGTTTTAGGTGATTAATTTATTATAAATTAATCCAATTTTTGTTTATTGGAATTAATGTCAATTTAAAAATGAATATAAAAACATAGATAACATCAGATCATTTTTACCTTAAAACCCGCATTGATGCCTTGTCCATGTGATTAAATTTAAATCAATTTCAGAAACGTATTTTAATAGAATTTTTTATAATCGAATAAATTTCAGGAATCATAATTATTTATATTTTCTAATATAGTCAATTTATTTTTTATCCTAAAATAATAGGTAAAGTAATTAATATTAATTACATTGAATATTTAAAAATTATGCTTAACAATGGACTAAACCTTAATATTAATTGGATAGTAGACCTATAAACTTTTCCAAAGAATATAAGATGTATCTATTTTGGAAACTCCGCATATAATGTTACTAAATGGTCCATTTAGACACTTTTGGAAAAAATAATACATGGGGAACAAACAATTTGATTCAGAAATCCTAGGTGGGTCATTTCCCGGCATTATAAAAAGGCACTCACCCCTCCCACATCCTCAAACCCCTAAATGAACATTATATCAACCAATATTTTCCCAAATAGCTCCTAAAAATATATCCTCTGAATATATATTCCTCACCATGGACATAAATCCATCCATGGAAGCCCTTTGCAGAAAACCCAAAGAGTTACCATAATTAGATGTCACTTTTATCCCCAAGTTGTTTTAATTTTTTTTCACTATCCACCCCGTAAAATACTGTTATTTTATCTTTATATGATATCATAAGTATACGAAATATACATATATGTTGTTATTATATGTGTTCTACCTATACATATAGAAACATAAATCTATGGGATAATGAACTTACCGTTTATACATATGGTGAAATTCCTCATAACAAAATGACATTGTAAATTTCTCCTTTACCAACCCATATGGTTGGGAAATATGATGTACAAACATTAAATATATGATAAATTTTATTTTTATTATGTCTTTAATATTATTTAATTATGTAATATCACACACCATTATTCCTTCCATTTTGTGTAAATAAATTAACATCTTCTATCGAAGGGGGAACAATCAGCCCATCAATGTGATGTGATTCATTCACACTATACATGAAATATATAAGGTCATTTATTAATTAATAGTATTTAACATAAATTAAATATATTTATTTTATTTATGACATATTTATCTTTATAGAAACACGATTTATCATTTTATTTTTTACCCTTTTGATGCACTAAAAAGTGATATTGTCTGTGATGGACATGTAGAATATTGGCACCCAAACACAATGATTTTCCATATATATCAAAATAATTATCAGTATAATATTAAATGATAAAAATGGTATTAATTATATAATTATCATTCTAAAATGATATAGTTTTGCATACCTTCTCTCTGTAAGGATCATTGCAAAATGGGAACCTTACTCATTTGTACATATTACCTATCATCTCTATTATTTCAATGTGGGGACATTTCTCATTACCATATTTCATGATTAGTTTTAAAATAATAATTGATGTATAAATATGATATATATTTCATGATTATTAATTGATAAATTTTTATATAACAACCCATTTTACCTAGTTGGCCTACCATATTCATTAACGACACATGATCTAAATTTGGTCAAAAAATATTATGGTTTGTGTCCTCATGGTCTGTTAATTTTTTGGTTTTTCGAGTGATCTTAGGAGTCTTGGAGATATTTTGTATATGTTTGGTTGTTAAAGGTTGGAATAATGGGGAATACACATTTTGTTACTATGT
This sequence comes from Viscum album, assembly GCA_963277665.1. NCBI lineage: Eukaryota > Viridiplantae > Streptophyta > Magnoliopsida > Santalales > Viscaceae > Viscum > Viscum album. The sequence goes on from OY728120.1 coordinate 1,809,775,844, forward strand.
TACAAAATATGAAAACCTATTTCACAACTTTTCATAGAGGTGATGCATTTTTTAGTGAAAATCGATCCCCGGGTAAGGCATGTTGTGAGAGGGTATTACATGGCATGTAATACCCTGATCCATATTAGTTTTAAAATTTCATTTGTCTTAACATTCATTCACTCATGAATTTTATCACCTTAATCTCATTCTAGAAGAACTATAAGCACCCCAAAGAGTTCTTCAATCGCAACTCCTATCTTCATGATCTATCATTACATGTGGTTGTTCGTTGGTGAGTTGTGGTCAATATATGGAAATTTTTCACCACATTACCATCTATTTCCTACTTTTATTCCCCCAGTATTTACTTCCATGACTTTGGGGGGCTTGATATCATTTCATGGGAAGCATTTTGAAAATATTTGGTGCGGAATATGTTGATATACATTTCAGGATTTTGGGTTGTCATTTTCTAGAATTATTCTTCCCTTTTGTGGTTTATAGAAGTGTTGGAAATATTCATTGAGGTAGGATTTCCTTTGAATCTCGTCCGTGGTGCATCTGGTGGGACAGATCTAATATTTCCACCTATAGATCCTGGTTGTTATAGGATAATCAAAAATTAGTGTTTGTTTATTGAAATTTAATTTTGTAGGGGATCTGTTTTTCCGGACTTTCTATTTGGATATTATGGTTGGGATTTTGTAATTTTTTGGATGTGATTCCCTATGAAAATTCATGACATCTGGGGACCTTTCTTGAGAAATAAATAGGATTCCGGATTTTTGGTTCATGTAAAACACTCATATATAAAAACTAGTTAATCATGTCAATCTAGTAAATGATTAGATGTCACTATACATATATTGTGAGATATCATCCTAAAATAATGAATTGGAATTTAATATTTTTCCCCTTTTCTAAATATGAATTTTACAATGTAATGGTATATAATGCGATGTGGGGAATGTTTGTTTCTGTGTACATTGGTCAAATTAAATGTGAGATTGTTTTGTTGTGATTTTTCGGTTTTGTATGGTTTGTGTTGTGGTATGTTTGTGACCATGGTTGTGTCCCGCAGGTTGGCATGGGTGGTGATATGGATGAACATATGTATGATAAATCAACCTGGATATGTAATTGAATCTCAAGTTGAGGGATTTATTGGTTATGGGATGGATTTGATTTGTTGTATCGTAATTTTTGAGCTAGTTTTGTGTTATTGTGTGAGTAGATAATGTTTGGAGTTGGGTGATGGTTCTATTGATTTATTATATATGAAGAACATGTATTAAAATCATATAATGTGGAATGATGTGCCATTAATGTGGATCCTCCTTACTTAATAAGGATATATTCCTTCTAAAACGACTATTTTTTGGTGTCTTTGGTGTGTTGTGTTTAGAAGTAGCCCATGTAGTGATGGAATGAATAAAAATATGATTAGTAAAATTTAGACTATCTTCGATGAGTTTCGAAAACGGAAAGGAGATGGTTAATAGATGAAAATATAATGGTTTCTGTGGTTAAATATGGATAAATATAAATAATGGTAATAATGATAATTGTTAAATAAAATTGGTTTGGAATATGAAATAGTTTCTTGGAATGATGTTTGTTGTCGTGTATTTAGATGTTATGGAAAATTTGGTAGAGTTGAGATATGGTCAATTATTTGAGATCCCATATGTTTGGATTAAGTGTTTTTTATAACATATTTATATACATTAATATTCATTGATATTTCAATATTCACCCAACACAAGTTGAGAACTATGTGAAAAACACCCTTATCATCATGGGGGAGGGTGTATTTACAAAAAACCCTAGTGAGAGGATGGCTAGTTATCCACCAAATCTTCCCTACTCCCCCTTATAGGCAGTGGTAGCCTTATATTCTTCGTGGATGATTTGGTTTCCGAGGTCCCGGTATGTTTGGGCCTGTTTTCCATTCCCATGTGTTTTCCGGAGAAGATTAGTTATGCTTTACAAAGTGTTTTTAGGATGATGTGTTTTATGTTTTCCCATGAGTCTTCAGGATGTGGTGTGGTTTGTGGAATAGTTTTTTTTGTGGGAGGTATGTGTTTTGTTTTTTTACCTCATGTGTCGTCTAGTGGGATGTGTTGTGGTTTGAGGGGAATATGTGTGTGTGGGATGTTTTTTATGTGGTGCATTTGGATGATTTGGGAGTGAAGAGACATTTTACATTAATCATAAATAGATAATCAATGGTAAGTGGTGAGGGTAACCCTATCATTAATGAACGTTATGTCACATTAGACTACTAGCGTTATTTGTTGAGTATGACTTAGTAAGGATGGTATGGTTTGTATACCCATTAAGAGCTATTTGGATTTTCTATTTTCTCACATGGGCATTATAATGTTTCTATAACATGTGCATGAGAGACTTTGGTTTTCCTATAGAGTACACATGTTTACTTAACGTGCATATAAAAACTATTTTCAGTTTTATAGGGGGACTTTGTGGACCGTGATGGACTTACTAGATCTTATTTTTATAGGTTTTGTGTCAATTCCTATATTTATGTTATGGTATTTACATTTGATAAATTTATATGTTTCAGTTCTCTCTTACACATTCATATGGGGTGAATTTTTGTTCGTTTATATTACGTCATGGAATTTCAGTGTGTGTGATTAATCCTTTGTCATGATCATGATTCCTATCAAGGATAATTCCTCCCATTTTGATTGATTTGTATACCCTTCGTGTTATCTCCAACCAAATGCCGACATGAGTTGGGGCGCGAGGGTCATTATCTCCATTTCAGCATTGCTATCAGAGGATGGGTATTTGTAGTGGGAGGGGGCCATGATTAAATGAAATAAAAAATGATGGTTGAGATATTGAATAGGGTTTGGAGTAAGGCACATTGATTTTTCCTAGGTTTGTTCCCATGGTATAGACGTAGGAGTGGTACATGCATTATAATGACTATTGGTAAGGTTTTAATTTAGATTTATTATAATTTATAAAATGGGTAAAATTAAATAAATGATTTTAAAAAACATAATTATGTCTTAAAATCCATACTACTCAAGCATATAAAATATTTTTTGTATCTTCTAAACTATTTCTCATGGTTGTATTTCTTCTACGGCTCAGGAAGTAGAGGTACAATAGTTTTTTCTAGATAATCGATTGATGTTTGATCCAATTGGAAAGGATAGATATGGTAGAGGATGTTTCATGCCTTCCAGCTTAATGCTTTGGGAATGTACAAGGGATTTTTTTGGACATGGAATCATAGAGCTTTCTCAATGAGCTTGGGAGCACCTTTAGGGTGATCTGGGTCATGACAATGTACTCGGTTTTTTTTCGGTAAGACATTTTAAAGTATTTGAGCATCATTTATGGAAGCTTTATGTTGGAGAGATTAAATAAGACTACATTATTTTGGTTAACATTCAGAAGAAATTCTGAGTATAGTTCCATTCACCAACAATTATTAATGAGAAGAGGAAGGAGACACACTCCCTCCATAAGGGGACTATATTAGTACAAGAGCGGGGCATGATGATTATAGGGCTCTACGATTTTTCACCATATCACTTTCTAGATGTGAAATAATGGGTGATGCCTCTTGATTAGGAACTCTATCCTTCGATTAATTATATTTATACTCCCTTTACAATGCCTACATATCAATTAGTCTGGTAGGATTTAGATGTGATTGAGTGGATGCGAATATGAAGAGGTATACCAAGAGTGGGGAGCCAGAAAAGTTCTTAGATAGGAAGGGCTACTTGTGGATGGTCTGAGGTGCCAGAAACAATGAGGTTTCGACTACCAGGGAGTTAACCTTACTAGTTTCCCTTATTATATTCTTATTCCAATGGATCCCATACCCTAATTGTGTTCTTGGTGATGGGATGTTTTTTCTATCCATTCTATGGCCATCTTTATAAACAGTTCCTAGTGGCTTCTCTAACATAGTTTAGTGTAGGTAGATAGGCTCAGCATCAACCTTTGCAGCAGTTGCTGATGAGGCAATTTCTTCAATAGGGGCAGTGGTATTTACCTCCTCTTAGGGGATATGGAGTAGGTACAAGACATCCTCATTTCCCATATGGTTTGGGACTATACTTTGAGAGTGGTTATAAATGTGGTCATCATCCGAGAAATATGTGACCCTGTATGATTAGATTCATGTAGTAGAGGTGGTAGTTCCACTAAGGACAATGGTCGTTTGAGGTACGATTAGATTCTTCAATACACTTTCATGTTCATTTTATGATTAAGTAGATTCATGCTACATTGTTATACTCACTCTATCCCATTATTTGGGAATATAAATTGAGATCCTTCATATACCATTATTATTGATTTCAAAATTCAGTGGCTAGGAAAGCTAGTTTCACATGTTCTGGGGGTGTATATGGACAATGGGACAACATCAGTCCCATGGGGATCTCTTATCTGTACAGATGTAGCCATACGATTTCATCATCAATATCAATTAGTTGTGCTCCATTGATTTCATTATAGGATACTTGAAGAATAGGATCATGCTCTTAGATGTGGATTGTTAGCATGTGGATTGTGATGGTAATACAGGTTATAAGGTGGCTTGTTGGTGTGTAGATCAACTCCATTTCTTATTTTTTGAGCAATCAGTTGAATCCTGATATGCTTAGATGGTGGAGGATCATAGAGATGTTGGGATGTTCTTTGATGTTTTCCATAAGGATGATTTGATGTAACCCCTCAATTTGATGTTGATTTTGGGATTGGCTTGAATCATGGAACATATCCCATTATGATGACTCTTTATCAGATGGATCCTTTTGAGTCGTTGGAATTGAGAAATCTAATTGATATGATCTCATACAGAAGCGTTTTATATGGGCTATTTTTTATCGCGGTGAGCTCCAGTTTTGTTCAACAAGAAGAAAGATGGTGGTCTAAGTCTATGTATTGACTGTTGGAGGATGAATCAATTAATATCTAAGAATGGTTACCATCTAACAAAGATATATGATCTTTTTGACTGGCTAATAAGTGTTAAATAGTTCTATATGATTGATCTTCAGTCTATATATCAGTAGTAGAGGGTGATGAGTGGTGGAATTATAAAGACTAATTTAAGATATAGGTATGGAAGCATCATGTTTTTATTCATTTAATTCAGTCTTATGAACATACTAGTTATTTTCATTGGGCATATGAACTCGTTGTTCCCTAATCTCCAATATAGGATGGTCAGCGTATTCATCGATGATATATTCATCAAATAGAAGTTATAGGATGAGCATACCAAACATATTAGGACTTTCTTAATGTATCATTGATTCTACTTGTCCTATAGGATGCTTTCAATGTCCATGTTTTTGAAATGGGAGGTACATTTCCTTTATAATTTTTTTTATTAATACAGAGTAGCATTATACATGTCAATGGATGAAGTCGTTGTTTCATGGGAGGATCCCAAGAATTATGTTGAAGTTAATTGTGTATTTGATATTTTATGATATTATCATTGGTTCATACCCAATTCCATTAATTTTTATCCCAATTTATAGCTCTGACTAAGAACCACCAAGCATTTGTTTGGAGTGGTTAGTTTTAGGCATAATTTTGTGACATTAAGGGGAAGCTGGATAATGCTCCAGTTCTTATATTTCAAGAATAAGTGGATATGTTTGATGTGTTTTTTGATGAGTCTAATATTTTCTTGGGATGTATCTTGATGTTTTATTTACCAGTTATCTCTTATGGGTTCATAATGTTATGACCACATTAGTGTGCCTATTCCACCCATTTGTTAGAGATGGCAACAGTTTTTTCCACACTGATGTTGTGGTGGAATTACCTTATTGTGGAATTTTTTGTGGTCTTCATGTATCAAAATAGCTTTTGGTATATACTTTCCAAGCATGATCCAAATCTGGGACTACATAGGATGACAATTTTTCATCTGGATTATGATTTTGAGATCTCTTACACATTTGGAATTGGAAATGTCATGGATAATGATTTGAGATAAACGGTGTTGAAGGTGGTTGTTCAAGAGTAAAAATATTCATAGTTGGAAATAGTGGATTTGGATTCCTTGAAAATATGTGCATGTGTAGATGATGGAAGTGGTTTTTTTCTTCAGATATTATATAGTCAAGTCTGATGTTGTAGGTTGAGTAGAATCGGTGTGGATGATTGGTGGTAGAAATGAAGTGAAATCATGTTGGCCATAATGATTCTATTTAGGGATTTTTCGAGGATGGTTAAAACCAGTTGATATTTCAAGGGATGTTGTTTATTTCGGTGAAGATGAATAATTATTTCTTTTACTAGTTTTTTTGCTCACCATTATCCGTACACCAAAGGATTTATAAGATGTATTGGGGGATAAGGATGAAGATTGTGTGGCATGGGATAAAAGTTGAACCGGCGGATTTTGTGGTAATGTTCTTGATCACCCTGTAAGTTAAAGACAAGAACTAAGTCCTTAGTGTTTTATTGTTGGCATTATACGTCCCCATGTGTAAATAAGATGGCATATCAATGGATTTCATCAGAGGGTTACCCAGATCTAAAATATGTAAAGATCTTATCTGGGTTACAGTGGGTCTGTTGAGAAATCCTCACAATTACTATCGATCAAGGAGTTAGGCACGATGGATACCTTGGTAAAGTGGTATGAGGATGATGTTGTGAATTATCATGTAATTTTTAGGCCCATCATCTCAGATCGTGACACAAAATTTACCTTATAGTATAAAGTTATTATATAAATCTTTTGGAACCGAGTTACAACATAACACATCGTTCCATCCATAGATCGATGGGATGATAGAGTGGAATACCCCATTGTTGGAAGATAGATTGTGGTAAGTGGCTCATATTCCGACTAAGAAGTTGGATAAACATCTTACCACAAGTGATAAGGTGGTATGTGTTAGAACATTTGGAAATTAATCTCATGATGAAAATACTAGCATAATTGGTGACGATCAATCTACAATTTCCCAAGATTTATTTGTTGATATAGTAAGAATGATTCTTCATATTATTCTTTATGAAAGTGTCTCCCTTGTTTTTGGAGTATATCATGGTATGAAAAAAGATATCACCAAGATAGTAGATGAAAATGTTTTTTTGGTGAAGGTCATGCATGAAAATGTGGTTGATTGTCTAATGATCTCTAGATAGGTTGTAGCATTTGATGAAAAAAAGAGAGAACTTAAAATGACTTCTTCAAAATGGATAAAATATGTCTATTATAATGATTGGGTCATTGAGAAAATGAAATAGAAGATCAATGAACATGAAGATGATATAAATAAGAGAACTGAAGACAATTTTTTATATTTTGGAGAAAATTCCCAGAAGATCAACAAACATGAAGCTTTGATACAATACAAAGTGAAGCAGCATGAAGATTATGTTGAAAGAATGAAAATATATTGAAGGAAAAATGATTATGATTGATAATCCAAAATTCATTCTCAATTTGAAATTTCTAGAGTTGAATGATTAGTTGAAAAATCATGGAAAGACGCATTTTGAGACTTCAAAAAAGTTGGATATAGTTGTTGATGGTATTAAATTTTTATTATAGGATTATACTATGAAAATAAATCCAGTATGTGATAATAATTTCATGAAATCACTATATGATCTATCAATAGTAGCTGAGAACGTTCAAGTACAATCCATAACATCTTATATCGATGATTCTAAATATGTTACAACAATTAGTGTAGCTCGTATGACAAATTTTAAAGAATTTTGGTCGTTAAATGGTGATATGAATCACACCACCATGAATAGGGTGGATATGAAGAAGAAGCTAGAAGATAACTCCCGATATTGATCATAGAACAACATGAAAAATGCACAAAAAAATTATATGGAATATATAAATAATTTATGAGTTGTGGAAAAATTATGGTGTTGCAATAGGTTTAGGAATTGTTCATATGATTTTTGGTACAATCCTAAAAATAAAAAAGAACAAAGGGAGCTGATCTCAAATAGGAGAAATACATTGAAGAAGAACAACAATCCATAGGTCCAAAAGTGTCTGTATACTGCAAAAAAAATTAATGTTTGATAACATGTATGATGTATGAAATGGAAGAGGTCACATGGTTGGTACATGTTCATATCAACATGCATCTGATGAGGATAATAAAAGAAGATCACTAAATATCGCTATGAAAGAAAAGGAATCCTTGGGATGAAATTAGAATAACGTTGTAAAAAATAGTCTCCCGAGAAGATTACAAGATGGAATGGTGAGATGAACTTGGATTATAAATCCATGAATGATAAGGGTTTTGAATACAAAAGAAATACCAAGAAGAATAACACCCTGAAGAACCCTTATGGAAGATCCAATATTCAGGTCGTAGTTTCTAAAGACTTACTGGTTATCTGGCCAAAATATTTGGAAAGAATGAGAAAAATGAAAGATGCACAAGCTATGGATAGGGAAAAAAGTAAAATTAATATTCTATGTGATGAAAATTATTTCATGTGTGGGAGGGACAACAGAGCTGGACCAAATGTTTAAAATGGAATTATATTTATTACTGCTCAAGAAGAATTTGTCAAAAACATTAAAGATGCACCAGATGATTCTAGTTATCTAAAATTACATGAATAATGATTTCTCACACAGAAGGATAGAGAATAAGTGATAAGATCCACACAAGAAAAAACCATAATTGAAGATAAAATATGAATGTGTGCAGAGTGGAGAAAATGGAGCATCATGGTTGAGAAAATCATCTTAACCATGGTTTTCACATTGATGAATCAAGGAGAATGCACCTTGTTCCCATAAATTTTTGGTTATTGTATTTCATATGATAATACATGGAATTGACGGTGAAGAATATTTTTCAGGGTAGAACCTTAGAAATAGTTGTGAGAAGTGTTCCCCTTGATTGGAAGACAAATGAAAAAATTTCCAATGTTCTTATTTCCGTTCATATCAACATCAATTAGTATTAAATTTAATTACTCTGAATATTTTTTATAGATCACATCATTGGAAAAAGTAAGTTATTTATTAATATCACATCTTTGGTTACTCAAAATAAATATCATTTTACAAAGGTGGATTGGATAAAATAATAATTGACCTCAAAAGAATGGATGTGCCCCAAGTCAACTCATCCTGTTAATTGCACTTGAATTTTTTTATACATTTGTTGAAGTGTGTGTAGGATTTTCAAGTTGATTATCTCATATCACATTTTCATCCTCATATAGGAATGTATTTCAAACAAAACATGAATACAATTATACGAGATCTCATCTCCTGATGTGTCATGATTAGTCAATAATTAAAAACCCTATTTTCAAAATCAAATCTTTTTGTTTTGTACAAAAAGAATTGGTCAAGAAGACATAGAGTGAAATTATTGATGCAAAAATTGCTCTTGAGTTATTTAATACACTTTTACCATGAACATTTAATTTATTTCCAATAAGGGGGATATAAGTTAAATAAATGTTTTGGGGAGAGAAATAAGTTAATGGGGGAGAGGATATTATCATTTTGATATTCCACATTAATTTAAGATAACATTTAAGAATTACAACAAATAAAAAGGAGGTGATTCTTGGTACCATTCTTTGTATAGTTTGTATTTGTTTCTAATATTTGTAAAAAATGGTCAAAATGAAGAAGGACCTCCAACATGAGTAGATATTTTTTTATGTTATGATGTTGGGAGAATTGTTATAGATTCATAGCATTTGATACCACACTTGGGAAAATATCCATGTTGTTCATATCATACAACAAATTCACTGGCCTCATGTTCAATAAGCATGTGTCAAAGGGGACACAATGATTCCAACTGTGATGTATCAATCATTGAGGATGGTTGAAGATTGTAATTGTGATTATGAATAATGTAAAAGAATTATGTGATCTGCATGAATTTGGGAAGATAAGAGAATGAATGGAATAAGAATGGTCCATGCATGGACATTGATATACTCTGTGGCCTTTCATTTCATTTAATATAACATTTATGTTGACAATATTTTATGTGGAATAAAATAAAAAATGTTCCATCCCTGAGCTATCTAGAGAGCCTGAACTTGAGGATCATGTGGGGTAGGTGTCATCCGTGCACATGAAGATGTCAGCCAGGGCAACCTGCAGGTGGCAGAGAGTGGGCGTCGAGCATGCCCATAGATTATTGGGTTGATGCTTGCAGAGTGTGTGCATCGATCACACATGAATATAACATGGTGTAGGACAATAAGATAGAGTTAGGGGGAGAAATTTGGTTGTATGCTGTAGCAGATTAATTGATATACCAAGCTTCACTCGTGTCTTGAGTTCGACATGGGACAAGAAAATATGTGTAGTATTCATCATATAAAAATGTGGAAGTGTTCTATGTTACACAGGTCATTCGTACTCATGATTTAATCATGTATGTCCATCCATCTATGCTGCACGATTTTGAAACATAGTTATCGGATCCTCCAACAACATTGGAAAAAACAAACTCAGTTTCCTTCCTCCTCTAGCACTCATCGGTGCCTCTACTGCTCACCAGAGCTAATGAAGAATCACATACAAACCACCATTCCTTATCATTTTTACCTCATGAAGACTGGTTGATTGAACCCAGACCATGCATTCGACTTACATTATTCACGCATGAGTATAACTCAAAGAAAAAGGTTCAGATAATGTAATTGAAGCTCTAAGGCCACATCAATTGATTTTATCATGATCAAAAAATAACAATTGTATTAAATATGGAATGAATATATATGTTAATTAAGGGAGAGGGTCGCGTGAATGAATAGGTGACACCCAAGAGTATCATTATATCAATTATGTGGGTTTGGAGATATTAAAATCAAATGATCTCCGTCGATTAAAGGGGATGATTTGATTAGCATATTTGAGGCGATTTAAATTGAAGAAGTGAAGAGATACCTACCTAAAAATGGACACATCTATTGCCAAGTAATGCTTTCTGCTTCAAAATTTTGAGAGATTCCATTTTTCAGGAAAAAATAGATCATCTTTGTACTTCTGGTTTTCTTTGGGTGTGCAACGGAACCACGATCTATCTGGCTGTTAGAAGAGGAAATCAAAAAACCTTATATAATTGAAATGCACTCTCTAACCACTTTTTGATGGGTTACGTCAAAATCATAACTATTTTCTCAAAACCCTGAATTTTCATTTTGTGGTCTATGTCACTGTAATCTATTTCTTGAGTGTTACTCCCAATTGGATTTGAGAAGATTATGAATAATGGACCCCATGAATAAAAATGGAGACCCATGACCACCCAGGGTCCATGAGGAACCACTTCATATCCGTTGTACAAGGATGACATTTGAATATCATAAAATAATGAGAAAATTTAACACCCTTAGGTTTTCACATAAATAGTCTATTATATTTAGTGGTTCTCTATTTAAAAAAGTAAGAATTTTCATGAAGGGGGGTCGTATACTCATCCAAGCACATATGTGCATTACATGATGAATCTAGAGGCCTCAGGAGTGCAAGAATAAGATAGATAATGTGTCCCCTCATTAGGATTTTATGGAAAACCCATATAACATCTAAAACACCTACACCATGTGCTATGAATAGAATAATAACGAAAAAAGAAAGCATGACATGTTTTAAAAGAATTATACACTTTAGTGTTCTCACAATAGAGAGAATAAGAGGAAGGTGAACGAATATATGAATTATCATACATACATGAAGGAATATAAAAAAGTGAACCAAGACTATGGCTACACTTGTGAAGAGATGAAATAGAATTGGAAGAGAATATTTCAACCAAATTTCAACATTCATAATCTCATGCATTCATAAAAAGAAGAGAAGAAAAAAACCTAATGATGATGATGCATAGTTTCCTGATCCTCAATGTTTGAATACTCCAAACGGTGTTTGTGATTCTATGTAAGAAGAATGAGGAAAGATTTATAATGCATTTAGTTTTTGAACTATAGAATAATAGAGAAGGAAAACAATATTTACTTACTTCTACATTGTAAGTTATAATGTGAAGGTCACTAAATAAGATCAAGAGTAGAACCTACATTTTGAAGAAGGAAGAATAATGTCTCCAGATACAGTATAATGAACCAGTAAGAAAGAAGCAAGTTAAACATTTTTATCACTAATTTAAGAAGAGGATTTTTTCCCTTCCCCCTCCAATTTGCAGGGGATCACATGTAGGAGGATTGTTTTGTTCACCGTCTCATGTGTTGGATCCCAGAAAGGAGAGATAAATGTTTCCCCAGCCAAAATAATGTAATAGTTATCACATTATAGTGAATAATCCATCTATTGGTCGTCACCATACATGGAAAGGTTATAGATACTTTTATAGAGTAGTTAACCATGTAAAAATATCATGTTCACATTATTACTGCGTTCTATTATTGCATGAGAAAAAAAAAGTATCAAGAGAGTCAAATTCTAATCATTCTAGATGTAGTCGGATAATAAAATGGAATTGGATTTAAAAGTATCCTCCAAAAATTTACCCACCATCTCAGCATTAGGTATGTCCCAAACTAATCCTCTCACTTTCCTTTGTAGTGTTCTCATATATTAATAGTTATCACTCTTTTATTGGCTTAGTTATGTTTGAGGAATTTTTTGAAAAGTCATGTCATTCTATATTGTGATCATCGAAGGTTGGGTATACAATTGTTCTTGGTCCAGATGTTGTGTAGTGAACCTCCAGAATGGTTTATCCTGTTCTGGAGAGGATGAATGCAGCATTGGAAAGGCTTATGTCTTATTCCAATCACAGGAGGATTCCCTTGGAGTTCATATTTGTGAACCCTGAGCTCTTGATGGTTTCCACTAACATTGGTTGTGGAGTATTTGCAGAGGGAGTAATCTTTATCCATAGTTCATTGGACCCTTTTAGGTGATGTGAGGAGTCGGAATGGTGGAATACTATTTGGAATTACCACAGTGGTTGAATAGGATCTGTGATGTCTTCTATGTCTTCCAGCTTCATTGATATCATCACAATGACTACCATACCATTTATAAGGATGTTTTGAATATCGGGGGTAACATGTTGTTTATGGAATGACTAATGGATATCAATGATCTGTGGTAGAAGGTGCTGTGTGGGTTGAACATTCCTTTGGTTCATGTGTTGGGTTGACATTGAAGCCAGGAAGAGAGTATTTGTGAGTGAGATTCGTAGATGTGTGCCCAGTACCTGTATATTATTTCTGATTTTTTTCTTCGTATTTCATTGTAAAGAGATTTTTAAGCCATCTATTATAAGAGATGAGTGGTTTTCCCCTAGAGTTGTTATGTGTGTTGTTTGGAATGTGATATAATTCATGACATATGGAATGTAAAGGACTTGTTTTCTATTCAAGATGAAAAATTTTCGATTCAATTAAACCCATGATGAAGAGTTAGTGCCCCGAGATAAGACAATATCATGACCTGGAAGGTGGAATTAACTGATTTTTATATTCAAACTGTGTGGTCTTTGTGCTTATGTGGTGTGTTATGACATCATTTTTGTTAATGTGATTAGGGCTGGTTTCAAATTTTGGAGGAAACATTCTTGGATGTGGTGGTTTCTACTTCCACTTTCAAACAATATAGTGTGGTTTGTCTTTCACCCTTGGTATGTTTCATTGTTAGTATTGTTTCATGTATAGCAATATCCTAGAGAGGTATCTCGTGAGGTGGTTGTTTCGACCCCTTTTCCTTATATGTTAGGTTTTACATTCTCGAGGATGAGTATAATTTTAGAGGTATCTATTGTAATGGTATGCATCCACCATGTCCATTACGTATCCAGTTTCTGGTTATTGGAGTGTTTGGATGAGGGTTAGAAAGTGTTTCGTGATGCACAGTTACTAATGTATGGAAGAAGGGGGATTACACATAATGTAACATGTTAACAAGATGGTAAACCCTACTTCACAACATGTATCAAAGGTTTCACATTGTGTAATAATTCATGGTTTTAAGAATAAAATAAATCTAGTGGCGATGCATTTTTACGAAGAAAACAAACCCCGTGTACTACACAACATGAAAGGGAATTACAAGTGATGTAATACACCAATAAAGTTTTGTTTTCAAATTATTTTTGTCCAAATATTTATTCATTAGGATGTTTTCACTCATTCCCATCATTCTAGATGAACCTAAGGCTCTTTGGGGAGTCCTTCAAGCCCCAATCCTCACTCCATGATCTATCAATCTTGTCGGTTTTTTTGTGACATGTTCTCAATTCATGTAATGTTGTATAATATTTCTCCTTAGTTTACTCTTTTGATCACCCAATATTCACTTTCATGGTTAAATTTGTCTTCATTTGGATGGTTGGGTATCATTTTGATAATATTGTGTTATAGAATAGGATGATCCTAATTTCATAGCGTGGAAGTTGTTAGTTGTGGGAATTCTTCATTGACTTCTGGTGCATAAGTGAGTTGAAAAGATTATTTATGTTAAGTATTCCTTTTTTTCTCTTGAATTATTCATCATAATAGAGGGATCTACGTTTTTACACCTATTGATCATGAGTTGGTTAGGATAATCATATATGTGAGTCATTTAATTAAAATGGGAATGTGTATGGGGATTCATTTTTAATGCCTTAAACCATTGATATTTTGATTTTTATATTATGATTCTTTCGGATTGATTCCATAGTGAAAATAAGGGTCGTTGGGAGACCTTTTTTTCATTAAATGGGTTTCATTATTTTCATGTTGAAAACTCATATATGAAAATTGGTCAATCATCTAAATGCGACTAATGATTGGATGCCCTTGGAATTGTTTTCATTGATAATGCCCTTAAATAATGAATTAGAATAAAATAAGAGTCCCCTTTGTTAAATATGAATTTTTTTACATGGTGTCCAGTTATGAGATATATTTAATTCTTGTGGTTTCATGCGTAGGAAAAATTAAATTTGAGGTGGCTATGTTGTGTTGTCTGGGTTTTCTCGGGTTTGGGATGTGGTATGTCTATGAGCACAGTGGTGTGATGTGGGTTATCTTGGGTGATATTATAGATGAACATATGGATGATACATCAACAAGAAAATTTAATGGAATATAATATTGAAATATTTTTTGATTTTGGAATGACTGAGTTGTGTTGTGTAAAAGGGTTGTGAGCTGGTTGTGCATTACTTTTTCAATATATAGATTTGTTAGTTGGCGGATGGATCTATTTATTTATAATATACAATTAATGGGTACTAAATATGGAGAACGTGAAGTGATTTTTCCTTAATTTGGATCCTCCTTTCTTTATAAAGAACATGACCTTCACAAATGACTATTTTGTGTTTTTAGCGGTGTGTGTGTGTTTGGTGGTTTCTCGTGTAGTGATATAATGAATAAATATTTAACTAACAAAATGTGGATTGAATTGGAATGGGTTTTCTAATAGAATGGAAATAAATAATCGATGAAAAATGATGGTTTGTCTGTTTAAACATGGCTAGTGCTAAATTGTGAAAATAATGAGAATCATCAAATGAAACTATTTGGGAATATAAAATAGTTTTGTGGATTAATTTTTGGTGTTGTGAATTTAGATGTAGTCGCAATGTTGTAAGAGTTGAGATATGGTTGTTTATTTTTTACAAACCATAGTTTCGGATTGTGATTTCGGTAACATATTTGTATATAAATTCATTTTATTTTTTATTTCAATATGTACCCCACCATAGTTGAGAACAACGTGTCGAACACCCCCATCATCCTGGTGGGTGATTTCTTTCTAAATCAACTGAGTGGGAGGATGGATGGATTGCCACCTGCACTTCCCTATTCCTTCTTCAAAGCTTTTCTAGCACATAATTCATTATTCATGGTGTGTCTTGTGAGGCTCATGTGTCTATAAGTGGTTTTTTCTTTCCCAAGTGTCGTTTTAATGATATTTTTTTGTGGTTTCCCATATGTTTTTAGGATGAGATGTGTTGTAATTTACTAGGTGTACTCAGGATGTGGTGTGGTTTGTGTCTAAGGGTTCATCAGGAATGATATGGTGTGGTTTGTGTCACATGTGTCTATAGGTGGGATATGGTGTGGTTTGTGGCCCTGTTGTCTGTGGGAATTATGCGATGTGTTTTGTGGTGTCCAAGTGTGTGAGGGTGGGTTGTGATGTGGTCTTTTTGGAAGAGGTTGGACCGTGATGATATTTTCCATTAGAGAATAGTGGGTAATCTGTGGGATGTGGTGTGGGGTACAATATCCTTAACTTTCATTACATTACATTTCGCCAATTGTGTTATTTAGTGAATGTACCGAGGTGATGTTGGAATGGTTAGTATACAAATTAAGAATTAGTTGGTTTTACTATTTTTTCAAAGGGGAATTAATATGCTTCCCTCAAATGCATATAAGAGATGTTAGTTTTCCTATTGAGTATACTAGTATACTCACCCTATATATAAAAAATTGTTTTCAGGTTTTAAGGATGATGATACGGTCCTTGATGGAATATACTTTCTCAGATCATGTTTGTTCTTAGTTCACTTCCTATAATTACATTTTGGTATTTACATTGGAGTTTTTTTGGTATTAGATATATTTTACACATGAATGTAGGATGGATATTTGTATTCTTTAATATTATGTCTTACTATTTGGTTATGAAGGATTCATCTTATCTCCCAGTAATGTTCCATATAAAGGGTAATGCCTATCATTTTTTGTGAGATTTGTATACACATGGTGCTCGTCTCCAACCTAGGGACTACAAGATGTGGGACTCGGTGTCATTTTCTCACATTCTCCTTTTCCTTCCCAAGAGGGGTATCTTTGGAAGGAGGGGTCATGAAAAATATATATTATAAAAACATATTTGTTTAAATATATTTTTAAAACATCGAAATAAATGATATAAAAGTAATAATAAACACGAAAAATTCATTAATGATATTAAAAAATAAAAATTATTTTATTATTTTGAAATATAATTACACGTGAAAACTCAGACTTGGGGTAAGAGATTTGTTCTGAATTTAAATTCCAATGATTCTCATTTGTTGTTATGAACTGATTGAATTTTATATGGTGTATATGTTACCTATTAACATGTAATAACATGAATATGTTTATTATCCAGGTATTATAATTTTTATTTAATGTTATTCCTTCATGGGGATTGTGTTTCATATGTTTCAATGTGGCATAGGACTCTTTTTAATGATTAAGGATTATCCTCATCAAAAAAATTAAGAATCCTTCAATGGTATTACAATTTATATGTGTCAACAATTCTTATTATTACCAATTATATACTATAGAATTATTGATTAATATATACCCTTTATTTAATATCGGTATTTTCTTATAATTAAAATATATTATTAATTAAATAAATCAATTGAAAAACATATAATGTTGGACAAAAATATTAATGAATATGTATATGAGATGGAACAATAAAATAGGGGGTTAAATGATGGTTTAAAGGATTTTTATTTATACTCTTAAGTTGAAATATAGTTTAAGAGATCTTAAGATAATATAATTCACCAATAATACAAATGATCGAACAGGTCATAGATCTGATGGATATGATATGAAATCCCATTATATTAATAAAGAAATGTATTTAAATTGAATACAACGATCAATGTAAAAAAAATGTAACTGATTCTACCAAACAACGTATATATTCTTTTTAATATAATTTTTAAGGAATATTTCATAACATGAAAAATTAAAATAGAAAATAATATGAATATTAAGATAAATTAAAATGATTCACTTTATATTACAAATAATTGAATAAAAGTAAAAGAGAATTACAATTCTTTTATCCCAAAGAGTATGATATCCTTTCACCTTGGAAAAAAGTTATGTCCTACCTCCACTTGGGTAATCCCACGATATGATGATCAGTACATATGACTTCCTATCTAGATAATCCCTCGATTATAAAGATAATAATAACCTTGTTTTTTCAAATACATGAATGCTCTCAATAAAACGTTCAACAACACCGTCTTCCTATTCCTAGAAGATCTCGATCATTATCATAATGGTCAGTCATACAATGTAATAAAAATTACTTATTGAAATACATGAACTAGGAATAATTCATACATTATTGTGTCTTCAAGCATATTTTTATGAAGCCATAGGGAGGTTACACCATCTCTCTCTACAATCACAATAGTGTCTTGTATGTTCAATCATTTAATTCCCTTGTTCTCTGGTATAAATGAACTCATATTTATTGGCCTTCTATCCAACAATCATATTTTATTTCAACGATCATATTTCTCTAGAAAAAAATAGACGGACACAGACTAATGACATTATAATGGACAAAACCAAATATAATACATGACATTGTTTTGACTACCTCCACGACATCATTTTTTTTGTAAATTATAAATATTAATGTAAGAATGAATGAGTAATATGAATTATAATGGGAAATATGTTTTTGGTACTGGAGTATGACAAGAGTACAATTCATTACATGAGTATGATACATAACATGATTAAAATTAATATTAGGGATAAAAAAACATAGCACAGTAACAATGAATAATGTGATCACGATGTGAAATGTAAATATAATGTATATCATGAATACGATACATGGTTGTGATTCATAAAATGAACAAGTTTCATATCATGATTATGATGCATATCATGTATAAAATGCATGGTTACAATGCATGTTTTTGATCAATGGATTCGATTTATAATATGGATATGAAGTATATCGTGATTATAATGTATAACATGGTTATGACAGAAGTGGTTAAAAATGAAAAAAAGCATACGTGGTTATGATTTTTTTAAAAAATATGTGATTACAATGAAGAACAACATATTTGATTACCATGAGAAACAACATATGTGATTATGATGAGAAACAAAAATGCAATTATAATGAAAAACAACATATTTAATTGTGATGGAAATCAACATTTATGGTTATGATGAGAAACAATATATAATTTTTGATTTCCAAAACAACACGATGAATGGGAAAATCAAAATAAATTTTTACTCAACAATCTCCGAAATATTGGAATGCTCAAAACAAAAAAAATCAATAATGACTTTTCTACCCCAGAGTTTAGTAACTCCCCTTTATTTAATTGTGAATATGATTAATTTTACCATAGGATAAAAATATCACAAATGATTATATTTTCTATTCTTTTACTTGTGAGTTCTCCCCCTAAAAAGGTATTCAACCATTTTTGTTTTTATGAAAAACATATTCTATATGAATTCATTTCTTATTTTCAAAATTATTCTCCCATTTGAGTTTCTCAAAAATAATAAAGGAAATCATTCTTTTCCATCAAGGAGTTAAAGAAACTATTTACGAAACAATAGAAATTGCTTGGAATGTAATATGTTTTTATTACAATTGGAGTTTAAAAATTCATTCTTTATAAAAAAAATTCAAGAGGTTGAACACAGATAAAATCATCTTCTTGAACTCTTTGTTTTCCCCCATTAGTTTTTCAGTAGCTTCTTGATAAGCCTTTAACTTCACATCCTATTCGGAAAAATAAGTTATTCTATATAGAGCATTACTTCATGAGGTCGATTGATTGCTTCTCGTGCTTTGATCCTATATTGATGTAAATGAAAATCACCCCTTCTATGTTTTTAGGACTACTATAAGATTAAAACACTATTTGATAGGAAAACAATCTATTAACTTTAAATTTCCAATGTTTCCTTTAGATTACTAAAACTCTTCAGAGGATATTCTTTTTGAGGTACTCAGACATTGAAAGGATTCTCATTTTTCATTCAAATTAGTGACCAAAAATTTGTAGACTGAATTGAGATCATTTACATGATTCACTAATTCATCATTATTTTCCACATGATACTTGACATTATCTTAAATTTGTAAAACCTTTTCACAAAATTCTTACATGCTTTTCAATGATCAGCAAAAAGTTATTTGAATACGTTAAAATATACTTCAATATTTAATAACTTTTCCATCAGAGTCTTGACTAAATCTATTCATTCATTATGACTATTAGAAATGCTATCCATCGAGGAATAATTTTTTTGAAAGAAATGCGTTGTTTTTTCCAAAATGTTCAACAATTGTTCAATGTATTGAATTCTCTTAACTGTGATTGTTTTTTCTAAATTTGTATCTTATTTATAATCAACATGATCTCCAATATGAGATTCAGTGCTAATAAATTCAGATAGTTGATTCTAATTATAATCAAATTCTTATTCTACATCTTTATCTAATATTTGAATAACATTCATTGAATTATTCTTTTGATAAACATCAATTTATGTTTGAGGATGATGATATGTTAACATAAAATATCGATCTTCTGATGAACCTGGGGAGTGAGTTTTCATATTTATAGATCCATTATCTTCAACATCTTATTATTCTTATCATTATTCCCCTATAACATCTTTTTTTCTTCCTCTTAAGTTTCTTTGTTGAGACTTTGTGTGGATGATGGTTTAGATGTATATTACTCTTTCCCTTCATCTGATGGATTTGGTTTTGTTTGACCAGCTTGTTCTATTATGACTATTCCAATTATAGATTCCCCAGTTAACATTAGAGGACTATAAAAATAAAATTCTTGAGCCTTTAACTTCTTCATTATCCACTTATTTTCATATTTTTTTAAGGTTTTCTCAGTTCTTATTTTTCTTCCAGGGATTCAGTAGGATCCCAACTGAACTAAGGATAACCTTATTTCCTTTCTTCGTTCTTCTTCCACCACAGTTCCACAACCTCATCTGATTCTTTTTTTTGATTCAGTGATATCCTGGGGTTTTATCCCTAGTTATATTAATTTCATTAATGTTTATTTGGATGGCTTTGTAGGTTTTTCACTCCCTTCAGCTATTTATTTTTATTTCTCATCTTCCATATCTTTCAAAAATGTTTGGGATTCATGATTGAATTGTAACATGTGCCTCCTAACAGTATCTTCACTGATGAGAAGCTCCATCAATGTTTTCAGATCTAACATAATTGATAAATTTCAAAACTCATGCATTCATTCAAAAACATTCCTAATATTGTATGAAACATGATCTGATGACATTTTATTGCACTTGATTTATATTTCTTGATGGCCTAGAAAATAAAAACCCTAAGATTAAACATCCTCGTCATCTCTATGTAGTCGATCACATAGACATGCGAGACATTCAGTGTTTCCCTGCCACCCTTTCTCAATACTATGAAACCATATATCTGAAGGAAAATGAGATGATTGTCAGCTAATAGATGATTTACCTTCCACTTATAATTATGAATCTCAAAAAGAGATTCCACTTTTTAACACATATCAAAAGTCAGATTTTGTTTCAAAAAATTGTGGGAAGGACAAATAGAATATCATGTAGATGGAAGACCATGGAAAGTTGATTCTTTTTATTGAGGTTATGTATTTTATATCATATATCATAAATGAGATCTTGAATCTATTATCTATCTCTACTATTTTGTATAATTGTAATACAACCTTCTAAAACAAAAAATCATGATCTATATTAGGTCATTCAACATAAAGGGACACCCATCCTTGTAAATTTATTATCCTTTTCTACAATGAATCATATGTCTCATAAATATATCAAGAAAATAACTTTTCACATTGAATTTTAATAGACAAGGAATATTTTGGAGACACTTGTTTCAGAGATAATGCAGTTTACACAAACAATAAGGATGTGAAAAACAATATAAGAATCTATGATTTTTCCTAGTTATAGAAGCTGAGGACGACCCTGATTATGAAATCTGAGGAAACCAATGATTAAGAACCATGTTGCTATTTATTGATCATCAAAGATTTTTTGAAATTCAGAAGGATTTTGATATGGTATGGGTAGAGGCGTTCTTTTATAAATTAATTTGACTATTAAGATGAGATCTAAAAGATCTAATGGTTGAGAATGACATTGAACTATTGATATTTAAAAAAAACTCAATTAGGAATTAATTTGATTATATGTTAAATAAATGAAATGAAATAACAACAATTTGAATTACAATAGACAATATATGGTTTTAGATTTTGTACCTTTCAGAGTATTCTGATAGATATTTTATTTTCCCCATATTGTTCTTATGAAAATAATACTGACAAAATATTAAAACCAAAAATCACTAGAATCCAACATAAAATACTATAATTAATACAAATATAAAGTCAATTAAAATCTAATACCGATAAAATAGATAAATTTGCAATTCCAATAAATGTGGGAAACTGATAATCCAGAATCCTAATAATACATGAAACTGATAAATTATAAAATAGGTAATATGTAAAATTGATAAAATGTAAAACTGATATAATGTAAAACTGATAAAATGTAAAACTGATAGAATTTAATTCTGATAAAATCTAAAATTGATAAAATGTAAAACCGATAAAATCTCAAACTAATAAAATGAAAAACTGTGAAAATTTAAAATTCATAAATTTTAAAACCAATTAAATGTAAAATATATTTAATGTAAAACCAATAATGTTTAAAACTAATAAAATGTAAAGACAATAAAATTTTAAACTGATAAATTGTAAAACTAATAAAATGTAAAACCAATAAAATGAATAACTGAAAAAAAAATTATATCTCCCTTTGAAAAGGATAAATATAATATAAGGAGATGGTTTAAAAATTATGTACTGGTGAATGATTACATTATAATGATCACTCATATCTTTTGTTTAATGTATTCAAATAAATTAAATGATAATTGTTTTTTGAAAATGCCAGCTAGGTGTTCATGCTAATACCAATGATTTTTCCTTGAGCATTTGCTTCGAAGGTAACAAATCCATATTTAATTTCAATATTATTTTTAAATAAATATTTGTTTCTCATTATATGTCGAGAACATCCACTATCCACGTACTAAATAATCTTCTTGTTGGTAAAATTTTTGCTTTCATGAAAATGAAACAATTAGATTTTAAAAACCCAAAATTTTTTGGATCCGGAAATGTAAGATAAATGAACATTATGAATCCATTTGTTTTTCAAAGTGAGATTTATGAAATCTTAATGATTGGGTTTTATTATGGGAATAATTTGATTCCAAATTTCCATCAATATCACACTAGGTGAAAAAGGAGTACTTTGGGGAACAAAATAATTATCACTAAAAATAAGTTTTGAATGAGTAAATCCAATTCTATAACTATTACATAGATCTGTGAATAAATATTATCAACTTCATAACATCTAGCTGTAAAATATGATAAATCATTATTTTAGGAAAAAAAATTCATATTTCATTATGATTATTGAATTTTCATTTTCACTAGAAATAAGATTGGTACTGGTTTTTTGTTTCAAAAACCTTTTTTTATTAAACATGTCTTTAAAATTCAATAAAAAAAATTTCCTTCAATTATTTTACTTCCATAATGATTTTTGAAATATTTTATAAAACCAGTATTTTCTTGTCACGATATTCTGAAAGATATGATACATATTTCCAAGGATATATAATCAAGAATTATACTTATTAATCCTTCTCATGGTTTAAAAATTCTCATTCTCATGTAGTTTCGAAAATATAACAAATCAACAAATGAAGGTGAACTATACTTTACAGAGGAAGATTCATAATCTAATGACTAAGAATATTTCTCATCAGGATAATGAGAATTTAAATATACATTTATTAGAGATTCTGCATTGTATACCTCAGCGAGAAGGAAATGATTTTCAATAGGTAGTCCTGCTATATGTCTGATTTTATTCTGGATAGAAGATTATTATTTCGAAGATTTGCTTGAGGAATCACCACCACTTTCCCTCCAAGTATCATTTTCATTCATAAAATTCTTAGTCTTATACATATAATACTTTTCCTTCTTTCATTCAGAATATTTTTCCATTCTCTCGTTCCTTTAAAATAATGGATAATCTGGTCTAATATGACCGACTCTATTTCAATATTAAAAAGATAATTCTGAGTCATTCCTGTCCTTTAATTCTTTATTATTGAATCCATACTAAAAATATATCTTCCCAAAAATCATTTTAATTCATAGAGAAATATTGGATAGTTCATTCTCTGAATGATCACATTCACTAGATTCCGATATAACAATATATTTATTAGCATTGGATCATATAACCCTTTATGATGTCTTCGATTTAGATGTAGTAATAAAATCTAATAATCAATTAACATTCATCTTATTATTAAAAATTTCATATCATTACATTCATTTCTCATACTATAAGAGAGTACCGAATAACTCATCATGATTTATTAGAGTAACATTCATGTTTACATCAAATAGATGTCATTTTTTATTCCCACTCACTGGGAAATATATCTATTATATTTTCCCCAAGAACATCATTAGGAAGTAATCTATCTTCTATTAATTGAATACTGTTGACAATTGTCTAAAAGCTTTAATGATTCTTGTAAACCGTTTCTCCATAAGGAAAATCCAAACCATTATATTCACCTGAGAGAATGTCCATTCGTGTTTCTATAACGTTTGATGTACCAAATTGTGTGAATTCTTATATCTTCCAGATATAGTTGGCTATTCCATATGATCATATCAGACTATATATATTTCTGGTTATAGAACATAATAGATTATTGTGTACCTTCAAATTTAGTTGATATTCTAGTATCTCTTGGTTGGTCATGTTTTTTTACTTCATTGTCTAGAATTTTGTAATCTCTTGAGAGCATCACCAATTTATATACTTTAGTACTAATAAAAAAAGTCTTTATTAGATATATCAATTATTAATACTCATTCTCATCAAAAATATGTTTTCAACAACTGTATCGATAATCAATTCATCCAATATTCCTTCCTTCTATATTATAAAACAACACTTTTCCACTCCATAATTCATTGTAGTAATAAAATATGAGAAAGGGTTTATAAAAAAATATTTATCTATCATAAAAAAAGAAATTATGTAAATGAAATTAGTGGAAACTAGCTCTGACACCAATTGAGGGATCGAAATATAGATATATATGTATATGATATGGAACAACACAAGAGGGGGAGAATTGTATGTTTAAAACATTTATATTTAACCTCATAATAGAAACTTTGATTATGAGATCTTAAACTAATACAATTAATAAGCAATACAAATGACCAAACTAGTCATGGATCCGATGGATTTGACATGATATGATAGGTTATTAAAAAAATGTATTTTAATTGAATATAATTATCAGAGTATTACAGATGAATCTGATACTACCATACAACTTATGGAATCGTTTAATAAAATATGTAATGAATGGATCATAATTAAAATAATTACAATATAAATGAATATAAAAAGTTATTGGTAATAAAATTATTCTCTTTCTATTAAAAATATCATCAGAAAATTAAATGTTATTATAATTTTTTTATCCTAAAGAGTACGATATCCTTTCACCTAGGATAAAAGGTCTTTCTTACCACCACCCATGTCAGAAATCAAAATGATGATTGAAACATCTGTCTTCCAATCAATTGAAGCCCTTGATTAATAATGTAATCAATACCTCTTTATTTCAAATAAATAATATCCCTCAATCTAACGATTGTAAATACCATATTATTGTCCCCAAAATCACTTGATCATTATCACAATCATCACCCCCACAAATCTATACAAAGCACTTATTGAAATACATGAACTAGGAAAAAGCCTTTCACATATTCTATCATCAAGTATTTTTCCACAAAGCATGAGATATGTTACACCGTCTCTCTCTAGAATCATTGTATTATCTTTTATGTTAAATAATAGAATTCTCTATTTCTCTAGATAAAATGAACTCCTTTTTATAGGCCTTCATTCCAATGGTCATATTTAATTTCAATGATCATATTTTTCCGGAAAACGCAGAGGGAGTTAGACACATGTAATTATAATTGTCAAAACAAAATTGAATACATGAAATCATTTTGATGAATTCCATAACACCATTTTTGTTATTAAAAAATAAGTATATAATTATGAAATAATGTGTAAGATGATTATTAATGTAAATCATGTATGCGGTATTGGATTAAGACGTGAGTACAATGCTTTCAATAAGTACAATACATAACATGATTATGATGCATATCCTGGATTCAAAATATTTCATAGTTATGATGAATAACATGATTATGATGTGAAATAAAATTATTATGTGTATCATGGATATGATACATGGTTATGATTCATAACATTAGTATGATGCATATCAGGACTAAGATGCATAACATTGTTAAAATGCATGGTTATGATGCATAGTTATGATGCATAATATGGATATGAATCATATAATGATTACAATGCACAACAGGGTTTCGAAAAATGTTGTTATGAATAAAAAACACAATATGTTGCTAATATTTGAAATAAAATTTATGTGATTGTGATTAAAAACATCATATGTTATTACAAGGAGAAACAACATATGTTATTACGATCAGAAACTATATACACAGTCACAATGAAAAAAAAACCAATGTGATTACAATGGAAAACAACATATATGGTTATGATGAGAAACAACATGTAATTTGTGATTTCCAAATAAAAAATAGGTATGGTAATGTAGAAACACATTTTAACTCATCAATGAATGCTTTGGACTGGAATAAATGGGTGGTACATGGTTATATATATCCCTTCGATGCATCAGTAGTCTCATGAGATGAATCAGATTGGATAATCAGAATAGTTTCAACTATCTTGATAAAAGATATTGAGAGTATTAAGGATTGTGTGTGAGATAAATCACAACCAATATTATATCATTTCTTTCATTTAAATTATCATTTTCATCCATTATATTTTTCCTCAACATATCTATATGTGTATTTCATTCTTATTTCATTGATAAAATGTAATTTGATTCAATTTATATCCTTTCTATATCAAATATTACTTCTATAGTTATTTGAATGGAATGTGTTATTAGTTATTTACATTCACTATTGATTTATTCTCAACAAATCATTATTTATTCAACTTTAATTACCTTTTATGATCATTTTAGATCAACCTTATTTTGATTTCTTCTAATATTTAATGAATAAGTACACTTTCAATAAGCGTTAAAAGGTGATGATTATTCCATTTTATTACATATCATGTTTTATTTTCTATCTCCTAGTGAAATATGTCTACCATGTATGTAATATAGTTTTCTAAAACTGCTAAACTAGTTGTTAAATATGGATTTTATTCCTTTTAATCATACAAATGTAAAAAAATAATGAACTAGCTATGCGCTTTTGGGGTCGGGGCATTATAGTTGTTATTAGAGGAAGTTTATAAGTAACTTTAGAAACTTGATTTAGAAATAATAAATTGAGGAAGATACACCTAATATAGAAATTGAGGATATGAATAAAAGGTGAAGTGCCCAGATCAGTGTGAATCACTGAGAGGGGGAGGGGGTGAATCAGTGATCCCTTAAAACTTTTTTACTAATTGATTCTTTATCAATTAAACCTCTATGGCTGGTTAAAGCCTCGATCCACTCTTCTTGTATCTCTCAACCTTTCCCGGATGATGCAGTAATGAAAAGGCACAGGACACAAGGATTTACAAGGTTCAGCACCAAAGGCCTACATCCTCACCATGCTCTCTCAGCATGGATTCTCCCATTATAACTTGTTAGAATTACAATGGTCGATACAGAGTCCCACTGTATCTCTCCTGAGTCCCACAGGAGGGTCTTTATACTGCGTCCCATAGTGTTACCAGAGTCCCACTGGCCTGCTCCAGAATCCCACTGAAGACTTCTTCTCCCTGAGTCCCACAGGGTCTTCTCTTGGCTCCTCGAGTCACACGAGTAGCTCTTCTCCACTTTAAGGTCTTCAAGTAACTTCAGCAGCCTGGGATAAAGGCTGCTGGCCTTGCTCTTCTCTTCTGATCACTTGTGGTTGATCAGGGCTTCTCGTCTAGCTCAGGCTTTATCTCCTTCTTCAGGATGACCTAGCTTCACTCTTCAAGAATATTCAATAGCCTCTGAAAAGGTCTATTGGTCTAGCTCAAATCTTCTGATCACTTCTGTTGATCAGGCTCTTCTCAATCTACTGAAAACTCAGACAAACAATATCTTTCACTTCAGTCTGGCTCAGTCTCAACTCAATTCAACATCATGCACTGAGTGCATGGCAGCTCTTCATCTTCATGCACTGATAGCATGGGTTCTCAAATCTCTTCAAGATCTTCAAGTCTTGGACTCCTCAGATGCACACCACTGATTTAGCACTGTTCACGTGTGCACGTGCATGCATGCATGCATGCACTCCTCCTTTCCTCTTCTTGGTGCAGTAGACCCACAAAGGGTGTAGTCACTTTAAGCACACACACCTTCTTCCTCCTTCACACACTTTAACCAATTTGTTTACACACTTAGAGTGTGTTCTACTTTAGTGTGGGTCACTTCTTATTTTAGTTCTAGGTGTTTACACTTTTAGTGCACACACTAGGTTCGGCCTTTTAGTTCTTTTGCACACACAAATGCCTATGGCCTTCTTCCCTTCTTGTGCACACACCTAGGCTTCGGCCAACTTCTTGCTCACTTTGCACACACACTTAATGAGTGTGGTCTTCTAACCACTTGGCACACACTTGGCCTTCCACTTTATCTTGCACACAAAATGCACTATGCCTCGGGTCTTCTTGCTTTGCACACCTACTGCCCGTAGGGTGTTCTTCCTTCACTTTGCACACAAGCACAAGGCTCGGCCTTCTCTTTCTTTTATTCTTCTTTGCACACACCCAAGCCAAAGGCTACAGACTTCTTCTTCAAATGCACAAACAACTGCCTCAAGCAAGCCGTGCAAGAGGGTGAGGCCAATTCTTCACTTCTTGTCCGCGCAAGCACAAGCCACAAGGGTGCAACCAGGCGCGCAAGTGCCACTGCCGCACAAGGCTCAAGCCACAAGGGCCGCGCAAGCCACGGGTGCAAGGCACCGCGGGCACACAAGTGCAAAGGCACCAGCGGCCGCGCAAACACCTCTTGCCACGCAAATCCGCGGGCTGAGAGCGATGCAACCACGGGCGCGCAAGGATGCAGCCACGGGTCTTCCTGTCGCGCAAGGAAGGCGCGCAGGGGACTCTTCCCTTCACGTCTTTCGCGCAAGGAGTGCACGAAAGGAACTGCTCAGGCGCGCAAGGTGTCAAAGACACAAGCGGCGCGCAAAGGTTCTATCGCACAAGCTCCTCAAAGGTGCAAGGCACCTCGGCCACAGGGCGCACAAGTGCTTACCGCGCAAGGGGCGTGGTGCACAGAGGGAGCGCGCAAGGTCGCGCTGCCCAACCTCCTTCCTGTCGCGCAAAGGGGTAGCGCGCAGGGGACTCTCCATTTCTCTTCTTTCGTGCAAGAGGTGCGCAAAAGGAACACACAGAGCCAAGGGATGGCTCCGGGCTTCACAAATTCTTCGCGAGGCAGAGAGCACTCACGGGACTCCTCAAATATTCAGCTCATCAGCAAACCCAATGAGAGCCTCGAGCTCTCCTTATATAGGCAGAGAAACGCCTCAAAACATCAGCGTGGTTTAACTTCAAAATCCCGAAGATTTCGGATCTTCAAGATTCTTTGAAATCTTCTTTTTCTCCTCTGTTCACGCGGGTTCTTTTCCTTCATTATTTTTGTTTTTCTCTTCCACGTGCATGCGACTTAGAACGCATGCACGGCCTTCGGTTAGGCACAAACCATGCACACCAATAATCCTCATGGCCTCGGCAACTTCGTTTTGCCTCGGCCTTGTTCGAAATCTCCCAAACATTGCATGCATGCTTATTTTTATTGCATGGTTATGTCCAGTGTGGCCAGACGAGCACGAGGGAGCCTTCGGTTTGATCGGAGGTGGCCGGGAACTCAAAATAGTCGTTCGGGAGGCTCCTGGTTCAGCGGCGGCTTCGCGGGTGGATTCGGCTCGAGCTCGAGGTGGAAGACGAGCCACGGCCATTGGATCAGGCGTTTGAATATCCTCGGACGGCCGCGATCAGGAGATCTCGCGCGGGATGCGATGAGCGGCTGTGATCAGCCGCGCGATTGGATGAGCGGCCAGGATCTCTTCCGCGGGAAAAATCCGCGTCCCACATCGAAACCTCTCGCGGTTTTTGCGCGGTTTATTACCCAGGTGCTGCCTCAACCCCCCAATTGAACTTCCAACCTCCACGGTGCCGCCCCGCACCGTGTTCTCCCTGCGGGCGCGCTCTGCGCCCCCTCTCACCTCTGCGGGCGCGCTCCTAGCGCCCACTATGCACCTCGGGCGCGCGGGTTTCACCACCGCGTGTCCTCGGGGGCTTATACACGGCCCCCTGACGCGCCTTGTGCTTGCACCATGGGATCCCCCATGGGCGTGGCGCCTTCGGCCCACAAGTGCCTTGGGGTTGAAACCGTGGGCTGGCCTTGGCTGGCCATATTTTTGGCAAAGGACAGAACCTAGACTTTGTATAAAAACAAGTTTCTCCACCATATAAAATGCCATATCAAGCCCTTTCATTCTTCTTCTCCATTTCTTCCCTTCTCTACTTCTTAAGAATTGCTTAATCCTCCTCAACATATAATCTTCACTTAGTATATGGAATTCAAAAGGTTTACCATCAACCGAAGCTCATGAATCAAATAATTCTTCAATGTTCTTCAATGATCCAATTAGAGGTCATGTTGGATCACATTCACATTGTCATGCACTAAGAATTAGTACATGGTCTTCTGTAATCCACTTCATCCACTTAGAACTTATGGATGGATCACTTTCAACTCCTCATGCATTGTCACTACAATGCATGGTCTTCTAATATTGTTGTGACATTGTATCCACTTGATAAAAGTTCTTGGAACTTTAAGAACAGCTCAACAATCGTCAGATGTTACTAGAGAATGTTTCAACCACATCGCCTATGGCACTTAGTGAATCTCCTAAGTGACATGTCTCTAAGTACCATGGTCATTCTCCTTCACCACCAACACCATCACAACCTTTTTCATTCATATCTTGACATTCCCTGACTTCCATTCATTCCAAGACAACTTCATACCTCATTGACAACAAATGCATCACAGTGCACTTCAATCTCCCCCTTTGTATTTGTTGTCAATACACCACTTCAGCACATATGAATGGGTCAATATGTGTGCCAATATTTTCTCCCCCTTATTGGCAATCAAATGCAAAGGTGTGGTGTGGTTCACTTTCAAAAATATCTTCCTCCCTTTGAATAGCATCTTCTTGAAAATCATTAAGAGAGGGATGATGACACATGTTCTTCTTTAGCAATGAACCTTTAGTAAATCAACTCTAAGTCTACTTGGGCTAACCCGGTGTAGAAAACAAGAGTGATATAACCAAGATTTTTCAATGCTGTCCACATTTCACTATACATGTGAGATCATGCTACAGGGGTTTGAAATTTTTTCAGATATAACAATGAATTGCTAAATCCTGCACATACTTCACAAAACTCATTAGAAAGTTCAGTGCAATGATAAAGCTCCCCCTTTCATCCATTTGTCTTCAATCCATACTCCCCCTTAATTGACAAGATAAACTCAATTAAGAAACAAGGGATGAAAGTATGATTGGAATACCTTCACTTTTCTCAAGATGATATTAATCTCAGAACATCATCTTCTTCAGATTTGCTCCCCCTCAAGGGGTGCACTCCATTCTTTCTAAACCATCCTCCAGTTGAGAATGATCATCATCTTCAATTCCCTACAATGTCAGCACATGTAAATACCAGAAGTATAAGGGAATAAGATGGAACCTCCTTGGTTCATCAATGTGAACAACAAGGTTGAGAAGATTCTCTCAACCGAGATGTCCCATTTTCACCAGTCTTCACACTTGCACATTTGATCTTCATTGATGATTGAGCTGGTGTGGTTCTCAAAACATCTTCATGTGAAACCTTCCCTTTTGCCTTAGCAATTGTCAGAGCTTCATCTTCAGCTTTTTGCAGTTCTCTGGAAAGTTGCAACTGATGTGGCCATATGACAAGTAAATCATTTGGAAGTGTGGCCTCAGTTTTGGAAGTTCCACATGGTTCTTTGGATGATGCTAAGCTACCTCTCTTAGGCAACTTATTTTCAATCAATACCTTCTTCTTCTTCTGGATTGATTGTCTTTTTGAGTTCAGTCTGCTTCTATTCAGTTTCATGGCTTCTTTACAAAGTTCCATGATATGACCTTTCTTTGCACAGTAGAAGCATTTCATGGTGGTCCTTCTGGATGCATCACCCTTCTTGGATATGAATTCCAAGGACTTCTCTTCCTTTTTCGTAATCTTCTTGGGAGCATTGTCAACTTTCTTCTTGCTGCCCAAGGATTCTTTCTGAGCCAGGTTCTGTGATCTTGTCTTCTTTTGAGCTCTAGATACAGTTGGAGATTGACATGTATCTATTTGACCACTTTTGCAATCATCCCAGATGTTGTCCAGTAATCCAAATCTATTTGTAGTAAACAGATGTCTCTGGACCTGTGGATGCTGCTTCTTTTCTTCTGGCTTTCTCCCCCTAGGCATAGGCTTCCTTTGTGCTTTGACATTTAGTGGATTGTACCAACAATCCTTTGCACAATGCCCATACTTGTTACAACACCAGCATTGTCCCACGAATCATGACCTCTTCAGTCCTTCTGATTGTAGGGTACTTTTCTTGACCTGTTGTTCTGTTTCAGGAGAGCTCTGCTTCTTTATTGTCTTCATCCATATTTGTTTGGAATTATTCTTCCATCCTGCACTTTTTTTGGAAACACAATTAGAATCATTAGTACAAGATGGGATGGATGGTACCTTCCTTTTAGAAGTTGTTGCCCTTTTATTAGAGGATGTATTTCTTTTAGAATCATCCTTCTCAAAGCTCACTTGAGTAGCAACATTTCTTCTTTCAGCTGACTGGGAGGATTTGGCTTTGGGTGATTGCTGATTGTTCAATATCACCTCTAGTTCTAAGTATTTCATGTTGAGGGAGTTCTTCTCATCCTCAACAGTTCTTATCTTTCCTTCCCAACTTTCTTTCAGCTGATTCATCTAGTCATCATTCACTGTCTTCAATTCAAGCAATGAATTGTCAAGCTCCTTCACCCTTTTTGCTTTGTCTTCAAGTTGAGCATCTTTGACAACCATTGAACCTCTGTGTCTCTTTTCCAGTGCACGGAAAACATCTTTGATCATTATCAAAAATATTTCTTTCTCAGAAGAGCTCCTTTTCAATTCTTCACAGGTATCTTCATATCTTTCATTGCAAAGGGAAACAGTTTCATCTTTGGCCTTCACCAGCTTTCTGAGAGTGTTGGTTATGCCAACCCTTTTTGCCAATTGGACTTCCAGAGAATTGGTTTCATCTTCTAGCTGTAATTTTTCTTCTTGAAGATCAAGGAGGCCTGTAGCTATACACATTGCAACTTCCTTGGGGACTCTCTTCTGAAGATATTTGATTGCATTTAGAAGATCATTATTTCTTCCATCTTCATCACAGCTAGAGCAGGCTTCATCAGAAGAATGATAAAAGGAATTGTCATCTGATGTGACTTTCACATTTCTTTCCATAGAAGGAGTTTCTCTGATTGCACCAGCCTTCTTCTTCATCTTCTTTTCCTGTTTCT